>JARQZK010002903.1:0-677500 GCA_030704885.1 Cynegetis impunctata
TGACTACGGATCAGAAGATTCCAGGTTCGAATCCTGGCAGGATCGGAAACTTTTTAGGTATAATAGATGTTTGCTGCTTTCAGAAAAAAATAATGCGAATATTTTCAAATAGAATAATTAAAATCATGACTAAAATTGAATGTTTATTATTATATATATGTTTGCAACTTCAACCTCTCATGTTTTGAACTAACTCTCTCAGTTTAATATTTTTTGTTTAGAGTTGTAGAATTTTTTTTATTGGTAAAATACATTTATGAAAACATGAACAATTCATGTACAAGAAATTTATATTTTCTATCATTATTACTAATTTTTGATTTTTTTATTATCGAATTGTTTCATTATTATTTATTTTCATTGAAGTGACTGGATCATCTTCATTATTTCATAACATTGTTTTTGTATTTTGCTTGCAATATAATTTTGAATTCATTAATAGTTATGGTATAGATATACTGAAATTTAAAATGTAGTAAATATATTTTTGGACTTCTTTTTTGTTTATATTCAAATGAATTAGTCCATTTTCTTTCTTTCTCTGTTGATGATTCGCATAATAATTTTAGGTCATTTACGTTGCACGGAATCCAAAGGACGTAGCTGTTTCATTCTACCATTTGAATCGTCTCGTAAGGACCCAAGGATACAAAGGAGACTTTCCTACTTATTGGAAATACTTCAAACAAAACTTGCGTGAGTTTCAAAATCAAATATCTAATATTGAGTAAATTGATACCTTTTTTTTAGAGTCTTGGACGCCTTATTGGGAACACGTTCTAGAGGCTTGGGATCTCAGACACGAGAAAAACTTACTTTTTTTGTTTTATGAGGACATGAATAAGGTAGAAGTATGTCAAAAATGTCTAAAACTTGCAGTACCTCAGTGTTCATTTGAATCTGTAATTTCTTAGATTCTGCTTCATTTTAATAAAAATCTTATTCAACATTTTTGATACCATATAAATTAGGATTGATATATTTGTTAAAATTCTCAATTCTTTTTTTTTTCTTTAAATATTAATTTAAATTTCCACTCTTATTGTACAAAATTTCAGCTACATACGCTCGTAAAAAAATTAGTTTTTAAAATATCATTAATGATGCTTAATTTTGTAGAACTTAAAAGAAACTATACGAGAAGTGCAACATTTTCTTGGAACTAACTACACGGACGATGACATAAACACGTTGGAAAATCATTTAAAAATCGACAATTTTCGAAAAAACAAGTCAGTGAACTTCGACGTTCTAAGAAAACTTGGAATTTTGAAACCCGGCGAAGAAGAATTCGTGAGAAAGGGAAAAAATGGCGATTGGAAAAATTATTTCGACCATGAACTCAACGAAGAAGCCGATCAGTGGATTGAAGAAAATTTGAAACATACTAATCTCAAATTTCCAAAACAATGAATTCATATCTCGAATTTAATTTTCTTACTTTTATATGAAATAAATAAAATTTAAATAAATAAATTTATTCAAATGATTATACTACATATAATTTATCCTTACTATATGAGAAACATTCAAATAATTCAATTTATACATTCGAAGACACAGATTAAATTTGATGAAACAAAAGAATAAAAATAACAAAACTAAAATCAACAAAATACATGAAAGTGTACATTTCATTTGGCTGCCCTCTGTAAATTGCACTAAAATAAAATTAAATATATAGAGCAAACTTTGTACTTCTGAATAAAAAGTTGGATATTATATTATATAATAAAAAATAAAAATATCATATTCTCTTCAAACTGTTTTTCATATATAATTGTATATATTTTATGAAATTTAACTAATTGGCCAACTGAGTAGGAATAAGATGCAATTAATGTTGTATAAACCAAACTTACAGCTACAATACCACATAGGAAAGAGAAAAGTAAATATATCTCATTAAAGCTATCCCTGGAATATATTATATACAAAATATGTTTTTATTGGCACATATGTTCTTCATAAAGCTTAATCCATATATCAGAATCAATTTATTTATACCACATAAATAAAGATTGATATATCTGTAAAAATCCTGAAATTGTTATACAATTGAATGACGACAACATTACCTTTTCGATATAAATTGAAAAAAGTAGAGTAATTGAAAAATATTTTCCTTATTATAATACATAATGACAAATATCGATAAAATTAAAAAAGTTATTTATGTCACTTTTAATAGTGTAAAATTGAACTGACGAGGCCGATACTAGGTGAAAGTTATCAACATAGTGAAAAATGAAATAAATATTAAATTTTCACTATTTGAACTCATCATGTAAGGCACGTTTCGGTGCATAGAACTGAAGCTAAATGTACTAAGTGCAATATTATAGAGAAATTGATAATCATTTGTTACATAGAGCATATTTTATACAAATATATATATATATATATATATATATATATATATATATATATATATATATATATATATATATATATATATATATATATATATATATATATATATAAATAGATATATGTGTATATATATATATAATATATATATATATATATATATATATATATATATATATATAAGCAGATAGATCTTGAGGATGCAGTCAAAATACTGGGCTGTTCTAAAGAAGGCTCTGTGTTATGTCAACGTTTCGAAAATTCCTTCAAACAAGTTGTGTTAGTCATGTTTTGTTGTGGCCTTTGGTAATCCTGTTTCTTTGAGATGTCAATTTTCATTTTTCAATACAAGCATGCCTACCGCAATTTGTCTGCCGAGAAAAGAAAAATATTGTAACAGTTTTGAAATTTGTACAGTTAATTGTTTGTGAAAGTGATTAAAACTACTAATGGATGTTATCCACTTCAGCGGGGATGACTCTTATGTGTATCGTTGATGTTGACTTTCCACTACTAACCTCAAGTTAAGTAAGTAATGTTTTAATCTATTTGTTTTACAAATTGTGCATTTTAAACCCTCTTTGTAGATGTCTTGATAAAGAAAATAAAGGATTTTAGAAACGTTGACATAATAACACAGAGCCTTCTTTAGAACAGCCCAGTATTTTGACTGCATCCTCAAGATCTATCTGCTTTTTCCTTAACTAGTCAGTTCAAACTCTCGCTTATACTTAGCCTATATATATATATATATATATATATATATATATATATATATATATATATATATATATATATATATATATATATATATATATATATATAAGAGCGCTAAACTCATACACCCTTCGCCTTATATGTTAGAATTTGTTCTATTTCAGTTGAATTATATTTTATATAATCATAGGTGTGTATGTCATTGTGACAAAAAACAAATAATTACAATGTCAGATAGTTTTGTTTCATGTTCTAATAAATTGTGAATAATAAAAATTATTCCTTTGTTAAAGTATTTCCAGTATTTGACTGCAATCCTGTAACAGGTTATGGGCCCAGGAACGCAGTTCTAGTATTTATATCTAGTGATTGAATATGAATGAAGGAAATACTTTTCAAAAAGTGCCAATTACGATGATATCTTCCTCTGTACCACCAATCGAGAAACTTGAAGGTCAAGCTAATTATGCATCTTGGAAGTTTGCCATGAAGATGAGCCTTATGTTGGAAGGCTTATGGAGTTTGGTGGAAGGTGCAGAGAAAAAGATGAAGAAAAGATAATAGAGCACTAGCAAAAATATGTCTGAGTTGTATGTCAAATTGTTATGTTCACATATGTAATAGCTAAAAATGCTAGAGAAGCATGGAACAATTTTTGAAAGAAGCTTATGAAGCAAATGGAATGAATAGGAGATTTGAACTACAGAAAACATTATTTGGATCAAAAATAGAATATTTTGATTCCATGGAATATTATATTAATCACATAATGTTAACAGTTCAAAAATAGCTGATATTGGAGTTACAATTGATGACGAGTTTGTGGCATTTTGTAAGGCTTAATGGATTAACACCCAATTGGGATCCTCTTATCATGACTTCTACTCATACAAAGTCAGATTTTGTAAAACAAAAACACGTTAATAGAAGAATCTGCAATAAGACAGGGTCAACTTGCTACTGATAATGAATCTTCAACTTTATTAGTTAAAGGAAGTAATGACACTGGAAAGAAAAAGTTTAAATGTTTTTCTTGTGTTAGTTGGGACATAAAAGTACAGAATGCAAAAAAGGAGGAATTGGAGAGATAAGGAAAGTGGTGTTAAAGAAAAAAAACCTTATTGGCGTCAGAAGCATTATTAACAAGAATTCTACCATGTGATTGGGTTATTGATTCTGGAGCGACGTCGCATATGACAATGTTTCAAGACTGGATGTCAAATTTTAAAAACTCCTCTTTATGTGACATTTATGTCGCAATGGTGAAAAAATATCTCCAAATGGATCTGGAAACGTTGTACAAAGTTTCAAAAAAGAAAAATGTGGGGTGAAGTGGTTACAAAAACTATTTCCAATGTAGTGCAAGTACAAATCTTTCAACAAATCTTTTGTCAGTGAGTACTATGGCTCAAAAGGGCACATTGTCGTATTTGATAAATTTGGATGTACAGTATACGATGAATCGAATTTCAAGAGGCAAGTGGTGAGGTTGTGTTTTACTGGTACCTTGAATAATGGTCTCTACTTGGCAGATTTAGGCAGCAGAGAACAAGTGAGGGCTTTGAGTGTTTTCTAAGTACTGAATTTCAAAACACATGTTGTGGCACAAAAGACTGGTCATTTGAACCGCAAAGGAATGAGAACACTTAAAACCTTAGTCACTGGTGTTAATTTTTCTGATGATAATAAAGAACCATGTCTTAGATGTATTTGAAGGTAAACAAAACAATCCAAAATTTCCTAAAAGAAAAACTAAAGATCAAATGATTTGTTAGAACTAGTCCACACTGACGTATTGGGGCCTATAGAAGAAGAATCATGGGGGTGGATCTAGATATTGTTTGATTTTTGTTGATGATTTTAGTAGAAAAGTTTTTGGTTATATGCTAAGACACAAAAAATGAAGTTTTTTCTAAATTTAAAGACTTCAAAGCTCTTGTTGAAAAACAAACTGGAAAAAAGATAAAATGTATTCGAAGTGACAATGGAGGAGAATATATTAACAAAGATTTTGAGCAGTTTCTGAAACATAATGGTATTGTACACCAGACTACAATACCATACACTCCACAACAGAATGGTGTAGCAGAAAGGACCAATAGAAACGTTGGTTGAAAAAGCCAGATGTCTAATATTTGATGCGAAGCTGGAAAAAAAAGTATTGGGCTGAAGCAATGAATACTGCGATTTATTTGGAAAAACAGGTCACCAACTGAAAGAATAAAAGGAGTAGTGCCAGAAGAAAGTGTGGTCAAAACAAAGGTAGATCTATCACATTTAAAAAGTATTTGGATGCCAAGCTCAGGGGTACATATTCCTAAACATCAAAGAAGAAGTTTGATCCAAAATCGTGCCAATATATGATGGTTGGATATTGTGAGACATCAAAAGGTTACGTTTGGTAGATATACAAATCCTCGTAAAATGATAAAGGCCAGAGATGTTATCTTCCTCAAATCAGTTGTTGCGCTATTCGAAGCAAGAAAATAATTTTGAGAAAAGTTCACCTACTGGTTATTTTAATGGGGATAGAGAATATTTTAGTATCTGGTTGATAACGTTGATAACTTAGTTATGAGTAAACCAGAAAAATGAACCAGTAAATGAAAATATATTGAATGTGATCTGTCTCGCCGAGACAATGTGTGTCATAGTTCTCTTGTATACAACCACTTTTTTATTCTCCATTTCGATTTATACTAATATACTTGATGATATAAACCAGAATGAAAACCAAAAGCAAAATGAATTTTCAAGTGGAGAATGTCATTCTGAAGTGGATAAGGTTCAGAAGAAGTGGAGCAAATTGCTGAGAGAAGATATCCACAAAGCAGTTTAGATATCCCAAAAGAGAAATAGATATGGAGTATTCTTTTATAGTAATAACACTTTAAGAGATCCTCAAAGTATTGAGGAAGTGTACTCTAGATCTGATAGAAAATTATGGGAATCTGCTATTCAAGATGAGTTGAATTCGTTAGCTGAAAATGGACACGGGAACTAGCAGAAGAAGGAAAGATTTTCTGTGAAATATTTACCGACTGAAAAAATGATAAACAGATATGCTTACTAAACCCTATCCAAAATGAAACATAAATTTTGTAACCAAAGGTGTTGGATTGGTTGATATGAAAGAAACTTTCCGACATTGAGTGAGGGTGTTAGAATTTGTTCTATTTCAGTTGAATTATATTTTATATAATCATAGGTGTGTATGTCATTGTGACAAAAAAACAAATAATTACAATGTCAGATAGTTTTGTTTCATGTTCTAATAAATTGTGAATAATAAAAATTATTCCTTTGTTAAAGTATTTCCAGTATTTGACTGCAATCCTGTAACATATATATATATATATATATATATATATATATATATATATATATATATATATATATATATATATATATATATATATATAAGAGCGCTAAACTCAGTGTCAGTTCCGAAAATTCTTGAATTTCTTTCTTTGTTGTTATAATTTCCAATCAACAATGATCCAACGCCCGTTCCGTAATTCTTTAACAGTATCAGTCTTATACAATTATCATAAGCTACATCAGATTCGATAATAACTAATTTGAGAGATTTAATTGACAGAATGTAAACTATAGTCTGCTAACCTATACCTCAATTCCTCAATAATATTTACAAAATCGAACAGTTTCATGAAAATTCCAGTTATAAATTATACTAAATGATTTCATTGCGAAGATGTCTTACAAAAAACAGAATCGAATTGCACATTTTGAAGACTTCAAATTGAAAAAATATATATTGCAAACGATAAACATGACTAATTTTAAAACGTCAATCTTTGAAAAGGTTCCTATATCTTTTGAGCGTCACAGCAGATATTTCGATCTATCTCTTGAGCAGTTTCTCTTGGCATCTACTATCTCGCAAACCTCGGTCATAGATTTGTCTCTCCCCGATTATCTGAGACGTTTCTGCACTCTGATCGATCATCAATCAACAGTAAAATTCATGTACGATCAATCTACCTTTAATTAATCTAAAGTTTACTTCGTGTGATCAATCAACGATCAAATTTACGCGAATGATGAACGAACAAGTTCACTCGCTTTGTCAATAATCAATTTCACGCGTGTGATCAACGATCAAATTCACGCGTGTGATCAACGATCAAATTCACGCGTGTGATCAACGATCAAATTCACGCGTGTTGTCAACGATCAAATTAACGCGTTTGATCAACGATCAAATTCACGCGAGAGATGAACGAACAAATTCACGCGTGCTGTCAACGACTAAATTAAAGAGTGATGTCAACGATTAATTCACGCGGTTAATGAACGATCGAATTCACGGGTTTGATCAACGATCAAATTCATGTGTTTGATCAACGATCAAATTCACGCGTTTGATCAACGATCAAATTCACGCGTTTGATCAACGATCAAAATCACGCGTTTGATCAACGATCAAAATCACGCGTTTGATCAACGATCACATTCACGCGTTTTATTTACGATCAAATTAACGCGTTCGATCAACTATCAAATTCACGCGTTTGATCAACGATCACATTAACGCGTGTTGTCAACCATCAAATTCAAGCGTTTGATCAACGATCAAATTCACGCGTTTGACCAACGATCACATTCACGCGTTTGATCAAATATCAAATTCACGCAAATGAGGATCGAAAAAATTCCCTCGTTTTGTCAACGATCAAATTCACGCGTTTTGTCAACGATCAAATTCACGCGTTTTGTCAACGATCAAATTCACGCGTTTTGTCAACGATCAAATTCACGGGTTTGATCAATTTCTTCTGGTCGATTTGATGTTGAGGATCCGATGTACGATATTCATGATTATCAATAAAAGTACAACTACAGTGATTCAAAATAGGGCAAACTATTCCGTGAGTTTGGTGTAAAATCAATCAATTCATTACTTTTGTGAGAAAGAATTATTGTGAATTCTCAGTGTGAATTATGTAGAACTTTTGATATGAAATGGCAACTTTCTGAACGCAATTTGCAAGCTGTTTGTTCCGTCGTGATCAATAAAAAACGCGCGTGATCAATGATCATACTACGAGTGATCGATAATCAAAAGTAACATGTGCGCAACCAATTCAACAGTCAAATTCGTGTAATTAATGATCATTCAACGATATTTATATTTACATGTGGCCTTAAATGATCGCATCTATCTTCAGCAGTTCAATTTGAGGGATAGAATATCATCAAAGGTAAAATTCTATTGATCAATAATGAAAAACTACGAGAGCTCAGTGTACATTCAAGTTAAGAAGTAGGCGCACAATGTAGGGGAATTTTCTAGACGATTTGTGACATTAGAGTGATCGATCCAACTACCATCATCATCGGTTGAAGGTCTGTATTTTGTCATGTATAATTATGAATATTTTACAGAGTTTAATAATCTTCTGTCGTTTAAGGTAGTACGCGCTTAAATTCTATTGATTAACGTTGACAGTTTGGTGTACAATTAAATAGTTTGACTTATTTCAAAACGGAAGTCACAAGAATTTAGTGCGTCTTATGCCTCGATATAAACGAGTTAAATCGTGGGGTCCAATCCCTCTTTTTCGATCGGTTAAATTCGCGCGATAGAAATTCTTTGACCGAGGTTAAACGATCGAGTTGACGCCAAGATCGTAGACATTTAAACGGCTAAAATCATCTTCTCGTCGACCTCTGCACCTCGTCGACAATACCTAGTGCCTCGAGCTCCAACACCACCCTCTTCAGGTAGGCGGCGTCGGGGTAAGAATGCGGGGACGCGGCTCCTCCCCGAGGCACGATCTCCGTCTTGTGCGGTATGTTCCACGACACGACGTCCTCGCATCCGGTCGTATGGGAAAGGGTGATCGTGAAGACGAGGCCGCGCCTCCAAGCGACGTCGAGCATGCGCAGTACCTTGCGCCCTTTCGAGTTGTCCGGTAGGTAGGCGATGCGCGGAAAGCCGACGGCGTAGAATTCCCTGCCGGGATGCGGATGGTCCGGGCCCTGGATACCAGACTGGATGCTGCAACGAAAACATGATATCGTTATTTGAGTTTAAATACTTGTAGAAGAAGATCCTAGAGCCGCCAGACGGTATATATTTTCTCAGCAATGATATTTGTAGGATGAAGTAGTGCTCGTATGTTCTTTCAGTGTATGGATACCTGCTTACTTGTGCCGACGGCCAATTTCCAGGTATCAGGTGCTAAAGATGGAAAAAACTCAACTCACTTTTCTTATTTTCTCAGTCTTGATTTTAATATATGATACTCAGGGGGCTATTTCAATACCTTCTGCGAGCAGATACACCGATCTTATGGGCCAAACATCTAGCCAGACACTAATAAAGTGTCCCTATGAGTATGACAGTATGAGCGAAATGTCATGATTTTCTCATTTAAGCGCGATAGTGATTATCTATGCACGTCGATCTCCCTTCTATACTTACTGTCGTGATATTTCGCTCATACTGTCATACTCATAGGGACACTTAATTTGTGTCTGGAGGGATGTTTGGCCCATACGACCGGTTTGGCTGCTTGCATAAGGTATTGAAATAATTCCCTGAGTATAATATATAAAAATTAAGACTGAGAAAATAAGAAAAGTGAATTGAATTATTTTCCATCTTTAGCACCCAATACCTGGAAGTAACGTATGGAATCTTGGACTATTATACACGAAAATAAAAAACGCGTGAGCAACATAAGGTTGCTGAGATCGTATTCTCCTAATCATTTTCTTTCTTCTTCACAGACGAATTCGTAAAGACCCAAGTTAATTTGAAGGGGCTGTATAGGTGAGAAAAACCTTAAAACCCACTACAAACATCAAATCTCAACATTAAAATGGCGGCGGTTAAGGAAAAGAGTTGAAACCAACAAAATATTTTGCCTTCATTTCAATTCAATCCACATAGCAAATTTTAACGGTCTAACTCAACCTGCAGAAACTGTGGAGGTTCGCAAAACCACATAAACCTCTAAAGAAAAATGGTGGTGGTTAGAGAAAAAAGTTTATACCTCCAAAATTGCACTTATCTAACTTCAACTCAATCCACTTACAATTTTCAACCCTTTAACTATATATGGAGGGGGTTCGTAAGCGCAAAAATCCTTTTAAAAGTCATTGTTTTTAGCTCCATACACACTCCTATAAGGCTGAATTTCAGGTAAGTTATTAATAATTGATTAAGACAACTTTTTCCACCGGTTTAAAAGATGCCCAGTCATGCACCACAAAGGAGAACTGGCCCTTTGTATCTTCTCCACACCATTCCGAAGAGATTGTTTGGAAATCAGTTCTTTCCTCAACTACTGAACTCCAAAATTAACATAAACTGTCGTAGAGTAGACATCTTCATGTCAGGAACTACTAAACAGTGAATTGTTGATTCCTAATATTTTTGGCAGAGGGCGCTACGGGTTGTTATGCATATAGCAATTCGGCCACGATTTGTATTGGGGAAAAATGAGAAATATGACAATTCGCTCCGAGTCAAGTAAGATGCACTGAAGAGATCTAATAAGATCGAAACAGCTGATTGCAGATATTGACTCGGGATTACTTCGCAAGTTCTATATTTTACTAGTGCATTTTGAATGCAGATTTCGCGACGTGGAATACAAAGAACCAGCTCCCTTGAAAGATTTTTGTTCACTTTATGGTATATATGAAATTGAATAATATGGTATACATGAATTGATTCAAAAAATAGAATACACAATTTTATTCTCTAAAGTACGAAGATCGAAAGTTTAATCAAAATTAATCCTTACTTGTACACTATCTGTATTGTGTTACAGTTGTGTCCCGGTAGCTTTTTGTCGATAACGCTCCAATCCATAGTTCCCGGGGGTTGGTTGCCGTGTTTCTCCCCGTACACGCAGCCGCAAACTGCGCACTGGATGTGCAGATGACTTCGCGATTCTTGCAGTTCGGTCAGGGAGTAGTTTAGACAGTCAAGGTGAAGCACGTGATTGCACGGCAGCGCCACCACCACTATCGAAGGCTTGAGGGGCTGTCTACACATCGGACACGGCTGCCTGGGGGTCCATTCGCTCGGCATAGATATGCGCACGAAACGGGAGATGATGGAGCTGGCCGGGTCGAGACCTGCGAGACAAATATGGATATATTTTATAGCCAAATGCATTATCAAACAAACGGTATTGTGATTCGTGTGACTGAATACAAATTAAACCCTATTTTTCAGTTATTACAAGAAATACTTCTTCTTCAGGTGCCGTACCCGGTTTCTGGCGTACGCGACATCTCTACAACTATTCGTGTTGTGCGTGATACAGTGATACACGAATAGAAGGGACCTACAGTTTTATGACGGTTTCGAACGTCTTTATAGGCGAATCAAAATAAGCGCTACGCCACCTGGTGACAATTAGAATAACTAAAAATCTTGACATAGTTCTTGTGTTTGTTTTTGTGTGATTTTTTACAAATATTTATTATTTGCAATCATTTTGAAAGCTATGAGCCGTTCGAATCGTTATTGTTCAGTTCCTCGGTGTTCTTCCTGGGAAAAGAAATGTTCAAATATGAATTTCCATGCTTTTCCTCCAGCTGGTGATAAATATCGTGTTTGTGTAGAAGGGAAAAAGGAATACTCCTAAAGTCTCTACTTTGTGTGATCTGATAACTACAGATAGTACTCTGAATAGTTTCACTGGTCTCAATAATATAAAACTATTAGATACAATAGTAAAAGCAGTACAATCTGTTTACAGTGATCAACAGTCACATAGATAAACAATGAAACAGTGTATTGTTTTAGTATTGACAAAATTGAAATGTGACCTAACATATGTGACATTATCTCTTTTATTTGGCATTTCACAAGAATTATGCCAAAAATATATTTATGAAATTCTACTCATTATGAGTAGAGTTCTTAGTAGTGTCATAAGATTCCCAGAATATTCTAAAATACAGAAAAACATGCCAAAATGTTTTGAAAGTTTTCAAAATACTCGAATCATCTTAGACTGTACAGAAATTTATATTAGTGACTCAATTTCAAAGTTAGAAAACTCACAGGATGCTATTATGGTGGACAAAGGTTTCTTGATAGATGATATTTGTCAAAAGTTTAAAATAAAGTTGATCAGCCCACCATTTTTGAAATACAAAAAACAGTTGACTACAGAAGAAGCATTGTTTAATGCCAAAATAGCAGCAGCTAGAGTACATATTGAACGAGTCAATCAGAGAATTAAGATATTCATCTCATGATCTAACCTAAGCTTTCTCTCAATTTGGCTACAAAACAAATGATGATAATCACCTACCGGCTCAATAGCAATGAGAATACATACACAGTAACACACTTGTTCACTAAAGAACCCTGAAAAGTCTTTATATTTATGGTAAAATTATATTTCAAGAACACAAATAAACACACAACAAATACAACATAAATATTCTAATGTCAATATTTATAGTTCTACGACTGGCCACATTGGCGCTGCATTCTTATTTTCAGATGCCTATAGAGAGGCTTTACTAGGCAGAATACTTCTCGGTGGTTTGCCATTGCCTTCCGAGAGGTGGCTCCGCATTAATTCGTTGGTTCGGCCGGGATTCGATCCACCGACCTTCTGTCCAGTAGTCCAACGCACTGACCACTGAGCTACGGAGCCACTTCATAAGAAATACTTAAGTCCCCTTTATTCTATATTTGATCACAGTCCAGGTTTCAAATCAACATAATTTCACTAAGGGTTATTCAATCAATCAATAAATCAATGAATAACATGTAAAATATGTCAAAGAAAGATTACTCAAACATTGAAAATTTATTGACAAAAATTATAGAAAGGGCTTACTAATCTGAATCTAACAATGAGATATTTTCATGCAAAGAGCATTTCAATCTTATAATTGAGACAATCAAACCCCCTCAGCTTCTCAATTTTATTAAACCTCATCCGAATTGACCCCTTGAAACATAGTCATTAATAAAAAAATTTCAGTCCCACGAACACTTAAAAAAATGAGGTCTATGTAAAAACAAAGAAAACCATATCACTATTTGATAATTAATAAATTGTAATTGTTTCGAGTATTTTGAAATATGAAAATTCACGGAGAAACCCAAAATTATTCATAGTACACAACTCCAAATATTAATCTCAGAATTAAAAATTTTATAATATGAATGAATATTAAAATATGAAAATATAAGATTTTTGAAAATACTTGCGTTGACTAAATGCAATAGTTCATCCCTAGGAGAGCTAGAAATAGGTATTGTCATTATATTATTACCAACGATTGCTGGAGTATCTTGATGTTCACTTCCATCTTCGCTACTGGTACTACAATGTATCAATTCTGCTGTCGAACTTGTAATTTGGCTTTCTCTACTCTCTTGGCTCAGATAAGTAGAAACTGTATCTAAACTAGGTCTTCTACCTGACTTTGTACTACTACTGTCAGCATCCAACAAACATTCTTTATATGTCTTAGTGTCTACTACTTGAGGAACATTAGCTGGAGTTGATTTATTTCCTAAAAAAAATCCTTCTTCAACTGAATTTTTACCAAATATGCACTGAGTAATCACCAAAAATGTTGAGGTTGTGAAGAATTGTTCTAGCTAGATTTGCAGGAGTAGTATCTCCACTTTTGGTTTTAACATTATTCTTTTTTTTACCATTTTTCTTCCCGTCTGAAGCATTTAGGGCAGCAGTACTTCCAATAACTTTTCCTTGATTTTGAGTGTTTCCGCATCTGGCTGAATTTCTTATATCTGTACTTCTTCTACCTAATTATGAATTTTTAGTTTTAACTTGAACTTGTAAAGTGTATAAGTAATTTACCTATTACTGGCACTAATTCTTCCAATCTAACTTTTACAAGGGGATAAGGTGCTTGTTTAATCCGTCTAACACTCCTAACATATCCATTAGTTAACCATTTCTGAGTTAGGTTATTGAAATTTATGATATATGGAAATCCCAAATGAGTTTTTGTCATATCTATTATTTGATCACCCTAAAAAAATTAATATTTCAAAAATGTCAACCAACATGATTGATATTAGAAAGAATATTTATTAATTAAATCTGCAGAGTTTTATTTATATATTCTAAGGAATTTATTTACTCTTGACCAGGCTTCTTCTATCAAACATTGTATATCCATATCGAATGGATGCCACTCTGAGGAATTTTCCGAGCTGGCACATTCCCATTTTGCACCCCTTCCAGCAGGAGAAGAAGGAGGATAACACTTTCTTCTTACTTTTATAACAGAATCTAAAAACAAAATATGAATATCTACTTTATGAGCACCAAATACGTCATACCCGAATCTTCCAATTCTTGTGTTAATGTTCTTAGATTGACATAAAAATTTTGCAAATTTGGATCGGCATCAGACAGAATAACCCTAGTTAATTGTTTTCCATTAGCTCTTTCTAAATGCTGGGTTACAGCAGGGCTGTATGGCTTCCAATATCCTGTTCGAATTTCATATTCCCACACAACAACTGCGTGTCCAGTCATTTTCTATCCGACATTATATTCACCATTGGAAAACAAAATGAAGCTGAATAAATACTAACACATCATATTCCAGAGTTTATGAACGATATAATTAATTAATTATACTCCTCCATTGCTTCCTGTCAATCACTCAAAACTGTAAACTAAAACTATTCTATTATGATTATGATGAAGAAGTAGGCTACGAATTTATCAAAAGAACTACGGTTGTAAAACCTACGATTACTCTTTTATTTCTATGACTTCTAGAAGCTTTGCATTATATTTTATTGAAAACAATATAAAATATAAACTTTTGGTCTTATAACATTTACGTGTTCAATAGCGAGTTTTTTTTGTATAAAATATTACGAAGTCACTATGGAAAAGATACATACGGATTTAAATTTTTGTGAAAGATAGAAACATGTTCATTGTAATGTCTACGAAATTTACAAAGTTGTTGAATACTAGCACAAAACTATTTTAGTGGTAGGTTAGGTTAATCAAAAGAAAAACACAAAATTAGTTTAGTCACACATTTATTTCATTTTATTTAACCACCTTTTCTGATTGAACTTCACCCTTTTCAATTCCATAAAATATCATATCCCCTTTCTGATAAGCCCATCCCATTCTTTTACTCGTAAATGCCACTCCCACTTTTCCAGTATTAGATAAAGTTATAGCTCCTGAAACGAAAACACAATTGAATAAATTTTGCTGTTTTTTAAAATTATAACAAACATACCTGCTGTATTCTTTAATCTTCTAGTCATTTTCTCTAAAACCGATTCAGTAGCTACTTGAGCATCTAGTCCAGTCTCCATTGATTTTACAATGCTGTAAGCTAAACAACATTTCATAATAGATTCACCATGACCTGAAAAAAACTCTCTAAATTAGCAATTTCTGTTTAAAAAATGAAATTGTTCAACATATTTTTGTTATTTTAATCAAAATTAAAGAGAAAACCACGACGGTTAGTTACTGAATATTTCCTCACCAGTAGTTGAAACTGCACCTATTTCATCATCTGCATAGGTGCCACAACCAATCAAAGATGTATCACTGCATCTTCCAACTTTCTTCCCGTTAATACCTCCAGTAGATGTCGCTGCAGCTAAACAACTGCTAAAATCTATTGCAACAGCACCTACTGTACCAACTTCTCCAGGGTTCTGAAAATTATTACTCAAAATAATGTAGCTCTATGGTTAAAACACCGTATGATGAAATTAACCTTCACATTTTTGCCTCCAACTTCCGTAAGACTTCCGCCTCTTTCCTTGTACACAGACAATGCTTCTTTTGAAGAATCTGTAACGAGGCTTCCTGGAGGTACTTTTGCAATTCCTTGTTCTTCTGCAAACCTGTTTGCCCCTGCCCCGGCTAAAAGAACATGAGGAGTTTTTTCCATCACTAATCTAGCTAGGCTGAGAAGAAGAAATATACTCAAAAATGAGAAATACAAGTCTTGATAAAATATACCTCACTGGGTGAGCTATATCCCTAACAACGGTTACTGCGCCTGCGGCAAGATTAGAACCCACCATAACGCTAGCGTCCATTTCAATTTCACCATCTGCATTCAAAACAGATCCTTTCCCTAGAAGACAATTTTTACTTTACACTGTCGGTATTGTAATCTTTCAAAGGCCATTTAAAAAGAAGAAGAAATTTACCAGCGTTCATGCATTCGTCGTCTTCTAAAATACGAACAGCTTCTTCCACTGCATCTAAAGCCGAACCACCGTCTAACAACACTTTATATCCCGCTTTAACTGCTATTTTCACACCGTTTATTTTATGAGGTACCCTAGAATCTGTTATGTCACCAGCGCCGCCATGAACTATTAAAATAGGCTCCATTATTTGTAAACGAACGATCTAATTCACAAAATGACACAAAAAGTCAGAGCTATGTAAGTAACGAAAGTAAATTAACTGTGACTGTGACAGTATTCCTTTCTTCTATGTTCATGAGATATATTTAGGGCGAGTTCAAATATCATAAACAGTTTATCCCGAAGAAAATTTAATGAATGAATATAAATATAATGCACCAGTCAAACCAAACAATACATACATACAAATTAAATCCCAATCGTTTATCATCTTATCAAAATATAAACAATCGATCACAGTATTTACTTTTTATGTTTGTTGGAGCAGAGTCCCAGCAATTTTAGATAAGGGACTCATGCCAATAATTATTATCTAATGAATCATAATTCTTATCATTTCAGTTTTAACAATTCAAAGCTGAAATAAATGTTTACAGAGACTGAATAGAAACAATTTTGAATTCATTCCTCCAAGGTTTCAATATGTTGAAATCCTTTATTGATTCCATAAATCAACTTATCACCTTTTCTGCATGCCCACGACATTCGTTTAGTGGTCATTCCAATACCAACTTCTCCAGTTTTTGAGATACTTATTGCACCTAAAAATTTAATGAAATTTAAAATGATTAAATTAACTAAAATAATAAATGAATTTATATTAGGTACCACTAATGTTTTATAACAACTGTAAATTAAGCAATGTTGTATTGGACCTTATGATTGAGGAAATTGACTATTTTGATTTCACTACGGACGTCAGCTTTATTAAGACTTGTGGCTCCACAGATAAAATTAATGAAGGAGCCATTATTAATTTTATTTTAGACAAATTCCTTCTTTCACAGACCTGTTGAGCATTTGCAGGATATTCAATTTTGTAATTTTCAGATTCTCTTATCAAATGAAATTCAAGAAAATGGTGAAACAGCCCAATGAGCGCAGAAGACACAACAGCTGCGAAACTTTCGAGAAATTAGTGCGCGGTCGTCCCTCTGAGTTCTAGAAAGTTTCTACCACCATAGAAAAGACATTATAGAAATCAAAATTTTCATACCGGCCGTATTTTTCAGTCTTTCAGTCATTTTGTCCAGAACAGTGTCTGTGGCTTCCTGTGCATCTAAACCTTTTTCCATTGCATTTATTATACTGTGGGCAACGCAAAACTTTTGAATACTTTCTCCATGTCCTAAAATCATGTTAGTATTATGTTACTAGATGTTTAAAATGAGGAGAACATTGCACCTGTAGCTGATACTGCTCCAATTTCATCATCTGCGTAGGTACCAACTCCTACCAATGGGCTATCCCCAACTCTACCAGGCATTTTACCATTTGTTCCTCCGGTCGAAGTTGCAGCTGCCAAGTGACCCCTAGAATCCATAGCTACAGCTCCCACTGTACCGACTTCGCCAAAATTCTATAGCATAATATGAAACACATTTGTTATAATAGATTCAGAACGTAATTTTCAAATGTGTCACCTATAGGCTCATCCAAATCGTAGTTATATTTCTTAGAAAATAAGAGATTTAGGAACGAGCCAAAGATATGGTCGAGAGAAAAATACTTCCTACCATGAAGATGTCTACTCTACGATAGTGACATAGGAATTATATTGTATATCATGTTCTACAATAACACAGTACCCTAAGATAAAAGGGTTAAATTACTACAATTTAAAAAAATTGTAAGTAGTGTTCTAATACATTTTGAGAATTTAGAAGAATGATTAATCAACCTAAAAATTCATGAAAAAAAGCTACAAATTTACCTCAATTTCTCCAATTTCGCATTGAATGCCGCCATATTTCCTGAAATTTTCCAATGCATTTTCTGCATCCTCTGTTACTAAACTACCTGGTGCTAATATTTTCACGCCAATTTTTCTAGCAAACTCGACAGCCCCATGACCAACCAATAAAACATGTGATGTTTTTTCCATTACCAGCCTTGCTAACCTGGAGAGAAAAAAATTTACCTATATTTTAATTAATTCAATTCATTTGTGAACTATTGAAAGTAATTTGATTAAGATGTTCATTTCAGAATAGTCTACTCAGTAGTGAAATGAAAATTAACAGAATATATCAATTAGCATTAATAAATCTGAACACATTCGAAAATTAATAAAGAACATATATATGTTGTTTTCTTACGTTACTGGATGAGCTATATTTTTGATAGCTCCAACAGCTCCTGCATCGAGAGTTTTTCCATCCATAATACTGGCATCCATCTCTACTTCACCATCAGAATTTAAAACTGACCCCTTTCCTAATAAAAATTAATATTGAGTCGCATATTTCCGCACTTTTTCAGAAAATTATAATAAGTAAAATTATACTATTGAATTATTGAATAGTAACCAATGATTTCAAGGAATATTTTCTTAAATATCGAAATTAATGAATTTGGTTCGGACCTAATATAGTCAGGGCAGGATTAACCCTGTCAGGGCCCCTAGGCAACAACCCTGTCTGGGCCCTAGGTCAAGTTAAGAAGAGATGTAAGTAACTTCCAAATGATCGACTCCAGGTATCCTGTTACTCCAAAGTCTTATGTGATATTGCAATAACCTGGTTACTTTGACTTGATGCTGCAGCATCACCTTACCTGACTCGTTAGCTTTATTGAAATGGTCTTAATGAATAGGTTATAGATAAGTGATGAATGATGGTCAAGGTTGCATGATGGGTTAGGAAAGATAAATGAGACGGACGCTGTTATTTTCAATTTAATCTTGTTAAACGCAATAAAATACAATTAACGAATGAAAACAGTTTTATGAAGTACAAATTGGAAAAAGTCAACTTCCAAGATATTTATTGGTTTTGTACAGTACAGTGAGTTTGAATATTAACTTTTCTAGCTTTTTTAGAAACAAAATCGTTTAAAACATCTTGGAAGTTGACCCTTTCTAATACATTAATTTCAATGGTCATTATCGACATTGAATTCAAATGGTTCTGAGACATTGTTGAACGAAGACACTTTATTAGTTCTACTACTCGATACTAGATGGTTCTGTTTATATGAAGACAACATGCGTCGAAAGAAAGCAGGCGAATCAAAATAAGCGCTACGCCGCCTGGTGACAATCAAAATAACTAAAAATCTTGACATAGTTCTTACGTTCACCTTTGTTTTGTGTTTGTTTTTGTGTGATTTTTTACAAATATTTATTATTTGCAATCATTTTGAAAGCTATGAGTCGTTCGAATCGTTATTGTTCAGTTCCTCAGTGTTCTTCCTGGGAAAAGAAATGTTCAAATGTGAATTTCCATGCTTTTCCTCCAGCTGGTGATAAATAGCGTGTTTGTGTAGAAGGGAAAAATGAATACTCTAAAAGTCTCTACAGTGATCTGATAACGACAGATAGTGCTCTAAACAGTGTCACTGGTCTCAATAATATAAAACTATTAGATACAATAGTAAAAGCAGTATAATCTGTTTACAGTGATCAACGGTCACATAGATTAACAATCAAACAGCGTATTGTTTTAGTATTGACAAAATTGAAATGTGACTTTACATATGTGACATTATCTCTTTTATTTGGCATTTCACAAGAATTATGCCAAAAATATATTTATGAAATGCTACCCATTATGAGTAGAGTTCTTAGTTGTGTCATAAGATTCCCAGAATATTCTGAAATACAGAAAAACATGCCAAAATGTTTTGAAAGTTTTCAAAATACTCGAATCATCTTAGACTGTACAGAAATTTTTATACAGAAACCAAAGTGCCTTTGCTGCAGGATCAAGTTTTACTCTCAGGATATTCATGACAGGTGTTTCTCCTGGAGGTTTAATTACTTATATTAGTGAACCATATGGGAGAACAGCATCTGATAAAACGATTTTCCAACAAAGTGACTCAATTTTTAAGTTAGAATGCTCACAGGATGCAATTATGGTGGACAAAGGTTTTTTGATAGATGATATTTGTCAACAGTTTAAAATAAAGTTGATCAGGCCACCAAATTTGAAAGTCAAAAAACATTTGACTACAGAAGAAGCATTGTTGAATGCCAAAATAGCAGCTGCTATAGTACACTTTGAATGAGTCAATCAGAGAATTAAGATATTCATCTCATGATCTAACCTAAAGATTTCTCTCAATTTGGCTACAAAACAAATGATGATAATCACTTACCGCCTCAATAGCAATGAGAATACATACACAGTAACACACTTGTTCACTAAAGAAGCCTGAAAAGTCTTTATATTTATGGTAAAATTATATTTCAAAAACACAAATTAGCACACAACAAATACAACATAAATATTCCAATGTCAATATTTATAGTTCTACGACTGGCCACATTGGCGCTGCATTCTTATTTTCAGATGCCTGTTGAGGAATTTCATACAAATTTTCAAATAAAATTATCATTCGATGATTTTTTTTCTCTTGGTGCGTGCACGGGCCCCTAGTCCATGCGGGGCCCCTAGGCAGTTGCCTACTATGCCTAATGGTTAATTCGGCCCTGAATATAGTCTAATTTATTTGGAATATTATACGATTTTTCAAATTATATTTCTCATATAATTTGTATATTATTCCTGAACAAATTACTCAATTTAATTTATTCATTACAACATAAAATATCCATAATATTTCATCATTTCAATTTCTTTGCTCTATATTTACTGTTCAGCAAATAATTGTGAAAGTGTTTGCGTAATATAATAATAATAATGTTTAATTATAGAGTTCTGATGAAATTTCAAGCTCTCAAGAAAATTTCCATTGTTGTTTTGAAGGTAATCCTTACTTAGAAATTCTTAAGTTTTAATATTTGTTCAAAGTGATATAAACGGAAAATTGTATGCTTTATCCATATGCTCATTATTATGAGTTGTATATATTGAAAAATTGCAGATTTAAGAATAGCACAGAAAATGTTTGAGTATCTAATAAATTGAGATTAAAATTATACTTGAATTTAATTAACCTACCAGCGTTCATACATTCGTCATCTTCCAAAATTCTAACAGCTTCTTCTACTGCATCCAGAGCAGATCCACCATTGTTAAGGATTTTGTATCCTTTTGTCACTGCTATTTTGACTGCTTTAATTTTTGGGATTACCCTGCTATCCCTAATATTTCCAGCTCCACCGTGAACAAGCAGAATGGGTTCCATTTCTTTTTCTCTTCAGAAGCAAATGATTTTTTATTGAGTATTATATAATTATTTTCAATATACAATGTGTCAACGGAGACATAACAAAACAATTTATACGCATTTCTTGTTTTGCTAAAGATGTGAATTAATCTGTTATATTTTCCACACCTTAAGTTCAAAACGCACTCGGGGGTGACATCCACCCTTAAAAACTTAAATGCAATTAGGGGTCGAGTGGTACCTGGAGTGGAGAAGGGGACCATTTATTGAATGGCCAACAAGGTCACCCGATTTGTCACCCCTGGATTTTTTCATGGGGGCAAATAAAGACAAAAGTTCAAGCCACTAAACCAGAGAAAGTTGCAGTCTACCGTCAAAAAATTGTAGACTAGAGCGCGCTTAAAACACCTGAAATTTCACTAAATATGCGACAACGCTTTGAACTGAACCTGTATTTTTAATGGAAGCATGTTGTACTCAGTTTGAATATTTATTAAAATAGTTGTTCTAAATGATTTTAAAAAAAGGTTGAACTTGGGGGTTAAGAAATATTTCCACATTATTTCCCCCTCGAAAACAAACTTCACGTTTTAGATTGTTTTTTACCTTCAAAACAAGAAACGTCCTTAAATTGTCTTGTTTTGTTTCCGCTAGGAGAGGTAAAGAATATCTTCGACTTACATTCTGAAAAAAAAACAATCATATAATATATTTTATATTTCAGTATTAATATTTTCATATTATATCGCAAAATAGTAGGTAATATAACTTCTCGATATTTGAAAAAGGAAACTATTCACTAGGATATTTATGAAAATATATTTCGAAATATGACAATTATTTGTGAATGATACAAATTTTTCTTTACCTTTTAATATAATTTGAAATTAACTGAGTTTCGCTTAGTGAAAATTAGTGATAATAAATAGTTGATGGAATCCGTCGTTACTACGTGATAATTTAACATGATGAACAAAAACTAAATTTGAATTTACTACGTTTATTATCACAAAATATTTTGAAAAATATAACACTGCGATTGCAATTTCGGTCACTAGACCATCATCGGGCAGATTTAGTTAGTTAAGAACTCAATACATAATTATAGATTTGCGCTTACGGGTGGGAAAGAATTATTGCAGGTACCTAAATAGACAAGAGGAACACATTTCAAGAAGGGCTAATCGAGTGAATTTCCCAAATTGGTACAATACAATGTTCTTTAGAAAAATCGTTATTGTTTGAATACACTAAATATAGGAGAAGATATCAAGTCAATCTGGTCGTTCAGCAAGATATCTTTTGCATTATGATTGAGTTTAAAAATTTCTAACGATTCTAATAAAGTAAGTTTGGTTCATTTCGGTAATTTGTGCATAATTTGAAAGTTATCTATTTGTGGAAACGGGTGGTGGTTTTCACGGAAATGATTTGAAAACGTTGAATACGTTTTATTTTTCAAAAAAGATTGTTGGTGTTCTTTAAATCTTGTCTCCAACGATCGACCAGTCTGACCTATATACACTCCTTTACATACAGGACAAATCAACTTATAAACTCCTGAACTTTCAAATTTTGAAGTGATATCTTTGGCATTGAATAAAAATCCTGAGAGTTTTGTCTTAGGTTTGAAAGCAATTTCAATATTAAATTTAGGTATGACATTAGCAACTTTTTCTGTTAGAGGACCAAAATATGTTGAAGATGTGAATTTTTCCGATTTTTCTAATTTTAATTGAGGATATATGCTGTTGTACGCTAGTTGACTACGTTTCTTGTTTATCATTTTATCTATCAAACTTGTGTGAAAACCATTATTTGAAGCAATTATTTTTATAGTCGAAATTTCTTTTGCTGAATTTGTTACGGATAATGGAATTGAAAACGCTCTGTGGATCATTGAATTAAAAGCTGAATGTTTATGGGAAAGAGGATGATTTGAATCCGACGGAATACATATATCTGTGAAAGTTGGTTTTCTATATATATATATATCGAAACTCAAAGTATTATTATAATGAAATATAGTTTAATCCAAGAAATTTATCTGTCGATCCAATTCTTTTTCAATTTCGAACGTTATACTTGGGTGAATGCTATTAATATATAGTGATAATATCTAAAACTTGCCTTATTTTCCTACAACGAGAAATAGCAATTTTAATTCGGATCAGAACCTACTTATCACTGCACGCGTTCGAGTGTACAATATTCCAAGCTTTCAACTTCGTTAACTTCAATCTAGATTCATTGAACATTATTATTAATTATTGACGTTAATCACACATTTAACATAAATTTGTTGCTCAACTTAGATAATAAATTGGTTCCTGATGACCGTTATAGTGTGATCGTTTATTGATTGTTAGATTCGTCTGTCAGCATTTAGAACGTACGATTGAAGAAATTTTGAAATTGCCAGTAAATTTGTCTACACTTTTATTATAAACAGATAAAGTTCCATCCAGTAGAAATAGTACTTAGCGTACGCTGGCTAGTATTTGGGAGGTCTCGGGTTCAAACCCCGGGGCCGACTGGTCTGCCATGAGTTTTTTTCAGAGGTTTCCTCATGGTAATGTAAGTCACTGCTTGTAAACTTATAAGGCGAATACTGGGCCAGTATTAATCCTCTGAACCCTACCCTTACCAATGGGGAGCAGAAGAGGAAATACTAATACGGATTTATAGATCCTTAGTCCGCTCCAAATTAGATTATGGAAGTATACTTTACATGAGCGCCTGCAAAACGTACCTTAAATATCTTGATACAAACCATACCACAGCACTACGAATATGTCTGGGAGCCTTTAGATCCAGTCCGGCAGAAAGCATCTACCTTGAATCTTCTGAACCGCCTCTTTACATACGACGAGAATATCAACTAACATCCTATTTTTCCAGAATATCTGCCTATCCACAAAACCCTGTATTTAAATTAATTGATTCTATACAACCAGCTTCCGAAAACAGACCTAGAACGCCGCTCTCATGTCCACAAATTTTATACTTTATTCCAAGAAACGCTAACCTCACAGTTACAACTCCCATTAAATTTTCTGAGACTCCTCCATGGACCAAAAAACCGCCGCTATTGAACACATGCCTAAGCAATTACAATAAGTGCTAAACGCCTAACATAGTCTTTATACAAAGATTCAGAGAAATGATAAATAACCAGCAGTTCGACCAAATCCTTTACACTGACGCTTCCAAAGAAGTTAATGGTACTGGATGTGCTGTTACTACAATAGATACAACAATAGTAACACACAAACTTCCTGATCTATGTAGTATATACACAGCTGAACTATACGGAATATTACAAGCTTTGAGGACCCTAGTACAGGATAACAGTAAACTTGCCATATGTACAGACTCCCTTTCATCAATATACTCCATTAAAAACGACTATTCAACACATCCCATAGTTCAAGATGTCCTCGACACCTGCCACCATCATCACACTAGAGGTATCTACGTAAATATCATCTGGATCCCCTCCCATGTAGGAATGCCTCAAATGACAAGAAAAGACAAAAGTGTTATAAGAAGACTCAGAATAGGTCACTCCCGGCTCACACATGGATACCTGATGTCTGCACAGAATCCCCCTACCTGTGAATTCTGTGATAACGCGAGACTTACAATTGAGCACATACTTCTACAGTGCAAACACTACAGCCCAACTCGTCATAAACACAAACTTAGTGGAACTCTCAAAAACATTCTCGGTGCACCTAACCAGTTTAGTTCTGTGATACAGTTCCTTAAAGACTGTCGACTGTTTAAATTAATTTGATTTTTTATTATGTAACCCAATGTATCATAGATCCTGTGTCAGTGGCCACTAGATGCCGAGACACGTTAATTGCCAATAAAGAAAAAAAAATATCCCGTCTCACCTATCCTTAATGCACTTGTACATACAAGTGTATCCTATGATCTGGCTGAAGGAGTTAATCCCAAACTCAAGCTGCCCGCCTCCCTGACACATACTTCAGGGAGGAATGAAACACGTGTGTTTCCTTCCTATTTTTCCAGTAGAAGGAAAACTGCGAAACTACTCATCTGATTTCAAACATCTTTTCAACATTATTTAGAATGGACTTTCAGGGTAGACATAGGTTACATATTATATATTAAAACAATGGTGTATAAAAAGGGGATATCCATTAATTACGTGAGGTGTTTAGGGGGGAAGCGGTCGAGGGAAATCTCACTCAATCTCGTGTGGGGGAGGGGGTGGTCTCGGCAAATATCACGTAATTTGTTTTTCCGCAAGAAACGGGATAAAACTGCGAGAAAACTGGGTCCACTAAAATATAGCTAAATCTTTCATAAAAACATCCATCACGGTTTAATTATGCACTGATGGAAGAATTTATTAACCATAAATAAATTCATTTGGTTGGAAACAATTTATTCGTTCATTAAATATGAAAAAGCATTTTTCTAACATCATTCGTTAACTATTGATAAATATTTATTAACATCTTCTTCATATACGGTACAATGTGAATATTAATCACAAAAAAATAATGCCATAACTTTTTATAATAAACATACGATGCACTAATATTTTTCACTGAAGAAAAAACTGTAACTTATTACAACCATTGTTTTATTATTAATTTAATTTTTTTCACATTTTCATAAAATACTACTGATTTACTTGAATTAATAGAATTAGCACAGATTCACTCATTTACATAACAAATATGCATTTAAAAAAATCTCACGTGTGATTCGGGGAGGGGGAGAGGGGGTCGAGCAAGATTTCACGACATCTCACCAAGGGGGAGGGGGAGTCAAAAAATCGCCAAAATGGCCTCACGTAACTAATGGATGCCCCCAAAACAATTTACACATTTATTCAATGTGTAGAATTCGGTGAAGATTCACCGAAATGTGCATCATGCGGATTTTTTAAAATAAATGTGTAAATTGATTTTTATAAACCATTGTTTCAATTTGTTTATTAATTGACATCATGCATCGGCCCAATCAATCCAAAAGTTACTTATTATCCCGCTCAAATAATAAAAAATGAAGGACACCCTACTGCGTAGCACTAGGAATGATAAAACCCCTCGGCGCATGTGCATGTCGTCAATATTTTTTGAATGTACCTATTATATAAATTAAATAACAATGAAAGTCGATTTTACGAATGAAATGAAGGAAAATTGCAATAAATGTATTAATAAGTCGATATTACGAATAAAATCCGTGAAAATTTAGCAAAAATATTCATTGTTTGACTGTCGAATTTGAATATCCTATCCCGGCTCATTTTGCTGCAAATTATGAATCAAATTGATAAGATATTTCTATGGATGGGAAGCAGACACAGACGCAGAATCAAGCTTAAGCTATCAACGTCGCTTGGTTACCGTGGCACACAGAGCACTTCGACGCATGTTTTGTAGGACTTCGTACATATCGACCTTGGCGCATGCGCATGTCGTAATGCCTATCTAAAAAACGCTATAATTTTTTATTCTTCGTTGGGAAAAAATTGGGAACAAAACTTCTCTGATGAAATCATATGTATTTTATGGATATCCGTTGGAATTTTCAAAATCGGACCAGATCCCAACTTTTTGTAGTGAGAATTTAGCTTCACCTCGGGGTAAAAACGCTATATTTTTTTATTCTTCGTTGGGAAAAAGTGGTAATTCAAATTCCCAAATGAAATCATATGTGTTTTATCGATATCCATTGGAATTTTTAAAATCGGGCCAGTTACCAACTTTTTGTCGTGAGACTATAACCCCTTTAGCTTCGCTTCAAGGTAAAAAAGGGCTTTTCGAGATGACTAAGTTTGTAACTCAAGTAGACGAAAAAATGGTCAAGCAAATGCTCGACTTAGTGGTAAGAGATATTTAAATGCTTTCTATAAAATCTATATTTTGAGATTAATACACAAACTGATAAAATATTTGTTTTTAATAATTGTACTTAAGGAATTGTTTGTTTTAAATGCTTTATAGTTGAGGCAAGTAGATCCAAAAAGAGAATTGGTGAAGAACACCAAGCATGAGAGCAGTATTAGTAGGCCAAGCTACAGAGATTTTTCATGTAAAAAATGTTAGAAGAAAACCAGCTTTGCCATTGTTTGTAAAATAATTCTGTATGATATAGCGATATGTTTTTCACTCGACTTCATTATTTATAACTATGTTATTAACAATTTTATGCAGAAAATCACGTTTTTTCTTAGTTTTTTACTTATAAAGTTGAAACTATCACAGTAATCGTGATGGTATCAACAAACTAATTGTAGAAAATGAAAAGATGAAGAAAATGAGCTGAAAATGACGAAAAAGGGCCGAGCGCGTGACAGTAGTTGAAGAGTGGGGGTAGAGTAGCAGGCAAGGAGAAGCATGACATTCGAAAGCGTCGGCACATGACAGTAATTTCGTCATGTTCAGCTTTATTTTCAACATATTTCTCAGCGTTTTCATGTAAAACCAAGATGAACGTTTTGAACTATGAGAATTCTACTTTCAGAATCTTTTTTGTAAGTTGAAATCGGACCATACCTGTCGCATGCAGATCTGCTGGAAAATTGCATAATGAAATATTCAAATGACCACCGATCAAAAACTATGCATTGGCCAGTTCCTGCTCTTCGCATAAAAAAAGTTTATATTAATAACTAATACTGACCGGAGGATCTACCCTACAACTCAAAAAATAACCGAGTTATGAATTTTTGAAAAAAATGCATTTTGGCTGGTTTTATCCGATTTTCTCTTAAACTAAAGGTCTGATCAAGTCGTCCGACCTCTCATTTTCTTCATCTTTTCATTTTCTACAATTAGTCTGTTGACACCGTCACGATTACTGTGATAGTTTCCACTTTATAAGCAAAAAACTAAAAAAAACGCGATTTTCTGTATAAAATTGTTAATAACAAAGTTATAAATAATAAAGTCGAGTGAAAAACATATCACTATATCATATGGAACTATTTTACAAACAATGGCGCAGCTGGTTTTCTTCTAATACTTTTTACACAAATGCACACTCGAAATCTCTGTAGCTTGGCCTATAGGTATAATGCTGGTTTAACTTAAGCCACAGCTTCTTTTTGGCGTGAACAGCTTTTTAAGCTTCTGTGCAGTCGACCTGGGTGAAGACGCGTGTTTGTGCCAGGTTACATTGTTTAACGATGATTCCTAAAAGATGCGGTTAGTTGGTTAGATTAATAATGTTCTCTGTTAATGATTATCGAATTCTTCAGATAATTAATTTTAAACGTAGTAACCTACAATAAGATATTATACCGGAAAGACCTCCTTTCTTATCAATGGATAAACATTAATTATTTTTATCTATGTTTGGCACCTTTGTCTTGCATAGCATTCAAGATTTTTGGCTGAGTAACCTCAATAAGTATTTAATTTAGTGCAATAATTTTCAAATATTTGCATCAGAAACTATATATTATTCCTAGAAAAATACATACCTACATATATATATATATATATATATATATATATATATACACATATATATATATATATATATATATATATATATATATATATATATATATATATATATATATATATATATATATATATATATATATATATATATATATATATATATTTTAGGAGCAGCTATTCGAAGGCGGCTAAGGAGGCTAAGGATCCTCCTCAATAATATTCCGTGTATCACTAATATATTATATTGAATAGTCAGCATTCAGCATATTCATATTAATCAAAATCATATTATTTTATACACCTACCTTCCTTTCAGCCTACATTATATAATATAATTTATTAATTACGATAGAAGGTATTTACATTTACTGCATTTCATTCATTTCAAGATTTGTGGCAGCGCTGCAGAGGCTTAAAGAGGTATATTTTCAACGTTCATTATGCCTGCCACAGAAAAGCAAACAACGGTGCGAATACTGCGAATGAATACTTCATTGCAATAGAAAAGGACAACACATGTAAATGGCAACACCGATGGAACCTAAGTCTCACACAATGTCGACCAATCACAACTATAGGCTTTCGGGTAAAATCGAGTTAATTCGTTGGACATGGACCGTTGGACGTTGTCACTAGTCGTGGACGAAAACAGTTTGTCGGTTTTAATTTATTTTATTGGCGTATTGTTTTTAAAATGAGTTCGGTTACTGAAGTTAATTTTAAAAATTTCAATGGTGTCTTAGTGGAATATTTGTTATCCCATAACTTTAGTGCACTAAGTTAAAACGATAAAGCTGTAATAAA
Organism: Cynegetis impunctata; assembly: GCA_030704885.1. NCBI lineage: Eukaryota > Metazoa > Arthropoda > Insecta > Coleoptera > Coccinellidae > Cynegetis > Cynegetis impunctata. The sequence goes on from JARQZK010002903.1 coordinate 29,839, forward strand.
AACATTGCGACCTACCCCGGAATTAAACAATTTGATGCAGCGTAGCAGAATCGCGGTTTTAATATCAGAAATTATGAGAGACATCCTTGGCTTACCGGATCACAGGTAAAAAATAAATTATTTTGTTGGCAGTGTTTACTTTTTACTAGGGAAAATGTCTCTGTTTGGCACTGGCATCTATGCAGGAATTATCGATAATACAACAGACTGCCCCGATTTTCTTGAAATTTCGGATTATAGCTTATTCTGGCCTGAAAAAGCCGAATATGAAGTCAGATTTTGTCGCTGGGTCATCTTTTTTTTTCAAAAAGTTGAGCTGACCTGACTTTTTCTAACCTCACTAACCTAACCTCCGAGTTCATAAAAGTATAAAATTCATGAAATAGATGAATTTTATTATCAAAAAGACAATGTTTTCATTATATCTATAAAAAAAGTTTTGTTTGACTTTTATGACAAGAATTTTATTTTAATCTATTTTTGGGAGGGGCCTATTTTATTTCCAAGAAAAAAGTCTCACCTCCCCGTTGGTTCTTGCTGGGCAACAATTGATTAATTCCTCGAATAGGTACCTATTTAATATTTTAGGGTGCTTGTTTTACTTTGATTTTCTTTAAATTATAAGGCGGTTGACCTTGAAATCCTAAAAAATTTCGCCTATGGTGTATTTTTTAACACCTCTTGTAGCCCCCTTAAACCAACACCTCACGAGCCACCACTGATATATATATATATATATATATATATATATATATATATATATATATATATATATATATATATATTTCTTTTTTTACTCGATCAAAGTTTTTTATATATATATATATATATATATATATATATATATTTATATATATATATATATATATATATATATATATATATATATATATATATATGAAAAACTTGGTTCGCGGATCAGGAGGAATCGAAAACAATACGATTGCGTGGTCTCAACCTGCCAACTCTTCAGAGTCAACTGAACTGCCAACAGAGTCCTCCTAATTCGATTCGTGGAGTAGGCAGATTTAGGCACGTATCTGAATTATTCCCCTTCTAATTCTCCTGAAGATGGCTTCGCAAGAGGAGCCGAAACGTCGAGATTTTTCTAATCTTTTACACGATTCATTCCGAGAACCAAGTTTTTCAAATACTTCCGACCGCGGAAATCTTTCTGAACATATATATGTATATATATAATAATAATAATAATATTTATTGATTCCAAAAATGTTATCCTCCAACCACAAGAAGGAGGGCTGAATAGACAAAAAATGGGACGAGTCAAAAATACATTTAAATTCAAACACAAGCTTAATCTAATTTTTAACTTTACACTTAAAATAACTTACAATAGTCTATAAACTCCTTAATACTATATGGTTCACAGTTCACAATTAGTTTGTTAATTTTTTTCTTGAAGGCTCTATGTAAAGTAATTAATTGTATATTCCTTGGAAGAGTGCTGAACAATTTAATTGCTGAATACTCTGTACTTTTCTCCCGAAAGGATGAGTTATGTTTTGGAAAGAAATAAGGGACTATCTGCCTTCCCAAGTAACAATTTGAAGACAGTTTCTATTTATTTAGGTTTTAAAAATGCTTTAATACGTTCAATAAATCGACATAGGATTTAAAGTAACCTTGAGATAAACTAAAAGTTCTTAAAGACCACTTTTTCTTTAACAAAGAATTTAATGCACTCTTTAAATCAAAATAAAAAGGATATTTGCTCTTAATGTCCTATTGATCTTATACTGGTTTTATGTTACTCTTTACATTGGCTATTTTGAAACTAATTTGCTATTATTAAGAATTATATAGCAAATTGGTTTTAAAACAATCCGTTCTGGGAAAAATAGTTTTAATGCAGTTTTATGGAGAACCCTTGTTGTATTCTTCAAAACCCATTAGGAACACTATTTTATCCTAAGACAATACATTCAATATAATACCACATTAAATCCAAAAACATAATTTTTACCTTTTAATGAGTACATTAAGAGTATTATTAAGTTTAAAGGTTTTAATTTAGTCAATTTGGTTAAAAGAAATACCTTTTGGTCTTTGGACGACTTCATTAAAACTAATTAAATATCCCCTCCACATTCAGATGAGAGTGGAGGGGATATAACTGAGAGAAGCTCTTTTCAACCAGTGCACGAAAACCATAGTGCAATTGAAACCAGCGTTACTTATAAAGAGTGTCCTTTCACTTCATCTTTCAATCGGTTTGATTATGAAAGCAATGCCTGAAAATTACAGGAAGAAATCTACGAAAACGACGATCAAATTCAAAATAAATTTCAAAACGACAATGAACTCATAAAAAATCTGCTTTTCTGCGAAAGAGCTTAGAGAATTGGCAATCCTTTCAAACATGAGCCAAAGCACTGTTAAACAATAATACAACTCATTAATAAACGATTTCCAAAGACTATTCTTGAGCAAGATCCGCGAAAAAAATTTTTTTTAGGTTATGATTCCATTTGAGCGCAAGACCACTTTAAATCAATAAGGTCACAATTTGAACATATTAAAGCATATTGGTTTTGAAAGGAAACGTAAACAGACTCCTGTGGGAGTAATTGGATTTATAGTGGCAAATAAAAGGCTGTTTTAAATCTTGTGAGATTTGAAACATTTAATAAATGCACAATTAGTTTTAATCAAGATCACGCCATGTTTAACTGCAATAAAGACTCCGCCATTTTGGACTTTTTCAATAGTAAACGAAAATAATATTATTATTCAAATAATTGCTTCTTGTATCTTCTTAAAAAACTGAGGAACGGTATGTCGAAATATGCCATTTGATTAAAAAATGCATTTAGATCCTTAGATGCAAAATAAAATTTGATGATGTTTTTTCAGTATTTTTCAAATATGGGAAAAATACATTAAATGAGTGGCGCTCGAGTTATGTTGAAGTATTTTATTACTTTTTAACAGAAAAGTGCCATTCGTTGGTGAATTTTTCACCATAATAGGTTGCTTTCGAATGTAATTTTATGATATGCTTATCATACGTATGCGGTTTAAAATATTACCACTCTGCCGGCCATCATACAAACTCAAAAGTTGTCGAGTGTTAGTAAACAAAATAAAACTCTTTTAGGATTCATTAATTATTTTTAAGTTAATTTAGTCCGCGTTGAATACATTTTGAGAGCAAAATGTCAGATAATAAGTTTTAATTTATGTATTTGAAGTTGCCTTGAAGAACCCTTTAAGAATATAGAATTAAAACTTAATGGTTTTAATACAGTTTTGAAATTTAGTCTTGAAGGCCTTTTTAGGATGGGCCCTTTTTGACTAGAAGCTGCTTTATGATGGTCTCAGGGATGTCTTGAAGATCACTTGATTTTATTCGAAATTTTATTGTATAGTTTTAAAGCGATCTTGAAGATCGGAATAAGAGCATTGATGTTACTTGGGTTGAGTTGTTCTTATTCCTAAATTCCTCAAAGTAGTACTTATTCTTATGAAAAAATACTAGCAGCTTAAAAATATATAAACCATATACTGTAATTATATTGTTGTCTCTAAATAGTCCACGACATGACTGTCTGTAGCGTAGGATAAGAATTGTTCTCAATACCCACTCTTGCGATACAAAAATTTCCTGGATATAAGATGAGCCTCCCCAGAAAATAATACCATACGATAAAATCGCTTGATGATTACTATAGTACATGATTTTAAGCACATTCAGGTTGACCTGCTCTCGTAACATAAAGAGGGTATAAGCAATTGTATTAATTTTTTTTTCTCATTTGCTGTATGTGCAAGTCCCATTTTAGATGTTTATCAACAACCATACCAAGGAACTTCACCGAGTCTCTAACAGGAATCAAATCAATTTTATTATTAATAACAATGGGATGACTAATCTTAGATCTAACAGAGGAGAAAAGTATGGATTCAGATTTATTCAAATTAAGTGCAAGTTTGCTGATACTACACCATTGTCTTATATTTTCTAAGATTATCCCTGACATAGAGGCAAGGCAGTTCCGATATCAGCTGATTTCACTAAAAAATTTGTATCATCTGCATACATAACTGGCTTACAATTTTCTATAGAACAAGCTGCAGCCAGAGAATTTACATATATAACAAACAAAAGAGTCCCCAGGATACTACCCCGAGGCACTCCCATATAAATTTCCTCTTCCTCTGAAAAATAAGAAACTCCCTTATTCGTCAGAACAACATTTTGCTTTCTGTTACTGAGATAACTTGAAATTAAATTTAGTTGTTTGTCTCTAATTCCACAGGCATTTAATCGTTGAAGCAATGAAACATGCTCCACACAATCAAATGCCTTTGACATGTCGAAAAACAAGCCAATTGGAAATTCCCCCTTCTCCAATGCAATAATTACACCATTTATCAATTCAAAAATGGCTGTCTCAGTATTTTTGTTCTTAGTAAATCCATGCTGATACTTCGATACCACCCCAAACCTCTCGAAAAATCCCAATAACCTAGAGGCAAGAGTCTTCTCGAAAACCTTAAAGAAGGCTGTTAGCATACTAATTGGCCTATAATTAGTCAGATCCTCGGGATCTCCAGATTTGAACATTGGTTTAACAACAGCCATTTTCAAATTTTCTGGGAAAATTCCCTCCTTGAAAGAACGGTACATGATATGTGCAAGGGGACCGGCAATTAAAGAAATAGATCTCTTTATCACCTTCATAGGAATTTCATCCTGCCCATACGAATTTACATTTTTAAAAGACTGTACAACAGATATGACTTCCGATTCAGAAATATCGAAAACAAAAAATGATTTTTCAAGTTGTGGTGTTGTGTCTACAGGTCTTGCATCGACTTTAGGTAGATTTTTCACCAGAGTAGACGCTATATTTGAAAAAAAATAATTAAATTCTCCTACAAGGGATTTTGGGTTACCTTGTTTCATGGGCATCTCCTTAGTCTTTATATTCTTGTTAGTCAACATATTTATAACTTGCCATGCTGCTTTTGATCTATTCTGAGAAGTTAATAAATAATTCTCAAAACAGGCCTTTCGCGCAGCATTGATCGCCAGATCATATCGTTTCTTGGTATTTTTATATAAAACCCTATGTTCAGGATTAACAGTTGCCATGACATGGAGTATATCAAGCTGCTTTCTTAGAGAGACAATTTGAGGCGTGTTTCTGATTGATTTGAGAGTAATCTTATTCTTAACCCTTACTCTAGGAAAGCAGTCATCAAATATCTTATAAGCAGCAAAGAAATAATCCCACAATTGATTTGGATCATCCCCCATCGCATACAGAGCAGACCAATCCACTTCCGCCAGCCTAGATAGAAATCCAATAGGTAATTGAAATTTCATTTATGTGTCTCTTAAAAAATTTATCTTCAGCAGAATGTATGTTAACAATATTCAGAGTTTCATACTTCAGTGCTATGTGATCAGAGATATGGCAATCTATAATTGAACATGACCCATCCCCATTTGTCAATATATTATCGAGGCAAGAGCCTGAGAAAGGTCGAGTAGGTAACCAATTTGATATCTCAACATTGAATAGCTCGAGCAGAGCCAAAAAATCTCGTGATTCCCTATTTTCTACAATAATGTCAATATTGAAATCATCATGAATATATATATATATATATATATATATATATATATATATATATATATATATATATATATATATATATATATATATATATATATATATATATATATATTGATCTTGTGTAATAATATACCATTACTGTGGGATTTACCAAAAGAAAAATATTTCCGATATCATGACATTATAATGGATTTTCTTCTAGCGTCAAACTTATATGCAATAATTTTCCATAAATAAACAAAAACAATTATGAGGCTCAAGTTATCATGAGGTTATTAAAAGGTCATGGTTTCCTCACTTAAATGTAAAAATATTGTTGCATTATTGCAAAAAGGAGTAGAATATCTTTTTAATGGATTTCCTCTATATGAATGAGTAGAAAGTGGAGTTTTTTGGAAGGATTTTCAGGTTGCCACATTATTTTGAAAATTCATTATCACGCATCGTTTTTCAAAGCGTTGCCCTTAAATTTAGGACCTTTAACAGGTCCTAAAATTTGCCATAAATTAAATGGCTTTTTTTTGAAGTTCAACTTATCGATCCATAACATAGTGAGCACTAAAAATCATGGAGTTCTTCACTTTGAAATTAAATACCAAAGATAACTCTAAATATTATTTTGGTCAACCCCGATTGAGCCCCTCATATATTATAAAAGGAGCGCCACCTCTGCCTATGGGTATGTGGTCTCGTCACACAATTACTGCAAAAGATGGCGATGACTTCATATTAGAGAGTTATTGGAAACCTGAATTTACTGTCTTACAGTATTTGTGCTGACCTTATATAAATAGTGCTCGACCTTAAAATATACTTAACATTTAGAGTTAATAATGATAATGAAACTACAGATCAACAACCTCATGAGGTTACGTTATAATGACAGTGGTAGGTACTTTGTCTTGCTTTATCAAAGGATAGAACATAGAACATAGATAGAAGCCGAAAAAAGAGAGGTTATGACATGTAAATCATGAAATAAGGTATGGATAGTGCCCTACAGTAACCGCGCACAAATAACGACAAGCAGTAACATTAATAATGTCTCCCTTATTTTAAACATCAACTGCGCATGCGTATATGTCAATATAAGGTCGGCACTATTACTGCTTAACTTTATAAAAGTTCCAATAACTCTCTATTGTTCATGCACGATTTAATCTAATCAGCATTTACAACATAGATGCAACGTTGGATGGTGCTACTTGAAAGAGAAATAGCTTTGATTTATTGTCTTGATTCTTCTCTTAAAATCAACTGCGAGAGTTTTTAATAAACAAGTCTTTATTAAGTCCTAGCTCATAGTATAAGATTTCATTTATTTTTCAATAAAAAATTTAGTCCAGTATTTGACGGTAAAAATACGGTATTACCTCCGAATTTTTTCGGACTGAACCGATTTTGATGAAAATTTGTGAGAAGGCGTATTTTACCCTCCTCTTCAAAAGTTATATAGTGCCGATGTGTGCTTTTTATTTTAAGGGGGTGAAAACAACCCCTTCATACAAAAAATTTAAAAACTATGAATGTAAGAGTTATTTCTATTCTAATTATGTTTAAATATGTAAAATTAATACTCATGAATATTCTAGAATATATTTTGAAGAACATTTCAATTTTTTAACCCTTAAAAACTACCCCTTAAGACAAAATCTTCAAAAAAATGGGTGTCTAACAACTGTAAATTGTTTTATGATCAATATATAATAATTTAATAATGTCTTACAGGTTGTCAAATTATTTTTCAATTTTTGCAAAATATCAACCCTCAAAAACTACACTAACTACCCCTTTATACAAAAACATTTAAAACTATCAGTTATTTATATTGAAATTTTGTTTAAAAATTATTTTTAAATATTCATACTTATTGTGAAATATATTTTGAAAAACATTTTGAATTTTCAACCCTTAAAACCACCAATTAAGTCAGCTTTAATTTTTTCAATGATAAATTTATAATAATTTAAAAATAACTCAAATAAAAGATGTAAGTACATTATATACATAATAGTTTATTTTATCAATACATTTCATACATAATAGAATATTTTATTAATTAAAATTACAATATAGTTTAGCAACGCAATTGGTTTTTTAAGCATAACTTCCTTAATTTTTAAGGTATTTAAACTCTCAAAATCGCATTTCAAAGGTAATTCCTAGCGCTACACGACATGTGAGCATGAACTTTTTTGAGCCCTTCGTTTTTAAGATTTTACAGCTTAAAGGGCTTAGCTAAGGTGGTTCTTGCGTTCACATGCAACCTTAAAACTGTAATATCTCAATGAATTTTCATAGTAGAAAAATAAAAAAAAACAAAATTTTCAGCGAAAAAAAAACTTAATTTTCGTATTCTTTCATTATTTCATTTTTTTTGTAGTTTTCGAGTTATTTTGAAAAAAAGAAAATTTTTTTGAAAAATTTCAAAAATAAAGTCAAATTTGAATGCAATTTTTTTTAAATCTAGATATTCTAAACCAACCAAACTCACAGAACTTGTTGCTAGTACCGAGATGAAGTTATGAATACAGTTGTAACTGCTAATTCTAATTTTTGTGGCTAATACACTGATTTAATCGCTGATTTTTTCTCCAAAAAAGTGAGATAAGTGAATTGTTTTTATTATATCTCCGTTAATTTTCAAGCGAACGACTTCTTCTACAGCTCATTTGAAAGGGTGTTTCGAGTACTTTGAAAAAATTGTCACAGGTTTTCCTTGAAAAACTTACGGTTTTTCCGTTATTTAACGTTAAAGTGATGGAACTCGATTTTAAACGAACAAATACCCATATTCAATAAGCTATAACTCGCTTTCTATTGCTCCTAAAATAATTTTCCAAAAACCAATCGATTTGTTTTTCCAAAAGCTTCAATTATGACTCTGATCATTTTTTTTATTAAACCAAAAGTTTTTGAGCAATGTCTAAAAAACCATTTTAAAACAAGCATTTTTCATTGAAAAATCAAAATTTTCAATCGCGGATAACTCGAAAAATATTACCTTATATAAAAAACTTTATAGAAACTTTTTTGCTTAAAATTGACTCCTCTATTGATTCCTGGGGTTCCTTTTTTTAAATAAATTTTACCCTTCAAAAAGGGGTGGCATTCACCCCCAGGGCAAAAGCACACATCGGCACTATATAACTTTTGAAAAGGAGGGTAAAATACGCTTACTCACAAATTTTCATCAAAATCGGTTCAGTCCGAAAGAATTCTGAGCCAAAAACCGTCAAATACTGGACTAATTATACTTCATGGCAATTTGACACATTTTTATGATGGCTTCTCGACCTCGAGTGAATTAATCACGTGACTTTGATTGGATGGGCGTTGACAGTTAGGATTTGTCAAGCTGAACAATACCTGTATAAGTTAATTAATAAGGTATCTGAATTGCCAATTAGTTAATGATTAAATAAGATTATTAATTGATGAGTCCGATACTTGATGAAAATTCAATATTCATAATGAAACATTATTGATAACAATTTTCACATAATTTATTAAAAATGCATGACGCACGTTTCGAAGTTCAGATTCTGACTATAATATATTGAAATAATTCTACAGATACAATGTCTATATATAATTTCAATTATCTAGAAGCTTCTGTAAAATATCAAACCAAACCATTACCCGGGTCTGTATTGGTGAACATGGTTTACCATTAAAATAAAGTTTTGTGGTTCATTGAAGTAAAATGAAGGGGTTATTTTAATAACTAATATCATCTATATCGAAATATAAAATATAAAACAGTAATGTGAAACATAATTAATAAAATACTTCATTATTTATACATTAATGTTTTGCAATTCAAATAAAGCATCCTGGTTTAATTGTAATAAAATGACGAAATCAGTCAAATATTTTAATAACTGAAATATTGTAAAGATAAATCGAAATATAAAAAATAAATTTATATAATATGAAACAAAAAAATATTTTATAAGCAATGAAACATAATAATAAAATACTGATACAAAATAACGAAACTAATAAATATTTTAATACCTCAAATATTGTAATAAAGGTATATCAGAATGTTGAATAATACATTAAAACATTTTTTATGTAATTTAAAACATAAATGATGATAAATTCTAATGCTTGCATATAAATTATACGTTTATATCTACAATATAGTCAATATAATACTCGGTAAAATTGTAAGGTATAATACATCTAGCCTTTGGATCATCTGTTAAAATTTTCACTACGAAAATCGTTTTAGAACTGTTAAATAAAGTTTTATTAATCTCTAGATGGCTTTGAAATTTCAGAGCATTGTTCATTTCCATTCTTCTATGGTCCAAATTGTGCTTGAAAGCAATTTCTTTGTACATTGAAGGTATTTCAACATACCTACGCACCTGAAAAATAAAAATTATCGTAATAATGAACATAATTTTCAGATCATACCATTCTGTTTAGACTTTAAGATTTCTCTCTAATATATTTGTGTGTGGTTCATATAGTAACTGAAGGGAACCATTATCATTAATTCATTAAAACGCTTAATAACATCCACAAGACACACTGATCAAATCATTATAGATAACTATGAGTAAATGGAAAAATTAATATCAAGAGTTAAAACATACTTGTTGACCATATAGTCAATTTCGTACATTACATAAAGTGAACAAGGAAAATTCTTCAATAATTAAAAAAATTATATCGAACAACTTTCCAAGGGAGCTGGTTATACATATTCTGCAACGAGAATTATACATTCACAATCCAACGATGAATTATAGAAAACGTCAAGTCATATTGGGGAACAATTAGAAATTTGTTAATTTACTCCGAGTCAAATAAGCTGCACTGATGAGATTCATCTTCTATCAATTTTATCAACAATTTTTAGATTAGAACTATAATGTAACTTCCTAAAGTATTTCATCTGAATTAAAGATAGTTATCTGTGAGATCATAATATAAAAATAAGTTATTGTGTAAAGTATCATCTACATCAAAAGATATCAAAATAGTTTTGAATTTTGATAAGCAATTTTTCTGAAACTTTCAGGATTAATTGATACATTCAATAAATGAAAATTTTCACTTCTTTTCTTATATTAAGGAGTTCAAATAACAGAATATTTTCGGACTAAAAAAATAATGATATCATTATTTAAACAGCAATATAACCTTTTACAATTTTATATTTAGAATATAAATCTATATTAAAACATTTCATTTTCATTTTGTATAACTATTTTATTGAAGATTTATATAGTTTAAACATCATCTATAGCTATAACATATAATATTGATTATAAAATTCATCATATTTACTGCTAAGATTATAAGAGCAGTGATATATTAAGAAGCTGTAACTCAGTTTTTATAGTGACATACTCTCTCTGTTCGGTAAAGTGTAATATTATGATATACTTATATAAATTTGTACATTGAAAGATTTTCTATAATAAAAACTTTCGAACGCAGTTACTCAACGTTGTTGAATTACTCTCATGAAGAAACAGATTATTCTATGATGAAACATAAGTTTTCTTATAACAAAAATTCAAAGTCAATCAAAGGTGATAAGTCGGCCAATTAAATACAGCACAGATCTATTAATATCACCAGAGTAAAAGTTTATTGACAATAATTTAATTGTATTGAATGCCGTTATATTTTTCATAGGAACTCTGAAAATTTTGTAACTTGATATTAGTAGATCTTTGAATAATATGCTTCTAGATAATCAGCGACTGTTTAATTTTCAACGAGCAGTTTTAAAAATTCTGATAATCTATCAAATGGTGTGAAAATAACTTTATAGTTTAGTGTTACAATATTTTTAATATTTCCTGATCTATTTTGTTACTTTTCAGTTCACGTATGAACTTTATCAATAGATATATATAATTTTCTTTTATTGTTATCCTATTAATAATGAATAATTTATCGGGCCTACCTCGTAATACTGAATTCCAGGATTTTCGGTACACAAAATTTGTCCCCTCATTAAAAATTGACCAAAATCAAAAATGTTTTGGGCTCTGCTTATTGATGATATACTTCCAAGATTTTTAACTGCTCTTTTCAAATCATTTTCCACGTTTTGGTATTCGTCACTTCCTGGTAAGATGGTTATCATATCTTCTTCATATGATCTATTCCATTTTTCCGGGGCAAAATGCCATATATCGTCTAAAGCCATTATTATGTAGAACTGGCACAATTACGGGATGTGAAGTTACGAAACTCTTAATTAAAAAAATTAGCCGTTAATTCACAAAACAATGGTCATCAACTGTATCATCTGGATTAAATTATATTTCCTCAAAGACTCTTTTATAATGATCTCATATCTACAAAAATTACCGCAATGGTACTTGTACTTCCCATAATCAAGTTACCAACCATTGAAAAAATAAATCACCAGATTAAAAAGTAAAAGTTACTAGATTTTTGTTTATAGCAAATAGGGATTTTTATTCAGTCAAATGAGTAAAATTGTATATTGTATACATCCATCAATTTTCATTGCAACAAAGTTTTACGTACCTACGTAACAAGCATCAATTTCATTTTACGATAAACAATAAATTTCAGATCAGACTTCACAACAAAAACTAAAGATAATTGAACTACTTAACTGAACTACTCCTATTGTTCGAGTTAAGTTAACGTTATATATAAAATTAGCAAATTATTTTTATGAACTCTTTCTTAGTTATTGAGTTGACATTCCTAAAAAATCAAGAATTTTCATAAAAATAAGTCACACAAGTAAAAACTTACCAGATCTGGCAACCCTGATCCTCTCATAAATAACCAATACAAGTATACCAACATAAAAACAAAGGATAGGATATCTATAAAAATATGTAAATACTATTTTCGCAAAACATACAAAAAGTGTTTTTACGTCAGCATTAAAAGATAACTAAATTATTATCAGTCTGAATGAGTCATTGCGTGGCTAATCTCTATATTGTATTCAATACCTTTATCCTCTTATCTGTATTTAGCAAACAATCTAAATTCGCTATTGAATAATTTTTTACGGTTTGATACACGCCCAATGTGCAAAATATTCTCCTACATGTTTACGATATTATAAAACATTTCATTAATAGCACAAAATTAAGGAAATTGACGTTCAAAATTGCTCAAATAAACAAACGATTTTTTTATATTATACATCGAAGTAATATTTTTTTATAACCCTTATTTATTAATTAAAAAAACTGAATATTTAAATAAAAACAGATATTTCATTGAACCACCTTACACTTGCAAGATTTGTTTCTTAGTAAAATATTTAAATTAAATGCCCTTTAATTTAATACATATTCGACTATTTCATATATTCCAATTCATAAAGTTATTTCCAAAGGAATAGCGAGTGCTTTTATAAAATAAACACCTGATTGTAAAATATTGTCAGATCTGTAAACATACATTTATGAATGATAAACTATCAAGAAACAACTATATAAATAATATTCTTTATTATAATAGCACTTGGCTTATCAACTATGAAACATTATATTATTTTAGATCCTTAAATAACAAAAAATAAAATAAAACATATAATGAAAATGAACAGGGGTTACAAAGATAAAATAAAACATATAATGAAATGAACACTAAAATCTTACATCTATATCTACTACATACTCAATATAATACTCTGTGAAGTTATAAGGAGATATATTTCTTTCTTTCGCATTTGTCGTCAAAATCATCACCACAAATATAGAGTAACCTTTTCCGACATGAGGTAAATGACTACAAAATACAATTTCTTCCATTTCTAACCGTCTGTAATCCAAATTGTATTTTATGGCAGTATCCTTTAGGTCACTACGTATTGCAACATACCTACGAACCTAAAAAAATATGATATAAGATTAATACTTTAAAAGCTTAAAATGAACAAGTGTTCTTTTTATTGATAGAGTAAAAAAAATTCTTCAAAATTTCACTTTCTTCTCAATTTATAAATGCCTATCCTGTAGCTTCTTGAAAATAATCAGTAGAATAAGAAGCGAAATAAACACATGTATGTTTAAGAGCTTCTTCAGATACCGATAATTAGTTTTATACAGTTCATGAATTCTTGGCATATATTTGAATTATTTTCTATGAAATGTTCAATCATATTTAGATTTTTCCCATTTTAAGTATTCGATCTTTGGATTAATAAATTTGTGGTATTAAATTGGGGGAGAATTTAAAGGGTGTACTTGATCATCAAGCAAAATTCCAAACAATTATTTGTTTTATTTAGGTTTAGTTATACTTTTATTTAATTAATGCAATATTTCAAATTCTGGAATTGGTTCGTAAGTCAAAAGTTGCATCATCTAGTAAGCAAACTAAAAGCATACATTTTCAGAATTAAATTTTTTCAATTTAAAGATTTCGAGCTAAATTTAATAAAAAAATAATAAGTTACTCATTTTACCATATAATACTTATCGTCTCGATTCTGTGTGACTAAAATCTGACTTCTCATTAAAAATTGTCCATAATTATAAATGTTCTGCACTCTACAGACAGATATCACTCTAGTGACACGTTTAACTGCCTTTTCAATGTCGTATTCAATTTCCTTGAATTCCATCGATCCATTACCGATTTTAAAATTTTGTTCATTATATGATGTATTCCATTTTTTTGGTGCAAATTTCCAAATATCATCTACCGAATCCATCTTTTCATTCCGAAAACAAAATTACATTAATATCCACACAAAAAGCATCAATCAAACTGATTGTTATATAGAACTGAACATTTAGTTAAAATATAATAAATATTACCTTAATTCAATTTAAACTGATATACTTTTCGACGCTGATCCTATTATAACTATGATTTTAATGGTTTTGGTTTGGGCGTTTGGAAAAACTAAAGTTTTATATTACAAGTACTTCAGTCCCACACATTTTCCTTAGTCCGTTCTTCCCCCGTTAGAAATGCATTAATACCAACATGCAGTGTAGCCAACTCTACAGTTTTAACTGTAGATTTACAGATTTTTCAAAATGTTCCCAGTTTTCAGTTTTGACCTCCAAATCTACAGTTTTTTTAATTTTAAATACTAGCGTCATCTAATACGAACTATTATATCATTCCAAGTATATGCACGGACAATATAACGAAGTAAACAGGGTTTCGCGAACTGTTACCAAAGAACTTTTGTGTCTGCCGCACTGCTAAGGTAGAGCGCTTGTTTGAAAACAAAAATAAGAAATAAACTTCTACGAGCTCAATAAAAGGCACTCTACATACGAGATCTGAAATTAAGTTCAATAAAATTATGTACAATCTCAAAAACAATGAAGAGATCGAAAATCAAGAAAATTTGCAGATTGAGAGCGAAATAGCAGGTATACAGGTATAGTCTTGTAACATGTGTCATATCATAATAAATACTGTATATGTTTTAATTTCAATAATTTTTCAAATCATAATTTGATAACACGTTTGGTTTCCAACGTTTGTTCTATTGATTACCACCTTTAAATGAAGTTTGAAACCATAAATTAAGAAAAGACTGTACATTTACCGTTTTCAAATTAAAATCTACAGTTTTCTACAGTTTTTTTGAAGCACATATGTAGTTTTTCACTGAGTTGGGGTTGGCAACACTGCCAACATGATCAATTTTAACCTTCATAATTATGTAATATAACCATGGAAATCTTAATATATATATATATATATATATATATATATATATATATATATATATATATATATATATATATATATATATATATATATATATATATATATATATATATATATATATATATATATATATATATATATATATATATATATATATATATATATATATATATATTATATATATATATATATACATATATATATATATATATATATATATATATATATATATATATATATATATATATATATATATTATATATATATGTATATATATATATATATATATATATATATATATATATATATATATATATATATATATATATATATATATATATATATATATATATATATGTGTGTATTCTCTAAATATGATGAAACATAATAAAAAATCCATATATTGAACTTCGAAAATATCCTGATGATATGTCAACAAAAGATAATTTGCAGTATGAGGAATACCAACCTAACATAAGATTGGGTTACTTTCTGATTTTGGTTTGAAAAATCCACTGGGATTTTGTCGCCCAATGACTTTTTTTTCAAAAACTTCAAAACCTTAGTTTAGAGTCGTCCGTTTAAACCAAAATTCAATCATTCAATTACATTACTTCAAATTTGAAGTTTGTCACTCTTGTCATTTTGACTGGACATTCTTTCAAAAATTACTAATATTTAAAGTGTGTCTTCACAAATTTTGACTGAGAAATCTTTCATTCAACATATCCTTCCTTTGATCAAAAATTACAGTGATAAGCAAATCTCATCAGCATCTGCGTTATGCATCTCTTCAATAAAAGTGCTTATAATAAACAAATCTTTAAACAACCCAACAAAAATGAGATCTTGTGAATGACTTAAACTGTCCCAATTTTTTTCTAAATTTAATTTTAAGTTTATTGTTAAAAATGTAAGGATTTGAAAAGCCACAATTAAGGGACTGAATGATCTTAAATAGAGAAAAGTATATAATTAAAAACTTACAGAACATTCTGTAGGAAGTTATTATCAACATTAAAATTATTTGATATCTTGATAAAATACCAAACCCAGTTTTGAAATTTCATTAAGGAAACAGAATCATTTCGATCAATTTGTGCAACCTCCTGAAAATTAATTGTTTATATAGTGATTCATTTATATGCCATAACTATAGAAAAATGTTATAATATAAATATGGTTTGAGGGAAAGATTTTTTATAAACTGAGGGAGGATGAAAGAATTTGCAAAAATGTTAGGACAAATGTGGAATCTTTCTCTTTGCTGAGGTGGTGCTATAAATAAAGAACATGTTGAAATTATTCCACCATTCTTCTCAGGCTTATATATTCATAATTGTAAGGGATTTCACAGAATTATCCTTATGACTATAGCAAATGCCAGTGACAGATATTTAATGCAATTTTGAGACTATTAATAGAAGAATATTGAAAAAACACTGAAGATTAGGAAAAATTCATTTTTGGTAATTTTAAAGTACAGAATATAGAGCGTAACAATGGGTCTCTGCCTTATGTTTTTGTTACAGATAAGGCTCTTTCGTTGGAGAATATCTATATCACATACAGTTCAAACGTAGATGGCAAAAATAACGAGAAAAATTTTAGACATTAAAAGGCAAAATAAATTTGTTAAAATGTACTTTTTTATTTACTTACTTTCTCCTCATCTGATAGGTCAGAAATATCAGTTCCGAGGAGCAAAACTTAATTATTCAAAAATCATAGGAACTTGCCTGCGTTTGTTTGAATTTAGCAACAATTTCAGGTATCTTTTAATCCTTTAAACATTGTTCTTAAACTGTTAATATTTTTGAACTACTATATTTACAATCCTCTTCGGACGTTTCGGTTATGATATAATTGCATTTTCAATTTCCACGATCTTTACTATTAGAAAAACTCCGAAAAAATTATCAGTTCACATTTTTCTATTCAAAAAGAACACAAAATGAATAATAAAAATTTTTCTTCTTTCCGTAGATATAAATCCAAATTGGCCTTAGACGGTCAAAAAATGTATCCAACCTACGGTGTTTAGGCTGGCTTCAGACTAGGCGGAACGCGGAACGCGGAAATGTCAAATCCGCCTTCAAAAGTTGACTAAATTTCAACAATTTAACGCGGAATGACCTTGGGAATCGTTACGAACGTTTCGATTGGTCTAAAAATTCAGATTTGACATTTCCGCGTTCCGCCTAGTCTGAAGCCAGCCTTATACTTGTAAATTACTGGAGGATGATACCAGGACAGTAATACTAATATGGTATGTACCAAAGACATAACAATGTAATGTCTTTGGTATGTACTTAGTACTTTGTAGCAAATCATACAATTCGAGCCGTCAGCTCAAGTCAGCTGTAGTGACTAGTGAGTTACTGGCAGTGTTGCCAACTCTAAATGTCAAAAAGTCGTTAACGTACGCTTGAAAAGTCGCTAGATGTCGCTAGCTATGGACAGAGATCAAAAGT
This sequence comes from Cynegetis impunctata, assembly GCA_030704885.1. Lineage (NCBI taxonomy): Eukaryota > Metazoa > Arthropoda > Insecta > Coleoptera > Coccinellidae > Cynegetis > Cynegetis impunctata. Next base: position 47,585 of record JARQZK010002903.1, read on the forward strand.
CGCTAGAAGTCGCTAAATGATCCCAGTAGACTGAGCGATAGGGATGGAAACTGAGCGCACTTCTTTCTCGTACCTCTTCTTATAATTCTATATTATTTTACGCACGGTAATTCACGCCAGGATTCCCCTGTACACAAGTACAGCAGTGGGGGAATCCCGGCTTTAGCATAATAATTCATGGTAGCGTTCCGAAATTGGATAAATATTACTCTGACAAGAGTCTATTTCATTCAAAGGCTGGAAAAAAGACAGACTTCTCTGAATGATATCCGATTTCGGAACGCAGTTCCGAATATAGAGAAGATAGATTTCTGGGCTGAGATCTTGCCATATTTTATGAAGATAGTTAAAATACATATTTCTTTTTTATTTAAAGTCTAGAAGCCGTTAGATTAGTGGCTATATTTTTTTTGTCGTTAGACACCTAATTCAAGCCGCTGCAGAAATCAAAATGTCGCTAGATCTAGCGACAAAGTCGCTAAATTGGTAACACTGGTTACTGGCAAGCTTTTTCCTTTGGTTCTTGCACGATAACAAAAATTCTATGGTTCCCAGAAAGATTTATAAAACATGTTTTCAATGTGTTTTTTTTTGTATTAATAATATTCACCCTTTGGAAATTTTGAAGACTGTGAAGTACTGATTAAATTGGTTTCTCATCTACGAACTTTTTACAGAGGAGAGGACCACATGAGGTAATACTTTGTTTAAATGTGCATGGTATCATTCATTCTTAGTTGTATGGTAGTCCATGTTATAACGCAATTCGTATTTTCTAATATCAAGTGCAATAATTCAACAACTTCGTGATCTTTAGCTAGTATGGAAGACCTGGAAGAATCAATTGAAAAACTGAGAAAAGAAAATAAATTAGAAAAACAAGAAATTCTTCTATACTTGGACCAGCTTATAAAGGTAATAAAGTAATAAGTAGTTTCAGTTCCTGAAGACTTAATCAAACATACATTTTTAGGTTCATGATGATAAAGGCAATTCTTTTATGCATAATAGTCCATCCAAGAATACCTATATCACAGAACTTTGCAAATATGAACAACAAATCAACCATAAATTGACTGAAATTAAATTCGAACTAAAGAAATTCATTGCACTTAATAAACGACCCATATGTAAACCTACCAGAAAAAAATCTGATGTTGATCCAATAGATATTGAAACTTTGAAGAAGAATTCATGGAGATTGATCTCAAAGTTAGAAGAATATTCAGTTAAGGATGAGAATCCACTGGAGAGTGCATACATTGGAGCTGTTTCACCACATTTAAAAAATTATAACAGTGATGAAATACAATATCCTTACGTTTCTGAGTGTACAATGGAAAAATTGAGTGATCATACAAAATGTATGTTGAAAGATCTCTCAACTTCATCAAATTTGAATATAAAGGCAGAAGACATCTCTAGAGCTAAGGATGTCACTTATTGTGGACATTTCCCAGAAATTAATGAAAAATTTCCTGATATAAGTAGATCATGCAGTACAAGTTCTATGTTAACTCAGAATAGCGAATCCCTTGCCAAAATTATTGATAAATTGCACATTGAACCCCTGAGTGAAAATGGTGATAAAGTAATTGAAAATTCAGATTACGAGTTCAGTACAGTCCAAGATGAAAAAATTAATTCTTTTTTAGAAATTACCTCAAAATACTTAAAAAGCTGTGATCTTGAACAGTTTAACGCACATTCTCTAATAGATTTAGAATATGAAGCACCCAAATGTACAGAAATGAATAATGAAAATTTGGAATGTGCTAATATTTCATCAAATAAATCTTGTTTTACAATATATTTAGAGGATCAAGAGATTAAATATCCTGAAGTTGAGTACTGCGAAATGATCTCAAAATGTGGCGAAGAAGGTGGTTCACTGATAGATTTACGAAATAATATATTAGAAATTGTAAACGATAAACTGAAAACACCTAAAGTTTCATCATCAGATTCAGAATCCACAAATGATTTTTCTATTATAAATGAAGAAGAAGGTGCGAGCACTGGGCAAGAATATCTTTCAGCTGAAAATGACCAAATGCAGGAAAATAGAATTCAATTAGTAGAAACTTTTAAATTATGTGACATTTTAAGTCCTAGTACTTCAAAATTAAATAATGAATTGAGTGTTACAGATAATGATAACAGTAGTTCCTGTATACAATTTGATACTGGGATATCATCTAAGACTCACCAAGGATCTTCTATAGAGTCTGAAACTGAAGAGTCAATTCTAAATGCAGATAGCAAAAAGGTTTATGTTTCAAAAAATGAAAATTTTAAAGATTCTCACAGATTACAGAATAATTTGGCAGAAGATAATCTACAGTTTGGTAAGTTGTATTGATAAATAAGTAAATTAGTTAAATTAAATTTGCAGAAGTGTTATATACTGTTTGTGGATATCTAAATATTTTTCATTAAAATTATGACAATTTGGAGGCAACTCCAAATTTCTAATTAATTAAGTAAATTCAGTAATGTAATACATTGTTTATTTAGTTTGAAACCTGGTTATAAGCTTCTTAAATCTACAGTAAATCATATTTAAATATAATTAATTATAATTATTAATTATTATTATTAATAATAATATTAATAATAATTAACTAGTAATAGTAAGGAAGATTGGATATATGTTTATCTCTCAGCTCAGCCAAACGATCAGTATGAAGTTTTTAAAAACATTCTCTATTACTATTTCGACTCATCGTTTCCTGTGTGTACTAGTCGGTCTAAAGCAAACCCCTGTTGGATAAATTCAGAAATAAAAAACTATAGCAATTTTGTAAAAGATTTATCAAATCAAACTGTTTATTTTGCCAAAATACTTACATTACTTCAAAACAATTGTAATTACAATTTAACTTTATAACTATTTGACAAAAATGGACTTCCTCGCTATTATAAAAAACCGATGACATTTGTCCCACATAAAAGTAAGGCAAATGGGAGAAAGCCCAAAAAAAAAATTAATATTTAAACTTAGAAACTACAGTAAAAAAAAACAAGAAAAATAAACATGACAGGGGTTATCCAGGAGTACAGGGGTTCACCTAGCCCGCTAATGGAGTGAGGGGTAACAGCCGTAAACAAATCGTTCGGGGAAGGAGAATATTATAGGCACGAACCATTCCTGAACCATTCTGGCTAGCTAACCCGCGACTCCAAATGCAACCGGCGAAAAACAATTAAAATAAAAATTAAAAATTTCAAACAACAAATGAAAATCACACCCGAAGGTATTTAAGAAGAATGTTGTGTCTTACAGACTCTTTTGCTCTTGTAAAAGTTTTTGCTTAATTAACTTCGAGAAATGCCTCGGTCCCGAATCTTTCACATGGTTTGCCAATTTATTCCACATTCTAATTGCCACAAAGGTAAAGGACCTCTCATATGCCGCAGTTCGATGTCCAGGTATCAAAAAATGCTGATTATTTGCTGTTCTTTGAGTTTGTGTTAAAGATAGAAATTTAGTTTTCAAGTACTTTGGTTTACCACTTTTCTGCAATCTGTAAATGAGCGTATACATATGAAGTTTCCTTCTGTTGGCCATGTTCAAAATTTTATTATGATTTAGTGATGGCGTTATATGATTTCGGAATGGTATGAGATACGAAAATCTCATGCAACTATTCTGTACCCTCTGGATGGACCTACTCATCTGAAAGGATATAGCATTACCGTAAACAATATCACCATAGTCAAATAAGGAAAGTACTAAACTAAGTACTGTACTCTAAACTTCAAAAAAAAAATAGAATTTTTGATAAGGTGCAAGAAATTTTTTTACTTTGGCTATATTTTTCAATCTCAAATATGCTGCAGTTAACTTCTGTTTAATATGATGTACAAAAGAAAGTGAACTGTCAAAGTTATGTATTATATAAACAAACGAATAATGAGAATATATTTGAACAGTACAAAATCGAAAGAAAGAATTACCAAAAATTCATACGACATTACAAAACTGGGCTTAATGATAATAAAATTATTAATTCTAGCAATAAAAATAAAACAATGTGGAATATTTTTAACAGGGAAAGTAATAAAAGCAAATCACAGCATAACATCTTAAAAATCAATTTGATCTGTCAGAAAATATTAAACATAATGTAGATAATATAAATCAAAGCATAAATTTTCATAACCCACTTACTATATATCTGCAACCAGTAGATTATTATGGCACTACCCAATAAATACTCTTCTGGAGTCGATGAATTTCCAACGTTTCTACTGAAGCACATTGCTCATATGATTTGTATACCATTGGTGCATATCATAAATAATTGTCTTGCATTAGGAGTGTTTCCAGATCAATTGAAAATTGCAAGGGTTGTGCCCATATTCAAGAAGGGGGATGTACACGGTCCGTCGAACTATAGACCAGTGTCACTACTTTCATCAGTGTCGAAGATCTTTGAAAGAGTAATATACAATCGATTACTGCGATTTATTATCCAATGTAACATCCTTAACACCAGTCAATTTGGTTTCCTTCCTGGAAGGTCTACAGATATGGCAATATTTACAGCAGTCTCAGACATAATTGCAAATCTTGATAAAAATGATAGGGTCGCAGGCCTTTTTTTTGACCTTTCAAAGGCGTTCGACACATTTAATCATGAACTTTTGCTAATAAAATTGGATCGGTATGGGGTAAGGGGCCTGTGTGCGGGTCTGATTGCCTCGTATTTAAAAAATTGGTGTCAGACTGTGTCCATTTCCCATGATGGGCGAAATCATTATTCCGAGAGCACTTTGGTTCGGAGGGGCGTTCCCCAGGGTTCTATACTGGGACCCTTGCTCTTTTTATTGTATGTCAATGACCTTCCCGGCTCGCTGGGTGGGGACCTTGTTTGTCAGTATGCCGATGATACGTCGGTATTGCTGTCGAGCGGGGGTCTCGCTGGCTTGTCGGTGGGCTGTTCTCGTGTGATGGAGCAAATGGCCACTTGGTGTGAGAAAAATTGCCTTAGACTGAATAGCGATAAGACGGGACTTATAGTGTTTAATAAACACAAGATGAATACTGAATCATTATATGTTAATCATAATCATAAAACTATACCAAATATAAACTCCATAAAATTTCTAGGCATCTATATTGACTCCTGTATCACCTGGGAGCAACATATTGCAAAACTTCAATCAAAACTTAACAGTGCATGTGCTTTAATACGCAGGCTTCGAGACTGCATGTCACTGCACAATATTCAACTCTTTTATTTTGCACACGTGCAGTCCCTGCTTAACTATGGAATATCCATCTGGGGAGCATCCAGATTCTCTGATACCATATTTAAAACTCAAAAAAGAATAATCAGGTGTATGCTTGGTCTTCATCCACAAACTTCGTGCAGGCCATTCTTTACAGAATTAGATATACTAACCGTCCCTGGACTATACTTTTTAGCACTTGTCAATGTTAGGAAAAACATGCACATGTTCTCGACTAATCAGGACGGTTATGCTGATAACATGGTCATATCCACCAGAAGTAGAGAAGAACTCCGGATCCCTTTACATAATTCCACGTTTTTTGAAAAAGGTGCTTATTATCTGGGAATTAAGGCCTATAATCTCTTACCCGCTGATATTAGGAATGTGGAGGGAATTGATAGGTTCAAAAGGGCAGCCTCAAGATTTGTAAAAAACAAATGCTTATATTCCTTCAACTTTTAAGTTGTTATCTTGATATTTGTCGGTATTTTTGTGGTATTTTCTTTTCATTGTCGGTTGTGTAGTACAACCCTTTTATATTATGTATATTTATACCTCTTTGTTGTAATAATTTGTTATTTTGTCAAATTTTACATACTCATAAGCTGTTGTGACGTTGCTTTTTTCAAATTTTTGAATTGTGTTAGCAAGAAGAAAATAAATAAATAAATAAATAAATGAAGAAAAAACAGTATACATCCTATTCAGAAATAGAACTACCAGAAATAGTAATATCCATCCACAATTGGTTATTAATGGTAGGACGCTTAGGCAGGTGAAAAAAACAAAATACTTGGGATTAATCATAGAAGACTCATTAACGAGGAATTCACATGTGGACATGATTATGGATAAACTCTCACCATTGGTGGCAAAGCTTCGGCATATAAAGCCATATCTTGATAAACAGTCAAGCAAAAATTAAAATATATACTATGCCTAATTCCAATCGGTGTTCAGTTATTTGTCGACTCCATAATCTTTCATATGATTATCCAACGAAGGAATTATATGAAAGATATCAATATATGAAGATAGAGAAACTAGTTAAGTTTCAACAGTGTAAATTAATTTTCAAATTAGAAAACAACCATTTAAAGAGTCAGAATCTATTAAAAAGAGTTCAAAGCATTACCAACCGCCAAACAAGGCAAAACAATTCATATTACCTACATAGAATGAAAACAGAATGTCGTAAGAAGAGTCCTATCTATGCCAGTCTGATAACTTTCAATAGCATGCCATACCATATAAGAAGTTCAATAAAATGTAAATTTCATAATTTTAAAAATTTAATTGTAAGTCAACTATAGTAACAACAAATTATTGAATATTAGTTGTATTCTTAAATAAATGAAATAAATAAATTTAAATAAGACTTCCGCCATCCAGATTAAAAGCCCTCATTTACATCCCGTGAAAGGTACTTGGAACTAAATATAATACTTAGTATCTGTAAAAGAAGTTTCTATTATCTTGGCATTGATAGATGCTGAATTTGCATTGTCATTGGTACTTTTCAAAGCTTATATTGTGACGTGCAGAAGTATCGATTCTTTCTATGTGTCTTACATTATTTACTTTGTGACTTAGTGTTAATCTGATCTCTAAATATATTCATTCAAATTTATTATTTCGAGGTTTATCCTCCTTTTCACTAGATGAACATTTATCAACAGTTGCCGTTCCAGAAGAGTCAAACGTAGCATCCACACATGAAAATGTTAAAGATTGCAATTTAAATGCGAATATAGGCAAATCAATATATAGTGCTCAAGAAAAAATCATGAAATTGGGACTAGAAGATCGAATGACCAGATTTGAGAAAACTAGGCGTGTTGCCTTTCTGCCTGACGTCCGTTTACAACCTTCAGTGACGGATAACGAGAAAATGGATCAAATATTGAATCAGGGAGTTAAATTCGGTAAGCCAAATATTTTCGATAAAATTCTGATAATATTCACAATAAAATGTTTACAGAAATAATAGACAAAGAAATTCGGAGTTTGTATGCCACCTGCATTTTCAGTCATGTGGAATCTCCCTTTGAATTTTACATACATTTGGACGATGAAGAATCAAAATTGATTGATAGGTGAGTGGGGGAGAATATAAATTAATTTCAGAGAAAACCCCTCAAGAAACAGATTATGTTCTAACAATAATTGATCATCTTTATAGTCTAAACGATCTGATAACCCAACATTTCCGGAAAACTACTACGCCATACAAATCCAAGTTTGAAGCATTCGAAAAAATTGGTAAATACTGTTGTGCCTATGTGAAGGAAGATAAAACTTACTACAGGGCAGAAGTCGTGGAGTGGCTTTTTGTAAGCAAGTTTTTTTTTTTTAATCAATTATTATTCGAAGTTCTTCAATATATATTTTTTCAATTTCACTAAATCTGCATTTCCGTAGGTGATATCTTATTTCTCAAAAAATATAATAAGAAATAATTTGACAATGAAATATTTGTTTTATTTATCATTTTAGGAGAAATCCAACAAGATTGTGCTTGTGCAGCTAGTAGATTATGGAAATATAATTATGGTCCATTATAAAAATTTAAGGGAACTCACGAAGGAGTTTAGTTTATTACCAAAAATTGCTGTGAAATGTTACTTTCCAATGGTTAGTGAAAATTATTTTAAATGTTTAACTTTTATATAGAAATTTCAGTAAACTGAATTCTTTTATTTCTTACTGCAAAGGGTTTTTTATTTTTATTCAGTCGAATGATAGATGGAAACTACAACTTGTTTCAAAATTGAGGGTTTTCCCTAGTTTTTCAAAGTTCGCATTGTTTTAATGAATTTCAGTCAAACAAGCAAGAATGTAATATAATATATATATATATATATATATATATATATATATATATATATATATATATATATATATATATATATATATATATAGTTAACGAAGATGTTTGAAAAAAATCCGGACGCCCTATAGCACTAGGAATGATAAAACCCCTTGGCGCATGTGCATGTCGTAATGCCTGATAAGTCTATCGCAGATCATTTTTCCTCATGGTGACTATATCGGGAAATGTATAGTATTTGAGATATATTCAAAAATTTGAGTGAAATTCATAATTTTTACTAATTTTTTTATTTCTAGGTGGCGCCACGTCAATATTTTTTGAATGTATCATATAAATTAAAAAATTACACATTAAATGCTATCATTTTATTTCATTATTGTAAAAATCGGTTTAGGTTTAAGATTTATAGATAGCACCACATGTCTATGGACAAAAAAATCTAAAAAACGCTATAATTTTTTTATTCTTCGTGGGGAAAAATTTTTGAAAACACTTTTCTTATGAAATCATATGTGTTTTATCGTAATCTGTTGGAATTTTTAAAATCGGACCAGCTACTAACTTTTTGTCGTGATACTATAACCCCTTAGCTTCGCCTCGGGGTAAAAATTGAATTCTATAATTTTTTCATTCATAGACTCGTCTTTAAATCGGTTAGGTATGGACAAAGTACAATATGATTTCGTAAATTGTGTCGTTTATACTTGAAGAATTATATTTTTATTGAAACTATCTGAAAATAATACGGATTAAATAAGAAACATGTCGATATACTTCAATCATTATTTTTCAGTTGTACCCACCTGGCTCAACTAAAGCAAATCTCTTGAACAAATGGCCCGTTACAACTATTGAAGCTCTGAGAGAGTTAGGCGGTCTTTGTGATTCTAGCACGAAAATATTTTATAAAATATTTTACATTCACAAAGAAGGGTGAGTAGTAGCTAATTGAATTTATATTTTGAAGAAATAAGGGTTGAGATCAAAATTTTCTTATCTCAGTAAATTTGAGGATTTTACAAAATTATTTCGAAACGAGCTGATTACCTGATTTTAAACATTTTGTTAATATAACATTAGAATTTCTGTACACATATAACACGAGAACGGCCGATATATATTCTTTAATACTAACATAATTGTTTCTAGAGACATTACAGGGGTCGATATGTACGAAGAAGGCAATAATGAACTTCAAAGTGTTGGACAACTTCTGATTGATTTGGGACATGCCGTTCAGATTGTACTTCCCTCAGATGGTAAATAACTGTGATTCTCTATGCATACATATCATTTTATTTTGCTTTATATTGATTGTTCTATTTGTTTCATAAAGTTGCTTGGATCAGAGCAATGAAGAAGTAATACTATTTTATGTTATATTTTTATGTGTTCTATTTTGTCTTTAAGAATTAATGAACTAGTTATTACTTTTTACTGAGTTGTTTCCTAAATTTCATTTGAAATATTTTTATTTTATCCAAACTATCTTTCCTCCTTTTCTCATGTGAATTATTACAAAGAAAAATTTGAGACAATGAATATATTTTTCTATCAAAATAATTTGTTCAATTATTTCAACTTTTATGTTTCAAGTGTAAATATTCAATAAAAAAATAGTTTCCTTCAAATTATTCATTCCATTCCCCGATTAATATGATGCAAATAGATAGTAGATATGTTTAGATTCACTGTTATAATTTAATTTTATCTTCAATTACGTCTTAGACCCAATGGGCGTTGTCGCAGACCATCAGGATATAGAAAGACTGGAAGCATGTGAAAACATTAACGAAGTGGTAATGGGATATGATCCTAAAGACGAAGGAAGAATTTGTAAATTCACAAGAAAAGACGGTACTTGCTTCAAAGGAAAAAACTGTAAATTAGAACATCTGCAGTTCTTAAGAGGTGAGTTGAATACGTTATAAGCCTCATGTTCCTAATCAATTTCATCTCTTTGTTGCTAGGAAATAAATGTAATGTTAACTCTGAATTTTTCTGTTTAAATAAAGATTTGATATCTGAAAATATGAAAACTTTTCGAGAAAGTGAGAGAAAAAATGTTTTAATTGAATTTAAAATTTTCAACAAATGTACAATGAATAAAGTGTACTAACTTCTCAGGGGCACTAAAGATCTATTCATGTTTTATGCTGGTTCATCATTGTTAGTTCCTATAAATACTAAAGATGTCGCCAAAATGTAGAACTAATAGTTCATATAAATACCTGAAGGTGGCATTAGGTGTATGGCTCAAAATATGGCGACAAAGCGTAAGAGTTTCTCTGTGAATAATATCATAATTGAGAGGAAGAACGTGTCCAAATGAGAAAAAAACTATAGGTGTCGTCGGTGTCCCAGTTGGAATAATTTTGCTACAGATTATGTATGAAATAGCAGGCACAATGAAATAAATTAACAACATTTTGGAGAACAAAAATAATGAAGGGTCATGTTCATTGTAATATACTTTATGAAGATAATATTAACAGGAAATCATACAATGGGAACATTGACTAACTATGCTATCACAACTATACGAAAATTTGTTGGAAAATGAAATTTATATTTATATCGAGAAATGTTTTAAATATGTTGTTTCATGAGTTGTTATTGGATAAAGTCAATAATAGAGACTTGTCAATATATAATATATTTTTATTTTCAAACGTACAATAATAACGTCATTTCTTGATTGACAGGTTCATCGAAAAGTTCTATTTCTCCGCCAAGGAGGAGAAGTGTTGCTATGCAACACTTTTCCGGCCGGCGGCAGGAAAAGTGTTACTATGCAAAAGATGAATTGGTAACCATGAACAAAAAATTCTCTAATTCAAACGTCATTTTCAACCACTTCTCACCAGGTTGCGAATTATAACTATAAATTATTTTACTTTACATCTGTCAGAATTGCGTGGCAACCGTAACTAGGCAAATGTTCCATAATTCATAACGATCGTAAGTGGATAGAATTATGTGTGTAAATGTGAATCAATCCAAAAATGGATATTCAGATTTTTATGAATTTCAAAACGTTTGAAAATAAAATAACATATTTCATTCGGAATCGAAGAGACTTTTCATGGCTCGCTTTCAATTACCCGCCGAACGCAGTGAGGCTCATCTCGATATTAACCTTGTTAGGTTGAGACTATTTTCGAGATATAAAAATGTTACAAAGTATCAGCTATGGATTCAAAATAATGAAGATCGAGAGTCGGTGTCGGGGTACTACTGTAACTGTAAATCAGGTCCAAGAACACTCGGAACATGTGCTCATGTGGCAATGGTGTTGTGGTACCTTGGTTATTCTGGTATGCTCCCGCATGTGAAATATCCTTTTACTTAAATTATAGATTCGGTAAACAACGCGATTTCAATTGATATTCAAATGTGAAAATAATTATTCATTCGGGATACTAGATTTATGGTCAAAGAACGTATTTCACTGTACCTGTATCTTTAAAAGTGAGTCTATGGATCTGGAAGAAGCGATTCCAAACCACCCTGAACAATACAAACTGAATATACTATTCTTACTTGTCTCGTTGCAATCCAATCAGTCCCATTAGAATCATTAGATACACTCTCATTTTACGACATTAGGAAACGAACATACGGTATATGAACTTTAGTTTTAACATGAATGTGGCCTGTTTTTTAACTATTCGATTTGGCAATGAACTCATTTATTTTTCCAGTACCTCACAAATAATCCCTGTACAAAATATAAAGAAGAAAAATTCGGTGATGTCAAATTAGACCATCCTTCTTTCTGAATTATACATGGTTGACAGTTGTACTTTCCGTCTACTATTTCGGGTATCCTTTGTTATTATCAAGTAAGAAATAAAGCCTTTTGAACATAATTGTCGAAGTTGAGACCGTGTACACAAACTCATCGAGTAAACAGCCTGTATATGTCGGACTCAATTTTGAGTTATATAAGTGAACATCGTCAAGCTATAGCTTCCCACTGAGGTTATCACATTTCACAGAAAGTCTGTATGTTAACAGCATTTTCTAAAATTGTAAAGATGGTTTATCGACACATTGACATTTGGACCACTCTATATCCCAAACCAGTCGTGGCAACAAAATTTAAAATTGATATGTTTCATAGCTGGCCAGTATCTATAATATATCCAAAAATTAGCGAATTTAGCTGTCGTCATTTTTTCTAACTAAATGTACGGGGTCCTTTCTAGGGAATGTAAATAATTGAACTTTCAGCTTTAGCGAAGAATTCTAATTTTTCGGACAAATCACCAAAATCATTATTCTACCATGTGTTGGCTCCCAGGAACTGCCAATCTTTATGGTATACACACTCAAGCTCGCCATGAAAAGTGACACTTCTCCTCCTTATGAAATAATATACTATTATCATTTCGATGAACCTTTCTACAGAAATAAGTATTCCCACTGTTACTTTTCATCAATTTGATTTATTATTGAGCATAATTACAAAGGATTTTAATAATTCTTCAGAGAAATTTATTGTGTAACGTTTCAAAAACAAATATTGTTTATTTTCAATTAATATTCGCCTTCAAGTTAGTTTTGTTCATTAATCTATATCTCTTAAACTTTGTCTATAGGTGGATTTACTACTGATCATATACTCACTTACTACTCCGCCTTGAATGAAATTAAATTACCAGAAATAGCGGAATGTGTTGCTATCACGTTCACAGCGTTCCTTGAAGCCTCTCATTATTACATCAATCTAAAGCAATTTGGTAAGTGAAATACAATACAATATTCTTTATTTGCTTACTTATCATTTGGAATGATTTAGCATCGTCAAGGTTTACAAACAGTTTGACAAATATTTTAACAAAGTGATGAAACCTTAAATTAAATTAAAAGTAACAATATAAAAATTGGTAAGAGCAATATGCTTACTTAAGATATTTTAAAATTGCATAATAAATAAGATGTCACATTTAAAATACAGACACTATATTTAACAATTTAAAAACTCCTCAACAGTGTAAGGGGATAGGTCCAACAACAGTGATTTAATCTTAATTTTGTACTCTTTCATTAATAAATCTCTTAAATACGGTGATAGATGGTTAAAAAGTCTCAAAGACAGAGTAAGTAGCTTTTATGCGTGATGGTTAGCCGATGTTGAGGAATAAGAAGATCATCCCCATTTCTTGTATCATATTCGTGTCGAGAGTTTACAGTAGAGAGGGTAGCTTGTTTAGACTTGACGTATACTAGACACTGATACACATAAAGTGCGGCCAGAGGCAAGATGTTAAATTTTTTAAACAGTGGCCTGCAACTTTCTGTTTGCTTTACTTGACCCAAAATACGTATGGCTGTCTTCTGCAGTGTAAATATCTGCACCCAATCTGTAGACTGCCCCCAGAAAAGCAGTCCGTAAGAGATCTTAGACTGAAACAGTCCCATGTAGGCAGCCCTAGACACATGAAAAGGAACATACTCTGAGATTCTACGTAGTAAGTAAAGAGTACTGGAAAGATTTGGAGACAAAGCAGATATGTGGTCCCTCCAGTTCAATCTTGTGTCAAGGGTGACTCCTAAGAATGGTAAGGATTTCTGACCATCCTCCAGCTCTCTCAATGCGAACATAAGTGTATTGGTCTTATCTATGTTAAGACTCAGTTCATTAGCCGTAAAAAAGTCTTCGACCCTAGTTATCGCAGCTTTTGCCTGCCGTTCCAAATAAGCAAGGTCAGAATGGGTCCCACAAAGCGTAGTATCGTCGGCATACTGGATGGTAGGTAGAGGACACATATGCTCCGAAAGTTCATTGACATAAATTATAAATAAAAGTGGCCCCGGAATTGAGCCCTGAGGCACACCTGCTGTAACATCCAAAGCCGGCGACCTCACACCCCTATGTTCCACTACTTGTTCACGACCTGATAAATATGAGGAAATTAAATCAGCCCCCCTACCTCTAATCCCATAAAGGGGAAGTTTATCTAACAGAACTGAATACGACACGCAGTCGAAGGCCTTCGAGAGATCACAGAATACAGCAGCGATTGCCTCCCCCCTCTCAAAGGACTCCACAATGTGCCGCACCAGTTCATCTATGGCATGAGTAGTTGATAGTTCTCTTCTGAAACCAAACTGCGATTGGGACAGCAGGTTATTTATATTTAAAAACTTTGATATTCTTATATTAAGTGCAGCTTCTATAGGTTTTGAGAGAACTGGAGTAATAGTAATAGGTCGATAATTACTAGCCTCGTTTAAATCCCCGTTTTTATATATTGGTATTACCTTGCCAAACTTCAGCCTGTCTGGAAACTCACCAGTCTCAAAACACCTATTGATAATTTTCGACATTGGCACTACAAGCCCCTCTCCTAACCCCTTTAAGATTTTATTGCTCAAACCATGGATATCAAGTGCTGCGCTATCAGATAGATCAGCAATAATATGTCCTACTTCTGTAGGGTCCACAGGCATGAGAAAAAGGTTTTTGTTGAACTGTATATGAGAGGAAGTGATAGCCACAGGGTTGTTTTTAGTTTTATTCAAACTCTGTAGGATATTTTTAGAAATATTAGTAAAATAATTATTAAATTTGTCACCTGTAAGGGTGGTATTCCTGAAATGAATTATATTTAATTTTATCGGTGTACATATTGCAATTAATATGAAATAGTAATAGGTATTATTTCAACTGAGAAAATCGAAATTAATCAACTTATTTCATAACTTTAATTTTTACTGATTGTGCTTCTTTAATGTTTTGTTGAAATTATTTGAACTTACTATAGCCGCACACTTTACGAATATATACTCGTACAAGTTTAGAATTGGACAACTGTTGAATTGTGTGTGGTGGAAGAATTTCTAGATTTGTAAAAGTTTTGAATTTGTTTAAATTTTCGATTCCAAAACGTGTGTTCGTATGCATGTATTTGATATACACTTGTATACTCATATATTGAAGTTCCTTACGGCAGGCTTGGAGGAGTGAGGGATTTTGCTGCGCGACCAAACTGAAAAATATGTGAGACTAAAACCGTAACGAAAATATATAACGAAAGTGACGACACACAAGCGAATATTGAATAATACCTTTCTCTTTATTTCCGTTCTCTCATCCCTTCTCTTTCTGATTCCACTCCACTTCGCATTGTTGCTTCTATATTTTCGAATGACTACAAAACCTCGAAAATTCATATAAAAACTTCATATTAAAGATTGAATATTTTCAGTTTTCATCCATTTATCTTTCCTTCGATACTAACGATTTCAAACTACATCTGTGTTGCTTCTATATGAAGGAGCTTCGTTCCTACCTGACATGACACCGTTATCTTTTTTTATTTTTCACTTGTATATTATTTGTTGATTTTACCTTAGATACGGTTGCTATAAATACACTCATTATGCCATATGGCGTTATGAGCGGGCATTATGGATCATAACGCCCGCTAATTGTACGAGGACAACTGAAGCAACTTCCATTGATTAAATACTTCATCATCCTTGTCGTATACGACTCTGGATTTCTCCGGCAATGAATTATTCGCAGCTTTGGCTGCATTTTCTATGATATTCTTGGTTAAATTCATTTTCATTTCCTTTATTTCTATAAGACTATATAAAGAAAGCAGCAATGACATTCACTAAATATGATGACAAAAATATTCACAAACGTCAAAATATCAACAAATGACATGCCTACTATGAGAAGGAAAATGGAAAGTATAGGAGCAATGAACCGATTTCAAAATCGATTTTTCATTATAATAAAATAATTTTTTCGTGAAAAATAAAATCTTGTATGCACCACGTGCGTTCCTAGATCTTAACATTCATCCCTCGGGCCGAATGTTTCCCTCCGGGCGTTAGGATCTATATAACGCACTTGGTACATAAATAACTATTTTTGCTTATATTTGTTGTATACTTGTGCAAGCTTAACCTTAAAAAGTCGTAACATGTGTGGCTACCATCAGTATCAGAATATTTTATATAACCCGACGTATTCGTAAATTTAAAGTAACGTGAATAATTTAAATTTTTTCAAGATATCGTTGCCAAATTTCATCGTCGTAAACGAAATTTCTAGTATCGGTTTTTCAGCCGACGTTTTCTCTCGGCAATATTTCAAAAATCGATCTCAGATTGATTAAAACAGTCACCCACATCTTCAACTACGAATACCGCCATCTTTGATGATATTTCTTTGTGTTTTCAGCCGACGGTTTGGTTAGGTTAGAAAAAGTTATGAACGACAAAAAAACTTGCGCCAGTTATCAGCAATTTAAAATAATGCCAGCATATGGAGAAATCGTACTAGTCAACCACTGGTCTAAGCGTTGGCTAAGAGGGAAAGTAAGACACCATTCGTATGACGACGAAGGAAACTGCGCAGGAGTTCAGGTAATTGAACACTAAAATACTTATTACGTCGTTTGAAATCATGAATTAAACTCAGTTTCGTTAGGTCTAACCAAATCGAAAACATCCAACATTTAAATAATGTCATATAGCGCCATCTCACAAAATTTGAAGGTAACAGTTGATCATCAACCATAGGCCAGAACGTAAGTACCACAAAAATTTACGAGATGGCGTTACATGAAAACAGACAGGGGGCCATCATAACTAGTTGTTCGTGTGTAAAATTTTATGTATTATATATATATATATATATATATATATATATATATATATATATATATATATATATATATATATACAGTGTGTCGTACCGGGAACTGAATCGATCGATATAGAACAAAGTACTGATCAGAAAATTTTGAAAATTTAGATGATTACTAATGTCGGTGTGGCCAATCCAGCCAAAATAATTACAAACAGCTGGCACTTCCGCTTATACCGGAAGTCGATACCAACTTTTTTATTTCAAATGGAACACCCTATATATTTTAGGGTTTTCGAAAAGAACATAAAATTCTGAGTCGAAAATGTGAAGAATACCCTATGCCTAAACCTAGCAGTTTCAGAGATATTTGGCATTTTATAGAAAATTTGACAGGTGCAACGGTTTACAAGAACCGGTACAGCTTTCTTACTGTAAAAGATACTCATTTGCTTCTTGTCACATGAAAAGAACACAAGAAGAACTACGTTTTACAACAGAAATTAATTCAATCATATTATACCAAGTGTTCAGTTTTTTGCGTTACATTTCGTCAACTTCAAACCGCGAAAACTTATTTAGGTCAAATGGAACACCCTGTATTTTTTTACGTCAAGTTATGTGAAATTGAATTCCCTTTTTTGTGATATAGCATTGTGGGGGTTAAGGTTACAACTTTTCGAAATATTTGTGATTTTATTAGAAATTCATGAATTGTAATCGTTTCATCAAAATAGCCGTGATTAGAAACGATCAGTCATTATCTTATTTATTTTTATTTATTTATTTAATGATCACGTGGAATACAAACAGGTAAAAACCCAAAAAACAGTATTCGCCTCTTCGAAGCTACATATACATCGATGTTAAAATTTAGAAATAGAAAAGAAATAATGACAATACAGTTGGATACATAGGTGACAAAATTTTTTATTCATAAGAGAATATTCCTGAGACTTCGCTTCAGATTATTGAGCGATATATTGAAAAGATCCAGGTCTATGCAGAAGTTGTTAAATGAAGCCATCATCCTGAAAATGGGAGCATTCTGTGCACTGTTTGTTCTCCGTAAAGGAGCATAAAATGTGTCACTATTACGTAACCTAATATCAGGGACCCTGAATGGAATTGATTGCAGAATATTAGGCACACTGAGTAAACCACTGACAATTTTGTATAATAAAATAATATCCGTCATTTCTCGGCGCTTCTCTAGTTCCATTATGCCAAATCTCTTTCGAATATGTGAGTACTCATGATTATTGTAGGTAATATTATTTTTGAAGGCCATAAATCTGAGAAATTTATTCTGTACTCTCTCAATTCTCTCTTTATAATATTTGTATTGAGGATTCCAAACTGCTGACGCAAAATTTAACCGACTATAGATGAATGAAAAATATAATATCAAGAAAGTTTTATTATTTCTGAAAGTCCTACAGTGTCGAAGGACATACCCCAGCAACCTATTTACATCTCCCAGAAGGCGTTCGATGTGCTGATCGAATAAAAGTTTTCTATCAAAAGTCACTCCCAAATCCAAAATATGGTCTACTTGCAAAAGAGAATAATCCGCCATGGTGTATTGATGGTCTATAAGATGCACATTTCTACTGAAAACAATTTTGTGACATTTGTCATAGTTCAGGAAGAGACCATTTTCTGCACAATAATTTAACAATCTATCGATGTCCCGCTGAATCAAAACACAGTCCTCCACTCCTTTAACTGCTCTATATAATTTGAGGTCATCGGCATAAAGTAGGAAATTGCAATATTTGAAACATTTTTCTATATCGTTTATAAATATAATGAAAAACAGTGGTCCCAGATGTGAACCCTGGGGCACCCCTGAAGTACTGCGGAACATGGCAGATCGAATGCCATCTACTTTTACGAATTGAGACCTTCGACTTATATAAGAGGAGATCCACCTCAATAGGTCACCGCATATGCCCACCTCAGCAAGCCTCCGAAGCAACATCCCATGATTTATTTTATCAAAGGCTTTTTTGAAATCAGTACATATAACATGAACTTGAGTTTTTTGATCCAAACATTCTTGAAGATAATCGGAAAAAGTCAAGAGATTAGTCTCAAGATTTCTTCCTTTGTAAAAACCGTGTTGTTGTTCAATTATTATGTTTTTAATATGATTGAAAATATATTTATAAACCAATGATTCAAAAACCTTCGGGATAACGGACATAATGCTAATTGGCCTATAGTTTTCTATATTATTGATCGGACCGCTTTTATGCACCGGAGTGATTGATGAGATTTTCCACTGTTCTGGAAATGTTGCGGTGCTCAATGAAAAATTAAAAATGTGGAGTAGGGGGATGGCCAAAGACTGTGAACAATTTTTTAGCAGTATTGGAGGAATAGCGTCCGGCCCAGTACCTTTTGAACAATCTATGGTTTTCAATGCATTTATTACTTCATCCAATCTAAGAACAATACTCGGCAAATAATCACTACTAATTTAAAATTTAGCAAAAAGCTCGGATATGTCCCTCGCGTTATTGCCTGTTTCAAGTCCAAGACTCATCTCGACAGGAAAACGGGAATGTTTTTTCTTGCGAGCAACATGCCTAAAAAAATTTTTTGAACAATTAGCAACCTCATCCTCTATTTTTTGTAAATATTTCATGTGATCCGAAAATATAAGTTTTTTACTCAGTGACCTTAAGTTTTTGAAATGACGAAAATCATTCAAGTTCTGATAAGTCTTCCACTTTTTATGTATTTTTTGTTTTGTTCTGATCATTTTAATAGTTTTCATTGAAAAGTAAAACGGAAATTTTTTATTTCTTTTTGTCTCAGGAACATTTTCCTTTATAATATTGTTTACAATTTGAAAAAATGTATCGACCTTGAAACTTACATCACCCCGGAGAACATCAACCCAATCTATTGCTTCAAACCTATCAGTTATTACATCATAGTTGGCTTTTTTAAAGTTAAACATGAATGAGTTCGTTTTGTTTTTCAAATAATGTGTGGTATCAACATGAAAAAGAAATTCCAACGAGGGATGATATTCGTCCTCTGTCACAAATGGGTTTTCATTCCTTATTAAATGATTAATTTTATTACTAGTACATAATACAAGATCAAGTATTTTTCCATTTTTATTAAGTATACTATTAAATTGCATTAGTTCCATAAAATGGAATGTATCAATTTTACTGGACGAATAACCATCGACATTAGTTGCAACCAATACATTCTCTTTGTCATTTTGACTCACCCATTTGATGGTAGGGCAGTTGAAGTTACCACACATTAACAAAATATTATCCCCAATGGTTAGTTTATTTAGTTCGAGTTTAGAGATAAATGAGACAGTAGCATGTTCATCGCCCGGTGGTAGATAGACACAGCACAGATACACCCCAACATTATTCACTGTAACCATAACCCATACATCTTCCGCCTCACTATTAAAGTTTACCAACACTTCAGGTTTCAGTCTATTTCTGACCGCAATAAGCACTCCGCCACCCTCCTTCTTCAGAGAAGCCGTAGAGCCACGATCTCTTCGAAAAATTGAGAAGTGATTCTCATCAATTAATTCGGAGTTGACAATAGTGTCATTCAACCATGATTCTGTTATAAAGACTATGTCATGAAAGTTAGAAATAACATTCAGTTTAAAAATACCCAGTTTAGTTCGCAATCCGCAATATGTAGAGACATAGCGGTTTTTTACTTCAGGTATTTCATGTTGACTGGGCTTTGTGAGGAAGACAGGTTATTTCATTATCACCTTTAAATCAGATTCGCATATTATGTGTATGATTTTTGAGGTGTCATCTTTTCGTGCAAGGATGTTTCCATTCTGAACCCAAACATATTTGAAATTGTTGTTTTGAGCCGCTACTCTAGCATTTTTATAAAGTATTTTATTCATTGTTGTGAGATGTTCATTGATAAAGCATCTTGGGGAAATATCATCAATCTTGAACCCTTGTTTACCTCCTTGCTCTGTACGTTTCAATTTAACAGCTGCTAAGAAGCTTTGCTTCTCAATTTTTGATCTAAATTTGGCAACAATGTTTTTGGGTTTATTTGGTAACTTGGTTTGTACGCTAGTTATAAAATCTAATCCTTCAGGCCCCACCTCGTGACCTACATAGGAACCAATTTTAGTTATTAACTCAAACAAGTTCTCATTTTTTTTTCTGGGACATCCATTATTTCTATATTATTCTCTTGAATGTTGTTCCATTTTGTTTATGCGCTGATGCAGGTCGAGAATTTCCCCCTTCATTGATTCATTTTCCCTTTTTAATTGATTTGCAAGTTTCACTGTTTCATCCAGTTTCGATAATTTATTCTCAAAGTCAGTGATCTTGCCCGAGCAGAATTCTACTGATGTACGAAGTTCACGCACATTCTTATTCAAGTCCGCAATTATCTTCGTTAGATCCTCGATACCCGCGACTCCAATGCGCTCGCCGTCTATGTCCTCACCATCTGATTCAGCAGGTAAATCTACAATATCATTAATTGATCGGCATTTGACGCATAGCCAGTTTTCACCGGGAAGATTGTTTATCACAGACAGATGGTTTTTTGTCACATCGGAGCATCGATTGTTTGCATGAAAAAATTGCCTGCACGGACCGCCACACTGCATACCTGGAGATTTCCCAGTGAGAGAATTAGTACACTTTCCACAAATTTTCATTTTGAGACACGAAGTCTGAAAGTATTTCTCGCAAAACTATGTGTATCCACAAGAACTGTATCGCCGTGTATAAAATTTGAATTTCAATTGTTTCGTATTTACAATTTTATATTCACTCCTTAAAAGAGCACATTGAACAGCACATGTGCACTCTGCGACTTACAGTTTAAAACATAATCTTATGTCAAAAAAAGGCAGCATGTTTAAATTATACCAACGAAAACATTTTAATTTGTTTATTGTGATAAAGTAATAACAAGAACTTGCAGCCCATTTAAACTCACGAAAATTTTATCTTCTTAGGAAATCTGTTTCCTTTAATCTTTGAACCATATGGAATAAAAACGGATGAAACTTATGTTTTAATAAGATTCTTGTGAATTGAATCCAGAGCAGCTTGTCTTAATGACATCCTTGGAAATGCATGAAAATATCCCAGAATGACTATTTCTATGTTTTCGTCATAAACAATAGGCTTTCTTCTTTGAATTTTTGCCTTGACAGAGCCAAAAATTTTCCAGTATGCGTCTTACAGTGTTTGGTGACGGTTTCTGTCTTTCTGGATATCGACTAGCAAATGTGCTGCAAGTTCTTGATATCACTCTATTACATTCTCCATAAATAATAAACAAATTTAAAAAGTCTTCTTGGGTATAATTTACACGGGCTGGCATTTTTTGACATAAGATAATGACTGATTGTTTCTAATCATGGCTATTTTGATGAAATGATTACAACAATTCATGAATTTCTAATAAAATCACAAATATTTCGAAAAGTTGTAACCTTAACCCCCACAATGCTATATCACAAAAAAGGGAATTCAATTTCACATAACTTGACGTTATATATATATATATATATATATATATATATATATATATATATATATATATATATATATATATATATATATATATTTATTGCATAAACTGCTTGATCTGTAATACATATGATATATATGTAGATGTGTATGAAAGTAATCATTTCCTCCTTCTCGGTTTCAGGTTTTCATGGTAGATTATGGGGATATCATAGATGTTTCCATGAAGGATATAAGGCAAATTAAACCTGAATACTTGGAGTTGCCTTTTCAGGTCAGTACTGAAAATGACAATTAAATATCTCTGATCGTAAGATTGGACATTTTTGGGTTTGTTCTTCCAAAACGGAAACAAGTGAAAAGAATAGTAGTAATTAGTTATGATAAAAATGGTTTATTTGAAATTATGCTACGAAGTGAAAGATTTTGAATCCTAAAATATTTTGTTAAATATAAGAAGTTGGAATGAGGTATCAGGCGGAGAATTTTGAACGACTTGAGAACATTGATATTCTTATCGTCAAAGTTAAACTCTTTTACAAATATGTGAAATGTAGTATTTCTCGAAACTCATTTTTCAAGAAACTTAATTAATGTATTTGTAACACATTGAATATAAATTTCTGCTTTTGTTACATTACTTGCGAATTGCTAATATGTATTAATGATCAGACCAAATTGAATGCTTTTCCTGAGATCACCTAGGAAAGTTGAAAAATACAGCGAATTACTAAAGTACTTTTTAAATTTCAACTTCTGAATTATTCTACGTAAATATGAACGTAAATTATGTATAGTTACTTTAAATTGTTTGGAAAATATAGCCATTACAAAACATATATTTGATTGAATTATAAATCGAATAAAGTAAAACACTCGGCTTGATAACTCTAAAATTTGAGTGAAATCAAGCCATGACTTTTATTTTATTCGATTTATAATTGTGAACAATGTTCCACCAAGTGTCAATTGACGTTATTTATTGAATTTTTTTTTATAATAGGCTGTTGAATGCATCCTCTACAACTACAAAACAAGAAATGATGTAGATTCCAAAGACATGGACAAATTTTTTTACGATAACCTGGTTTTCAGGGACTTTATTGGTCAGGTTATGTAAGATTTTCCAACATCTAAAACCTAGAAAACATACTTACAGTTTTTTTTTTTGCAGGGGGCGTTCTAACATGCTCTTATTGAAAGTTACTCGTAGAAGTCGAGACATTGGTGAAATTCTTACCGAACATGGATTTTTAACAGAAGTTGGTGAACATATTTTTCCGTCAAGTAATTCTATAGTTTTGCCTGGATAGTTGCTACTAGGCGGTCGGAGTTTTTATTAATTTTCGAATTATGTTAATATGAAGTTTCCACTTTTGAGTTCAAATACTTTAGCTTTATGATGAATAAATTCATTCTTAATTTGAAAAGAGTATTATTTAGTACCATATCTGAGTTTGAATGTAGAAGATGTATGCAAAAGACTGTAATTTTTAATTGCTTTATTTTAACTATGTTATATTTTTCATACGTAGCCAAATCGGCTTGCAAATTCCGAAAATACTATTACGAACAATTCTCCCTTTTGAGTAAGTGTATCGTGGTTAAAGCTATATTTTCAACCAATTCGCTGGCGAAGTTAAATTTGACACGCGTTCTCGTTTATGAGAATCAACGTGCTAACTTTAAATAAAATTTCGTATATATTCTCCATCCTTTGTGATTTTAATTAAAAAATTTGGAATTATCAAATTTAACTTAACCAATACAAGACTTACATATTAAGGTCAACCTGATCCCTCAGCATGTATAATGTATAGGATACAGTGTTAAGTTTTCTCCTAAGCTGATTAACATGTGGTCCCCATTTAAGTTGTTTGTCAATGATAATTCCGAGGAACCTGACAGACTCCTGAACAGTAATACTGCAGTTGTCATTACTAATTATATTTGGGTGAGTCAGTCTAGACCTATCAGAACAAAAAAACAGACATTCAGTCTTCTGCATATTGACCACAAGTCCATTATTGCCACACCAACGATTGACGCCATCCAGAACATCCTTAGAGGCAAGCAAAGCTGACGGAACGTCCACAGATCTCACCAGAAAATTTGTGTCATCCGCATACATTACCGGACAGCAGTGATCCCCCGAACAAGCCTCAGCAAGCGAATTGATGTATACTATAAACAACAGCGGACTCAGGATGCTACCCTGAGGAACCCCCATAGTGATCTATCTCTCTTTAGAAAAGTGCGGCATGCCCCCAATCTTAATGACTACTTTCTGTTTTCTTTTTCTTAGATAACTCTTAATGAGTTTTAACTAATTGTCACGGATCCTGCACATCTCCAACTTTACTAGCAGCCGGTCATGTTCAACGCAGTCGAATGCCTTGGACAGGTCGAAAAAAAGGCCAATAGGAATCTCACCCTTTTCCATGGCCATAACTGTGGCATGAGTTAGCTCGAATATTGCAGTATCTACATTTCTGTCCTTCACGAAACCATGCTGACAGGACACTATGACCTCAAATTTCTTGAAAAAACTCAACAGCCTAATAGATAGTAACCTTTCAAAGATTTTTGAAAAGGAAGACAAAACACTTATTGGCCTATAATTACTCACATCTTCGGCATCGCCTTTTTTATACAATGGTCTAATAATGGCTATTTTCAAGTTATCTGGGAAAATGCCTTCTTTGAAAGAGCGATTTATGATATGTGACAAGGGACCAGCCACCAACTCTATAGATGCACTTACAACGCTCATAGGAATGTCATCATGGCCGCAAGAATCCTTGTTTTTAAACGATTTCACCAAGGCAATCACCTCCTGCTGCAGAACATCAAAAACATAAAAGGATCTGTCAAGGCAACACCTCCTGTAGGAGGTGTTGGTCAAGCCGTTTGCCAGGAGTTTTGGAATCATTTGATATCCGACCCTTCAAGTACGCAGGCGCGAGCCAATTTGGGATTGTACCTTGTTCCTAAAATGACTTTTAAAATACTTGGGCCCTTGGGCGTGTCACGTCACTGTCGGACATCACAGCACAGCGTCCTGGGAATTGATTGAAAATTGTTTATGTAGGAAATTTCGCGATGGGTGCTAAAATCTGCAGCTATTAAAAATTAACAAAATTTTATTTATATCAGTTAATAGAAAGATTCCTGAATTGTTATGTTTACATAGGTTGGAAAAATGAACTTGTTCCAGATAACTCATATTGCAAAAACTTCATTTCTGCTATAAAATTGCAGAATGTTACCATTAATATATAAATTAATATTCAATAGATGGCGCAAACTTCATGTACAGTAGAAATTTTCTAACTTCCATCAAATAGCTATAATCGAAAAAAAATTATAATTTATTTGAACTTGGATACTTGGAACTTGAAGATCGCCAGAGTGAGAACGTAATTAATCAGATTCCGCATAGTAACTATAAATGATATTCTAATTCGGAAGTACTTTCATTTAGTTCTTATCTGCCATTCCAATTAGTTGAAAATCCGAAAGGTAAGATCAGAGCTTAAAAATTCATGGAAATTTCAAATTTGATGTATATTGTTATTACGAAATTTTTGTGTCTGTATTAAAAAATGTTCAATTTTGCGAGTAAACATTTACCAGGAAGAGTCCTACAAGGTTTAAGCGCAGTATATTTCAAAGGTAATTAAAGGTAATTTTTGAGGTTATTCAAAAGAATAACAAGTAATCATTTAATTTATAACCGTTTCCTGAAAGTCAACTTGTTTCATTTCCGAATTAAATAATATTTATGCGCGTTTCAGGTTTATCTTTGTACAATAACGGTCTAAGAAATTCCCATAGTTGTTCTATTGAGTATAAATTAGAAGGAATGGCAGTTACAATTTTACCTGCACTGTCAGATAATTATATGTATTTGGTGAGTATTAGAAGATTTGTATAGAATAAAACTTTATATTTACTTTTTTTATCCTCACCATATTGAACATCTTAATTTTTTTAAAGATTATTGATGAAAATACGAGACAAGCTGCTGTTGTAGATCCTGTTGAACCTGATAAAGTATTAGAGGTAGTAGAGCGAGAACAAGTTAATCTAACAAAAATATTGACTACACATCACCATTGGTAAGTTGATGATGAGAGAAATAATGCGCTTCTACAGAGGTTCACAAAAATTTTGAAGGTGTCATAGGTATAAGATTTTTAATAAACTCATGTGACTATGTACTTATTTAGGGACCATGCAGGAGGAAATGAAGATCTTGTAAAGAAAGCAAAAAACACGCTTCAGGTGTTTGGTGGCGATGAAAGAATTGGAGCAATTACAAACAAGGTACAAGATGGTGATTGTTTTAATATTGGAGATACAAAAGTAGAGTGTATATATACACCCTGTCATACTAGCGGTCATATTTGCTATTTAATAAAGACACCATGTCACGATTCTGCAGTTTTCACAGGTATGTGAATAAAAATTAACTTTACACACAGAGGTATGAATAATTCATGTAATGAAATTATTTATAATTTTCTTTATAGGAGATACCTTATTCATAGCTGGTTGTGGTCGATTTTTTGAAGGAACTGCTGAACAAATGTGTATCTGCTTGCTGGAAAAACTAGGAAAGCTGCCAGGCAACACCAGAATTTTCTGTGGACATGAGTATACTTTACAAAACTTGAAATTTGCCAAACATGTGGAACCTGACAATGCCGAAATAATAAAAAAGATTGAATGGGCTGTGGAAAAAAGAAAATTAAATGAACCAACGGTGAGTTCAAGATTGTGTTGAATCTTCAAGAATCAGTTTGTTACATTCAAAATATATATGAATTTTTAGGTACCATCAACTATTTCAGAAGAGAAACTTATAAATCCGTTCATGAGAGTTACTGAAAAGAGTGTTCAACAGCATGCATGTTGTAATGATCCTATAGAAACTATGAGAAGTATTCGTAAAGAAAAGGATAATTTCAAATGAACTGTTTGTTGTAAACAAACCTAACAATTCATATTAATTCGACCCTTTGTTGGAACTTACATTATTCTAATATGTTACTAATTATATGTTTTCTTTAGTTGTTCCTGTTAATAAAGTTATCAATTTCTTAAATTTTTTCTGTTATCTTTTTGTGGATGTGGTTTTATTAAATAATGATTGAATAAAAAAGCCATTACAGAATTCTGTATGGTTCGAAGTATAGGCTTTAACATGAAACTTAGTTTTAAAAATCTCAAGAATGGTATTTGAATAATTTTTCAAAATATACCAAATAAATCATATATATTTAATAAAATTGTAACATTCAATTTGTACCTAAAAAAATTAAAATTTGATTACTAATTTGGAAATCTTAGGTGATGTTTCTATTGGACCCTTTAACTTTAAAGTGTTTATAATCTCCAAGCAACCACATCTAAATAATACATAAATTAAACAAAATTTTTTATTTATAAAATTGGTTGAAAAATAATTAACATTTTTGTTGTGCTTCAATAAATTCAATTAATGTCCTAGTTGGTCTTCCAGTCATTCCTTTTCCAAGATAAGGCATTGATGTGTCAGGTTGTGGTCCCATCACCCCTGCCATATCTAAATGCATCCATTCTGTATTTTCTGGTACAAATTCTTTAAGAAATGCCGCAGCTGTACAGCTGCCTCCAGCTTTACCTGATCCAATGTTATTCAGATCATATGCATCATTCTTAGCTACTTGGTTACTGTAATGTTTCCATAAAGGGAATCTCCATACTCTATCTCCAGTACTTCCACTAACATCTTGAAGTTTTTTGTACAAATTGTCTGAATTTGTGAACACGCCTGTTGCACCACTACCAATAGCTACCATCATAGCTCCTGTCAAAGTAGCTATATCCAATACCCATTTTGGAGAGAATTTAGCACTATAACATAAAGCATCAGCTAGAATTAACCTGCCTTCAGCATCAGTATTATCAACACATATTGTCTTTCCATTCTTGGCTTTAATAACATCCCCAGGTTTTATTGCACTCCCTGATGGCATATTTTCAACTAAGGGAACTAAAACTTTCAAATTCACTGGGATTTTCAACATATCTACTGCATAAAGAGTAGCTACGACACTAGCTGCACCACCCATATCAGCCCTCATATGATCCATTGAAGCAGATGGTTTGATGCTGATACCTCCAGCATCAAAGGTTACACCTTTTCCAATCAAAACATATGGTGCATCACTACCTCCTTTATTATAGGTCAATTCTAAAAATGTTGGTTCTTCAACTGAACCTTTAGCAACCGATAGAAAAGCTTCCATGCCCTCTTCTTTCGCCCAACATGCATCATGAACTTCTATTGAAATATCAGGTGAATTTAAGACCTGTTTAATCTGTTCACAGAAAATAGTTGGTGTTAGTAAGTTAGATGGGGTATCGGCCAACTTTCTAGCTAAGTTTTGAGCATTTGCTTTAATTGTACCTCTTTTCCATTTAGCAATATCTAACTCATCTTTTGAGAATAATTTCACTGTTGGTAATTCATCTTTCTTTGTTTTATATTCTTGAAATTTCCAAGTTGACAGTATACTTCCTTCAGCTGCTGCTTCTGCATCTTCAAAACTTTCAACCTCCACATCTGTAATTCCTACATTTTTCAATGCATTGCATCCAGCAGCAGCAGCGAGTCGTACTACTTCCTTTTCCAAATCAATTAGTTCCAACGTATCAAATTTTTTCTTTTTCTCTCCTAAGCCTGTAACCGCAACTGCTTGGTATTCTTCGTGTAAGCCCCAAAATACAAAAGATTTGCCAGGTTTTATTTCTGATTCTATAAATTTTAAATGAGATAAAAGTTTTCCTTGAGACTGCCCATTGAATTTTTCAGTTGTTGGTGTGAGTACTATATTTTTGTTTTCTTCGCATTTTTCGCTGTAAACTCCTAATACAATTCCCTTTTTGGTTGTTTTTTTCATTGAATAAAATCGCGAAGACAGAGCTGAAAATTGAACGTATGATAATAATTGTCGACTTTTAAAATACCTAAAGGCTATTCTCATATTGTTAAATATTCTCTTAGTTTTTTACTGATATATATTATTTATGATCAACTTTCAGTTTGAAAATTCGAACAACGTTCAATCAAACCTAACCTTTATTTTACATAAACATAAACGTAAGGATTTTTTTTGCGATTAAATCGTTTCCTTGAAGGCACCAAATTATTACGTCATTTATTGTAATGATTTATATTCTATGATTTGCAATCAGTTGTAAATTTTTGTTAAATAATCTTATAACTTTGAAGCAGGTTGATTAGGATTATTTCTTTTTGATATATCACATATAAGAATATTTTGCACGTGGGAAAAGATTCCTATGTGCAAAATTAAGTAACAAGGGACCTCTAAAACCTTGGGATTCAGAGCTGAATTATAGTGATTGAGCATCAGTAACTATTCATTTTGAAATATGTCACGTAGCGGTCCTTACAATGTCCGTAAATTGAACAAATAATTTGAATAAAAAGAATTCCTGAACCGATTTAAAACAAATGTAATATCTCAGCCAAATTAATAAATTTTTGCTTACGGAAAACTTACTCACTGTTTTTATAGAAGTTAAAAGATCAAAGATCTGTAATTCTATGAAATACCCAATTTAGACTGTGAAAGTAAAAATGGTTCATCCAAACAATCAAGATCAAAGTGTTTACCGTGAATTTAAAAGGATTTCTTCAGTTTGAATAATGCAAGTTCAGTATTTAGTCAATAGGTGGATTATTACTATTTGATTCCATAATAATACCTTATCAAAATAAGCCATTAAAAATTTTATGATTAAAATACTAAGTAAACAGTTTATGATAAAGCGAAACTTCCAAGAAATATTATTTTTATTTCTCTGAGTTATTTTACTATTGATGCTATGAAATCTTGTTATGTTCTTTCCATTCATAATTTTTTATCTACGCTGGTGGCCCTATTCTTAACTCATTCGTACTGCATTCCTTAAATATTTTTTCATGGAATGTTCAGACCTGAGAGGTCTATCCTTATCTAATGTTGCTTTTAGTGGCTTTACCTACACCACTCAACAAATTTTAGGATTGACCAGCAATGAAGCTGCGAGATGTCGGTTCTCTTTAGACTTTCAAGGTTCCCTTCTGAAGGAAATAAAATACCGAGGTGAAATATTCCCAGAAAAGAATGATTAACTACCTTCAGGTAAAACTTTGTGAATAAAGGTTAACGCCTTCAAAAGATTTACTACAATATGGCTGTAAAATTTGAAATATACAAATTTATCAATTTCTTTTAATCCACAACTTATTGAGATTTTTTTTAATTCAAAATTGACAACTTACCGAAAAATGTGTATCTATACAATTGTTAACTTTAATATACTTAATGGTTATATCTTTAAGACATTTGGAGAATATAGATAAAAGTTTGATAAGTTGGTGAAATAGTACCGAATAATTTGGATTGCATTTTTCAATCGTATTTTACCCGAAAATTAAGGACTATTGTATTATATCGGCAACAGCGAGGAGTGGGAGAAATTTTTAAATCAGTTTAAGACCTCCTTGACCTCAATTTTCGCAATTTTTTTGATATCTGATTTCGAAATTTCAGTCGAAATATTGTTACCTATATTCAAAGTTTAGGAGAAGGAGTTACGTAGGAGGTGCTTGAGCGGAAAATTTTCTGCCATCTAAAGGCTTTTTGGAGCACGCATGGAGATAAAATAATAGTTTTTGAAGTAAGATATACTCGAATATGTATTAGTGAATAATACATTAAAATTCACACATTCTTTCCTGACTACTTGTACACATTTTTTTTGAAGACATCAATTTACTTCTGATTACAAGTTTGCCATTGAAAATTATGCCTGGAAGATTGTTTGATAATTCTGAATTATTGAAGAATTTTCCTCTTTCACTTTATGTGAAATTCTATAGACGAAAACTCAACAACAAACAAGTCGGATATATGTAGTGGTAATTGACGCCTACCTAAAAAATTTGAATAATTTTGCATAATTTGTATAGAAGAAGTAGGCCCCTTGAGTTAAAAAAAAATAACAGATGAGTTAAACATTTGAAATAAACTGATGAGATCTTGTCGAAGCGGGCATAATGGATCATAACGCCCGCTAATTATACGAGGAGAAATGATGCAACTTCCATTGATTAAATATACTTCATAATCCTTGTCGTATACGACTCTGCATTTCTCCGGCAATGAATTATCCGCAGCTTTGACTGCATTTTCTATGATATTCTTGGGTAAATTCATTTTCATTTCCATTATTTCTATAAGACTACACAAAGAAAGCAGCGATGACATTCACTAAATATGATGACAAAAATATTCACAAACGTCAAAATATCAACAAATGACATACCTACTATGAGAATTTAAATGGAAAGTATAGGAGCAATGAACCGATTTTAAAATCGATTTTTCATTATGATAAAATAATTTTTTCGTGAAAAATAAAATTTTGTATGCGTTACTAGATCCTAACGCCGATCGGGCAACATTCATCCCTCGGGCCAAAGGCCCTCGGGCCGAATGTTTTCCTACGGGCGTTAGGAAATTTACAAAATTTTTTTCTCAATTATTCCACATATGTGCAAAAAATCAAATTGTAGGCCCAAGTGTGTTGATCGGCATTCTTTCAAGCTTGAGACTTTAGGTAGGTAAGCATGTCATGGCTAAATTATATTAATTATCCTTTTTAATAAGTCGATAGTTTGTTTTGTAGATGACCATTTAATCTCCAATAAAAATATTTAGATAATGAAAATCGTTTAGCGGCAACAAGTACGTCAACTTCGCACTAATCAGTAATGGATAACAAACCAATTATCAGATGATTTCATGAAAATTCTATTTCGTCAAATTCAAAGAAAGGCTGTCATATCTATTTAATGAATTTTACTGGTTTTACCTAGTTGTCTGGGAAAGTTAGAAAATTGTAATTATTGTTCGGTTTGTAAGACTAAATTATTGCTATGAATGTTCTTTTGAATATTTCAAATGAGATAAGGACGTTCGAAGTTTTCGACAAAATTCACTTTACACCCTGTATCTCAGGAATAAGTTGATATAGAACAAAAGAATATGAGTTATTATATAGCCACATAATCTCTATTAAGCCTCATTGGATACAAAACTTCCTCAACTAACGATTTGTTAATATTTTACACAATAATAAAATTATCTGTATGTTGAAGAGTTTCTACCATGGCATCTTCACTCATCATCAAGCCGTCATTTTGATTATCTTTGTCTGCAGCAGAAAAATATGGATTTTGATAAATCTTACTTTCTTCGTCATCTCTTATTCTCTAGATCTGATACACCTATTTCATTCAATGTTTTTCCTTTGTATGATGCAACTTTTTCGCTATTGATTGCTAACAATATTTTAGATAGGCACTTTAGCCGTCTGGTATACATCTTGGGAAAGTCTGAAAAAATTAAACTCTAATGTGCAGAAATAAATAAATAATATCCAATATTTTATAATTTTGATTCATAAAAAATTTTCGATTGCTAAAACTATAGATTTAAATACAAATGTCTATTCAGCAACCAAAATTTTTAATTTAAAAATGGAAATAAATTTTATTAAGAAAAAATAAGTAAAAAAATTAACAATATACAAAATGCTAGTAAATGCTCTCTACACTAACCTATAGTACGATTCGTGAGTCTTTTTCGTATGTCCCATAAATTGAGGGAATTGTTCCATTTAATTTTCAGTCATATTTAGTACTTGCAATACAGTCTTAAATTGTTTACGCAATCTTGTCGAAGTAAACAAAGTTGTGTCACTAACATTTGATTCTCCAGCCAACTTCTATAGTGTATGGTGTATCCATTTATCTACCCGTTTTTTTGTGTTTTGCGAATAAATACTCATTGCTATCTGGCACACGAAAATTTCGGCTCATAATTAACATATCAATAAATTTTTGTACACTTTTGGAAACAAAATAGCTACTGGGTTATTTCGATTGCTCTCTGTAACAATTCTTTTGAGTTGACATTTTCAAATAGTGTATTTCTCATATATTACAGTCATTACTAATAATAATAGTAAAAATGGCGGTGGATGAAAAAATTTTAACAAACTTTGATAGTTTAATATTTATATTATTATAGTTTGACTCAGTGGGAGCCGCTGGAGATGCAATATGTACCAGGAAATATATATATATATATATATATATATATATATATATATATATATATATATATATATATATATATATATATATATATATATATATATATATATATATATATATATATATATATATATAAATATAAATATATTTATATATATATATATATATATATATATATATATATATATATATATATCATATACACAGGGCCGTAGCCAAGGGGGTGCCAGAGAGGGCTGAGCCCCCTCTGGAATTATTTAAGACCCCTCTAAAAAAGATACCAGATATTTGTTTATATTCAATGATGAAAGTACATTTTTATTTTTTTAAATTATTTCATTTCCATTTGTTTTATTTATTTAGAGTTTTCTATGAGAGATTTTTTATTTATTATTTTTTATAGGAATAAAGTTTTTTATTTTTCCAGAATGTTTTCGAAATATTCGTTTTCCAGTATACTTTTCTAGGTAAAAAGACAGAAGATGTATATTTCTGTCTTTTTTTCACGTAGGTATATTTATTTTAGTACTATGTAAAAAACAAGCCCCTTCAAGAATTTGTTTAGACCCCTCTAGAAAACAGTGCTGGCCACGGCCCTGTATATATATATATATATATATATATATATATATATCATTTTTTCGAAAATCGTGTTCTAGGAGGTCTAAAACGAAAAAAAATACTCCCGAATCTGACTGCTTACCTTCGATACACATTTTATGGGATAAAATACGACTAAAAAGTTCATATAAACATAGCTCCGTTTCGGCTGTTATTGCTGAAAATAGTTAGAAATATAAAAGTTGCTGGTAAAATGAATATATCCAGTTTTTAGTAATATTTGATCAGGATCTACACTTACCTAAAAAGAGAAATAAATTGATGGATAGGTAAGATTACATCTTGTTTGTCGGAATTTCTCAGATTACTGCATCCTTAATAACACAGAAATTAAGCCGCATTAGTTCAAATTAAACAAGAAACCGAAAATGCACTTAAGTAGGTATACGAGTTAAAACTACCGCCTTGGTTTAGAGTGGGAGTGAACTCAGCAGTGGAATAACTTTGTCTTCCTCACTCGCGCTCGGCACAAGCTGTCTGTGAAACCTTTTCGATTCTTCGTAAACAGCACGAATCATTCAATGACTTAAGTGCTATTTTGTTGAAAAAACATTCCTTAGACTTGCTAAATTCGCGCATTTTGTAAGATGCCAAAGTGTTAGTGTTAGTGCTTTTTTTTCTGGGACATAATCCGTAATTTACTGGAGATATAAGAGGTTGTATTGTACAATAGGTAAATAAAAATTCAAAAATGCCTCAGGCTGTAGATTTGTTTGGTATGCGAGACATGTAGGTATTTATACAGTATGATAAATATATGTACTTGGAAG
This sequence comes from Cynegetis impunctata, assembly GCA_030704885.1. Classification (NCBI taxonomy): domain Eukaryota; kingdom Metazoa; phylum Arthropoda; class Insecta; order Coleoptera; family Coccinellidae; genus Cynegetis; species Cynegetis impunctata. The sequence continues at coordinate 82,365 of JARQZK010002903.1, forward strand.
TTATGAATAGTTTTGCGAAATTAATTGTAGGTGATAATTTTATGAATTAGAATTCAATGCGAAAACAAACGTACCTTCTGAAAAATAATACGTGATTCCTACTGTTTACTATTGTTTAGAATTTATATTACAGAAAGTGCATCTAGAATATATGAATATTTTCAATACCTTTTTTCCCTGCGAATAATGTGTTCCTTGAAGAAATTTTATTTAAATTTGTATTCATCGGGATAATGTGAGAACAGTACCTACCTATTGTTAATAATTATAATTCTTTTTTCTTTAGTTTAGAATATTTTGAGGACATTTTTGTAGAATATGAGATATTTTTTTATAATCTGCGAAAAGTATCATAATAAGATTTCTTTAATTTAATTTTTAAAAAAGAGTACAAGTCAAAACTCCACATATTTCAATTTGAAGAAATTCGAAATAGATTAGTTTTTATATTTTTTTTTCTGCGAATGTAATATATTCTCTATCTAAATTTGATAATTATCCCAATAATGAGCCTCAATAATTTTGCGGAATTTCACATGTTTTGATTTCTTTTATTGTATTCAATAAAAATTTATTTAGAAATTCTTCTTCAAAACATAATTTCCTTTTCTATGAATTTGTGATATTTTTTATTTTTTCATTTATTATATGTTAAAATAGACTTACTTACTAATACTTTATTACTAACAAACTCTATATTTTTCCTATTCCAGGTTGAAAATGTGGAAAATTCTTCTATACAGCGTTACTTTGACCACTGCTATTTTCTTCAGTTATGGGTATACCTGCAATGAAGCAGTGTGTGGAAGTGTAGTTAGTAAATGTTTACTTACACAATCCTGTAAATGTGAATTAACAAACTGTACCTGTTGTAAAGACTGCTTTAACTGTTTGAGCTATCTCTTCAGCGAGTGCTGTTCTTGCGTAGGTAAGTAATTCAGAAAATTATTTAATATTTTCAAAAATATATAAGACACGAGAGTTGTCATGGGACACACGGTTATATATATATATATATATATATATATATATATATATATATATATATATATATATATATATATATATATATATATATATATATATAATGTTAACGGTATCCCTATACATCTCCTTTACGCACCTTATCATTTGTTGCGTCAGGACGGACGAGTGGTAGGAAGCGGACATGCGCCTCACCAATGCAGCAGTAGGGAATTACTGCGCACGGGAGTCATCGTGTATGTTTTACTATACGAACAAGTTGTTAACGTATGGAGCAATAAACGGAATTGGTTTAAATAGTTATTAATATGATTATAATTATTTGTGTGTATCAACCACTGTTCTAACACCCCCGTATTTAACATCAGAAGTGGGATTCGTTAACACCCCTGTATTTAACATATATACATTATTTCGAGATCAAATAGAAACTATTTGAACATATCGAAGAATGTTATTGAATGTTGTTTGCAATTGAAAGATCCTGGCTTTCAATATCTTTCCATTACTGTTTTTTTGGACTCATCTTCAAGATTTTATTATATTAGTTAATTAGAACGACAGAGATTCAGTCATTTACTCCGCCAAAATTACTGTCGATAATTTCCTTTAAAAATTGGGACCACCTCATTGAGTTGTTATTGAAATTATTAATTGGTAGAATAAACTGGATAACTAAGAATATATTTTAAATTCAAACAACTTTTTTCACTAACATTTTTCGATATCGATTTCGCATAGTAATGTCACTTTACTCTATAGGGAGTTTAGAATATTGGCCGATTCCCGCTTGAACGCACGCCACTGGTGAAAACATCTATGCGCGTATTTAATCTTATTGTGTAAACTTTTATGTAGCATTAAAGTTTTTGAGAAACCATCTTAAAAAATTTTCCATATGGTTCCAACATTTTGGCGGACACTGTATATATGACAAATAACCAATTATAACTTCGACATAAAATGCCCATGAATATTATATACTTGAAAGTAAAAATATTGCATGGTGTTTAATTCAGATATTGTATTTATCCGTCTATGAAACTAAACATACCTCCCCCGTTGAAAAGATCGCATTTGTTACGCCTAGCTACTTATTCGCCTAGTGTCTGGAGTGTAACGTGCGATAAGGAACTTCATGACCATTATATAACGATATTATGAATATTAAATTTTTTCTCATTAGAGTTTGTTATTCTCAAATTTCATTATAATATACCTCCTTACTTAAATTAATAGACCCAGAGACGTGAAAGTCATTACTATTATTTACAGGTAAATGTCCTTCAAATGATAATGCCATTACCAAACGGCCAGGTCTTATTGAATCAAATGTAGAAGATTTCGCTGAGCCTGTACCAGGATTGTTTCAAGCACTTACCGAGCAACCAGATGATCAAAATAGATGGATCAGTACAACTTTTCCTGTCGATTTTGATGTTAGCTCATATTCGCCGAAAAAAGAGATCAAAATTCACATGCGTAAGTATTCAATTCCTAGGTAATCTTAGACATACCCTTTCAATTATTCAAGCATATAAAGTCTTCTACCTTGATAATTTACTCGATTAGATTTATAGAATTGCTTGCATTCTTCTTCACACGTCTCGTATGATATATAATTGTGTGCATTTCGTTCAAATCAACTAGTGAGCGTTTAGACACGCTGTCTAGCATTCAGGAGGTACCGGTTTTAAACCCCAGAAACGACAGGTCAGCAATGAGTTTTTCTCTGAGGGTTCTTCACGACGTAGGTAAGTCACTGCTTGCCAACTTACAGACACGAATGGTTGGTCAGAATTCTCAGTCTCCTCATCCACCTTTAATGTACTTGTACAGCCAAGTATATATTATGATCTGGCTGAAGGAGTTTCTCCTTATAACTCAAGCAACCCGCCTACCTGGCCAGCAATGAGTTTTTCTCAGAGATTTCTTCAAGGAGTAGGTAAATCACTGCTTGCCAACTGACAGAGACGAATGGTTGGTCAGAATTCACAGTCTCCTCGTCCATCTTTGATGTACTTGTACACACAAGTATATCTTATGATCTGGCTGAAGGAGTTTTTTTTATAACCCAAGCAGCCCGCTTCAATGGCCAGAAATGAGTTTTTCTCAGAGATTTCTTCAAGGAGTAGGTAAATTACTGCTTGCCAACTTACAGAGACGAATGGTTGGTCAGAATTCACAGTCTCCTCGTCCATCTTTGATGAACTTGTACACACAAGTATATCTTATGATCTGGCTGAAGGAGTTTTTTTTATAACCCAAGCAGCCCGCTTTCCTGGCCAGAAATGAGTTTTTCTCAGAGATTTCTTCAAGGAGTAGGTAAATCACTGCTTCCCAACTTACAGAGACGAATGGTTGGTCAGAATTCACAGTCTCCTCGTCCATCTTTGATGTACTTGTACACACAAGTATATCTTATGATCTGGCTGAAGGAGTTTTTTTTATAACCCAAGCAGCCCGCTTTCCCGCCCAGAAATGAGTTTTTCTCAGAGATATCTTCAAGGAGTAGGTAAATCACTGCTTGCCAACTTACAGAGATGATTGCTTGGTCAGTATTCACACTCTCCTCGTCCATCTTTGATGTACTTGTACACAAAAGTATATCTTATGATCTGGCTGAAGGAGTTTCTCTTTATAACCCAAGCAGCCAGCTTGCCCGGCCAGCAATGAGTTTTCTCAGAGGTTTCTTCAAGGAGTAGGTGAATCACTGCTTGCCAACTTACAGATACGATTGGTTGGTCAGTATTCACAGTCTTCTCGTCCATCTTGAATGTTCTTGTACACACAAGTATATCTTATGATCCGGCTGAAGGAGTCTCTTTATAACCTAAGCAGCCTGCCTCCCTGGCCAGCAATGCGCTTTTTTCAGAGGTTTCTTCAAGACGTAAGTAAGCCACTGCTTGGCAACTTACACAGACGAATGGTTAGTCAGTATTCACAGTCTCCTCGCCAGTCTTTAATGCAGTTGTACACACAATTTTATCTTATTTTTCTAAAACTAATCTGAAATCTTCAAATTATTTTTTTTCAGAAACAAACGAGCAAGATGTAACTCCCAAAAAAGACGTTCTCACTTTGAACTGCACTGTTGCTTTTATGTCTCAATGTATGAGTAACTCCAAATGTAAATCAACCTGTATAACGATGGGTGCATCCAGTTATAGATGGTTCCACGATGCCTGTTGTGAATGTGTTGGACAAAGTTGTATAAATTACGGAATAAATGAGAGCAGGTAATACAGAAATCTAATTTTTGCCACTAGGCGTTAAATATTTATAGGTTAAACAAGCATCGTTTTTGATAAGTGTCTTTAAAGCAAGCGTAACGTTGCACTTTTTTACACTTGTATCATAATATACTATTCTGTCATTCATAATGTTAGTTGTTTCTATTTTTAAACATTATAAAAAACGTTGTAGGTGTAAGGATTGTCCCATTTCGAATTCAACAGACGAGGAGGACCTTGATGATGAAGATCAGGATCCAGATTACCCAGATGATGATTTAGATCCCCAACAGGATATTGATTGAAGCAATCCAGCTTCTCATTTGCATAATGAAGAATATTATACATTGAAAAGATCCTGATAATGTACATATATATTTTTAAGATACTTAAAATAAGAGTTATTGGTTTTCTGTGAGTCCTGAACAATCTTGAAAAATTAGTATTTTCTTTTTGGTGATTCATTATTCAAGATGTAAGCAGATCACGAATTATAATAATTTTCTTTCTTGTTTTTTCCTATATTTACATGAGTATACACACACACACACACACACACATATATATATATATATATATATATATATATATATATATATATATATATATATATATATATATATATATATATATACAGGATGTCCCAAGTTCGAGTGCCTATTAGACGTTTCTGGAGAACTGGACATATTTGAAATCTGAAAATTGGGATTATGATATTGCTCGAGATTCTCTACAGAGCTAAAATATTTTCGGAGCTCAAGCACTTCCGGTTATACAGGGAGTGGAAATAAATTTCATAGTTTTTTGTTCCTGATATGATCAAGTATTCAATTCTGCGTACCTTTCTGTTGACACCACTGCATTTGTTTGAATAGTTTTCGAAATAACGGAAAAAAAGTCAAATATGTGTAGTCAGTATTATGTTCATTATTCTTATTTCCAACATGCTAAGCGTTAACCGTTTTTACAATATCGAAGAGGAAGAATGTGGGAAGGTCATGCATGTCATGAATTTTGGAAATATCATCACAGTGTGTTTCAAATTTTGTGTCGAAAATTGTGATCAAAAATTCTGTTTTTCAAATTAGAACCCTATTTTTTTATGATTGCGTTGGATTCTGCGAAGAAAAATAATGATAGTTTTCTAACATGATTGTGCTCCTAAATTCAATAATTTCTGAGTTATTTGAGATTTTCCGTATTTATGGTGTACGTAGAGTCAAATTCATCGAATCCAAAAAGATTCGATGAATATTCTTATGAAACCATAGGAACATTCTGTAACCATAGAAGATAAATTATCTATTAATTATTCACAAGTGTCAGGTCTAATTGTTATTCGTTACCTTCATTGTTGTACACCATAAATACGGAAAATCTCAAATAACTCAGAAATTATTGAATTTAGGAGCACTATCATTATTTTTCTTCGCAGAATCCAACGCAATCATAAAAAAATAGGGTTCTAATTTGAAAAACAGAAGTTATGGCCAATTTTTGATCACAATCTTCGACACAAAATTTGAAACACCCTGTCATGATATTTCCAAAATTCATGACATGCATGACCTTTCCACATTCTTCCTCTTCGATATTGTAAAAACGGTTAACGCTTAGCATGTTGGAAATAAGAATAATGAACATAATACTGACTACACATATTTGACTTTTTTTGGAGTTTTTTTCCGTTATTTCGAAAACTATTCAAACAAATGCAGTGGTGTCAACAGAAAGGTACGCATAATTGAATACTTGATCATATCAGGAACAAAAAACTTGAAAAAAAAATTTGTATGAAATTTATTTCCACTCCCTGTATAACCGGAAGTGCTTGAGCTCCGAAAATATTTTAGCTCTGTAGAGAATCTCGAGCAATATCATAATCCGAATTTTCAGATTTCAAGACACCCTGTATATATATATATATATATATATATATATATATATATATATATATATATATATATATATATATATATATATATATATATACAAACATACATATATACAACTACAAAAATACTAAGAGATCACTTATTGAGTTAATCATATGTATATTTACTGTGCTTCACAAAAAAGTTGTTCAATCAAAAAAATTCTTGGAAATAAATGAGCAATTAATAAACGATTGTCGATTAGGCTTGTTCAACTGTTGTGAAGAATTGGCGTTAATGTACAATTTTCACATTTTTGTTGTCATTTTCAAGAAATTTACTGAATTAAGAAAAATCGCCAAATTTCTTATTCCAAATCTCAAGATATTTAACCAACTCGCAATATTATTAAACTTAATATTAAATGGCTTCATTCAACCTCGTACAACATTAGATAATAAAATAAAAGTTGAAATGTTGGGTTTGTTTTTGGACCACATTCTATTATATTTTGATAGAGACATATTGTGAATATTTCATGTAAATATAATAAAATAAATCTAGAAATTTATATTCGTATGTTTGCCTTATTATTATGAGAGCATGGGGCTTTTTTCTGTGGTGTGAACTGACAGATAAGTACAAAGTGAACTGGTGAACAAGTGAGCAATATAAAAGATTTTAAATTTATGGCATGTATGCCAAAAAAAAACTATTACATGCATTTACAAAATTTTTGAATTGCCTATTTTAGGTTGCCCTGATTTTTTAAAAATCAAGATTGATACCTTGTTTCCTAAAAATATTCGTGAAAAAAAGTTGAAAAGCAATTGCCTGCTATTTTAGGTTGCCCAGATTTTTCATCTGGGTGGCAACTTGCTTCTAGAAAATATTGCATGTAGTGAAACTTTTTTCAAGGTTTTCTATCAATATAGCATCTCAATTCCCGAAAATATCACATGTATGCCAAAATAAACCATTACATGCATTTTCAGTTTTTTGAATTGCCTGCTTTTTAAGGTTGCCCAGATTTTCCATAAAGTTGGCAACTCTGTTCACGAAAATATAACAAGTATGCCAAAAGAAACTATTATATGCATTTACAAACTATTTCGTATTTTTTTAATTGCCTACTAATTCAAGTTGCCCAGCTTTTCCATCAAGTTGACGCCAATATTGTAATTAGATTAAAAAAAACCTTTTTCATTACAATAAATTTTTTTATTCTTTGGTTTGTTTTACATCTTCCATCGAAATAGTAGCCATCATCGGTAATATAACATTCAGTATATAAAATTCGATTACACAGTTATTGAAATAATTCCTAATTCGTTCCTTTATAAAAATATAAAGACAGATAAATCATCAAATATACCTTCGACGTTGATTAATAAATTGAAACTTTTCAGAAATTCCCTCGATTCTATACCTTGCCGATTTTTCTGTTTCAAAATTTTCAAGACGCTCAAGTTGGTTTCGGAAAATCAAATTTTCCACTTTTCTCCGTTGGCGGGTCATCGGTGTCACTGTCGTCTTGAGGCTCATGTGATTCGGGCAGTTTAATGAAAGGTAAGTGTTCGCCACCACTCCACATAGAATACAGGTTTCCATGCAGACGAATAGAATCCTAAAAAGAATGTATAAGTTGATACATAATTTAATGATTGTCTCAATATATTTTTGGAACGAAGTTCCTTACGGCAGGCTTGGAGGAGATAGGGATTTCGCTGCGGGACCAAACTGAAAAATATGCGAGACTAAAAGTGTGACGGAAGTAGACTGACGAAAGTCACGCTTTTTAGTTAAAACAAGCGAATATTGTATAGGCGTCCGAAATTAAGATCGTAGCGCCGGAACGGCTAATATCGGTACTAGAGCATGGGCCATTAACTGTTTGTTTACATTGGTTGTAATGGTATTTACGTTCATTTCGTTTTGAGTTTTCGAACGTTTATCGTCGTAATTTGTGTTTTTTTTTGGACTTTGTAATTTCCTGTGATATATTGTGTTTGGATTGAGGACAATTTCATCTCCGTTCAACAGTAGATAACCTACCTACATCAAGTTGAAATTTACACTGAGTTTTTATCATTGAACATGAAAATCAATAATAAAATAAAGTAGAGGACGAATAAATTAATTGGTTGAAGGAACTATGTATACCTCATGAAGAGGCTGTATGATAGAACACCTATTTATTTAAAAAATAAAAAAACTTTCAAAAGTTTCAAGGAAACATCTCTGACATGTCTACTTTCATTACGAACTGAAGAATTTTTGAGTATAATGGACAAAACTAAGTACTTACCAGCTAAACTGAAAGAAACAACATGAAATAAAAGAAGAATTAATATGAATACTCTGCTTGAATGGTTTGAACGTAATAAGTTATTATATTTTTTGAATTTTCCTAACACAAATACCAGCTATCCTAAAAGTACGGTGGACTTTTGAGAGTCTGGTTTTTTTGATATAATCTCTGTTTTCCTGATTATATAATTGAATATTTTAGTATTTACCTAGCTATAGAGTCCAGATTTATTTCATATTCTTGATGTTATGATAAACTGTTATTTTGGTTGGGCAAATAAACATCATTTGTTATTATTATTTTAATAGTATCTCTGGTTGTTACATGAAAGAAAATACAATTATCTAGAATCTCTGGATGATGGCCCAGGTTCAGATTCCGATAAAAGTGGAAGATTTTTCGTTGGAATAGCATTGGACTTCAAAAACTCTACGTTTTCGGTTAGCTGAAAATTGCACATCATTAGTTGGTATAATTCTATATGGAAAAATCCACAAACTTACTGCAGGGAAAATAATTATTCTCGGTGAACTGTAAAGAACAACTTTCTTATGTTCAGACACTTTTTTTCAATCTTCAAGTTATGAATCCACACCTTTCTTCTGTCCATCATTTCCTTGTTTCCCAACTTTGTTTGGAATGCAACTTTCAATTGTCCAACTTTCGGAAAGGTATGTAAGCTATATTCGGGTTTTTTTTTGCCCAATATGAACAATAGAATACACAACAATAGTGATTCATCTCTTCTGAACGTTTTTGAACGATCCAAAATACAATTAAAACTCAACAACTTCTCATATAAAATACACGTAAACAGATGTAAACAAAGCAATCTATCTCCCACGCTCTAGTAATATTCGACACCGGTAGGGGGCGTATCGCTTATTATGTTTTCCCTATACCTTTATCTTTCGCCCTCTTTCTTTCCGTTCTCTCATCCCTTCTCTTTCTGATCCCACTCCGCCACGTCAATTGCCAATGCATTATATGTACTCATTAATTCATGCACAAGCAATTCGAAAACGTCAGATGTGAAACATCGAAATAATTTTGTATAAGTTATATGCATAAAAGAAGATATTACGATAGGAATCAGATATGGCATAATGAAAAGATAAAGCTTTACAAATTTGTTCCATAAAATAATGACTACGTATTGTAGGTTTATATTGAATTATATAGCGTGGCGATACGTAATCCTCTCGTTATATACACTCTTGCGTCTATTCTTTACATTGCGTTGACGACCGAGTGGTCTAAGTACTGAACCCTGGTGTGCCATATTTCTGGGTTCGAATCCCAGAGGTTACTCCTGGCTTTCTTAATTTTTTTATTTACAATCTCGTAAGAGCTCTTAGCCCCACATTTCAATATTAATTATTTCAACTTGGATTAGTATAAGTTATCACTTCTGTCGTGCGCCCCGACGCGCACATGTTTCGTTTTCGCAAATTGTGGTCCTTCCATATTATCCGAAGGAACTTCGTTCCTACCTGGTGTCCCATGACACATTTTTGTTAAAAAAAACGTTATTGAAAAACACCTTTCTGACCTCGAAAAAATGGCGGAATAGCCAAATAAACAAATCTAGGAAGTCGAATTTGATCTACTTCTAATAATTGTTCTAGGGATTGAAATTTTGTGATTGAATATAATTTTAACAATACAATAAATTGTTTTCTGTGTCAATATATTTTGCATTGAAACAAAATTATTGATAAAGGGCCTTCTTAACCTCCTACAAAAAAAGGGACAAAGTGGAATATTAAATATTTCAAATACTTGAAAACCATATTCAGTAAATTTTTCGACGAATTGAGATACATTTTAGGTCTAAAGAGTAGAAACAAATTAAGTTTGGTTTTTCGAAAAATTGAGATAAATTTCAAGTCTAAAGAGTAGAAAATAAATTAAAGTTTGAACTAACTGAAAAGTACAATATAATGTAATTTACTCAAAATATTTTGTCAAGGTATATGCATTCTACACTTGAGAATTCTTAAGCTTTATTGAAAATTGAACGCAAAAATATTACAATACTAAGCGAGAGTGCGATATTGCTGTTCAAACCTCTGCATTTTTTATTTATTTATTTATACTCCTACAAACACAATCTATTGTAATTACATGTATGAGTGCTCACCAGCTACACTACTACGTACTAAGATTAATTAAAAAAGAAAGAAAGACAAAAAAGACATGAACAAAATATAATACATAGAATGATACAATGATATAGAATAATAACATAACGTATATATCAGTACATATTTTACGACATTCAATTTAAAATTACAGCCCTAATCTGCCTCGCTGAAGTAGTGAAGAGATCTATATCACATTTCTTTATCACTTCATTACACTCACTCAACATTCTATTCACAGGGGAAACACCTACAGGCACACATTGGAATAGACTTCTTTCCCTGACTCTCAAACTGATCTTTGGAACTCTGAATGACATGCTGTTAATTAGAGAAAATTTCTTATACTTCAAGTTGTTGACAACATTGTATTTAAACAACACATCATTCAGGTCTCGTCTGACCTTCAATCTCACCATCTCAAATTCAGCTAACATACTCCTATAAGAAACCATATAGGGATAGGTTTCGTGTGCTCTTAAATATAGATATCTTAGGAATCTGTTTTGTACTCTTTCAATAATGTCAACATGAACAGCGGACCGTGGCGCCCAGACAACTGAAGCATATTCCAAATTAGGTCTTACCAGTGAATTGTACAATGTTATTATCGTTTTGATATCTTCGAAATACCGGGTATTTCTAATTACGAAACCAAGAATTTTGTATGAATGATTCACAATGTTTTCATAATGCTGAATAAAGTTTAAGTTTGTTCGAAAGCATACTCCAAGGTCCCTACAGCTACTCACCCTACTCAACAATGATGAATCTATCATATAGTCAAACCTCATGAACTGTTTTCTGCGCGTGAAGGACAATACATGACACTTGCTAATATTTATCGACATTCTATTTTCGCTAAACCACTGAAACACAGAATTCAAATCACTCTGCAGTCGATGGCAGTCATCAGCAGATGATACGCGTCTAAACAACTTGAAGTCATCGGCAAAAAGGAGGCTTTTTGAATGCCTCACACGATCAGGTAAGTCATTTATGAAAATTGAAAATAACAAGGGTCCAAGGTTACTGCCCTGTGGCACCCCGGAGGTCGCCATGTACCGCTCAGATAGTTCCCCACCCACTTTAACCTGCTGAGGTCTCATGGTAAGATATGATAAATTTACATGCATCCGATGAAAAACCAAATTTGCCCAGCTTAGCAACCTGCAATCCATGGTCAACCCTATCGAAAGCCTTCGCACAATCTGTCAACACAACATCCAACTGTTCTCCATTATCTATAGCCCTAGCAGCCGCCTCCGCCAGAATGGTTAGGCTGGTAACGGTTGAGGCACCCGGTAGGAAGCCATGCTGCTCAGGGCAAAAATCATTCACAAAGAAGTCCAGGATGTCCTGGTATAGAATACCCTCAAATATTTTCGCCAATGAATTCAGAACACTAATTGGCCTATAGTTATTGACCACACTTTTCTGCTTAGCTTCACCAACAGAGCCAAAAATGGCTGCTTATATTCCAGAAATTTCTCAATGGCTTCTAAATGTGTAGTTTTTAAGGTGTGCAACGTTTCAGATATAGAAATTTCTACACAATCATTTAACATTTCTTAGGTGTAGAAAAATGAAAAACTTATGTAATTCAATAGAGAAAAGCACTTTGATTACTTACACCTCCTGCAGCACCATCAGAACCCCTTTCCGATGAACTTGTAGTAGACCTACTATGTATGGACAAGCAAGACGATGAATCGGTTGAGGAACTGCTCTTCCTAGAGGTCAAAGGTAATCCAGGAGGAAATATATCGTAATGTTCAGTTACGGACATCCCTGTATGAGGTACATCGATTGACTGCCAATTTCCTCTGGGGAAAATAAAAAATCAGTACAAAATGACATATTGAAAAAATCTGAATAAATACAGGTCTACTCAGGTGGGTTATTCTTACCTTTGAGAAGCAGGACCTGGATGCATCCTTCTATGCATTCTCTCCTCGTGAGTTTCCGGCCAGGGATGGGCAAAACCTCCGTAACCTGTCTGACTTGGGATGGAGGATCTCATTGGCCGACATGACAACAGCTGGATTGCTTCAGCTAGGCCCTCACCACTCGTTAATGTACCTGCGGTAGGTTGAGCTTCTGAAAATTGAAAACAATTTGTATTTTTCAAATGTTGCACTCTGATTGCTAGATAGCGATAAAAATATGGAATTTCTAAAAACTCTGGTAAATATCTCAGAAAAAAGTGAAGAGATATTCATCAGATACAGACGATGCATTGAATGAGATACCTAAGGGACTACTTCTACGACTGCTTTTATTTATTTATTTTATTTATCTATTTATTTATTTTTATTCACGGGGCAAGCCCCATACATTAAAAATTACAATGTGTTCATGGATAGAAGCCTACAAAAATACAAACTTGATTACATAAAAAAATATTAAGTTATTCAATTCATTCGAATTTTAACAATGATTTTGATAAATTTTTTATTTTGTACAACGAAAGTGTGTTTGGATCAAACCAGTCTACGATTTTATTACATAATATAAATATTCTATCAATAATTCTCTCTTTATCTCCCCGACGACAATTGTTAGGTTGAAAATCATAAACATTATGACGAAGGTTGCGGGGGGGTACATAAAAATTAAATTGACTCAATATTTCAGGTACATCAATTAAATTGACCAAAATTTTATACCCAAAGATCACATCAGCTCTATCCATAGCTGATTCAAAATTTGAGATTTGAAATCTCTGATAAAGGGGAACTAAATTGTGATCTGTAAACGGAATTCTCATTCCAGTTCTATACCCTGCATACCTAATAAATACTCTATTGAGAGATTCTAACTTTTTTATCTCTCCCTTATCTTTGGGTCTCCAAATAGGAGAAGCATACATAACTGTTGAATACACAAAGGAGAAATAAAGTTTTCTAAATGTTTCAATGTTGTTAAACTTATTCGTGAACCTCTTAATCTTAAAAGATAATTTGTCATCAAAAATTACACCTAAATCTTTCGTAAAATTCACTTGATTTATAAGTTCATTACTAAGAGAATATGGAAGAAGCCAAATAGATCGTGATCTACCAAACCTAATGTGGAAGCATTTATTTACGTTGATATTCAACCCATTAGCTACACACCAATTATTAAAGCTATTTATGTCATATTGCAATTTATCCATATCCTCGTAGGAGGTGATTTCTCTAAAAATCTTTGCATCATCAGCGAAAAACAAAATTTTACTATACAGGATTTGATCTATCACATCATTAATAAAAATGAGGAAGAATAAAGGGGCCAAATGAGTCCCCTGTCCTACTCCCGAAAGAACAATGATTGAAAAAGAGTAGACATTCCCGATTTTTACTATTTGTTTTCTATCATGAAGATAAGATGAAACCCATCGAAGGAGACTACCACTCATGCCATAGGCATATAGTTTTCGGAGTAAAAGTTCCAGATTTACTAGATCAAACGCTCTCGAAAGATCTGTATAAATAGAATCTACCACATAGCCAGAGTTTAGTTGCTTTACTAAGAATTCATGATAAACTGTTAAATTTGTAACTGTTGATCTGCCATCAATGAAACCATGTTGTTGCGGAACTATGAATCTCTGAAAATAACCGAAAATTTTGTGATAGACAACAAAATCAAGCAGTTTAGCAAATACATTATATTTATTTACATTTTTAGTTATATTTGATCTGAATTTGTTGAAAATTATGAAAGCATGAATCATAACTCTACCACACAGACAAAGGAAATATTGAAAGTGATTTAAGTTCCACAGAGGTTTTGTTGAAGTTATTTTTACATATTTTTGAGATAAAATAATTTAATTTTTTATGGGAGAAATTAGCTTAAATCAAATGAAGATTGCTTATTATAATTCACCTGGAGTAGTGCTTCTGCTGCGTTCCTGCGAAGAAGTTGGAGGAGGTACTGTCAGTTTCAATGGAGGTGCTCCTTTCTGATTCCATGGACTACTCTCAGCTCTTCCAGAATCCCATGGCATTGACCATCTTCGCATGTTGCTTTCCCCACTTTCTCCAGCGACCTCTTGTGCTGCAGCTTCTGACCACCTATACCAAGTGTTCCAGTACAATGTATACAATAAAACTTTTAATGTGTCTGAAAATTTGGTAACATGTTTTTTTAAAACACAATAATAAACTAAAGTTTGAACTTGTGTGATTCTGTTTTGCGTTTAATATTCAAAAACTCATTCGATATTTACAGAAAGCTACAAATTTCTTTTTAGATCGCTTTGCTTGAACCTTACCTCCTTTGTCCACTAATAGGGAATAATGGAAAATGCAACGGGGATCTCACACCTCTTCCTGGGAATGGATGCTTCATTGTATGAAGCTGTCCAGGATTTGGAAATGGCCCACGAATAGTCTCCAATGGTCCCACTGGCCTTACAGTCTCGCTAAAACCTTGAATGGGACTAGAAACTCTGGCCATTTCTTGATAAGGAGAAGATCCTCTAGGTTCTGCGCTTAGAGGACTATATTGTTGCCTGGGTTGTTCCGGACCTTTAGGACTTTCTAAAGTAGTTTGTTCAGATGGATAATGTGGGCTTGAGTTTTGAGATATTGATTCCTGCAAAAAGAAAGACAACAAAGTAGCTTTGATGAAACTCTTCAAAAACTCACAAACCTGCATGTAAAGTCTAGTGAAAAATTGTTGCAATGTTGCCATGCAACATTCAGGTTCATGAACACCTCCTGGAGTAGTTTGACATAAAGGGCACATAGCCATAGCACCAAAAAATTCACATCCAGCTAAGGAAAACTGATATTGCAGATTGATAAACGTCAGCAGATTCTCCATGATAATCTATTGCAAGAAAATATGATGTTTAAAGGTATTCCTAAGAATTAATAGGGATTTTATCAAAACTTATTGTGCTATGTACCTGTTGATTGTGTTCTTGTTGCCTCTGTGCATCACTATCTGTAAAAGTATCTCCTATACTCATATCCTGCATTGCAGCTGCAATGTGAGTTTTCACGGAGTTAGTAGCAAAGACTGTGGCTTTCATTAATTCCTCCCAACTTGTTTGACAGTTTGTTGCTAAAGATATGTTCTGAGTCAGTGATAAATTCATTAACGATTGAGAAAGTCTCAGACCAGCTGAGCACATGGAATTCAACATCTGGAAATAATCAATAAGCGTTTTTCATTTCGAAATATTCATCCAAATTAATATTTACCTGTAAATAATATATCCAACTGTTCAGACATTCTGCAGCTGCTACTTTTAAAGTATTTGGACTCAATTGTGGAGGATCTTCTGGATTCTTTTGGTCAGTTTCTTGAGCCTCACTGGTACTACTGGTACTTGGCACATGGGAATCACCTGATTTGCTGCAAATTTGTATAATAATAGTCAGTTTTATTAACCGATCTCTAAGGTTACCTTTCTCTATCCATGACTACTAAAAATCAGTCTTGCTTTTAAAAGTAGCAGCAATCATCTGAACATATCGAAGCTTTGTATATCGGAGATCTTCTGATCGCTCATTATTTATAGGAAAACAGCCTCTTGTAAAGGATATCAGGCTATGATACCTAAAAGTTTTAGCAGAAGGTCTTAATTTATCGGAAGTAACCCAGAATTCTCCATTGTTGTTGGTAAACAAAAATTAGACACATGTCAAAATGATATTTTTAATCAGAGAACATCTTGGTTGCAGTTTATGAGAAACTGTAACCTGTAAGGAATCAATAATGAGAAAATGGAACCTCCACTTGTAGATGGCACTAGACAGCTATTATTCTTTCTAATAATAAGTGGTCACCTAAATAACTTTTTCGTGTTGTTCTGGTTGCGGAAACAATATATAATTTTTTCAATTTCGTAGTTACTCGTGTGTTTTCGTTTCAGTCCGGACCTTTGAAACATTTCAAACGTTCATGGGGGCATGTGCATGTTTTGACAACTTGGCCGCGAGCTCGCGAGTTGTTTTCTACATTTGAACGGAGTAGATCCGTTTTGCGTAATCTTGAATGCTCGATTCATTGAAATAAAGAATGCGTGTGGGCAATTAACCGTAAATAAGCACTTAAATTTGCATAACAAATGGAATAGATGTTTATTAAGTCTGCCAACATAGATAGTACTCATTGTTGATACATTTATTAGCTCTGTGACTATTTCGAATTTTTACCGCCGAAATGAAGTGGGTTATGGACAGCTCGAACGCGATTTTTGTGAGGACAGTTTTTGGCGTGATCTTTTTAATTTGTATCGATATTTCGTGGAGTTTCAACATCGAAACTAGAGAACCTATTGTGAAATGGTCTGAAGTACCTGGTGCCTATTTTGGATTTAGTGTAGCTCAACATGAAACTTCCGATGGAAAAAAATGGTAAGTCATTTTTATTCCATATATTTTCGAAAAATCCGATCGAATTCTTCGTTTCCTATAAATTCATTTCCTGGTGTAACTACTTAGTCAGCGAGTATATACGCTGACCTAAAATAAACCGCGTGTTTTGTTTGTTATAAAATTTCACCAGCAATGAAATATTTATTTTTGGAATGGCTAGTTCTACTGAATAATGGCTGTTTATTGTTGTACTTGGATATTCGATGAGTCTGAATTGTGAGTTCATAAAGTTGTTCAAATAGGAAATTGAAATTTATGTTTTTCCGGATAAATAAAATTGCGAATAATGTTCTACGGCCAGACGCCGGCCGTAAAGTATTTAGAAAAGTAACTTATATTGTCTATTTTACGTTTCGCCTCTTACATGTAAAATACAGTGGTTAATTTTTATTCTGTATTATTATTATTATAGTTTATATATAAGTATATTAGTTCGAATGACAAATTGATAGTGAAAAGTCTAAATGTGGCTGAAAAATAATTTTTTCATCAAATGAATATTAGTGATGATAATAATTATTGTTTGTATTCGAATATCGAAAGATCCAAGACTATTTAACGAATAAAAATGTACAAAAATTAATTTTTACAAAATGATAAAGTAGTATGCAAATGAAATGAACTTCATACTTGTTTTTAGGTACATTCACAAATTTTTCGAAGAAATTAATAAACTTAAACTGCGCATTATATTATTTGTTGGAAGAAAATTGAAATATCTAATAAATAATTTGTAACTCTTTTGAAAAATGCGAGGCTAACAATATAAAATATCTTCTTTTGATGGAATGAATAATATTTTGGTGCACTTGTAAGTTTATTGAAATAAAAGATAAACTCCACTGCAGGATAATTTTTCAAATTAAAATAAAATATTTATATATTTTTTTGTTGTGTAATAAATGAAATTGATTTATATTTATGTTCATGCGAATGTTTTTGCAGGTACATTAAATTAAAGACTTTAAATGTTCGTGTATAAATTTCGAACTGACCATCGTAATTTTTGACAGTTACATAAAATTAACCTGTCTGGCATTTTTATACCCTTTCGATTCCCATAACTCCACATGTAGCACGAAGGCCTCAGCAGGATCGGAAAATAAAAAGTGATAAAATCTTCTAGACCACCCACTAGTACAAATAAAAGGTCAGGATGCCGTAGTGTGACCGAAGAGTGGTGTTTATTTCTCGGTTTATTTACATTTTGATTTGAGAATGCTGACTTGCAATATCACACGCGATGCCCTAAGCGCCTAAGCGGTCTAGTATGACCTTAATGCTTAACTTTGGGTACCTGAGGGCTGCTAGGTATTACCCTAACTCGAGATAATAATAATGCTGACGCACTGTTGTTATTATATTTTGGCGATATGGATCTGATAGCTTCATTTTCGTATAGAGTCTTTCAGAATGTCGTGAGATTTTCTTTTAGTTTCAAACTCGCCATGGGCTCGTCCTGGAAGTCTCAACAAAGCACAGTTCGTAATATTTATTCATGAAAAAAGATTACATTCTAATTGGAACCATTGCAATATTAAGGGGATTGAATTTTTTGGAAATATTTGGTTTCTTTAAATGACAGTAAGTTGTTCAAATCAGAACAGGAAGATGAAGATGACGTGATTTTTGCTATCTGACAGTTAAAACAAACAAAGTTCACTTCTTTCCTACCCTACAACGGTTATTATTATTAAAATTATCTTTAGTATATCAACATGTGCTTTCCTAATGAATTTGTTAATCTGCTTACTTAACCAACGTTCCTGCTTGTAAGAAATGCGATAATTGTTACCTCATAGTTAGCTATGTTTACATTATTCTTCACTGAAATGGCGTTTTTAGAAAATTTATTTTGATGCTCTATGCTGAAAAATTTTTTCAGCATAGAGCATCAAAATAAATTTTCTATGCGAATTCTCTTCTCAAGTTCTTCTTCTTCTTCTATAATGTCTTCGGCTTCTTGTCCACCTAAAGAAGTTTTTTTCTTATGATCATCAGGTTTGCCACAAGTTCAAGTTCAACTGTTTCTATCTATTCAACTCAATTGTTAATTGTACTTTTTTAAAGAGCTATTTTAATTCGATCTTAAATATATATTTTACTCAAGGTTAATGTTCAGTATATTCAAATGAACTGACAATGATTGCATTAATCGTTTGGGTAATAAATTAACGATAATAAAAAATTCAGTTGGCATGTTTGTTGACAAATATTGATTCGGAATTAAATAGCAATAAGCAGTAATACAGTAGGTATGCAAGGGGATTGTTCAAATTTCAAATGGATAATTGACATTTATGACAGGACTATGACAGTTTGTCATTTTAGCGAGTCTTGTTTAAAAAGTCTTGATGTCGAGAATCTTCAATAACTAGAAATAGCAAGCTGCCTGTTGTCATTGAAACCATACCTTCAATTGATCCAAGAACACCATACTAAAATCATGAATTTAATTCGAGTACTACTACTGAAAATACAAGCATGCAGCAAACTATAACAAAAAAACAAGATGAATCTTGAAACCAATCTGCATACATAACAATTGTGTTTTCAACAACTGTACTTTCCGTTAAAATAAATACTGACATGAACTGTGGTTCATGTCCTAAAGTATATGTTGGCCAAACTGGCAGGAACTTTGGAGTTCGAATATCAGAACATAAAAGAAGTTACGACAAGGAAAAATTAGATTCCACTTATGCATCACATCTCCGGGAACATAATCATATTTTTAATAGTGAATTTGAAATATTACATGTAGAAAAGAAAGGCTATAAACTCAATTTATTAGAGGCTCTCGAAATCAATAGTATGAAACAATCCAATAATTTGTTAAATGACCAATTAGATATGAATGATTCATCGTTATTAAATCTTTTCTAGGTGTAATATTGAATATTTTTGCCTGTTGTGTTTTTACCAAGTCATTACCAGTTTGTATTTTCTACCTGCTAAGTGATTACGTTTAGGTTTTCCCATTTTATTGTATATTCCCTTCGTTCATCGTTCAATATACTGTTTGTAAAAGTTAGTATGTACTATATATCTGAAGAAGCCACTGTGTTTGGCGGAACAATTGTCATGTTAACAAATTATAGTGAAAATCGAAAGCTGTGAATTTATTTACAATATAGTAAACTATTAATGAAGAACAAAAATACTTCCCAATAAATGATGTGCCGAATTTGAGTAGCAACATTTGTAACAGGCTATCGAAAAATAACGTTAAAACAATTTGTACAAATAAAAGAAACTTGAAGTCATTCTTGGTCAATAATAAATAAAAATCTGACATCGGAAAAAACAGTGGTGTTTACAAAATATTTTGCGACGAATGTCCTGCTTTCTATATTGGACAAACAGGAAGAAATATAAACAGTCGTGTTGAAGAACATAAAAAGTTAATTATATAAAATAAAAATACCACTGGCTTCTCCGAACATTGTATAAAATTTAATCATTTCCTGGATTTCAACAAAACCCAATTGTTGCATTCAGGTAACAAAGGAAAGCGCCTGACCTAGAAATTTTTGAAATAAGTTCCGCCCATAAATAGTAAATAACCCCTTGTAAACGAACAAATTGATTTTCAGGAACCACCTTTGCTTTTGTCTGTTTTATAAAATAAGATGTAATACTCTCCTGTAGTCAGTCTTGATAATGAGTTCATAACTCGAAACATGTCGACTATCCTTTGGGGGCGTTCAAGTATTACGTAACGCAATTTTTGAAGATTTTTGACCCTCCCTTCCCCCTATGTAACGCGCCGTAACGTTTTCATGAACCCTCCCTCCCCCTCCCTAAACGTTACGTAACACCCAAATGGCCATTTTTAACTTAAAGTCACAAATATGTTGCGCAAAGTACCTGAAAGTCCATAAAATACCTACCTATGTTATTGTTTATTATTATTATTATTAATGAATAATAATAATAATAATATGTATATAATAATGAAAAAATGGCGTTTTCGTTAATAATAAACAAAACAAGCACTTGCAATACATGCTTATATTTTTTATTTTATTGTTTTTTAATAAATAATCATACATAATGTAAAATATTGAAATGGGCTCAAATTCGTCCTAATAAACTTCTATTGCTAATCTTCATTTAATTTTCCTGACTTGGCTCTGTCCTTACATACATTTTTAGCTTCAGCCACCATTATTTTTCTCAAGCATTATTAGATTTCAGCTTATTAGCAGATTTTCACTTTGGGAACCTGCTCAGGTGCGATTAGCAAAGTTGGACTAAGATATTTTTTCGTTTCATGACTTTTTATGATATATATATATATATATATATATATATATATATATATATATATATATATATATATATATATATATATATATATATATATATATATATATATATAGTAATTGTACTGATGGTCAAAAGAAATCGCACGGCATCTGCTTGAGGAGGCGACAGATCAACGGACAACCTCACAAGAAGTAGTGAAAACTTGCATGATTCTTTGTTTAGCTGACTAGGTACCGAGAGCTTGCTTGAGGTATAAAGGATTTGGCATCGGCAGGTTGGCGGCAAGAAAGTATTATTCGGAAAGAATGATTTCAATGCACTCCTCAAGATGGAAAAGCAGGATTTGTAAGCGCATTTAATTACTTGCCAAAAATTTTTCGAGTCACGGACGTGAGCGCTATACCATTTTTAGTTTTTCTTTAGCCATTTTTTAAATTTCGTTGGCAGTTTATGGCACACTTGGCACACAAGTCAGCATGAGAGCTTTTCTGGGGCAAAAACAGTTGATGATGCAAATCTCCCTCTTTTGAGAACATTACAGTATGAACTCACTTCTACAACACTGGCTACAGCAATGTGCTTCTGTGTATTACGTGTTTAAAACACTAAACCAAAACTGACAACGGGAACAAAAAAAATTACGACGAATACAGTCGAGGTATCCCATAAAACATGAATGGATAGGGTTGCCAACTTGGCAGAACAGAATAAAACTGACGGATACAATCGAGGGATTCCCCGTAAAACATGAATGAAAAGGGTTCCCAACTTGGGTGATTTAAGTTCCCTTTTTTTATTTCAATAAGAAAACAATGTTACGTAATGCGTTGTTCGAACCCCCACCCCCCAAATTGCGTTACGTAATACTTGAACGCTCCCTTTACTGCTAAATACAGTATCTAAATATTTTTATATTGTGAAACTTAAGCCAATTGTGTTTTATTTTAAAGTTAAAACTTTATTTTTTATGATGTTTTACCAAGTGATGTGCGAGCATTCAATCTCAGTTATAGTAGTAATTATTTTCACCTGTTCGGTAATTTAGTAACATCTAAATTTCCTAATATTTGAATTAAATATATATTTATCAAATTGTCATACGCTCAAGCTTGTTTTCGTTGTTGAAGAGAAACAGCCTGAAAGAGTTAACCGTCCTGACGACTCGTAAATTTTTCAAATTCACTTTCATTCCTCAAATTGCCAAAGCTACGACATTCTCATTTAGAGAAAAAGCGAAACACAAACTGCTCTGTGCTCCATCGAACCCATTAATATATAATTAGATGTCTGGATCGCGTCGATCGGCGATTCAATAATATCAATCAAGCAACACTTGCATCGTTGCACAGACGTACAATTCAATTGTTCGAAAGGAATCGGAGTTCATTCATCCTTGCATGTTTGAATACGAACCTCCATTCATTGTCAGCGCCAATTCGGATCAAATTCAAGGTTCAAGGTTACTGCGATCAGATATCCTGGCAGGTTGATCTCGATGTTTGGAATCAGACTTGGAACTGATAGATCTAGCGATCGCGAACGTAAATAAGATCTAAGAGCTAAGAACTGACGTCTGAAGAAGTTAGGTTATATATTATGTCGAAGAGCGTCTGAGAAAAAAAACAACAAATATTGAATGTTCCTACTTTTCGCCGGTTGCCATTTTGAGCGGTGAACTTCGAAAGGAAATAGGAAACGTTTGTGAAAAAATCCGTGTTGCTATCGCAGTGGAAACGTATCGAGAACGCAACTAGTAAACATTCGTGTCGCAGATTTTCAGTGTGCAGTGAAGTACGAAAAGGAATAAATATATATAGTCCGGGAGCCCACTGTCGAAAAGTCTACGTCATAAAACATCCGGTTCATTCATAATTTATTTGAAAGGATATATACCAAAGAATATTAAACCGTTGGTCTGCGTAAGCTCATCCTGGCTGGTCATAGTTAATGAACGTAATTTATTTGGCAAAAAATGGTACGTCACCTACGTCACAAAACACCCGACTGAAATTTATACACATAATAAATAAATATCAGTTATTTGAAATTGTCTTGGTCTGCCAAGCTTCACCCTGGCGGAAGTGCTCGGCAGACCACCCTAAAGCGGTGACAACTACTGTCAAATTGATTGATCTCAGTCAAGCCAGATCATAGATTGACATGAAAAAATGTATGATAGATTCTCGGAACATTCCAATTTACAACTTGAGGTTGGCTCGGTAGTCATCACGATTCGGAATCTAAACCAATCTAACATATGCGACGGAACGCGTTTGGTGATAAGAAAACTGATGATCAATGTTATTCACATGACGAACTCTAAGGAAGATTCTGAGGTGAAAACGTTCTCATTCTGAGGAATCCGATGATCCCGACCGATATGCCCTTTGAGTTTAAACGAATTCAATTTCCTATTCGTCTTGCATTCACCATGACGATTAACAAATCACAAGGCCAATTCTTGAGTGTTGGTTGTCTCATTTCAGAAAATGCATATTTTTCTCATGGTCTATTGTACGTGGTATATTCATGTGTCAAACCATCTCCTTTATTTATTCTTGCGCCTGAATAAGAAAAATAAATGCTATGGGTAACTTCATCATAGCAAAAGTCTTGCCGACACGCCATTGAAATACTTGATTAGTGGTGGTAAGCCAGGCACATCCAAAGAGTAACCTTTATATGCTTTTTTCAAAACAAATCACAGTCAACATAAAACAAAAAAATTCACTCTTTCGCGATTTACAGCTTATATACTGACAAGCAGCGGTAATGGAATGATCTGGCTTGACTGAGCGATCAATTTGACAGTAGTTGTCACCGCTTTAGGGTGGTCTGCCGAGCACTTCCGCCAGGGTGAAGCTTGGCAGACCAAGACAATTTCAAATAACTGGTTTTTATCTATAATGTGTTTAAATTTCAGCCGGATGTTTTGTGACGTAGGTGACGTACTAGTTTTTGCCAAATAAATTACATTCAATAACTATGACCCGCCAGGATGAGCTTAGGCAGACCAACGGTTTAATATTCTTTGGTATAAATCCTTTCAAATAAATCATGAATGTTTTATGACGTAGACTTTCGGACAGTGGGCTCCCGGACTAATAGCTACGGTTCCGACGGAGGAACGTTTTTGTTGCTGTTGCTTGTTACCGTAAATGTTCCAAAATGTTTCTACCAAATAACTTAGGTACAATCAGACTTGCCAAACTATAAATTTATCAGTTTCGATTAGCTACCTAACAGTAATTTTACTTTAAAACTATGTAGGTACCTATAATATGGGGTTACTTTTTTACATAATATGCTTATGAACCCTACTCCACTCTACCAAAATAAAACAACAGAAATCGTGTTCCACAATACTAAAGAGATTGATTAAAAATGAAAAAACAATCATAAAACATAAAAACCTTTACTATTTCGGCGGTCCGCAGCTTCTATGTTGCTCATTATGTTTCTAGTTTAGTAACCTTAGCAAAATGAAACTATTTTTACACTTTCAATACAGTTACAACATTAAAAACTTTACAAAAACACACGAGCAACCGGTTTGTTTATGTCCCGTGTCGAACAATGGCGGTGGAGAGAAAGGAGAAGGAACACGTGACGTATTCAACCAATCATAGCACACATGGCGTTTGGTTATTGCTTACTTATTATTTTACACGTGACTTTGGTAAGTTTATCAATTTGCGAAAATGGGGGCGTAAAATAATACAATTTATCAATTATAAACTTGCGGATCTTGTTATCTTCCGGTGAATATATATATATATATATATATATATATATATATATATATATATATATATATATATATATATATATATATATATATATATATATATATATATATATATATATATATATATATATATATATATATTAATATAATATATATATAAATATATATATATATATATATATATTATATATATATATATATATATATATATATATATATATATATATATATATATATATATATATATATTTATGAAACGCTCTTGGTGCATACAAGATTTTATTTTTCACGAAAAAATTATTTTATTATAATGAAAAATCGATTTTAAAATCGGTTCTTTGCTCCTATACTTTCCATTTTCCTTCTCATAGTAGGCATGTCGTTTGAAGATATTTTGACGTTTGTGAATATTTTTGTCATAATATTTAATGAATGTCATTGCTGCTTTCTTCGTGTAGTCTTATAGAAATAATGGAAATGAAAATGAATTTACCCAAGAATATCATCTGGAGAAATCCAGAGTCGTATACGACAAGGATTATGAAGTATTTAATCAATGGAAGTTGCTTCCTTTCTCCTCTACAATTAGCGGGCGTTATATGTATATATATATATATATATATATATATATATATATATATATATATATATATATATATATATATATATATATATATATAAATACAAACCACGTCTGTATATCCGATATGTTTCCTATAATCTTATCATATCAATTTCGTCTTCTTAGTAATCTCAGTAAGACATTTATTACTGTTTACTCGAGTTGTCTCCTCATTCTAGAGGAGATAATATGTCGATCCCTTCAGAAGCAATGAAAATCCATCCAGTCAGAGCAGAGTCTTCAACGTATACATCTCTGTGTTTACATGCGTGCGATAATTCCCCGATGGACGATAAAAGCTCTAAGCTCTCTATAAATTGGCCACTGACAAGAAACTAGCAACTAGCATATGATATATCTGAATATTTGTTGAAGAATTTCACGAA
Organism: Cynegetis impunctata; assembly: GCA_030704885.1. NCBI lineage: Eukaryota > Metazoa > Arthropoda > Insecta > Coleoptera > Coccinellidae > Cynegetis > Cynegetis impunctata. The sequence continues at coordinate 108,319 of JARQZK010002903.1, forward strand.
GTCTTGTAAACAAGTTCAAAAACGAGTCAACACTCGAGATAATGAAAATTTGAGCGTTGGCGATCGGCGTAACTACGAAGGGTCCTGGGGGGCAAGCCCCCCACGATGTTGACTGCCCTTATACCAGAAATATCAAAATTGAGACATTGAAAGATTCGATTTCACAGCGTTTATGAAATATCCCCAATATTTTTGATCATCCACAACTTCTCCAAATTGAGGAGCGTTTGAATTGCATCTCCACTTGCTCCGCTATCAGTACGCGATTCAGTTCGCGAATTTTTATTTCATTCGAACGAAGTTCCTTACGGCAGGCTTGGAGGAGATAGACATGTCACTGCGGGACCAAACTGAAAAATATGCGAGACTAAAAGTGTGACGGAAGTAGACTGACGAAAGTCACGCTTTTAGTTAACGCAAGCGAATATTGTATACTTTTCTCTTTCTCCCACTTTCTTTCCGTTCTCTCATCCCTTCTCTTTCTGATCCCACTCCGCCACGTCAATCGCCAATGCATTATATGTACTCATTAATTCATGTACAAGCAACTCGAAGTCGAAAACGTCAGATGTGAAACATCGAAATAATTGTGTATAAGATATATGCATAAAAGAACATATTACGATAGGAATCAGATATGGCATAATGAAAAGATAAAGCTTTACAAATTTGTTCCATAAAATAATGACTACGTATTGTAGGTTTATATTCAGTTATATAGCGTGGCGATACGTTATCCTCTCGTTATATACACTTTTGCGTCTATTCTTTACATTGCGTTGACGACCGACTGGTCTAAGTACTGAACCCTGGTGTGCCGTATTTCTGGGTTCGCATCCCAGAGGTGTCTCCTGGCTTTTTAATTTTTTTTATTTACAATCTCGTAAGAGCTCTTAGCCCCACATTTCAATATTAATTATTTCAACTTGGATTAGTATAAGTTATCACTTCTGTCGTGCGCCCCGACACGCACATGTTTCGTTTTCGCAAATTATGGTCCTTCTATATTATCCGAAGGAACTTCGTTCCTACCTGGTGTCCCATGGCACCGTTTTCTTGTTTTTTTATTAAATAGATTTTTTTGAATGAAATAAAATATTTTCAAAATTTTATTACGGTATTCTATCAAGAAAATTAAATGAATTATTTTCAAATCTCTTCTATTTACTATTAAAACGTGGTTCTTCAAACCATAATTCATTCTGTCCGAATCACATCTCGAAGCGCTGCACTTCGCTGGAGAAATACAACTAAAGTGACGGAGCTCTGGCTGCTCACGGTTTTAAAAAAAATTATAATTAGGACTTTCGTGTTCTGCGATCTATAATAAGTCACTCTGCTATCACTTCTTAGACGTGGCCAGATGTGGAGAAAACACGCGCTTGGTCTGATCCTCTCCTGGGTATAATTTCCTATAGTGTATAGATAAAGGTCATGAAAATGGACGAACTTGTCTATAATAATAGATTTCCGTCTGGCGTATGGTCTGTTTGGCTCTAACGTTATCTTTTGGATGTGCGGAAGCTTTCAGTCTTTTATAAGACTAATTGAACTGTATACGATCTTTTCGATAAGAATTGATCATTCAATATCCAGAAAATTCAGTTAGAGTGCGTCTTTTTCATTAAGTGACTTTCATTGATTTAAATATATATCATACCCCACCTAATCCACGTGCGAACTCCCACCCTTTGTTCTGGAAATGACCACAGGGTACGTTATTTTGGACCCAAGATTTCTTTACGGGAATTTGATGTAAAATTTACTGAAAGTGGGCTAGAAATGGCAACAGGGTATCATATTTGGTATTTTCGGCCTAAGATTTTCTTATAATTTTGTGAGATGGTGATGTATGACACTAACCAAATGTTGGATGTTTTTATGTTGATAAGATCAAGAATACGTGTCCAGGAAGCACCCGGCAACACCGCTTAATAAAAAAACGAGGGACGCTGGGCGCGACCCTGGCGACTTGATGGCAAGCAGCGGCACGATATACGTAGTTAAGAAATAGTATTGTAAAAATTCAAGAAATAAAGTTATTATTTCACCAAATCGCAAATAGTTTGTTCCCTAAAGGAGTCCCACGAAACATTGGTCCTTCGAGCCGGATGTTAATTATCCAAATCAAAGTGAAACTGTGGAAATCGAGTGTAACAACGCTGTCTCGCCATTGTCTCTCGAGGGGTAAGTCCTTTATCCAAATTGTTTCCTTTCTTGTACTGTCTTTATGCCTGGGTAGAGTATGCATTCCTCTCGTTTACTCGATTTGTATTAGACTCTGCGATAAGAATAACAATATTTAAGCGAAAAATATACTAATATACGATTATACGAAAAAATAAACTAATATACGATTATACGAAAAAATATACTAATATACGATTATACGAAGATTATATCTCGCTCTCGACGCTCTCTCTCTCTGATTCGATCCCTGTATCGATCTGCCTGCCATTTTCAAAGAGGTTCGTAGCATCAGCTGATCGCACCAGACGACGCGACGGGGGCAATCTTGAATTGCGACGTTGTCACGTTCAACACATTTGCCTATAGGTATTTTCAATTTAATATTTATATAGGAAAATCGTTGCAATTCTTAATTTAATTATGTCTAATGACGAATTGAAAACTCTCAAGCGAAAACGCGGCTCGATTAAATCGAAAGTTACTATTTTTACGAATTTTTTAAGCGAATTAAACACAAAATTAAATCAAAATAACGAAGGTATTTCTGAAGAAGATTACTGTCAATTGGAAACACGATTTTCTCAATTTGAAAATATAATACTTGATTTTGACGAAACTCAAACAACCATAGAAGGCATAATAGATAACGCGGAATTGGAGGAAGAATTCTCGGAACGCGATAGATTTTGCAACTCCTTTTATTCAGTATCGGCTAACGCGAAAGGTTTTTTAAAGAAATATAATAAAGTTGACACCTCCAATTCAAGTATTAGCAGGGATAATAGAGAGCCACCGCAAACGAACGTCAAACTCCCACCCATTGAGGTTCCGAAGTTTCGTGGCGACTATGAAAACTGGTTGGAGTTTCGCGAAACATTTGAATCATTGATACATAGAAATAGTGCCCTAACTGACATTCAACGATTTCATTATTTGAAAGGTTCTCTTTCGAATAACGCGACCGAGGTAATAGCATCTCTCGAGTTTTCTGCTGAAAATTACTCCATAGCTTGGGATCTCTTATGCGACAGATATAACAATTCAAGGCTCTTGATTCAGAATCATGTTAAGGCAATTTTTAATATAGAAAACATTTCCAAGCAATCCTCTAGAACACTTCGAAATATTATTGATTCTTTATCAAAGCACTTGAAAGCTTTAAAACAACTCAAGCAGCCTACCGAATCGTGGGACACATTAATTATTTATGTTATTACTGGAAAATTGGATAAATTTTCAGCTCGCGATTGGGAGGAATACATTGCCACCAAAGACTTTCCAACTCTCCATGACTTAAAATTGTTTTTGAAATCAAAGGCGGATCTTTTAGAAACCCTGGAATTAAAATCTTGCGATACTCGTCAAAATAAAGCTTCCCGAGATAGTAATCAAACGAAATCCTACATTACTTCAAATCAATCACAGAGCCACAGTTTTGAATCTCAATCAAATAAAACTCCGTATTGTGTCTTCTGTAAGCGAAATACCCATTTTATACGAAACTGCACAGATTTTCTCAATCTTTCCGTGAATGATAGAATAAAGCGCGTTGAAGAATTAAAACTTTGTCTCAACTGCTTGAGACCAGGTCATAATAATACAAAATGTAGATTTTCCAGCTGTAGAAAATGTAACGAACGGCACAATACTCTTGTTCATACTGCGAAGCATAACGCGAAAAACGAAGGCGAAAATTCCAATGCGATTTCTCTGAATTCATACGTTGGAAACACCAGCGTTCTATTATCTACCGCACTAATAAAAATAATCGACGCGAACAATGATGCGCACACGGTACGCGCTATTCTCGATTCCGCATCACAATCCAGTTTCATAATCAATGAACTGTGTCATAAGCTAAAACTACCTACAAAGGATATTTCTATGTATGTATCGGGTATAAATAATGCGTCCTCTCAAATCAAGCACAAATGCGACATAAATATCGAAGCACAACACGGTCCCTATAAAAATACGTTGTCTTGTTTCGTTGTAGAAAATATATCTGGTACTCTTCCAAATTACCCTGTAGAACGAAATACGTTGAAGATTCCCGAGAATATCACATTAGCAGATGCCTCCTTTGATAAACCAGGACATATCGACCTTTTGATAGGCGCGGATATTTTCTGGGACCTGATATCCATTGGTCAAATAAAACTAGGCGCCAATCTCCCTATCTTACAAAAAACCGTTTTTGGATGGATTGTATCGGGTCCTTTAGGTAATGCCACAAATAATAACGTCCAGTGTCATTTTAATAAAAATATTGACATTCAAACTCAACTGAGTCAATTTTGGGAGTTGGAAGAGTGCGCCGATGCACGTCCGTATTCCAAAGAGGAGGAATTATGCGAACAACATTTTCTGCAAAATACTAAACGCGATGAAAATGGTCGTTTCGTTGTATCGATACCATTCAAGGATTCTCTTGACAAATTGGGTGAGTCAAGGTCACAAGCTGAAAAGCGATTTTTATCATTAGAGAGGAAATTTTCCCGAAATGCGAACTTTCGACACGAATACGTGAAATTTATGCGCGAATATCAAGATTTAGGCCATATGCGGAAGGTGGATGATGAGAAGGATAATGCGAAAATATGTTATTATATGCCACACCACGGTGTAACAAAGGAGTCTAGTACGACCACGCGTTTAAGGGTTGTATTTGACTGTAGTGCTCAAACCACCACCGGGTTGTCTTTAAATGATTTACAAATGGTTGGCCCCACAATTCAGAATAATCTCATATCCATATTATTGCGATTCAGAACACACCCATACGTAATAACTGCAGATATTGCTAAAATGTATCGCCAGGTCCTCATTAGAGCTGAAGAACGCTGCCTACAAAGAATTCTTTGGCGAGATGATCCTTCAAAACCATTAGAAACATACGAACTTCAAACATTAACATACGGAACAAGCAGCGCTGCATTTCTTGCTATTCGTTGTTTATTCCAACTTGCAATAGATTGCCATGATTCGTTTCCAGAAGTTCATGACGTAATAAAAAACAATTTTTACGTAGACGATGTCATATTCGGCGGTTCTTCTATTGAAGAAATCTCCAAGTTGGGATTAGACATGTCGAGAATCTTATTTTTAGCGGGTTTTGAACTTCGAAAATGGCATTCTAACTGTCCAGAAATAATTAGAAATATCACATCCGATAATTTAGCGAAAAATGATGTTATAGAAATAGGCACAAACGAAATGACGAAAACATTGGGTCTAGCCTGGTCGAATTCAGAAGATGCGCTTACCTATAGCATAAATATTGCTCCAAGGGATGGTAGAGTCACGAAACGTGTTATACTTTCATGTGTGAGTCAGGTTTTTGACCCACTTGGCCTTTTAAGCCCATGCGTGATATCCATAAAAATTCTCTTACAAAAACTTTGGCTAGAAAAATTATCTTGGGACGAATCGGTCCCAACTTCTATTCATACAGCCTGGCTAAAATTTAGGAACGAAATTTCTGAATTAAACGATATCAAGATACCGCGATATTCAATCATCAAAAACCCGATACACATCGAAATGCACTGTTTTTCAGACGCAAGTGAATCTGCATACGGCTCTTGTATCTACATGCGCTCTACAGATACAAGTGGCAATATTCGCGTACATTTAATGTGTTCGAAAACTAAGGTCGCTCCTTTAAAGGTCGTAACTATTCCCAGACTCGAACTATGCGCGGCAGTTGTATCAGCTCGTTTAGCTAAACAGGTCGAACAGTCTCTGACTATGAAAATTGACAAAATTATTTTTTGGAGTGATTCCACAATTGTCCTTGACTGGCTTAAACTTAATCCGAGTTCTTTGAAAACCTTTGTTGCCAATCGTATTTCTAAAATTCAAGAATTAACAAATCCACACGTATGGAGGCACATTTCAACCAAAGACAATCCATCGGATATTCTGTCACGCGGTATATCTCCAAGAGATTTAAAGCGCTGCACCTTCTGGTGGACGGGACCCCAATGGTTGAGCGAATCCGAAAATAAATGGCCAGAGTCAAAATACGTTGTGAATAACTTACCGGAAATAAAACAAAAAACCTTGTATTCAAATGTTTACCATGCAATTATTGATTTCAATAGATTTTCACTATTCAGTCGTTTAAAACGATGCACAGCATACATTCTAAGATTTATTTATAATTGCAAGAAGAAAACTTTTAAACAGACAGGTCCTCTAACAACAAACGAAATCAACGATGCACATATCATTTTGTTGAAGCAAGCTCAACGCGAATGTTTTTCAGACGAAATAACTTCACTCTCTAATGGTAAGACTATAAGTCCTAAGAGCAAACTTTTCAGTTTAAACCCTTTTTTAGATGATTTTGGTTTGTTAAGAGTTGGAGGCCGTTTGAAAAACTCAGATTTTCACCACAATAAAAAGCATCCAATTATCCTCTCCGCAAAGCATCATTTATGTAAATTAATTTTTAGATTCGAACACATAAAGATGTTACACGCGGGCCCGCAATTATTGCTTAGCAATATCAAAGAGTTTCTTTGGCCAGTAGGTGGTAGAAATTTGGCAAAATTTACAGTAAGGCAATGCACTACTTGTTTTAGATTCAATCCAAAGATTATTTCTCCAGCTATGGGTGATCTTCCGCAACAAAGAGTAGAGTCGAATTTTCCTTTCCAGATATGCGGTGTTGATTACGCTGGACCTTTCCAGATAAAAGATCGAAAGGGGCGAGGTGCCAAGTTCACGAAATGTTATTTGGCACTATTTGTATGTTTCACTGTAAAGGCGATCCACTTAGAACTAGTATCGGATTTATCAACTGATACATTCATTTTAGCATTAAAGCGATTCATCTGTCGTCGAGGCAAGCCCACGCGAATATATTCTGATAACGGAACTAACTTTGTCGGCGCAAACTCAGAGCTACGTGAGCTGGGTAAATTTCTCTTGAATGAACAAGATAAAATTTCAGAATATTTTGCTGACGAAGGCATTGATTGGCGTTTCATACCGGTCAACTCTCCGCACTTCGGCGGCCTCTGGGAGGCAGGCGTTAAATCTAGTAAATACCATTTAAAGCGCGTCATTGGTAATAATACTCTAACATTTGAGGAAATGTATACTGTACTAACGCAGATTGAGGCAGTGCTTAATTCCCGACCTATCTCACCCCTATCGACCGATCCCAACGACCTTACTCCTTTGACTCCAGCCCATTTTCTGCTAGGGAGACCGCTACTCACTATACCCGAGCCAAGTATTATTGATGTACCAGTTGGTCGACTTACACGCTTTCAACTCCTTGAGCAAATACGCCAAAATTTCTGGTCACGATGGTCCAAGGAGTACGTTTCGGAGCTGCAACAACGAACAAAATGGAGGCAGAATGAAGGTCAGCTTTCTGAAGATTCCCTAGTTCTTATTAAAGAAGATAACCTTCCTCCCATACGTTGGCGACTCGGACGAGTGGTGCAGGTCCATCCAGGAAAGGATGGTGTCTCCAGAGTGGCATCGATCCAGACGTCCAGCGGCATCATCAAGCGAACTTGTAGAAAATTTGTCCTCTACCAACGCAAGACGTTGAAACAGAAACGTTTCAAGGCGGGGGGCATGTCCAGGAAGCACCCGGCAACACCGCTTAATAAAAAAACGAGGGACGCTGGGCGCGACCCTGGCGACTTGATGGCAAGCAGCGGCACGATATACGTAGTTAAGAAATAGTATTGTAAAAATTCAAGAAATAAAGTTATTATTTCACCAAATCGCAAATAGTTTGTTCCCTAAAGGAGTCCCACGAAACAATACGGTTCATTTTTCATTTGTAGCCATTTTACGCGCTATCAGTAAGCGATGCACTTCGAGAATTTTTTTTCACGATAGAGGATTGAAATTTGGTATGTGGATTGAGTTGATGTTGAGGTGCGTTTCTTCGTTTGTTTCAACTTTTTTCCTCGACCACGATGCACTTCGCTTATTTCTTTTTTGAGTAAATAAATTATTTTCTACTTTTTAATTGAGTTTGCTTTTTAAGCGTGATTTATCAAAATATAATTCAATCCGCTAGAAGCTCGGTCGCCTAGGTACTGATAGGGGAGCATCCATTGATTACGTGAGATAATTTTGGCTATTTTTTGACTCCCCCTCCCCCCTTGGTGAGATGTCGTGAGATCTTGCTCGACCACCTCTCCCCCACTCACGAGAAATTTCTTCAAATGCATATTTGTTATATAAATGAGTTAATCTGTGCTAATTCTATTAGTTCAAGTGAATCAGTAATATTTTTAGTCCAGTCAATGACGGTAAAAAAAGTATAAACTGTGTATTTATCCCATACAGCACCGATTTGTATGAAGATTTGGATTAAGGTTCGACTTACCATCTAATTCAAAGTCTACCCTGTGCCGATGGTTGATTTTTCTCTGGGGGTGGATGCCACCCCTTATTGGGGATGAGAAGTTTTTCATTGAAAATAAGTACGTAAATCGATGAACTGACTAATTCTAAGCAACTTTTGTTCCATGGAGTTTTTTCTGAAAGTCAATACTCTCCGACTTATTCGCGACTGAAATTGTCGGTTTTCAGGCAAAAAAAACACGTTTTCAGAATCTTTTTCGCGAATATCTGGAAAAATATGCATTCTATCGAAAAAAGTGTAGAAATCAAATTTATAGCTTATAAATAAACAAAGAAAATCGTATTTATGATGTATTCTGACCCAATATAAACGAAATTATTGTTTGTCGAAAGTTGATTGGTATTTACCACTATGTGTACTCATCAATATACTAATATACATATTCTAATTTCTACAAAAATGTGCTTTTGGTTTTTCCCATAACTCGCTTAGTTTTCAAGCAATCAAGTCCTCCAAAAAAATATTTTGTAGGTTTTCTAAGGAGCTATAAAATTTTTTCAGATCTTATTTGGATTCATGCTAAAAGGGCTAAAAAAGGTACTTTGCGCGAACACTCGCAAGATTTAAATGGCCATATCTTACTTCATTTTTATCCTGTAAAAAAAAAATAAAACGCCAATATTTTCAAATAAGAAAATCATACAATTTCGTACTTCACAAAATTTTGCGTATCATTAATAGTTTTCGAGTAATTTTGAAGAAAAGGTGATTTTTCGCTAAATTACGAAAATGATTTTCTTCCTTCAAACTCAATTTTTTTCAAAAAGAAGTACTTTAAACTGGTCAAACACTCAGAAAGTATTATAAAAACATAAATGAAGTGAATTGTGAAGTGGTAACGATTTTGTTCAAATAGGGTGAAAGAGAGGGGGAGATTTTCACTATTTTTTTCCAACGAAAAAATAGGAATCGACATTATTCTCTTTACAGCTCGCTTAGTTTTGATGCTAGGAACTTTTATGAAAAATGAAAATAAAGGTTGGTTCTTTAAAGGACTTCAAAAAAAGTTTTATGAGTTTTCGAAAAATGCGTTGGTTGTTGGTTATTGTACGTAGAAACTTTCCATTTTGGCGATTGAAAATACCAGTCAACTTTCTAAAAGCAATAATTCCGTTTGTATTGGATCTGCATACATCAATAATACGCGATTTTATTTGTTTTTTTATAAGCTATAAATTTGCTTTCTACATTTTTTTCGATAGAATGCATATTTTTCCAGTTATTCGCGAAAAATAATCTGAAAACGTGGTTTTTTTGCCTGAAAACCGACAATTTCACCCGCGAATATTTTGAAAAGTATTGACTGTCAGAAAAAACTTCATAGAACAAAAGTTGCTTAGAATTAGTCAGTTTATCGATTTCCGCACTTATTTTTAATGAAAAATTTTTCATCCCCAAGAAGGGGTGCCATCCACCCCCAGGAAAAAAGCAACCCCTGCCACAGGGTAGACTTTGTAATAGATGGTAAGTAGAACCTAAATCCAATTTTTCATGAAAATCGGTGCTGTATGGGACAAATACACGGGAAAATGGTCATTGACTGGACTATTTATAAAAATGTAAAAAATAGTTATTTATGTATCAAGGGCGTAAATAAAGCGTTTTTTGCCCGAGGGCAAAACACGCATTTACGCCCGTGATGCATACAACATTTTTTGCACGACCTTAAAAGTAATAAATTAAGAAGTATATTTTACGATGATTTTGATAACAATAATGTTCATAGAGATATTCTTAAAATCATCTAAGCTGTTGTTTAAAATAATTATAAGGTATCCTTGGAAACACGCATCATATTCTATAACTAGCGTCTAAATAAATCCAACTGAAGCGTCAAATTAAATTATTATTGTATTATATTTGATTTTTAAATGGAAGAACAAATAAGTTATAGTGATGAAGAGTTTTTGTGCACTCCACCAGAAGTATTGTAATGTTTGTTTAATAAAATATTAGTTATATGCTTCTCTGTTCTACAAAATTTCAATACCGGGCAAAAAAAGTTTTTTTCGCCCTAGGGCAAAAAAAAGTTTTTCAGCCCTAGGGTAAAAAAAGCCTTCTTTACGCTCTATTCGTAGGGCAAAAAAACAGCATTTTATGACCGGTCGTGCAAAAAATAAGTTAATAATAAAACAAAGTCACAATTTTTTTCAGTGAAAATTATGTGCATCGTATGTTTATTATAAAAGGATATGGCATTATTTCTTCATGAATAATATTCACATCGTACCGAATATGAGAAAGAAATATTCACTCCAAAAAAAGTATTTACTGTTGATAAATATTTATCAATAGTTAAGGAATAATGTTAGAAAAATAATTTTTCTTATTTAATAAATCAATAAATTTTTTCCAACCAAATGAATTTATTTATAGTTAATAAATTCTTCCATCAGTGCATAATTAAACCGCGATGAATATTTTTATGAATGATTTAGCTATATTTTAGTGGAAAAACATTTTTTACTTAAGTTTACCCAGTTTCCTCGCAATTTTATAATGTTTCTTGCGAAAAAAGAAATTACGTGATATTTGATGAGTCCACCCCCTCCCCACGTGAGATTAAGTGAGATTTTCCTCGGCCCCCCTCTCCCTAAACACCTCACGTAATTAGTGGATGCCCCCTAATAAATATATTAAATTATTTTTCACATATTTTCGTTTTGAATTCGCTTTTAATAAGCGTGTGATATCTCAGTTGTGGTTCGGAACCTTCAAACTTCGAGTTCCTCTCAGGAATTCCATCGAAATTCAGGTTCTGTTCGGCAAAACAAAAAAGTGCTGTCTCGAGCGCGACAAAGTCTGTATAAGGCAACCCCGAGAAGGTTGACAATTTATCCAAGGACTCTCTTAATTGGCTGCTTTGTTCCGCGACTGTCATCTTATTTTAAAAACTATAGATTTATTCTAATTGGGCCCCTTTTACATGTCTCTCCGTCTCTTTCTACCCGACGCGTTATTCGGTTTCTCTCTTACACAAATATATCTGCGAACGAGAAACGTGTAACGCAGCTCCCGCTTTTACTCGGACTGTTTTTTTTTCTTCGATTCCAGGCTATAACTCATTGGAAATTATCATAGATAGTAGCCAGGTTTGTTAAATTGATTGAATTTATTTGAATGGTAATACCGATGATTTACATTTCCTAGAAATTACGATGAGATATCAGCAAGTCCGTGCGTTAAATTATCCTATGAAATGCCGATGTTGGGAATATTGGTATAATCATTATTTACCTATGTGAAATTGTTATTTTCTCATTCCGCATGTATACATGCGAAAATATTTGAATAATTTATGTTAATTGGAACAACTAATATCAATAATTTAGAATTATATATCATCCAACTGTAAACATACTCGAAGTTGTTTTCTCACAAATCTTCTCATTCCGTCATAATATGTACAATTATTAATTTTTTGAAAGTTATTAAAGAGTGTAGTATAAATCTCTTTGAAAATAAGTAATTTTGATTCTTCGGACACTTGGGGCGCTCTGCAGTGTCTGAAGAAGCCCTAGTAGTGTCGAAACGTGCGTCAAACTGTATTAAAATTTGGTGTAAAACTGTTTAAGAACAAGTTTTTTATATCGTTTGAAGTTTATTTTCAAATGGTAACACTAAATTTAGTGTACCTAAGTCTATCAAAAACAAGAGTTTCATTTGAGGTTAGTACAAATCTCTCAAAACATGTGTTTTAATTTCATTCTTAATTTAGTATGAATCTCGTGAAAACCAAGTGTTTTTATACAATAAATTAAGTGTTTATCTCTTAAAAACAAGTGATTTCATTTCAAAAAAAATTTAGTATGAATCTCTTAAAACGTGTGTTTTAATTTCATACATAATTCAGTGTAAATCTCTTCAGAAACAAGTGCCTCAATTTCATACTGAATTTAGTGTTAATCTTTCAAAAATATGTGTTTTTATTTCACAAAAAATTTAGTATAAATCTCTTTAAACGTGAGTTTCAATTTTATACATAATTCAATGTAAACCTCTTCAAAAATAAGTGCTCCTATTTCATACTAAATTTAGTGTTAATCTCTCAAAAATATGTGTTTTTATTTCACGTTTTTAATTCAGTATAAATCTATTAAAACATGTGTTTTCATTTAATTCCTAATTAAGTGCGAATCTCTCTAAAACAAGTGTTTTTATTTCACACTAAATTTAGCGTTAATCTCCTGAAACAAGAGTTTTTACTACACATAAAATATAGTATAAATCTCTTGAAACATATGTTTATATTTCATACATAATTTAGTGTGAATCTCTTCAAAAACAAATGTTTATTTCATACTAAATTTAGTGTTAATTTCTTGAAACAAGAATTTTTATTTCACATGAAATATAGTATAAATCTCTTGAAACATGTGTATATTTCATACATAATTTAGCGTGAATTTATTCAAAAACAACTGTTTCTATTTCACACTAAATTTGGTCTCCCAAAATCAAGTGTTTTTATTTCACACTAAATTTAGTATAAATCTCTTGAAAAGTCTGTTTTCATTTCATACATAATTCAGTGCGAATCTATTCGAAAAGAAGTGTTTTTATTTCACACAAAAGTTAGTATAAATCTCTTGACACATGAATCTTAATTTCATTCGTAATTTAGTACGAATCTCTTTAAAACGAATTTTTATTTGGTTTCTAATTAAGATAAACTTAACTATTACTAACCCCACTTTTCGTTTGAATGCATGCCTGTCCGTCCTTATTTTATTTTCCTATCGAATAAATGATCACGTTCTTCCCTTCACCGTTTGTGTTGACGTTACAAAGCCGTCCCCAAATAGGCCGTATAAAAATAATAACCAACCCTTTACACTCCCGAGATGTGTTTATTCGGCAATTTAATGGATTTACCACCGAACGCGCTGTACCAGGAAAAATTAGCACCCTCCAGGTGTCATAATAGGGGTCTTTATTGCAGTCGTGGGGTATTCGTAACACTCCTAGGCCAGAAGGTTCCCTTGTTTATTTTTCAACTATTCTCTTCATTGAATATATTTAGGTACGTCGACAATGGATTTCCGGTTTACAGAGAAAGTACGGGGTGCTCCAAACTTTTATATTTTAAATTCGTTTCAAATTGATGTCAGTAGTATTTTGTTTGTACAGTCATTAGTTTCGAATTTCTTACTTATTTCTTATTTTTCGAACGTGAAATAGGATATTACTAATTTTTTAAATATTTTTAACGATTTTTTTAGAAAAAGAATTGGTTCCCTTTATTGATAATATTTTAGTTTGAAAATAAGATGAGATAATAACTTTTTAATGATTGTGACTGGTGGTAATTTGCAATTCAAAAGTAGAATAGAATTTTACTTTTTTTATATATTTGATGTATTTTTCAATATGAGTTGCTTATTTTATTGCTAATATTTTAAAATAAAAATAAGATGGGATTGTTTGGAATTTAGAATCATTTTTCAGCATTAAGAAGACGTTTCAAATAACTTTTTTTATAATTGAAAATCTTGGTAATTTTTAAATTTACTTATTTTTCTTTTATATTTTTACAGTCTTTTTTAACTGTTTATGTTTTCTGGAATATTCCTTTCATTCCATTATGAACCTACATATTTTCAACAACCTTTTTTTAACTTGACCTGTATGTAATGAAATCTTTCAACCTAAGTTTTACAAACTTCAAGACGTCTGATTGTTTTGAAAAGTTGCACACGTGATATAACGTCCAGAGTAAGATCATCAGTTTAAAAAAAATGACTACATAATTTTAAAAAACACTCTGGAAAACCGAACTAAAAAGTAAAAAACTACCAATTTTATTGTAAAAAAGCGCCGATATCAAATATTACAAATAATTCATTAGTAGCTATTTATAAAAATTGTTTTACAATAAAATAAATAATTTTCTACTTTTTAGTTCAGTTTGTTAACAATGCGTATTTTTTCAGTTTTTTCAAAACTATAATTCATTAATATTCAAATTGTTTCATTTTCTGAAAATTTCTGTTATTCTGCAATACTTTGCTTCAAAAAAATATTCATTTTTTTCAGAAGTTCTTTGTATGGAAACTATTCCTATGTGTTGGTTATATTACAAGTTTATGTCGAATATGGAATCCCATTAATAGGTTGTTGTTTATGTTTATTATGTTTATTTATTCCTGATGTCAGACGTGATGACCTTCTATTCAGACATTGAGTCATCTTTATCAATTTGTATTTAAGGAAATTTGAGAGTATAATTAGGTGAATTGGAATCATAGGAAACGTAGTAGTTCAGTAGTATATGAATATAAAATAAATAACATTCAATATTTATAATCAAAGGCGGGCTACACACGGACGTCGATGTCTTAATACATCGACGTGCATCCAAAAACGTGCAACCTGATTGCGTAAACACGGCCAGATGTCTGAGCAGGAGGAATATTTGGCTCTAGTGGCAGTGGCGTGTACAAAGAAAAAGGAGAATGAAAATCGTCATCGAATGTGGTCTAAAGGTTGGTTTCTAAAACGATAAAATTTTTCACACATTCACCTGTTAGAAAAATGGAGGTTAGAACTACGTAATTACGTAATAGGCCAAACTACAGAGATTTTTTCATGTAAAAAGTGTTAGAAGAAAACCAGCTGCGCCATTGTTTGTAAAATAGTTCCATATGATATAGTGATATGTTTTTCACTCGACTTTATTATTTATAACTTTGTTATCAACAATTTTATGCAAAAAATTGCATTTTTTTATTTTTTTGCTTATAAAAATGAAACTATCAGAGTAATCGTGATGGTGTCAATAGACTAATTATTGTAGAAAATGAAAAGACGAAGAGAATGAGAAGTAGGACGACTCGATCAGACCCTTAGTTTGAGAAGAAATCGGAAAAAACCGGCCAAAATGCAGTTTTTTCAAAAATTCTTAACTCGTTTATTTTTTGAGTTGTAGCGTAGATCCTCGGGCCAGTATTAGCTATTGATATAAACTTCATTTGTGCGAAGATCAGGAACTGTCCGATGCATCGTTTTTGATCTGTTGCCATTCGATTATGTTACTATGCAATTTTCCAGCAGACCTGAATGCGACAGGTATGGTCCGATTTCAATTTACTAAAAATATTTTGAAAGTAGAATTCTCATAGTTCAAAACGTTCATCTTGGTTTTTCACAAAAACGCTGATAAATATGTTAAAAATAAAGCTGAACATGACAAAAAACGGCCGAGCGCGTGAGAGTAGTTGAAGAGTGGGGCTTTACAATTATTATCTGACAACGTTTAGAAATTACTGTCATGTTCAAAATGCCGACGCTTTCGAATGTCATACTTCTCTTTGCCTGCTGCTCGACCCCCACTCTTCAACTACTCTTACGCGCTCGGCCGTTTTTCGTCATGTTCAGCTTTATTTTTAACATATTTCTCAGCGTTTTTATGGAAAACCAAGATGAACGTTTTGAAATATGAGAATTCTACTTTCAAAATCTTTTTAGTAAATTGAAATCGGACCATAACTGTCGCATTCAGGTCTGCTGGAAAATTGCATAGTAACATAATCAAATGGCCACAGATCAAAAACTATGCATCGAACAGTTCCTAATCTTCGCACAAATGAAGTTTATATCTATAACTAATACTGGCTAGAGGATCTACGGTACAACTCAAAAAATAACCGAGTGAAGAATTTTAAAAAAAAACTGCATTTTGGCTGGTTTTTTCCCATTTTCTCGTAAACTAAGGGTCTGATCGAGTCGTCCGACCTCTCATTTCCTTCGTCTTTTCATTTCCTACAATTAGTCTGTGGACGCCATCACGATTACTGTGATAGTTTCAACTTTATAAGCAAAAAACTAGAAAAAACTCGATTTTCTGCATAAAATTGTTAATAACAAAGTTATAAATAATAAAGTCGAGTGGAAAACATATCACTATATCATAAGGAACTATTTTACAAACAATGGCGCAGCTGGTTTTCTTCTAACACTTTTTACACAAAATGCTCCCTACAAATCTCTGTAGCTTGGCCTATAAGGATGGACGAAGAATTCTATTCGTAACTATTGGACATGGTTATTCCATTAATAAAACGTCAAGACACAATGATGAGATTGGCAATAACTGCAGAAATTACTGCAAGAAATCACCAAGATTTAAAATTCCTTACTTTAATATCTCCGAAAGCCTCACATCTCTTCGAGATAAAAACTTTTTCATTTTATCTCCGAAACCCACCACGAAGACTATTGATTTTAGCGACAACTGTACTTTTTGTAGTATTTGATGATTTGCAGCTTCTCCATCAAAATTTTATACGCTTAATTTTTTTTATTTCGGTCTAAATAATAATTGGATTTTGTCTGCCACAAGCAGGGTAGGTCCCTGTACAACTCCACAAATTCCCGTAGAAATTCCCGGGATATTGTTCTGCAGTCAGACATAATGATGAAACTATCTGCAAACATTTTTAGTAAATTATTACAAATTTATGAAATATTTAACCTATTATTTCAAATACCTACTGCAGTAACAAATTATTTCATAAACTTAACTGCCGCTACTGCTTTGAAAACGCACACTCCACGGTAATCTGCATCCACACGTAGAGACTTGAATGCATTTGCATTCGTTGGAATGCGCATCCAAAAATTCAAGCGATTCCTGAAAACATCATCCGGGTTGAGCATTCAAAAAAGTGCGTTTTTTGGATGCACGATGATGTGTTAAGACATCAACGTCCGTGTGTAGGGGCCTTTATTGGTTGCACGTTCTTGGATGCACGTTGATCTATTAAGATATCGACGCCCGTGTGTGGGGTCTAAAGCTACTGAAGGCATTTTTGTATTTTCTATTGTTTCTATGTTATTTGTAAGTAATTTTTGGAAATCTGAACATTTAAGTATTCGTTTTTTGTGTTTCTTGTTCATGAGTTTCAAAAAACTAATTATAGGAGGTTTGATAAAATAAAATGATTATTGTTTAATTTTACACGTTAAAACCTTGTTTTGAATAAACAGTTATAAGAATAAATATCAAACTTTATGAAATTAAAAATGACCTGGGTAGGTACTAAATATTTCTCGGGTTACCATCTCAATTAATTCCTTATTCACATGTAAAATATTGTGAAAGTGAATGGGGATTCCAAGATTTATGATCTCCCAGTCGTACACTTATCTTCTGGCGGTATTTCTCTAGCCGACAGTCCCCCCTATTGCAATAATTCACAGCGTGTCAAGGTGACAACTTTAAATATAAATAGCATTGAAGAGGGAAGTACATCATTTTGGTTCCTCCGTGTATTATATGGCCAGGTAAATCGTGTCTGAATTCTGGGAACAGTGAACAATGCCGATTCTCTAGTTTTGTCGGTTTCTTTGTGTACAATATTACCTATATTTTAAGCGGCGAACGGAGTCGCAAGGTTTCCGAAAAAATAAATTGTTCAACGAAACCCAGAAAATATTTGAAGATTTCTCTAGAAAACAGTAACTGGAAATTTTCGGATTACGTTTTTTTCAAATACATGCCTGGTATAAGAGAATATCTTTAACCCATCAGCTGGTATCGTCATTTTTACTTACGTACCTGGTATCTTAGGGTCGATTCTGACCCGATATTTTTAAAAAAGGTTGAAACTTCCAAATTACAAAATATCATTATTCAAACAATTTTTAGCAATGTACACAACAGGTTCAGAAAAAAAAAATCTTGGATATAAATACCCTTTATTGTAGGAAAAAAATACAAATACCTACTTCCTCTGAAAAAGTCTAACGCAATATAATTTCCAACATTTCAACTGAAACGTCAAAATATCAAAAAACCAATATAATGGACCCAATGTCCAATACAATATATTTAGCCTTCACATTCTACAAAAAATGAAGAAATAGATTCTCGTTTAAAAAAAAGTGCAATAACAATTGCATAATCTATGACTCCCTTCTTACATTTTTCACATAATAATGTAGCTGTGCTCTGCAGGTGCTTCAAACACGTGCATGTTACGCTTATTACACTTTGTAAAATATTTACTGCCATTTTTCTATTTACACATGTAAAATCTTTGTTTTTGATGCAGTAAGCATCAGGATCAGGAGGTCTGGGCTGAGAAATTGACGACCTACTTTCATTCGTTGTAGTTTCGTCGCATTTAAGGGCTCTTTGCCATCATCTTCACTGTTCAAGAACATTTCACGTACTTTTTCGACATACTGCCGGCCGTCAATAATGAGAAAATCCATAGTGAAATAAATTCAAAACACACATGCAACTGGTATCCTCGGGTCAAATCTGACCCTAACGCGTACAACTCGGCCTTTGCGATGCTCAAATGGAACTGGCGTTTGAGGTATCTATTTGTACGAAATATTTATGAGAAGTCACGGAACCACAACCACATAAGTGCAAAAGCGCCTGTCCTATGTATTTGTGGAATTCTGGACTTCCATTGTCTATAAAAATATATATCTGAAACAAAAATAAAAGAAAAAAAGATTTGATTAGTAAATGGCAAGAAAAGAAAATAGCTGAAAAAATTAAATCATCTCCCGTGAAACCAAAGATGTGGCTAAGATATGTGGACGATACTTTCATCATTTGGAAAGGGACCGCTGCCGAGTTGGACGAGTTTTTAAACCATATAAACAGCTTTCGCACCACCATCAAATTCACGATGGAGAAAGAAAAGGATTCCAGCCTACCCTTTCTAGATGTTCTGGTTAAACATAACAATAATCACATCAGTACGTCAGTCTACAGAAAACCCACACACACAGGCCATTACCTCAACTCCTCTTCGAATCACCCAATGAGCACGAAGAAAGGAATAATCAGGACACTGTTCAGGAGAGCGACAACAATTTGCAGCGATCCCCGACTCATGGAACAGGAAATATCTAACATCGAAAGGTACCTGATACAAAGCGGTTACAACAAGAAGATAATAACAAGGACTATCGCGGAATGTCAACAGAACAGAACCACACGAGAGGAGAACCCGAATTGCCAGATGATAACCATACCTTATGTGAAGGGAATATCCGAGAAGATAAGGCGAATCGCTCAGCAGTACAACATCAAAACAGCGTTCAAGTCGGACAACACCTTAAGAAGCAGGCTGACCAAAACTAAACCAGATGGACCCCCGGACAATAAGAATTGCGTATACCTGGTGCCCTGTGAATGTGGAGATTCATACATCGGTGAAACGAAGAGACCTCTTAATGTTAGGATCGGAGAACATCAAATACACACACGAAGAGCCGAAACATCGAAATCGGGAATTGCTGATCACGCATGGACAAAACATCACAACATTAAGTGGAACGATGCTAGGATTATCCACCGGGAACAGAACTGGCGAAAACGAAAATTCAAGGAAGCTGCTTTCATCCAACAGAACCATGAGGTTTTCAGTAAACCCAGTTTTGAAGTGGCAAACACGTGGCAACCAATCCTGGCGCGTATCAGTGGTCTCAAGCTCCTCCCCTCGCCCAATGGGAGAGACGCCCAACACGGCACGACTGATCAAGGGAGTATATAAAAGATCAATCCAAACTCTGATAATCAGTTTACACTTGAGAACGGTTAGAGATACCCAACTAACCGAAACGTCGTGTATATTGTATAATTTAATTTTTTCACCATTTTCCAACTTATTATTTACTAATCTCATTTCATTTCTTTTTTCAGATACTACTAATTAATTGAATTTAATTTTTTCAGCTATTTTCTTTTCTTGCCATTTACTAATCAAATCTTTTTTTCTTTTATTTTTGTTTCAGATATATATTTTTATAGACAATGGAAGTCCAGAATTCCACAAATACAGAAGAAACATTGTCGAAACCATTCAAACTAACGCCTGTCCTATGATGAAATGAAGATGCGCCGGGTCAATTCTGACCCGACGATACCAGTTAAGGGTTTATACATTTTAAATAGTTCAATTGTGTTAACTGTTAGTTTCTTCAAAAGTTGAATATTTTTACTTCCGATCTTGATATAAGTATATGCTTTATTTTTCAACATTCTAAACGGCTGCAATGAAGGATTATCATTCTAAACTGAGGTTGATAGAATTAGCTATTGGAATTAACAATTTATTTTGTTGATTTCTTAATTACTAAGAATCATATTAGTGTTAATTGCACTAGCGATGAAAAGTTGATATTTTATGATAATGTGAAGCGAAAAGATCTTGGGGAGAGATTAACGTACCACCCTTCAAGTCTGTCTTCATCCAAAGAAGGCCATGCTCTGCTCTGTGCTCTGTGTCTGGTGGGATTGTCGAGAAATTCTGTATTATGAGCTTCTACCAAACAAAGAGACGATAAATTGAAAGAAGCTTCGTCGCAAATTAGACGAATGAAATCCAGCAATTGAATAAAATCGTCCAGAAATAGATTTAGATCTCCTGCGTTCAGAATCTGCACGAACTTTCCGGTATAATTTATAGGTTAATATAATTTTGTTCTTCTCAGAAAGCAGTAGTAAATTTTTTATATGCTGTCCGATATCTTTTCACTAATCCACCCTAAATGGAATGATAAGGTCTTAATGGCCCACTAAGACGACTTTCGTGTCAGATGTGACCGTTATCATCCGCCCAAAATGAATAGTCGTTTAGACTAAGTCATTTCATGAATTTGGAAGATTTACTGTTAGATAAAATCCTTCTAAAGCTTTCTGTTTAACAGTCCTGACCGTTTGTTTGGACAGTGAGAAACTACCTTATATTGACTTTCTTTATTAGTAAGATAGTGATTAAAATAATTAAATATGGTAACCATAACGACATCAGGTTTCTTGTACTTTCGATATGAAAATTAGACTGAGAAAAAACTTTTTATAAAGAACAAAACACAACTTTCTTATTCGTAAAGTATAAACTTTAAAATAAAAACACTTGGCTTATGTTTCACAATATGAAAAATATTTAGTTACTGTATTTAGCAGTAATGAAAAGTCGACATGTTTCGAGTTATGAACTCATTATCAAGACTTTCATAACTCGAAACATGTCGACTTTTCATTACTGCTAAATACAGTAACTAAATATTTTTCATATTGTGAAACATAAGCCAAGTGTTTTTATTTTAAAGTTTATACTTTATTCTTTATGATGTTTCACCAAGTGATGTGCGAGAATTCAATGTCATTTCTTATTCGTATTTCAGTATCGATATTTTTTCAAATATTTTTCTTAAAATTACAAAATGTTCATCTCCAACCACTTCATTATTACATTTGTTTTATTCTCTCACACCGTAAGTAACCTGTACTAATCCTGTTTTTTTATTGTTTGAAAATGAGTTATCTGGAAATGAAATAAAGGGTTCTAATTTTATTATCTTTATAATTAATTATTATTATAACATTATATAGGGCAGTCAGTTTAGATAATCAAATGACAATAATTCCAAAAGTTTCCAAACTTTAATGTAGGGTCGGGAAAGAGATAAAAACAGACTATGACATTTTGCAACCTTTTCCGAAGTCCGGAACATTGTTAAAATTGAAGAGTTCGGAACATGTTTTTCTTCGATAAACTAACCTTAAAAATTTCAAAAGTTCTGCACACTTGATAGATATTTCGGAGAAATATACCGAACAGTTGTATAAATTTGCAACCTTTTACGTTGACCGGAACATGTTCATTAATAATTTTTTAATTCGTGGTCATTTTTTCGGGCAAGATGGCCTCGAAATAATTACAAAAGTTTTGAAACTTGGTTGCAAATTTAGAAAACATCTATTCTGATGCATTTGCAAATTTGCAACATTGTACGCGGTCCGGAACTTTATGCAATTTGCAAAAATATAAAAATCCAAAAATCATATTTTTGCAAATTGCATAAAGTTCCGGACCGCGTACAATGTTGCAAATTTGCAAATGCATCAGAATAGATGTTTTCTAAATTTGCAACCAAGTTTCAGAACGTTTGTAATTATTTCGAGATCATCTTGCTCGAAAAAATTACCACGAATTAAAAAAAATATAAATAAACATGTTCCGGTTAACGTAAAAGGTTGCAAATTTATACAACTGTTCGGTATATTTTTCCGAAGTATCTGTCAACTTTTGGAATTTTTCAGGTCACTTTATAAAAGAAAAATATTGATATTGAATTAAAAAAATGTTCCTTATCCTTAAATTGGTTGCAAATTGGATACGTGATATGAAATAATATATTTAATACTACTCCAAGTTTGCAGAACTTTTGAAATTTTTTTCACAAGCATACATCAAAATTCAATGTCATTGCAATTTTTTCGTGATCCCATACTGTTATTTTGATTTAACGGTATTCAGATGACAATTGAAAAGTCAGTGTTAACGGCCGCCGGCCGTTATAATTTCATAACGGCCAGCGGCCGTTAAGAAATCACGTGTTCAAATATTTATTTCAAAACATCATTCTGGTTACAATAACAATTATAATAAAACTAATTATTCATTTATTTGAAAAGTAGCTATTATTTGAAATGTCTATCTTATTGATTAGAGATTTACCATCTATAGCAACAGTTTTTGAACTTGTTGTCGGTGAAGCCTCATTATTATGAAAAAGTTGTCTCGTTATCTTCATTCTCTTCGAAACTGAATTTTCAATATACGACTCCGCCACCGCAGAAGAGTCCCAACCAGATTCGAAGGTCGCAAATCTACGTATTTTTGGTATGAACCATAGGCATCAAAAGGAAGTCCTTCTTTGGGAATGACAAATACCCTATTCTTTTTGTTTTTAGTCATCCTCAATGTAACCAAAACTTTGGTACTGGTGCTTTCAAAATCATCCACACTCAGCTTCACAAGTTCTTCACGCCTACAGGCACCAAAAATTCAACACATTAATACAACCTTTTCAAGCAACCATGTATGATCATTTGCCTCCAACAAAAACTTAATTACTTCTTCTTCAGATAAAACTTTTGATTTTTTTGGGTTGTATCCATCAGACTTTCGTCTCAAGAATAAAAATAATTTTCCAAATCTGAAAATACATTTCTGTTGGTAATACTCTAATATGGTGCAAGATTTAAAATAACTAACCTTGAAATGTCAATGTTGTCATAAACTCTCAAAGCAAGTTTCAACATTGAAATCTTCGTCCACAGCGAGTTGGGAGAATAAACCTTCGATTTTCCTTCGCATAGGCTAATAAAACATCCTCATTAACCACCTTTACGTTCTTGCTATTACGCCAATTTTCAAAGTTTTCATATTCTTTTTTATACCGCTGTTGAGTTATTGCCGGCAGTAAATCAACTCTCGCTGCACATGATTCTTCCAATATTTCAAAAGGAATTTCATTTTGTTCCTCAATTTCATCCATAATCGTCGTTACAGCGAACTTGCGAACACAAAAAACTGACGTTGTTTATAAAATTGCCAAACAGTTCCATGACAACAGAGTGCACGACGTTGGGATTTTTTTTCAGAATTACGAGGTACGGGGTTTGTTTTTTCTTCGGAATCAAAATGTAATTTTCCAACGGGATTACGAAAAGTCTTTAACGACACACGGCCGATACGCAAATAACGGATTCGGTTAGTTATAATCCTCGGCTGCGCCTCGGATTACAATATCCAACCTCATCCGTTATTTGCTACATATCGGCCTTGTTACGTTAATAACTATAACAATGTTCCGGACTTCGGAAAAGGTTGCAAAATGAGATTTATTCCTTTCTCTTTGTAGCATTCACTTGAACAAAGTTGAAAAACCTTTGGAATTATTGTTAAATTTTCGATTTTCAATGTCTCAATTGACTGGTCTATATAGTCAAATATCTGATAAAGTTCAAACCAACGTTCTTATAAATTGAAAAAATAACAAAGTTGTTGGTGAATGTCTTCAATACTTCAAAATAGATTCTTATAAAAAACAGGAGAATCTCCCGGATTCCCCATTTTTTTCGTGGGGTAATCCATACCCCTCAACCCCTCTGGTGTCTAGCCATCTCGCCCTCCTCTAGAAAAATTCCTGCGGACGCCTATGAACACTTACACATTTTGTTAATTTGTTATTACGTCAGAACCAAGTATCTATTTACGAATCATATATTTATATTGAATTGATTAATACCTTCTTAATGCAAGCATAATATTAATAACTCTGAAAGTTAGTCTTAATCCGATAATTTACTCAACAGTTGATTCGATTGAATCTAATTCCCATCAAGTCCCGGCATAAGAAACACTCAAATTATATGGGTATAAACACATTTGGAGGGTCAAAGAACACATGAATCATGCCGTTTTGAGCGACGAATGATATATGGTTTATGAAACGTCGAAACGGCAATTTAAATTTCAGATATTATCACTCTGATCGAGTATGCCCAGAAAAAACCCATTTAGCGTTTTCAAAACGGCCAGCCTACGGAGGTTTCGCCCCTTTTTCGCTTCGAAATTATTGATGGGGGCATTATTGAAATCGGAGAAGCCAATCACAATAAGAAGAGTAATTACTGGACACCCCTGTTGTTTCTATGGTATTTTTATAGTTTTTATTCGTTGATTTATTATTTCTATGGTTTATTCACCTGCGAAATATCTAGGGGTGATAAAAATCGTTAGGGGTGTCTAATTAATTCTAAACGTAGAATTGATCGAATTTTTACATCGAGTTTCGCTCAAACTTGTTGACATAGCAGAACACTTTCTACTCAATTTCCGAAGAGGAGCTCTTTAATGTGTCTTTATTTAATCTTGTCATTTTTGCCGTCTACAAGGCACCGAACAAGTTGCGTCACGCTTTAAATTAACACAAAACAGTCTCTGAATAATTAATGCCGATCGCATCTGCCCATCTGCATTTCAGTACGCCAATGAGGAATAAATTTGAATGAGTTTAGCTGGGTGTAGCATAGAATTATTCAAAATCGTATAACCTCGAGTATTACTTATTTGGAAAGAAGTTCGTATATGGCATGTGATTTTTAATGAACCAAATATTTAATTAATGGTTTTGAGATGGAATCGTGTCACCAATATCAATTTAGATAAGGTTGTTTGTGAAGCTCGTAGGAGTGTGTATCTCGTTGACCCTAAGGTCGTATAATTGGTCATTTAGAGATGCAGCGAATGTTTGGTTCAGGGTTTTCTTTTGTCTGAAGAATTTGTTATCTTTTTTCTTGTTTTTAACCCTTTTCGGAACGAAGTTCCTTACGGCAGGCTTGGAGGAGATAGGGATTTCGCTGCGGGACCAAACTGAAAAATATGCGAGACTAAAAGTGTGACGGAAGCAGACTGACGAAAGTCACGCTTTAAGTTCACACAAGCGAATATTGTATACCTTTCTCTTTCTCCCTCTTTCTTTCCGTTCTCTCATCTCTTCTCTTTCTGATCCTACTCCGCCACGTCAATCGCCAATGCATAGTATGTACTCATGAATTCATGTACAAGCAACTCGAAAACGAAAAATAACTCCATAAAATAATGACTACGTTTTGTAGGTTTATATACAATTATATAGCGTGGCGATACGTTATCCTCTCGTTATATACATTCTTGCGTCTAAATTTTTCATTGCGTTGACGACCGATTGGTCTAAATACTGAACCCTGGTGAGGCGTATTTCTGGGTTCGAATCCCAGAGGTGACTCCTGGCTTTTTTTTCATTTTTTTATTTACAATCTCGTAAGACCTCTTACCCCCACATTTCAATATTAATTATTTCAACTTGGATTAGTATAAGTTATCACTTCTGTCGTGCGCCCCGACACGCACATGTTTCGTTTTCGCAAATTGTGGTCCTTTTTTTCATAAAACGATTAACTATTGCACTGTTATATCCCTTGAATATACTTGTGAAGAAATTTTGGAAGAATGAACGAGGGATGGATACCTTAAAAAATCTATCGAAAACTTTTGATATAGTTAATCATATTATATTGATAGATGAAGAATATCCTTCTCTATATGTGAAGCCCTTGCGGCTTTTATAATTTTGGCTTGTTAACGATCATTTGCCTGATGCGATCATCTCGTGTGAAACTTCACTTAGACTGTATAAAGGGAGACTATTTCTTTTGTTAGAGTGCTGTTGTCTTCGACCTGCCACGCCTAATTGAAGGGAGTATCTTGCCTGGTTTGTTTTACATTCTTGTTTTGCCTACCCACACAACAAAATGCGAGAACGTTAATTTCATGTATGAGCATGAGTTATACGTAATGAAACAACCGTATCGCAGTTTATTTCTCTGTGTTAAAAAGCCATACCTAACCTTAAATATTTTGTCGGTTGGCGTCTTTCGAATAAGAAGAACGTATTTTTCACTATTATTTGTTCTTTTCAACTTATAAATTTTTAACCTCCTAAGTCAATTTGAAGGTGGTGTGGAGATGAGAAAATCTTTAAAATCTACGAAGAAATATGAAACCTGTTTTTAAAATGGCGTCGGTTAGGAAGAATTGTTTAAACCACCAAAGGATACTTTTCTAAAAACCACTCAATCTACGTATGAAATTTCAACCATCTAACTCGATCTACAGAAGATGTGGAGGTGACCAAAACTTTCTATACCACATGAAATTTACATAGAAATGACGTCACTCACTGTTTACTCTCGATACAGGATAATAGTCTATTATTTTCAGGGAAAAAGCGACTAAACAAGATATCATCTCGAAAACCACTAAAAATAAAGAGATATTATTCTTATAGGTTCCTTCAGTACCTACAAAATTCTGTTTGATATGGGGAAAACGAAATAATGAACAGGCAGACGAATTATGCAAACTTTTTACTTCTGTCTCGCTAGCAACGAAAGTCAGGATTTGCAATTAGAAAAAGCTAAAATTAGGGGCTGTTTTTGGTACCAATTAGTTGCCAAGTTTAAAAATTAGGTGCTCTAAAATTTTCACTGCAACCAATTGCTGAAAACTCCTTTGCTAGCAAAAAGTTTTGCTAATGAAGTGCTCTCAATAACACAAAGGTCAGGTAAGGTTATTCTAGGTTAGATTTTTGGAAGTTACAGGGCCCAAAACTTACATAGCCTAGACATAAATTATTGAGGTTATATTTTGTTCATTATCAATAGCTAATGATTAAGTGCTAATTGAATGTTTGCCAGCATGAGTGTAGATTTATGTAAAGGTATAATTATAGGATTTATAGGTACAAACATGACCACAGACTATTGCTTATTTTCAGCAATTCGTTGTGGTGAGAATTGTACCTAATTATTAAACTTGGCACCTAATAAGCACCTCAGAAGCCCCTAATTTTGGCTTTTTCCAAATCCAAATCCCCGACTTGACGTTGCTAGCGAGACGGACCTGAATTTTTTACTTGTTTCACTATCATTCTACAATTTCAGTTGATATACGATGCGACCGAGCAACACGCTAGATTCTACTGTTGACCGAGTAATTTTATCACTTTATGAACTGTCACAAAGCAAATATACGTCCGAGAAATGTAATTATTTGTAGAACATACCCCATCACGCTCTCCGCTCGTTCTAGGTTATTTTGAGATGAACGTCAACATGCATTAAAAAATATCCACTCCAAGAATAATGATAGTTGAAGAGCTGCTAAACGACTGGTTGGTTCATAGAATTTCGTGAGACGATTCAGTGTTTTTTCATAGAATTTCACGAAATTAACTGTTCAGTGGAAACAAGCCGATGAGTTATTCTTAAATGATTTATAAAATTGTGAGAATTTCCGATACTTAGTCAAGACAGTGACGATTATGTCATACGAGAAAAATTTCGTTTGTTTTAGGTTTAGGGCGAAATTATTATTTGCATTTGTTTTGATTCTATTGAATACATAAATGATTTGGAGTTGTGGTTTGAAGCGAAAAAAAATTTTTTATTGAGGCTTGAATTTTTTCACTAGAGAGGTAATTCTATGAAAATTAAACGACAAAAGATGTGAAAATGGAAATTTCTATTTTTCTTTGAGTTATTTTTATGCAACTTTCAAATAGCTAGCTTCAGTTCCGATTGATATTATCGTTGCATTCAATAATTCCTTATTATCCAGAAGAAAAATTTTCTGTGGTTTCCTTCTATTAATGTAATAAACCCGGATTGTACGAGCTCTTTCCTGCCGCTGTTGGTAATCGCATGGATTTATTATATAAATCTTTTTCCGTTTTTGTCATTTGATACTGATATATGCGGAATTTCGGAACACAGCATCATACATATTTCTCACTTCTATGACCTTAAATTAATGTCAATGAAGAAATTTTTTTTCTATGATCCGATATTTCAGATTCAACATATCAAAATACAACGCCTGGTTACCAGACTGACAAAATTGTATGAAATGTAAATAGTTTTTATATCATAGAGTATTTGTTTTTGGTCCATGGCTTCGATGTTTTTTTTTCGATAAAATGAAGGTGGGGACATGTCTTAGAATGTGAATTGAATGAATTGATTGATATTATTGATTCAAGACAATAATAATAATTCGAAATAATACTTTTTATATCTTTGCATTTATACATTTTCTGCTTATAACGTTATTTACATATAAAAATGTATGTAGATGCTTATGAATAATGCTTTCATCTGGAATTTGACAAAGAAAATAAGATATTTAATATGAAATCCTTACATAAAAGTTAGATATTAAAAAAATATCATACCTCGAAATTTCTAAAAGTTAAATTACGAACTCATGATAAACATGCAACAAAAATTTTGATGCAAGAAAAAGTGAAATAGCTATCTAGTACTATAATAATGAAGGTACCTTTTCACTTCTTCTCATTAATTTAATTTTACCCTTCTATATGAAGGAAACATTTTTATTTTTGCTTATTTTTGCCCCGGTTAAAACACTTTTTAAAATTTCTATGTATTGAAATATTGATAAAACACGCAAGAGGTCAACGAACAGATGAAAAAACGGCAACATGTACAAGGTCATGTACAATCTGACATCTAGGCGTTAGCATAATGACAGTATTTCACTGTCACTAGTGATGGGAAAAGCGGTTCCACACTTGTAACGCTCCAGTAGCGCTCGCTCCACAAAAATACCGCTCCAAAATAACGTTATTTCGGAGCGAGATTTATCATCTATCGCAACTGCCACTGTCGCATTGACAATTGACAGCCGTTTGTGGTTATTTAACAAGCTGAAAAAGAAACGGGGTTCGGCGCGTCAATGTCATCGTTTTCCCCGATTCTGTGCCCTCTCACCTTCTTTTGGAAAATTTTTGATAAAAAAAGGCAGCTTACCAGCCTTCAAGGACAGCACAATCGTCCGCTAATATCGAGGATCAAAGATACGAAGAAATTCCAATATCAAGAGAAGAGAATCCTATGAATTGGTGGAAAAATAATTTCCACAATTATTATCCTGAACTGAGCAATCTCGTCAGAGAGAAATTTGTTACACTGGCAACATCCGTTCCTTCTGAAAGAATTTTTTCCAAATCTGGACAAATTCTATCAGACAGGAGAAATAGGCTTCAGTCTGGGAAAGTCAAGAGTTTGTTGTTTCTCCACACTAATACAGGAAGCTAATGACACATGGGAAATTTCCATATAGAATGTGTTTCTATTAATTATAATGTAGTTTTTATTTTCACCAAACCAAAGATTCATGTACCTGAATTTTATTTGATTTTTTCACGCTTTTTGATGAATAGTTAATTTTTTCACATTTTTAGTTTTCTCTAGGTACCTTGAATACATTTATATATATATATATATAAATATATATATATATAGATATATATATATATATATATAGATATATATATATATATAATATATATATATATATATATATATATATATATGATATATATATATATATATATATATATATATATATATATATATATATATATATATATATATATATATAATATATATATATATATAATATATATATATATATATATATATATATATATATATATATATATATATATGTATATATATATATATATATATATATATATATATATATATATATATATATATATATATATATTCGTATCTTTTGTACCTGATTTATTTATTGAATATGATAAACCTTTATTTGCTTGATTGGACAACCATCCGTTGACATTAACTGATCATTACTGGGATACATCTTCTGGAAATACTTCATATTTCCTGCTAACTAAATATAATCCATGATAACCTCAAATTCTGTGATGAAAACAAGTAATTTTTTGTTTCATGCTGTCAGCGACTCCCAACCAATTTTCAGTCGTAGCGCGCGCATCGACGGTATTTTGGAGTGGGTTATTTGGCTAATCGGTAACGCGACGGAGCGTTATCAAAAAATACCGCTCCAAAATAACGTTACACGAATAACGACCCATCACTAACTGTCACTTAAAAACGTGATAACCAACAAATTTCCGGTAGGTACCTTAGAGCTGATTGCGAAAAAACGTTTATCAAATACACAGAGGAGCAGATTTCCTTCAAATTTCCTCGAACGGTATCTTAACTTATCGCATTTGCCACCCCCGTATTAGCTCATGTCTCAATACATCTAGGAGTGCCCCTTTCCCACCTTCTTTATCAATTTCTACCAATCCATCTACGATATCTAGTGACAGGCAATCTACTTTTTGCGTCGTCGCTAGCCAAACCCATCTGTCCGACGTTTTAATTGACAGCTCGGCGATATCGGTCGCAGGAAGCAAAAATAATAGCAGGGAATGAATCTGTCAGGGAAAATCGTGCCTTAATCAAGGAAAAACTCGACGAATTCCCTCGACGTAGAAATGTTGTTCGTAGATGTTTTAATCGTAGTTGTAGAATTTTAATTCGTATTTACGACGTTGGCGTTGACAGGCGTGTGGCAGTGGCTAATGTCACTAATGCGAAAATCATCGGGTTTTTTCTTCGGAAGGTACGGAAATTAACGAGCAGCTGCGTTGTTATTTTCGCCGATGGTGTAGATAATTAAGAGTTAACAAGACGTTTTCACGGTGTAAGTAGGTACCATCATGATTCGCATGGTAGATAAGTTAATACGAGGCTGTTAGTTGCAATGATTTAGTAGATATTAAGATAACCTGGTGAACTGTTGCCTGCTTCTAGGAGAATCCAGCTACACGAAGTCGACATCTTATACAGAGCGTTTTGTATTAATGCCATAGTTAAAGCACGATCAAATCAAAGTAAGCTTTATTGCCTTTAAAATTACACAATTGATTGATAAAGCGTAAAATGTTAAAATTAAACATATCCGCTGAGAGGATGAATGTCGCACAGATAATGGAATCTTTTTGTGAAATATTAGTACCAAAAACACATTAATCCCACATTTCCATACAAAATGTATACAAACTTTACATTATTTACACTAGAACAAAACCCTTTTCCATCTACCCCTACAGAAAGTACTCACTTTCCTTCCTCACATCAGGGAAGAAAGTAGTATTTCCCCCCTAGGGAGGAAAGTCGTATTTCCCCCCCTAAGGAGGAAAGTCGTATTTCCCTCCCTAGGGAGGAAAAGCACTTTTCCTCCCTCTCATTTTGAATATGTGGGATACCGAAGCTGACTGACAGTGACATTAAACATGAATTCGTTATTTGTGCTGCAAATAAAATTTCAAAAAAGGTTCAATTTAGGGTAGAAGCAAAAATCATATGGATTACACGGGAGTAAAGTGACTTTTTCTCTCTTGGATGGTTACTGGCCGACGCGAAGCGGACCTAACCTACATCCTACGAGAGGAAAAGTGGCACTTTCCTCCCTAGTAATGCAAATAGCTATTCCGAAGCCGAGAATAAGGGTCAAATTTTTTTTTGTTCGGAGCCGATGCTTGTGCTATTTATTGTGGTCATATCGATCAATCAATGCTCAGAATAGTAGTCCTCTATAGAGAAAATAAGATTTAGTTCGTTTCCGAAAATTGGTCAAGGAAGTTATAGATTTTAATTGCTTTGAAAGGTGATTGTAAATTTTCTTAGAATTTTAAATGATGAACTTTTTTTGTTAATTCAGAGAACGAATAGGGAGGTGAACATGATGTCCCGAAGATCTGGTGGAATACCCGTCATTTGACACCGAGGGTACGGCACGAAAATACTTACGAATTTATTAAAACAATGGTTAAAAATAACAATTTACACATTTATTATAAGAAATAACGCATGACGCACGTTTCGGTGGAACTTCACCTTCTTCAGATGCTAATGGCAAACTAACTATGATTCTCTGTTATATCGAAAACAAGAAATGACAAATTATGTAGAAGGGGTAAATACAAAGATGGTTACAAATAATTATTAGAAAAGGAAAAACCAATTCTGAACTGCTAGTCAGGTAGTTCGGTAATTTTGAAAAGATTAAGAAGGGGGCTTGAAGTATGATCGATTTGGCTATTCAATAGGAGACCGGAATGCTTGTATTTATTTATCTGTAATGATTCTAAAAAATTAAGTTTAATTCCCTTACTTTCAGTATTTAATATTTTAAAATCGAAATTGAATGTGTGATTTTCTTGGATTAAATGGTTTGCATAATGTGAATCCGACTTCTGATTAACAAATTCTTCTTCTTTATCTTTTCAAAATTACCGAACTACCTAACTAGCAGTTCAGAATTGGTTTTTCCTTTTCTAATAATTATTTGTAACCATCTTTGTATTTACCCCTTCTACATAATTTGTCATTTCTTGTTTTCGATATAACAGAGAATCATAGTTAGTTTGCCATTAGCATCTGAAGAAGGTGAAGTTCCACCGAAACGTGCGTCATGCGTTATTTCTTATAATAAATGTGTAAATTGTTATTTTTAACCATTGTTTTAATATGTTTATTAATTTACACCAAGTATCGGCCCAATCAATCCAAAAAATACTAACGAATTGAGCATAGATTCAAGTAAATATAAAGCGGGAAGCGTTAATATTGTATTTTTCTTGAAATAAGGTTTGAAATTATAAATTTGTTGATTCACTCCGAGTCAAATAAGCTGCACTGATGAGATCTAATAAGATCGAAACAGCTGTATGCAGATTTTGAGTCAGGGTACCTTGACGATTTCTTTAATTCACTGTTGGATTGTGAATATAGAATTCTAGTCGCAGAATACATATCACCAGCTCCCTTGGAAAGTAGATTGATAATTTTTCAAATTATTGAAGAATTTTTCTTGTTGACTTTATGTAGTATATTAATTTAAATCAAAATATCTCATACATTTTTCACGTTAAAGTGGACTCCCAAAAACAGAAATAGGCCTCTAGGTGGCGCTCCCTACAATTTAGAGCCAAATTAAGATTAAATTTGAATTTCTCATATTAAAAAACTCCAAAATACAAACTTTTGACCAAATATCGACATTATTTTAAAAATTATTTATCTACGAATAACAAAAATAAAATTAAATTTTTAACAACCTGTATCTCAAAAATGCAGTCCTTGCGGGCCCATACTTATATGAACATTTCACATTATAAATAACTGAAGAATTGTCCTGTAAAAATATTAAATAACACCCTGTATATTGAAAAAATTGTTACCTTCACTTATTCATACGAAAAGATTGTAGATTATTTTGTAAAAATTATAATTTTTATAAACAATTTCAAATTTAAATTTCTTCGAATAATATCTTCTCTCAATAACTTTCTGGTACAGTCTGTAACACGCATTCGACAAATTTACATTTAAAAATTGAATAATCTATGTTTATTTCACGCACAGAAACGAGAATTACTGCAGATATTTCGAATTATTTTCATTCTAATAGAACGACGAACGGAAAATCTCCCAACTATTTAGGTCACACAAGGCAGCCTTGACGATTTACCGAAATAAATTGGAATGCATTCCTGTCATGTTTTTTCTTAATTTATGGACGGAATGATGTCACCAGAAATGGAGCAAACTTGCCGCGAAAGTTCAGAGCCAACGATCAGAGCCTTCTTGATGAGGAAATAACGAGGCTGAGTTAATATGCAGCTAAGAAAATGTCGAGCGTGTACATGAGTCGTGTACACTGATAAGACGGTATTAATCTATATATTATACGAGGCCCGGCGGATGGAAGTTATATAAATGTAGAGGAGGAATTATATAAATTGAAAAGGAAAATTATTTTATTTTTCACTTGTATATTATATGTTTTTTTTACCTTAGATACGGTTGCTATAAATACACTCATTATGCCCTAGGGCGTTATGAGCGGGCATTATAGATCATAACGTCCGCTCATTGTACGAGGAGAAATGAAGCAACTTCCATTGATTAGGTAAATACTTCATAATCCTTGTCTGCGGATTTTTCATTTCCTCTTATTTGATGTAGATATGCATTTTCAAAGATTAAGTTGTATACGACGATCCAGTTTTAATTCTGTTAGAATTATTTGCCGCTGGATATCGTGACTTTGTCTTACAAAAGAAGTAACAATTGTTGGTGAATATTAACGTTAATAAAAATGTTTCTTCAAGTTTTTGATAAGACATTGTCGAAATGTGAAAAATTATTATTTGATTTACTATATTTTTGAAACAATAATGCGCAGATGTTTAATTTTCATGAGTCATTTGATTTTAGAACGAAGTTTATTAACGCATGTTACACTAGGCGACTTGATTTTATAGAAAACTGTAATGGAGATTATTTTAAATTATTCCTAAATATTTATTTTTCATAAGACATAATGTAAAATGTCTTAATAATGATTGGTACCATTGGAAAATTGAACTTCAAGATTGGAGGAAATCATAAAAATCAAGAACATATAATCTATTTACCTAAATAGTGAAAATCGTGAGTAAAAACTTATATACATACCGTGTCAACGGATGAGGAGCTCAAGAGTGAAAACTTTTTAATTATTAGTTTTAGCGAAGAATGTTATTCTTGTTCAAAAAACCCATAAACTGAAATAAAATTCATGTTTTTCATAACCTGATAACCTATAACTATTTCATTTTATTTTTCACTTGTATATTATTTGTTGATTCGACCTTAGATACGGTTGCTATAAATACACTCATTATGCCCTAGTGTCGGACCAAGCTAGTTAGTCGAGTATGTTAGGTACGCTGGCTAGTATTTGGGAGGTCTCGGGTTCAAACCCCGGGGCCGACTGGTCTGCCATAAGTTTTTCTCAGAGGTTTCCTCATGGTAATGTAAGTCACTGCTTGCAAACTTATAAGGCGAATGCTGGGCCAGTATTAATCCTCTGAACCCTACCCACATTTCCTATGTTCCGAAATATCCCGTCTCACCTATCCTTAATGCACTTGTACATACAAGTGTATCCTCTGGTCTGGCTGAAGGAGTTTATCCCAAACTCAAGCTGCCCGTCTCCCTGACACATACTTCAGGGAGGAATGAAACACGTGTGTTTCCTTTTTTTCCTAGTGTCGGGTAGGACACGACATGAAAATGAGTTTGTTATGCCCGCTACACACATAACGATATATCGTAACGATATAACTGTGCAGTCAATTTGCACAGTTTTATCGAACGTGTGTATGATGCCCGCTACACACATAACGATATATCGTTGCGATTTCAAACTGCACAGTTAAATCGAATAGCCCTGGTGCCTCTACACGGCACAGATATCTGCGTCGATATTGTCAGTTGTACACAGGAGCTCGCGCGAGAAACATGTCATCGGCAATAACGGAAGATGATGAAGATGCACTTGCATTTTTGGGTTTGATGATATGCTTAAAGAAAAAAAAATCACGTATTGTGTGGTGTAAGGACTGGCTTCTAAAACGGAAGTCATACTCTCATATAAATTTATTAAATTGTTGAAATTGGCACCAAAAGATTGGCATAACTATTTAAGAATGAACGAGGAGACGTACTTAACCCTCTTGGCTTCAGTCACCCCGCTGATTCAGAAAAGGAACACTGTAATGAGAGAAGCAATAAGTCCTCACGAGAGATTATCTGCAACACTGAGATTTTTAGCTACAGGTCGCTCATATGAATGCATGAAGTTCTCTACTCTAAAAACGATAAAACTGTGCAAACGCAAGTATCAACGATTTATCGAATAGAAAATGCAACTGCCACCGATGAACTGTGCAGATGAAATTATCTGCAAAGATTTGTCATACACACGTTCGATAAAACTGTGCAAATTGACTGCACAGTTATATCGTTACGATATATCGTTATGTGTGTAGCGGGCATTACAAATCTTCGCAGATAATTTCATCTGCACAGTTCATCGGTGGCAGTTGCATTTTCTATTCGATAAATCGTTGATACTTGCGTTTGCACAGTTTTATCGTTTCGTGTGGATACGACGCCGCGATCTATTCGACCGATCGACAAGTTTCTGGAATTATTTTACTGAGAGCCTGTGGTGATATTAGAGTAGAGAACTTCATGCATTCATATGAGCGACCTGTAGCTAAAAATCTCAGTGTTGCAGATAATCGTGAGGACTTATTGCTTCTCTCATTACAGTGTTCTTTTTCTGAATCAGCGGGGTGACTAAAGCCAAGAGGGTTAAGTACGTCTCCTCGTTCATTCTTAAATAGTTATGCCAATCTTTTGGTGCCAATTTCAACTCATTTAATGAATTTATATGAGAGTATGACTTCCGTTTTAGAAGCCAGTCCTTACACCACACATTACGTGATTTTTTTTTCTTTAAGCATATCATCAAACCCAAAAATGCAAGTGCATCTTCATTATCTTCCGTTATTGCCGATGACATGTTTCTCGCGCGAGCCTCTGTGTACAACTGACAATATCGACGCAGATATCTGTGCCGTGTAGAGGCACCAGGGCTATTCGATTTAACTGTGCAGTTTGAAATCGCAACGATATATCGTTATGTGTGTAGCGGGCATAAGAGTAGCCTCTTTTTTGTACTGAGCCAGTACAATGTCCCACTTCAAATGACGCGAGGCGTACTGAAGCTCCAAGCTCGGCGATACGTTTGAAGTTACGAGTACGAATATGACATTTGATTTTATTGCAGTACAATAGTTACAGTCGGAACTCTGATTGATGATATATTAATAATCAGTATCGCAAAGTGATATGAAACGATTAGGATAGTGCATTATGTTTGTAAGTAGGTAAATAAAAATATAAACAATTAATATATTTCAAAGGGTTAAGATATTCAAAAGCAAAACAGTCGATTCAATACGTGCCTCATAGGATATTTCCTCATCGCTCCCCAGTATTTGGGAGGTCTCGGGTTCAAACCCCGGGGCCGACTGGTCTGCCATGAGTTTTTTAGTGCACCCCCACCTGCCCCCCCCGCCCAATTGACGCCCCTGCATACAAGTGTATCCTCTGATCTGGCTGAAGGAGTTAATCCCAAACTCAAGCTGCCCGCCTCCCTGACACATACTTCATGGAGGAATGAAACACGTGTGTTTCCTTTTTTCCATCGCTCGACAAGACTCGAAAAGCAATAATGCAATAAATTTGTAGCATGCGTCTCACTTCCTCTTTGTCTTCATCCTACAGTTTTACGGAGACGGAAAGTAAGTAGCGCGACACCCACGTCATAAAATTTGAAGCAGTACAATATAAAATGTTGAGCCGCTCTTACATTTTGACGTCATGTACGGGACAAATGTACTGCCTCTTGTATGTCCTACTCAACACTATATATGCCCTAGGGCGTTATGGGCGGGCATTATGGATCATAACGCCCGATCATTGAATGAGGACAACTGAAGCAACTTCCATTGATTAAATACTTCATAATCCTTGTCGTATACGACTCTGGATTTCTCCGGCAATGAATTATTCGCAGCTTTGGCTGCATTTTCTATGATATTCTTGGGTAAATCCATTTTTATTTCCATTATTTCTATAAGACTACACAAAGAAAGCAGCAATGACATTCACTAAATATGATGACGAAAATATTCACAAACGTCAAAATATCAACAAATGACATGCCTACTATGAGAGGGAAAATGGAAAGTATAGGAGCAATTAACCGATTTTAAAATCGATTTTTCATTATAATAAAATAATTTTTTCGTGAAAAATAAAATCTTGTATGCACCACGTGCGTTACTAGATTTTATTCTGTTCGAATCGCATCTTGATGCGATGCACTTCGCGAGGAAAATACGACCTCACTGACGGAGCTCTGCTGCTCACCCGTTTTTTGGAACGAAGTTCCTTACGGCAGACTTGGAGGAGATAGGGATTTCACTGCGGGACCAAACTGAAAAATATGCGAGACTAAAAGTGTGACGGAAGTAGACTGACGAAAGTCACGCTTTTAGTTAACACAAGCGAATATTGTATACCTTTCTCTTTCTCCCTCTTTCTTTTCATTCTCTCATCCCTTCTCTGTCTGATCCCACTCCCCCACATCAATCGCCAATGCATTATAATGTACTCATTAATTCATGCACAAGCAACTCGAAAACGTCAAATGTGAAACATCGAAATAATCTTTGTATAAGTTATATGCATAAAAGAACAGATTACGACAAGAATCAGATATGGCATAATGAAAAGATAAAGCTTTACAAATTTGTTCCATAAAATAATGACTACGTATTGTAGGTTTATATTCAATTATATAGCGTGGCGATACGTTATCTTCTCGTTATATACACACTTGCGTCTACATTTTACATTGCGTTGACGACCGAGTGGTCTAAGTACTGAGCCCTGGTGTGCCGTATTTCTGGGTTCGAATCCCAAAGGTTATTTCTGGCTTTTTTAATTTTATTATTTACAATCTCGTAAGAGCTCTTAGCGTCACATTTCAATATTAATTATTTCTAATTGGATTAGTATAAGTTATCACTTCTGTCATGCGCCCCGACACGCACAT
The DNA here is from genome assembly GCA_030704885.1 of Cynegetis impunctata. Taxonomy (NCBI): domain Eukaryota; kingdom Metazoa; phylum Arthropoda; class Insecta; order Coleoptera; family Coccinellidae; genus Cynegetis; species Cynegetis impunctata. The sequence goes on from JARQZK010002903.1 coordinate 147,646, forward strand.
ATTTCGTTTTCGCAAATTGAGGTCTTTCTATATTATCTATATACTACCTGGTGTCCCATGACACCGTTTCTTTTTTGTGTCTGCCTCATCTGAAAGTAAGTACCAGAATATAAAATTTTCTGAAAGCTATAAAGCAATATTTATATCTTGTTCTTACGTGCAATAAAGTTCCACACATTTGATCACCGATACGATCTTCAAAGTGTTCAGTTCTAGCGTTGCCGCGTCCTTTCGATCCTTTTGTCCGTAACAAACGGAGCGGAAACTTGAAAGACAAAAAAATTGATAGCATCACGTACATTTAACTATTTTTCTTGCGAGAAAATAATATAAACGCTTTCATCTCCGCTTACAGTTCTATCGATCCTATAATAAAGCCTTACGAGTTGTAGCCCAAAGTTATATATCGTTCTACAGAATGTCTGGACTCTAAAGGAGCACACACCTTTGGAGAGAGAGAAATAGCTTTTTTGTCATATAGAATTACAAAATTTTGTAGACAAAGCACATTATAAAGAATTAAAAATAAAATTTAACAATAATAACTTTCACTAGTTGAACAACAGAAGAATCTATTAAAATAAAAGAACAAAACATAAGAACATTTATGGGTCAATTATGTATAAACATATGTTAAGAATCAACATATTTGTCATTTAAATTGAATAAAACAGATACAAAATTTTGTATATTACAAAAAAACATTAAGATATGTTGCTACCAAATGTTGAACTCAAGGGTCTATGGTACATTGTGAAATTCAGTTACAGAATAAAATTCTACTACTGAGTAAAATGGTCTCTCCAAAAAAAAGCCTTAGTCAAACTTCGGAACTTTTTGTATGTATTTATAGATTTTAGCTCCAATTGTAGGTGATTGTATAACTTTCCGGCATTGTAGGTAAAGGAGTTTTTTGTTAAGACAGAGGTGGGTGCTATTAAATAAATATCGCTATCTGAATTTCTTGAGGGATACCTATGATTTGGTCTTTCTGAAATGTTATGAATGTGTTTGCGAACCAAACAGACGGATTCGAATATAAATAGTGCAGGAAGAGTCAGAATTTTGAATTTTTCAAAGTAGAATTCGCAATGTGTTCTTCTGCTCAGATCAAACATATAACGAATTGCACTCTTTTGTAATCTGAAAATAGACTCAAAGTGGAAGAGGCTGCTTGAACCCCAATAAGGCAAACCACAACGAAAGTGAGATTCGAATAAAGAAAAGTATGTCGATAACGCAGCAGAAATTGAAAGCTCTCTAGAAATCGTTTTAATGGCGAAACATGCGGAAGATAATTTTTTTGTTAATATGTCTATATGAGTAGACCATTTGAGCGACTCATCAATAGAGACACCTAAAAACTTCACTGAGTTCACTGTTTGAATTGTGTTATTGTATAGGGTAATAGGTTGTAGGTTATATCTGTGTTGAAACAAAGTCCATTTGAATCAGACCAGAGTTTTATCTATACATACTGATGGTCTCCTGAATTCGACCAGAAAGAAATTCTGGCTTCGCTGATGACAGTATTCTAATTCACCACCAACAAGAGGTCTACCAGCACATCTACACATCTGGCCATCAATGTGTTACACTAACTGAGTTCATAGATAGCGTCGATTTCGTACTGTAGATCTGAGATAATTGGTATGGTTTCACAGGTCACTAGGTCCAAAACTTCCATGATAGATCGTCAATTATTATTGGAAAACCAAATTATTGAGCCCACAATATACTGCATCATTTATGAAACGGCTTTAACTTCAATTTAACTTGGCTCGAGCACATTTCCACCATTGCCAAAATAGCTACAGATAAGCCTAGTTATCAACTTTGCACCAAAGCGCTATTGCAGCAAAAGCTCAAATACGTCTAGCATTTGAATACTTCTCTTATTATTGTAGCTCGGCACTTATATGCACTCCTCTCGTCTACTTCGTCAATTTAACAAATAGCAATGAGGCTTGTAGACGATCCGTCATTGAAATCTCATCTTCATTCACTCAAACATCGTAGAAGAGTTGCCTTATGCTTAGTGCTGTGCAGCCTCCATTATTCTACCAGGAGAAAATTCACTCATCTCGGAAAGTACTCATTGAACCTACATACTTGCCTCAATTAAACAAACAGAAGTGTAGCTTATAGACGACACATCAATGAACAGCTCATCTTTATTCACTCGACCATCGTAGGAAGCTTGCCGGCTTATTCCTGGTGCTGTGCAGCTTCCATTATTCCACCAGAGGCACAATTCACTCATCATGTGAGAAACCTAGATAATACAATAATACATTGCAATTTGTCGTGCACATCAGAACACCAATTATCGTAAACCCTTTTTTAATCGAACCGCAGCCTATGTAACGCTCTACCATCAAAACTTGGCATCGACTTGTTCAAATCAAGAGTATAAATTGTCATTTGCTGAAATCATTTCGGGGTTCCTAAGAAGCGTTATCAGTTTTAGCTTTTTCCTAGAATTGCTCATAAAAAAAACACGAACTAAAGATCCTAATGGTTTCGTTCAGTTGTGTGCTCATATCTGGTTTGATACAATGTTAGATTATATTTCCAATATGATCTAATATTGTCCAGCGCCATCTATTGGGCATTAGTGGAACAATCTCATACTCCTGGTGCCACCTTTTGGTATTCACAACAACTAAATGTTTTTACCCGGGTGTATTGTAAGCAAAACTTGTACTTTTCTGTGCCATATTTTGATAATTCTGGGCCTTCGATGAATCTGCATGAAACGAAGACAGAGGTATATTATCGTAAAGAATATGAGCCGATGTCAACGGTAGAAAACGGTTAATACAAATACGAGCAGATCTTCGCACTTAGGAAGATTCCTCACGTCCATTTCTGACGCACGGTGTACGGAGACCTTTAGACGTTTGCAACGAAATTACTATAAAGTGGATATAGAGAGAGAGTGAACGGGTGTAGGCGGACCAGTCGATTACGGACAAAATAATATGTGGGAATGAGCTACGATGCAATGAACAGAAACTTCGATCCAGTGGTTAAAAATGCATTCGACGAAACACCTGGCGACAAAAATAACAAAAAAGATGACTATAACCCCCGGTGGCACTTGGAACGATTTTAGAGCATGGAACTTGATTGAAAAACATGACATGGCGAAGTGGTCCAGGCCTTATACGTTGATTTAAACTTATTTAGGTTATTTGAAAAATACAGAAGTAACGTTTTTTAAATTAAAAATCTTTAGAGGTAATCATAGTTTTGACCTCATCAGTGTTTCAATCCAAATAGACCTCTCACGTTTTTTTCCTGGAAGTAGATAGCCTAAATGAAGTGTATGAGACGTACTTGAATATTATGAGACATTTTCTAATTCATATTGAAGTTTGAGTATGTATGTTCATTATTACAAACGATTTTTCAAAAATATACGTTTTACTGAGCTTGAGAGAAGATATTAGGAAATTAGGAGGTTATTTTTACTCACGCAACCTATGTTTCGTAAAAACTTGCTTATATTAAATATAGATTATATCTAATACTTATTTTAGATATGAACTAGGGGTGGAATTTCAAAACGTCTCTTGTCAATTTTTTTAGAAACAATCTATGAAGTTCTTTGTGACGAAAATTGAAGATTTCTTCATTCAAAAGGTCTTAGAACCTGCAAAAAATCTATTTTTAACATTCAGTCTAGTTTCAAAAGGTATCTTCGACTTCGAAAACGTTTCTCGTCAAATATAATTTTGCTAATGATTCAAAAAACATACGTAATATCATTTTTGTTTACATAACAATAGTTCAAACTAAATTATTTTAAAAAATGGACAGATTAATGGGTACAATAGGTTTTTTGAGTACAGCAATATTTTTGTGACAGCATTTTCCAATCAGTTTTTAAAATGGACAAGAAAAATTTTGAAATTCAACATCTATTTATATATATATATATATATATATATATATATATATATATATATATATATCTATATATATATATATATACAATTATATATATATATATATATATATATATATATATATATATATATATATATATATATATATATATATATATATATATATATATATATATGATACCACTTGATACCATATCATAGTATGGTATCAAGTGGCTCAGAACAGATGGGAATGGAAGATGTTGGGAAAGGCTTATGTCCAGGAGTGGGCAAACGAAAGCTGACAAAGAAGAAAGAAGATATATATATAACTTTTTGATCATTATTAGCAATAACAGGCTTGGTGAATCTCAAAAAACTCGATTTTATTAAAAAGTTGACGTTTCGCCACGACATTCGTGGCTTCATCAAAAATTTTCAAATATTGAAACTTCGTTGACATTTATTGATTTGAAAAAATTTGAATAGTTAAAAAAGACTACTATGTTTCATCATAATTTTTCGGCTGTGGCCGTTCTCTGTTATTTATTACGTGCTATTCAGTCCAATATTAACATTCAAATCTGTTATTATTAGATGGTAAGGGAAACCACAGAAACCTTTACCCACGTAATGTTCGAAATAGGTTCAAATTATTTTGATTTTGAAAAGTCAAAGAATAGGGTACTATGTTCTTTTTTTCAAAATTTTTTTATTACGGCTGTGGCCGTCTTCAGTTATTAATTAAGTGCTGTTTAGTCCAATATCAACAGTCAGGTCTGTTGATATTAGATGGGAAGGGAACCACAGAAACCTTCACCCACATAATGTACAAAATAGGTTTAAAATATTTGATTGTTGAATTTGTCTTTAAAAAGACATTACTTGTAATTTTGGAGATCAAATGTTCTAAACTATACTTTCTTTTTAGAAAAATTGAAAATTCTAGATGTTTCGATTTTGTCTAAGAAGATGAGTTGTTATGGTTAGAGTTTGTTATTGAATTATTTGGTTTTGATTTATGTTGTTTCTTAGAAAAATTAAAGAATTAAATCTGCGTATATTGAACTTAAATGTTTTATATCTGTTCTATCATTTACGACATTATTTAAATTATTATCAAAAACGCAGAGAATTCACTCCGAGTGAAGTACGCTACACTGAAGAGGTCTAACAAGATCGAAACAGTTGTATGCAGATTTTGAGCAGGGGCGACTTGACATGTTCTATAACTCGCTGTTGTTTTGTGAGTGCAGATTTTGCTTCATGGAATACATATAACCAGCTGCCTTGGAATGGTTTTTTTTAAATTTTTGAAGAATTTTCCTTGTTCATTTTAAGTGATATATGGAAAATAGATAGTCTATCAAATCGACATTTCGTGTACATTCAGATTATTGTATTAAATACATAGCTAAACGTTGTTTGTAAACCTTGAGAGTCAGAGATTACAACCTTATTTACTCAATTGTTCTTCCTGATCTTGAAACATAATACGAGATCAAATAGTAACAGTAACTCAAACGTATTTATTAGGACAGTCATAAAACGCGAATGGCATCATTTCTAAATTTAAATATTTTATTAGGAATTTCGGAAGATACATTTAAATCTAGGTCATTCTAAATCGATTACACACATCGATAAATTTGTCGAGTGAATTGTAAATGGGACAAAAATCAGTGAATGAACTACTGTAGTCTATAGTTGAGATGTGGATGTTTTTAAATGATTATTTGATCGCCGATATGAGTCGTCTTGTAATAACAAATTTTGTGTGTATTTGTTTACTTTATATACTTCGTCACGTTTAGTTTATGAATTGCTTCTTTTATTATAAGAAAATAATAACTGGTTTGTATCAGTCATAGATCTATGGAAAGTACTATATGAGGAGTATTAAATTATTTATTCGTGTTATATTAGTTCTCGGTATCCGGCTTTTCGTGGGAGTAATTTCGTTAATGCGAAAAAATGTGTAACAGAAAGTAGAGAAAAGCGGGTGCTATTTTGACTTTAAGGGATTGAAAGAGGATGTTTTTAATACTTTTCACCCCCAAACCACGCCAAATTGAATAGGATGTTAGAGAATTGCCTTTTCGTGGATTCATTCATTTTCCTTATCTGTTGATATTTTGATCTAGATATATATTTTTTCCGTGGGTTTTGAGGTTTTGCCTGCCTGCAAAGCTCCTCTGAAATTAAGTATGTAATAATTTGAAAGTAAAAAAATTGAGGGAAACTATTAATGAAGAACAAAAATACTTCCCAATAAATTATGTGCCGAATTTGAGTAGCAAAATTTGTAACAGACTATCGTTATGTTAAACAATGTGTATAAATAAAAGAAACTTGACGTCATTCTTGGTCAATAATAAAGAAAAATCTAACATCGGAGAAAACAGTGGTGTTTACAAAATATTTCGCCACGAATGTCCTGCTTTCTATATTGGACAAACAGGTAAGAATATAAACATTCGTGTTGAAGAACATGAAAAGTCAATTTTACAAAATAAAAATACCAAGGCTTCTCCGAACATTGTATAAAATTTAATCATCTCCTGGATTTCAACAAAACCCAATTGTTGCATTCGGGTAACAAAGGAAAGCGCCTTGACCTTCTTGAAATTCTCGAAATAAGTTCCACCCATAATAATGAATTACCCCTTGAAACGAACAAATTGATTTTCGGGTATCACCTTTGCTTTTGTCTGTTTCATAAAATAAGATGTAATACTCTCCTGTAGTCAGTCTTGATAATGAGTTCATAGCTCGAAACATCGTCGACTATCCTTTACTGCTAAATACATTATCTAAATATTTTTATATAGTGAAACTTAAGCCAAGTGTGTTTTATTTTAAAGTTTAAACTTTATAATTTCGACAATTTGATTGAAAGTTCGATTTCCAAAATTTGTATTAGTTATAACCACCTTTAAATAAAGAATAAAAACATAATCTAAGAAAAGGCTGTAGATTTATCGTTTTTAAATTAATATAATATTATATTAATATATTATATAATTATATTAATATTTACAGTTTTTGCTAAGCCTGTTTGTAGTTTTCAACTAAGTTGGTGTTGGCAACACTGGTTGTTTTTATTAGGTAAAAGAATAGTGAATTGAATTGGCATTTACTTGGTGAAAGTTCATATTCATAACTTTATAAATAAATAAAAAAACTAACTTTTCACAGGTTGGAATAAAAATCTATGTAGTAAACGCGTAATTGGATAATTTCATTACTTATATTTATTCCATACACCCTCGTATTAAATTATCTCTAGAAACTGAGATGAATAATTCTATTAATTACTTAGATTTAACTAAATTGATTTAAATGAATTTTCAATTTTTCATAAACCATCTCATATATTACAATTCATAACACATCACTACACCCTTTGTCACATAAATTAGCGGCTTATCATAGTATGATTCATGGGCTTTTCAAAATTCGGTTATCCGAAGCTAATTTTCGAAAGGAATTGCATATAATTAAACAAATGGCAGTAAATAATGGTTATTCACCCAATATGATCGACAGCCTCATTCAGAGGAAAAAATACAAAATAGCAATTTCAGAAGTTTACCCACTTATATCCGAGAAAAGTGGGGTATTTAACAGTTTAACATACTTGGGCAAACCTTCCGAAAACCTGAAATTGTTTTTTCATAAACAAAATTTCATATAAAACCAACAATAGCATTGGAAAATTGATTAAAAACAACAAATCAAAAATTCATAGAGATGAACGTACTGGTGTTTATAGACTCGACTGTAACGATTGTGAAAAATTCTATATAGGAAGTACAATTAGAAATTTCAAAACTCGAATACACGAATACAAACGTAGCTAAATTAAGCAGAAAACTGACTCTAGTTATGCGTGCCATGTTATTCAAAAAACCATACCTTTAATCATTAATTAATTAATTATAATATATTACAATTAGATAATAGTCTCCATAAAAAACTGTTGGGAATCCCTATACATCAATAAATATAAAAATTCCTGAAACCTACATAACGACCAGATTGAAGTAAACTCTTCTCCTCTCCTTAATCTGTTCAATGTACCTACTAATAGCGCTCAATGAATTGCTTATTGTTATCTATAAAAAAAAAAAAGTTTCTTTAGGAACCCGTCTGTTCTATTCAATTTTTCGTATAAATAGATTGTTTTGCAATAATAGTTTAATATGAGATGAAGTCAATGTTATGACGAAACGCGTTTACTCAATAAATTTTTATTCCAACCTGTGAAAAGTTAGTTTTTTTATTTCTTCATAAAGTTATAGAAGAATAGTGAATGAATTGCAACGAGTTTTAACGTTATTTTCCCGGCATAACTACACGTAATTTTGAATAAGTTGTAAGAACCGTTTAAGGAACAGTAAGTGCAACACCTTTTATCTTATCTGCCGGATAAAGTACTAGTGTTAGAGCCGTTCAGCTACTAAATATTCAGTATTTTAGCTTTGCTGCGAAGTCGTTCGGCTTTTTTTACGGCCGGCTGGAAACAGTACCTGTGGATATATAAGGCGCCAGTCAACTTAATATGCGGTATGACTTGCGAACGTGATTCATCGCTCAATTTGAAAAAATTCGGCGAATTTGGTGAATAATTAAAGAGTTAAGTCATCTAGTAAAATAAGGAATGTTTGATTTCCGTATTTTTTTTTTTAAATCTTTATTCAAGAAAACAAGATATCACAGATAATCAGTACATAAGATTCCTATGACTAATAACATTAATATAATGGATTTAAGTTAACATCAAAACATATATATTTTTTTTGAAAATTTAGAGATGGCTCTTGATTTACATTTTTGCCATCTGTCTTTCCTGAGCAAGTTTAAGAAATCATTTAAGTGGCCTTTTATAAATACATTGAAGTGATACAGCCCATGTAAAATCCACATCCATACATTTTCGTCCTTTTTGCATGCAAACGTCAGTTGGAATAGTTGGTATGGATTTTGACTGTGGTTGTCAATATTGATACCGAATTTGTTTAGTAATTTGTATTTGGTCCATTCCCAACTGTCCTTTGCAACCGTACAATTTTTAATTCTATGAGTTAATGTGTCTTCATTCTGACAAACAGAACATTTGTCGTTATTTATTATCCCATGACCATTCATTTTTGTTGCTACTGGAATTATATCATTGAGAATCTTATACACTGATGACCTCCATGTAGTAGGTATAAGGTCATTCCCTATATGCCTCCAAATCTTATTTGATTTCAAGTTAGGAAATTTCTGCAAAATTTTGGGTGTCACCTCGGTTTGTTTTGAGATAATCCCATATAAAAACTTAGCTGACACTCTATCTTGATTTGTTATATGCAGTACGCATGAGTTCCATGCATCTTTAATTTTCTTGAATTCTCTTGTGGATGTATACTTCGAATGCCCCGTGAAAATTTCCGTGAGAATTGAATGATAGTGTATCTTTGTATCTTGCTCTACCCGAGAATGGAAATGTGTCTTCAGAAATAATGCAATAGATTTTAGTTCTAACTCAACAAGACCTAATCCTCCTCTACTGGATGGAAGATACAACTGTGGTCTGGCCACCCGATAAATATCACCATGCCATATGTAATTTCCAGTAAGTTTTACCAATTTTTGTGCAGATTCGTGCGGCAAGGGAATGACTTGAGCTAGGTACCAAACTTTTGAAAATATATATACATTGCAAAACCTTATTTTCTGAATTAGATCCAAGTTCCTGATGCTATTTATAACAATAGTGGTCTTGGCATTGAGAATTACTTTATTCCAATTGCTTTTTACCATTTCCTTAAAATTTGTGGAGACTACCATTCCCAGGTAGTCCCCATAGTCTGCGTATTCAAGATCGTAGCTGACGATTTTTCATGTCTAGAAATTAGCCCAGTCAGTTTAGTTAATCAATTAACAATAATTCCAAGAGTTTTCAAACTTTAATCTAGGGTCGGGAAAGAGATAAAAACAAACTATGAAATTTTGCAACCTTTTCCGGAGTCCGGAACATCGTTAAAATTGCAATAACATTGAATTTTGCCTTATGCTTGTGAAAAAAATTCCAACAGTTCTACAAATTTGGAGTAGTATTAAATATATTATTTTTTATCGCGTATCAAATTTGCAACCAATTTAAGGGTACGGAACAATTTTTTATTCAAAATTAACGTTTTTCTTCGATAAACTGACCTTAAAAAATTTAAAAATTGTGCAAACTTGACAGATACTTCGGAAAAATGTACCGAACAGTGGTATAAATTTGCAACCTCTCACGCTGACCGGAATATGTTTATTTATATTTTTTTTAATTCGTGGTAATTTTTTCGGGCAAGATGGTCTCGAATTATTACAAAAGTTTTGAAACTTGGTTGCAAATTCAGAAAATATATATTCTGATGCATTTGCAAATTTGCAACCTTGTTCCGGACCGCGTACAAATATATATATATATATATATATATATATATATATATATATATATATATATATATATATATATATATATATATATATATATAAATATATATATATATATATATATATATATATATATATATATATATATATATATATATATATATATATACACATATATATATATATATATATATATATATATATATATATATATATATATATATATATATATATATATATTCATTCGAATTGATGTTGCCTGTGAACTATTTCTAATCTTTTGATAATTATTAGCAAAAACAGGCTTGTTGAATATCAAAAAACTCGATTTTATAAAAAAATTGACGTTTTTTGATAAAGCCACGAATGTCGCGGCGAAAACGTCAACTTTTCAATAAAATCGAGTTTTTTGAGATTTAACAAGCCTGTTATTGCTTATAATTATCAAGAGATTATATATATATATATATATATATATATATATATATATATATATATATATATATATATATATATATATATATATATATATATATATAATCTCTTGATAATTATTAGCAATTACAGGCTGGTTGAATCTTAAAAAACTCGATTATATTAAAAAGTTGACGTTTCACTACGAAATTCTAAAAAATTGAAATTTCTTTGACATTTTTTGATTTGAAAAAACTTGAACAGAACAAAGACGACTTGTTTTGTTAAAATTTTTTCGGATGTGGTTGTTCTTTGTTATTTATTATGTGCTATTCAGTCTAATATTAACATTCAAAATTGTTATCATTAGAAGGTAAGGGAAACTACAGAAACCTCTACCCACGTAATGTTCGAAAAAAATAATAATAGGTTACTATTTATCTAACAACAAAGAAATTAGTCGCGGGAAAATATTAAAAAAGTAGAGCAGAATTATCGGTATAGAACGCTTATATGGAAGCAGCCGTTGACACGTGTTTCGGACTCTTTGGTCCTCATCAGAACGGCGTAGCTAAGCATTGGATTGAAAATTTGGAGATGAAAATAGAATAACAAACAAAATCCTCTGTTATGGAAGACATCTCCAAATTTTCAATCCAATGCTTAGCTACGCCGTTCTGATGAGGACCAAAGAGTCCGAAACACGTGTCAACGGCTGCTTCCATATAAGCGTTCTATACCGATAATTCTGCTCTACTTTTTTAATATTTTCCCGCGACTAATTTCTTTGTTGTTAGATAAATAGTAACCTATTATTATTTTTTTCGAACATTACGTGGGTAGAGGTTTCTGTAGTTTCCCTTACCTTCTAATGATAACAATTTTGAATGTTAATATTAGACTGAATAGCACATAATAAATAACAAAGAACAACCACATCCGAAAAAATTTTAACAAAACAAGTCGTCTTTGTTCTGTTCAAGTTTTTTCAAATCAATAAATGTCAAAGAAATTTCAATTTTTTCGAATTTCGTAGTGAAACGTCAACTTTTTAATAAAATCAATTTTTTTAAGATTCAACCAGCCTGTAATTGCTAATAATTATCAAGAGATTAAAAATAGATCACAGGCAACAACAATTCAAATAAATAAATATATATATATATATATATATATATATATATATATATATATATATATATATATATATATATATATATATATATATATATATATATATATATATATATATATATATATATATATATATATATATATATATATATATATATGGATGATATGTATGGAAACGGTCGATTATTTACTAAAGTAAGATAGCTAGCGAAAAATGTTTAGACACAAAAGTTTTAGGGTTTTTCAAAATCTATCACACTAAATAAAAATAAAGTATACAGGGTCAGTCAAAAAGTACTGAAGAAATAAAATTACTTTTTCTTCAATAGAACACCCTATATATTATACTATATTTCAATTCTGCTCGAAATTCTGAACAAAATTTACATAGCACATCATTTCCTAAATTCAACCGTTTTCGAGATATCGAATTTTGAAAATAACTTTTTACTACTCTCAAATTTATTAAAGAAAAAGCACGAAATAATGGATATTTATTATGAAAGTCACACAAGGTGGCGTATGTGGATATGATTACAATTCAATTATATTTCTACAGAAAATAAAAAAGCATAATTGTTCAGGGTTGATAAAAATGCACGGAACAAGTTGTGATAAACAACAAATTCTATTTAATAAGGAGCTCAAAGTGTTTACCATTTACCTCCCGATAGTAATGAACTCGCTGACCAAATTTTGTAGTGAATTTAAAATCATGTGAGGAGAAATAGTAGAAATTCCATGCCTTATTATTTCTTGCAACTCTTAGATATTTGGCGGCCTATTTTTGTAGACTACATTTACTGTCAGGAGGTGAAAGGTAAACACTTTGAGTACCTTATTAAATAGAATTTGTTGTTTATTACAACTTGTTCCGTGCATTTTTATCAACCCTGAACAATTATGCTTTTTTATTTTCTGTAAAAATTTTATAATTAAATTGTTATCATATCCACATACTTCACCTTGTGTGACTTTCATAATAAATATCCATCATTTCGTGCTTTTTCTTTAATAAATTTGAGAGTAGTAAAAAGTTATTTCCGAAATTCGATATCTCGAAAACGGTTGAATTTAGGAAATGATGTGCCATGTAAATTTTGTTCAGAATTGAAATATGGTATAATATATAGGGTGGTCTGTTGAAGAAAAAGCAATTTTATTTCTTCAGTACTTTTTGACTGACCCTGTATACTTTATTTTTATTTAGTGTGACAGATCTAAACATTTTTCGCTAGCTATCTTACTTTAATAAATAATCGACCGTTTCCATACATATCAGCGACCCTGTATATATATATATATATATATATATATATATATATATATATATATATATATATATATATATATATATATATATATACCTATATATACACAGGATACTCGGATTACTAAAGATACTGACTAATAATTCCATTCATTGAGTAGCGTCATCTGCAGAAGTATCCAACGCATCATCATCAAGTATGCGTTCTTTGCGGGGAAAAAACCTACGGCGTCATTAAAAACGACCAGTTTCGCTACCGGAGGCACGAAAAAATCAAAACATAACCTATAAATCTTCGTTATTAGCTCTACCAACTTGTACGTTCCGATCTGTACTTATAAATCATCTAGATCGAACAAGTGCATCAAATCGAGGGTTTTATTATGCTAATCGCCCATATATAAGACCATTTAATACCATTCCTCTATATCGGGATAAATTACCTCTGGATGTATCTGTTGAATAATGCATGAGGGGGTTTTTTTGTTCGATTTATGCGTGTGTAAGAAGAGTGATTGCTAAGTGGGAACAAGATAAACAAGGTCAATTGCGTGGCAGATTTCTCGCATGGCCAGGTAAGGGGGGACGATGAAATCTACCACGTGATTTATAGTTTGTAAGAACAGGTGGCATTTCAACGGATATCTTCAATTCAAAATTATTACGGGGGTCCGAATTTTCTTGTTCCAAAGAAACTTCAGTCTTAAACTCCTGATGTTGTCAAATTGGTGAACGAAACGTTTGGAGATTGTCGAAAGCAGCTAGATAGTGTAGTGGTATGAAACACTTCCTGAAACGTGAGTGGGTTAGAGAAAATTTGTCTATGCCATTATGAATTTTTCATTCTACTTGAAACTTTCATGAAACCACATGTTTATTTTGATTTCAAGCAGTTCGTGGAACGAAAGAATCTTTAAGAGAATTTGCCATCCCATTAGGAAGTTTTTCCTCGAATGTTTATTGAATATCTACCACTATGATTGCTAAAGTTACCTGATCTAAACCCAATTGAGCAGATGAAAACTTTTTTGATTTAAAAAATAACCACTTCAAATGCGCCAATGTGTTGTGAATATCATCCACTATGGCCGCTAAAGTTACCTGATCTAAACCCTGTTGAGCACATGAAAAATTACAAGTAGGCAACTCTGAATAATAGGTAGTCCTCTTGTCAGATCCTTTAAAACGTAGAAACTACCAAATAAATATCCAGTTATATTTATTTCAAGCAATTTGTGTAACGAAAGAAACTTAAAGAGAATTTGCTAACCCATTAGGAGCTTTTGTATGATTGATTTGAAAAAATAACCACTACAAATGCGCCAATATGTAGTGACTATCATCCAGTATGGCCGTTAAAGCTACCTGATCTAAACCCTGTTGAACACATGAAGAATTTTGAGCAGGCAACTTTGAATAATAGGTAGTCTGCTTGTCAGATCATTTGAAACGTAGAAACCACCATTTATAGATTCCTTTATTTTGATTTGATGCGCCAATGTGTGGTGAATATCATCCACTATGGCCATTAGAGATACCTGATCTAAACCCTGTTGAGCACATGAAAAATCCGATACAGGTAGCTTTGAATAGTTTGTAGTTTGCTTGTCAGATCCTTTGAAACGTAGAAACCACCATATATAGAACGTACTGTACGTGAAACGTGCCAGGCACTTCACCCGTTAAAATTTACCTGCCCCATCGATGGGACAATTGTAATTTACGTTCAAATGTTCCACAAATTGGCCATTCATGCCGTAAAAGGTGCAGATCTCCAACAAATTTTTACCTGGCGGTAGCATTTTGTATTCTAGAAGTTGAACAAGGGTTAACAAATACCTACGTGGGATTCCGAGAGATAGTGAATAGTGAAAAATGGGGAATGAGATGCAATTAATGTCCGTCAGTTAATAAACGTTCTTGTACTGGTTTGTTTGATTAGGACAGATAAACATTAGTCAAATTTTAAGAGCAGAAAACAGTGTTTTGATTTGATTGCTATATGTTTATCAAGGATGCAAATTTTTTTGAAAACATCTATGGAAAGTACACAATTTTTATAGAAAATTATTCTTTGTTTCTCAATATGAATATGTGAAGAAATGGTGGAAAAATTAATAACAAGCTTGCCTTTATTTAAAAATATGTAAACTGTTGAATTTTCAAACTTTAAAAATAAAGCAACACTTGGCTTAAGTTTCACTACATAAAAATAATTAGGTACTGTATTTAGCAGTATAGGATAGTCGACATGTTTCGAGTTATGAACTCATTGTCAAGACTGACTGCAGAAGAGTATTACATCTTATTTTATAAAACAGACAATAGCAAAGGTGATACCTGAAAATCACGAGGGGTTATTTACTGTTATGGGTGCAACTTATTTCGAGAATTTCAAGAAGGCCAAGACGCTTGCCTTTATTACCTGAATGCAACAATTGAGATTTGTTGAAAGTACTGCATGACGAGTATTAAATTATTTTTATTTTTCACTTGTATATTATTTGTTTATTTTACCTTAGATACGGTTGCTATAAACACACTCATTATACCCTAGGGCGTTATAAGCGGGCATTATTGATCATAACGCCCGCTCATTGTACGAGGAGAAATGAAGCAACTTCCATTGATTAAATAGGTACTTCATAATCCTTGTCCTATACGACTCTGGATTTCTCCGGCAATGGATTATTCGCAGCTTTGGCTGCATTTTCTATAGTATTCTTGGGTAAATTCATTTTCATTTCCATTATTTCTATAAGACTACACAAAGAAAGCAGCAATGACATTCACTAAATATGATGACAAAAATATTCACAAACGTCAAAATATCAACAAATGACATGCCTACTATGAGAAGGAAAATGGAAAGTATAGGAGCAATGAACCGATTTTAAAATCGATTTTTCATTGTAATAAAATAATTTTTTCGTGAAAAATAAAATCTTGTATGCACCACGTGGGTTACTAGATCCTAACGCGTTAGGATCTATATAACGCACTTGGTACATAAATAACAATTATGTTTAAACTTTATTCTTTATGATGTTTCACCAAGTGATGTGCGAGAATTAAATCTCAGCTATGAAATAAGTTCGGTTGAAATAGGTTCTTGGTGTAGTATCTACTAGCTTGGGAATTGCTCGTATTTGTAATAAGATTGCGTTTGATAGTATTTTAAATAATGTAATATGCTCATTATCGGTAAAATTTCTGCTAAATTAGTCTTGATTGAGTTTGATCGTCTGCAATTGTCGATGCATTAGATGCGGCCACGTCCCACTGCTTCCGAATTCCAAGCTTATGTTTTCCAAGAGACGCCGCTTGTCATTATACCGTGGGAAAACTCGAACAAAGACGCTCTATTCCATTGTAAGTCCATAATACCATATTTCATATTCATACTCGTCTTGTGTACTTATAGTGAACAAAGTAAAGTGGCTGAAACGGCAAACGCCTTTACGTAGAATACACTTGTAGTGTAGTTGTAGGTTCACACGACACTACGCCAAGAAAGAGATGCATCTCTAAGCAAGAGTAGGTTGAAGTTACAAGACACGTTCAAGAATATCTAGATAACAAGACGATGTGTAACTTTCAACCATAATATCACCAGTAAATTGTGTTATCGGATGAATTTAAGATAAGAAAGTATACTCTGCGGATTTTTCATTTCCTCTTATTTGATGTAGATATGCATTTTCAAAGATTAAGTTGTATACGACGATCCAGTTTTAATTCTGTTAGAATTATTTGCCGCTGGATATCGTGACTTTGTCTTACAAAAGAAGTAACAATTGTTGGTGAATATTAACGTTAATAAATGTTTCTTCAAGTTTTTGATAAGACATTGTCGAAATGTGAAAAATTATTATTTGATTTACTATATTTTTGAAACAATAATGCGCAGATGTTTAATTTTCAT
This sequence comes from Cynegetis impunctata, assembly GCA_030704885.1. Taxonomy (NCBI): domain Eukaryota; kingdom Metazoa; phylum Arthropoda; class Insecta; order Coleoptera; family Coccinellidae; genus Cynegetis; species Cynegetis impunctata. Next base: position 164,717 of record JARQZK010002903.1, read on the forward strand.
GATCATTTGATTTTGGAACGAAGTTTATCACCGCATGTTACAGTAGGCGACTAGATTGTACAGAAAACTCTAATGGAGATTATTTAAAATTATTCCTAAATATTTATTGTTCATAAGACATAATGTAAAATGTCCTAATAATGATTGGTACCATTGGAAAATTGAACTTCAAGATTGAAGAAAATCATAAAAATCAAGAACATATAATCTATTTACCTAAATAGTGAAAATCGTGAGTAAAAACTTATATACACACCGTGTCAACGGATGTGGAGCTCAAGAGTGAAAACTTTTTTATTATTAGTTTTAGCGAAGAATGTTATTCTTGTTCAAAAACCCCATAAACTGAAATAAAATTCAGGTTTTTCATAACCTGATAATCTATTTCATTTTATTTTTCACTTGTATATTATTTGTTGATTCGACCTTAGATACGGTTGCTATAAATATACTCATTATGCCCTAGGGCGTTATGGGCGGGCATTATGGATCATAACGCCCGATCATTGTACGAGGAGAAATGAAGCAACTTCCATTGATTAAATAGGTACTTCATAATCCTTGTCCTATACGACTCTGGATTTCTCCGGCAATGAATTATTCGCAGCTTTGGCTGCATTTTCTATGATATTCTTGGGTAAATTCATTTTCATTTCCATTATTTCTATAAGACTACACGAAGAAAGCAGCAATGACATTCACTAAATATGATGACAAAAATATTCACAAACGTCAAAATATCAACAAATGACATGCCTACTATGAGAAGGAAAATGGAAAGTATAGGAGCAATGAACCGATTTTAAAATCGATTTTTCATTTATCATTATAATAAAATAATTTTTTCGTGAAAATTAAAATCTTGTATGCACCATGTGCGTTACTAGGGCGCGTTAGGACCTATATAACGCACTTGGTACATAAATAACTATTATATAGTATGAGTTGATTTGCCAAAAAAAAATTACTTTCAACAGAGAGTATGGAGGAATTTTCTTAATAAACAAACTGTAAATCGTCGACAAGAGATTCTCCTTCTTATCGAAGGGCTTAAAAATAAAAAAACACATTTTTCCCTCCTTCCTAATCTGTCCTTCTTAGTAGTCACTCGCGAAGCGTAAGTGCAGTAAATAACCACTTCTGTTTCCATCGTAGGACGATGAAGTGGGCCCAAAACTTGAAATATGAAAGGCAGTTCCGATTCGAGTGACTTTTACTTCGCCGACGGCTTGTGCCACAAAAATAGAACAATGTAGAGGGGTCTTAAGAGGGCCCGCGAGCGCTGCAAGCAGGAGAGTAATGCATCACTGATAGCTACTTGATTTTTCGTTAAGTACGTCGGATGATTGATTTACGAATACTGTGCTATTTAAGATTTAGTAATTCTGTCGATTTCGTTTCGACGGATACTTATTCGGCGATTTATTATAAAATAATCAGGGAGATTTGAAATATACGAACAGAGTAGATTCTAACAATATCTTCTTGAGAAAAAATGATTACAGTTGATATTATCTCTATGGTTCGAAACGCTCAATGAAGTTTCGTTAATTCGTAATGCAAACAATGAATACATCTCTATGGTTTATAACGTCCTTGCAGATTTTCATTTATGTCTATAACTGTTCGATCTCTATGGTTCAAAACACATTTGTTGTAACTTTGAAGTTTCTCTAATTTCAACATGACATCTAAATGTCAGCAAATTAATGCTCATTTTACCTATTGCGAATTCAGTCAAAAGGGAAATATACTATTTATTTTAGTTTTAACATTTTCTGGCTAAGCGATGATTACAATAATTGATTTTATCTCTATGGTTCGGAACGTTCAATGAAGTATCCTTAATCAGACATGACAACCATGAATTCATCTCTATGGATCATAACGTTCTCGGAGGTTTTAATTACGTCCATAATTATTCGATCATATGGTTCACAAAAACAAATGTTGAAACTTTGACGTTCTTTGATTTTAACATGACATGTAAATATCAGCAAAAGAATGCGTATTTCAACTATTGTTAATGGAATCAAAAGGAAAACATACTATTTATTTCAATTTTAACATTCTTTCAGTAAGCAGTGATTACAATTGATTTTATCTCTATGGTTCGAACGTCCAATGAGTTTCATAATCAGCAATGACAAGTATGAGTTCATCTCTATGGATCATAACGTTCTTGGAGGTTATAATCTATGTCAATAACTATTCGATCTCTATGCTTCATGAAAACAATTGTTGAAACTTTGACGTTCTTTGATTTTAACATGACATCTATCAGCAAAAGAATGTGTCTTTTACCTATTGTAAATGGAATCAAAAGGAAAAGATACCATTTGTATCAGTTTAAACATTTTGTGGCTAAGCGATGATTACAATTGATCTAATCTCTTTGGTTCGGAACGTTCAATGAAGTTTCCTTAATCAGACATGACAACCATGAATTATTCTCTATGGATCATAGCGTTCTTGGAGGTTTTAATTACGTCTATAATTATTCCATTTCTATGGTTCACAAAAACAATTGCTGAAACTTTGAGCTTTTTGATTTTAAGATGACATCTAAATATCAGCAAAAGAATGCGTATTTTACGTATTGTAAATTAAATCAAAAGGAAAACATACTCTTTATTTTAGTTTTAACGTTTTTTCAATAAGTTATGATTACAATGGATTTTATCTCTATGATTCGATCGTCCAATGAGTTTCATAATCAGCAATGACAACTATGACGTCATCTCTATGGATCATAACGTTGTTGAAGGTTATAATCTATGTCAATAACTATTCGATCTCTATGCTTCACGAAAACAATTGTTGAAACTTTGACGTTCCTTGATTTTAACATGACATCTATCAGCAAAAGAATGTGTCTTTTACCTATTGTAAATGGAATCAGAAGGAACATATACTATTTATATTAGTTTTAACATTTTCTGACTAAGCAATGATTACAATTGATCTAATCTCTATGGTTCGGAAATGAAGTTTCCTTAATCAGACATGACAACCATGAATTATTCTCTATGGATCATAGCGTTCTTGGAGGATTTAATTACGTTTTTAATTATTTTATTTATATGGTTCACAAACACAATTGTTGAAAATTTGACGCTTTTTGATTTTAAGATGACATCTGAATATCAGCAAAATAATGCGTATTTTACGTATTGTGAATTAAATCAAAAGGAAAACATACTCTTTATTTTAGTTTCAACATTTTTCTCAATAAGAAATGATTACAATGGATTTTATCTCTATGGTTCGAAGTTTCGAACGTCCAATGAGTTTCATAATCAGCAATGACAACTATGAAGTCATCTCTATGGATCATAACGTTCTTGAAGGTTATAATCTATGTCAATAATTATTCGATCTCTATGCTCTATTATTAAAACTGACGTTTTTTCGATTTTAACATGACATCTAAATTTTTAATACTTTCGTGATATTCTTGAAGCTAGAGACGAAATGTCGAACGAAAACGTTTTTAGTGAAACAGTTGGCACATAAGTTCAAAATCGAGACATCATGATTAATTCGGAACAGTTGGTAACCGTAATCATCAACTACCGATATAAGCATAGAAAGAATCGTACAGTGTGTCATCAGTCCATTGTATCGGCTTTTCCTAACCATCAATAACAACCATCGACATCCAGCCTACACGTCTTAACTTTCATCTGCCTATTTCAAGACGCTGAATCATTTTCAAGATGATAATAATCACAGATGTAGTATTATGTCTGGTCCCTCGATAATAAGAATAATAACAGTTCACATCTCTTTGTTGCAATATCACAAGTGGGCATATTGCACCTTTCCCCTTTCGTGTTTCTATTCTTCTTTCTTCTTAATCTGTGGATTACACACGTATTATATTATCTGGAGAGGACGTAGGTGTTGTTTAGGCGAAGAAGAATTATACGTACATATATGGGAGTTATAGAAAGGTGTGTCCATTTTTCCGTTGTTGTGCGCTTTGTTCATTGAGTAATGTGTCTGCGATATGTTCGCAACGTACACTTGCAATTGCACAAGTGCACGCAATTAGGTTTATTGGATTAATTTTGATCGATGGTGGGTTGTGCAATATGTGTGCGGATGTGAATTTCGAGATTTTGTCGGTTATTTGCGAACGTAGATAAGCAGTACGTCCCCTACCGGTGTCGAATATAACTAACGCATGGGCCATAGATTGCTTTGTTTCTATCTGTTTACGGGTATTTTATATGAGAAGTTGTTGAGTTTTAATTTTGTTCGGGATCGTTTACAAACGTTCAGAAGAGATGAATCACTATTGTTGCGTATCCTATTGTTCATCGTGGGCAAAAAATAACCGAATATAACTTACATACCTTTCGGAAAGCAGGACAATTCAAAGTTGTATTCCAAACAAAGTTGGGAAACAAGGAAATGATGGACAGAAGAAAGGTGTGGATTCATAACTTGAAGATTGAAAAAAAGTGTCTGAACATCAGAGAGTTGTTCTTTACAGTTTACTGTGAATAATTATTTTCCCTGCAGTAAGTTTGTGGATTTTTCCATATAGAATTATACCAACTAATGATGTGCAATTTTCAGCTAACCGAAAACGTAGGGTTTTCGAAGTCCAATGCTGTTCCCACGGAAAAACTTCCACTTTTATCCGAATCTGAACCTGGGCCATCATCCAGAGATTCTAGATAATTGTATTTTCTTTCATGTAACAACCAGAGATACCTACTAGCAAAATAATAATAAAAAATAATGTTTATTTACACAACCAAAATAACAATTTATCATAACATCAAGAATATGAAATAAAACTTGACTCTTTAGCTAGGTAAAAACTGAAATATTCAATTATATAACCAGGAAATCAGATTCTATCACATAGTTCCTTATACCAATTAATTTATTCGTCCTCTCCTTTATTTTATTATTGATTTTCATGTTCAATGATAAAAACTAACAGTTTAAATTTCAACTTGAGGTAGGTAGGCTATCTACTGTTGAACAGAGATAATATTGTCCTCAATCGAAACACAATGAACCACTGGAAAATACGAAGTCTAAAAAAAACACAAATTAACGTAAATACCATTCCCAATCAATGTAAACAAACCGCTAATGGCCCATAGAGTAGTACCGATATTAGCCGTTCTGGCGCTACGATCTTAATTTCAGTAGCCAATAGTACGAGGGTATGCTGATAGTTCGCAGGCCTGACGTACAGATGGCGCTAGGAGATCAATTTTTTGCTGGCATTATATAATATAGATATAAAAAATACGCTTTAATAGAAAAATAAAAAGTAAAAAATCATTTTCAATAAATTTAAATTAAGAATGGTGTAATTAACGAAAATATTTGTTTTATTGAAATAAGAAGAGAAATGATTTTCGAAATGATAATGATTTTTTGAAATTTTTCAACAAGTACCAAATCACTTATAGACTTCGATCTTATACTTTATAATAGTTTAATTCTTCAAGTGATTGAGATTTATTCAACATACGGTGATATTGATTTCGGGCGAAGTTTTTATTTAATTCCGGAAATGGTAAAATCCTAAAATACTTCGTATAAACAATAAAGTTGAAATTCAAATCCGGTACTTCTAGATATTCGACATCTCACCGAACATCTTCATGTGGAACATCCTGTGGAACCACGTACGTGATTGTAATATTACGCGTATAATCTAAAATATGGGACAGGTCCGTACTAGATTCGACGATCCCGCGAATCCATTAAGTACAAATTCCGATTTAGAGTCTACAACTTATCGACATCTGGTTAAGTGTACCATCAAGCGGAGTCCTTCTAATGAATATCGCAAAATCGACAAACGATAGTAGCAGAAGTAACGTTGGCCGTTTCCCGGTCACTGGCTCTGTGTACAACGGCGCCTGGTACCAGTTTTGCAAGTCCGTTTCTTGGTCTTCTGCGAAGCTGTCAATTCTTGGTCAGAAGCGCAGAATCGCATTAGAAACAATTGGAACATAAGGAAAAATGCGCACGTGATAAATTGAAGTCATATTTTCATTGAAACAATGGTTATTAATAACAATTTACACATTTATTTAAAGAACTAACGCATCATGACGCACGTTTCGGTGGAACTTCATCTTCTTCAGATTCTAATGGAAAACTAACTATGTTTCTCTATTGTATCGAAAACAAGAAATAAAGAGATGACAAATTGTGCAGAAGGGGTAAATAAAGGGATGGTTACAAATAATTATAAGAATAGGAATAACCAATTCTGAACTGCTAGTCAGGTAGTTCGGTAATTTTGAAAAGATTGAGAAGGGGGCTTGAAGTATGATCGATTTGGCTATTCAATAAGAGACTGGAATATTTGTATTTATTTATCTGTAATGATTCTAAAAAATTTAGTTGAATTCCCTTACTTTCAGCATTTAATATTTTAAAATCGAAATTGAATGTGTGATTTTCTTGGAAAATGGTTTGCATAATCTGAATCCGACTTTTGATCAAAGCTACCTTTGTGTTCTGAAATTCTAGTTTAAAAACTTCTGAAAGTTCTACCAATGTAAAACTTATCACAATCACCAAAATTAATTTTATAAACTTATAATAATAACTTATTTTTTATATGATTTCCTAAATGATTACCGGTACGATAAGCAATGTTAATGTTGTGCTTAGATAAGAGAGATTTAAGTTTTTTACTTGAATTTCCGATGAAAGTAAGGCTGTTATATTTGATATTAGTTTTAGTAAGGGGGTACACCTGGGTAATCGCATTTTTGAACAACTTTTTATCTTTTATATTGTCATTGTCTATTATTATGGGATCATAATTATTATTTACGGTAATTTGTTTCATTATATTTTTCTCAATGTTAAAATTGGCGTTTGAAAGTGGAATATTTACTAAACGATGTACCATATTATTGAAAGCTGCCATTTTGTGTTGGAACGTATAGCGTCATACATAGTACTTCGATCCAAAATTAGTCACATTTTCATTCGAGAGACATGACAAATAGCCCAGTCAAGTTAGCATAAAAATAGGGGTCACCTTGCATAAATTCCCAACCAGCTGAATTTTTGCATAAACGTTGGGGACACCATTATAATGAAATTGTAAAAAGTCCCCATAAATCCTGTGTTTGCTAAAAAAGTTATTCGAGGTCAAATGTCACAAAAATGGGTTTTTTGGATTTTTTTGGCGAAACGGTTAGTTTGATCAAAAAATGTTTCAAACAAAAGTTGTAGAACAAGCAAATGTCTACAATAATGGTTCTAACTTTTTTTCTTCTAAGATTCACCATTTCTGAGAAAAAGCGATTTTAAAATTTACTGGAATTGTATTCTCCATATTATACATGAGTATGCTGCCTATGTACATTATTGGATGCATGATATAATATAATAATATTTACAAAGTAATATAAATATAAAATATAGATAAAATATATTATTATTATTATAATTCTGAGAATATGAATTAAAAATAAACTCAGACACTCATTGTATGTGCGTGGCCTTGGCCTTAAGCAGCATCCATCTCCATCTGCTATGCAGTGTACGTGACATTTTTCGTGTACCTGCTCTGCTCTTTATATTTTGTAATGTTCCAACAAAATACTGTTAGGCTCGTTAGGTAAGGTTATTATAAAATATTCCCTCGTAGTGTAAACACTTGGTTATATTATTGATTTCTTATTAAAGTTTGTGCTTTATTCAGTTTTTAAAGTATGTCGCAATTATGCTTCATTTGTGATAAAACTTTAAATGAAAGTGAAATTGTTATTGTTGAACGTGGCATGAAGGCGTTAATTGGCGCAAGTATTGAAAGAGGTGATGAATTTACTGACTATTTAAAAAACCAAAAAACCGTGACAATTCATGTGCAGTGTCGTAAAAACTACACTCGGAAGAGTACTATTGTTGCAGTGAAAAGACAACATAATGAAGAACTTCTTCCTCCTACCTCGGATTCTGCTCGCCAGCACTTCTATAGAGTTTATTACCAGATTCAAGTGTGGCTTGGTAATCAACTGGATCCAGAAGAATGGGGTTGGAAGCTAGTTAATAATGTTTTGGAACCAATCCACACTCTACTTCTACCTGCACCAGAACACCTACTAAACACCATCTTTTGCAACTGCAAAATGGGGTGCAATTCGAAATGCGGCTGCAAAAAAGTTGGGTTGTTTTGTTCACTAGCATGCACCAATTGTCAGGGCAACTCGTGCGATAATGTCGAATCTCTAACAGAGGAAGATGCTGACTTCGACGACGAAACAGATGTATTACAGTTAGAGCAATCAACAGAAAAAAAAGAAGAAGAAGAGGAGGAAGAAGAAGACTGTGAATAATCAGTTCCCTAAAATAATTTATAAATTGCTAGTATTTAACCACCAAATTGTTTTTATATTGGGTGTTGAGATATAAACTTAAGCTTATGTCTCAATCCTCAACCCTAATGATTGTTTTAAATTTATTTTCTTCAATTAACGTCAAATGAATAATAAGTATTCATTTAAAAATTGAAATGTAAATGAATGCAATTATAGTAACTAACAAAATTTTTGTAAACCTTTTATTTGTAAAAAAAATTGCTATATTTCAAGTGGTTGAAAAAGAAGCAGTAAAATTTCGAAACTGGTCAGCCAAATTATTTTGTTTTAATCCCCTCATCCCTAGATAATTTTTACATTTATGCCGTATAGTTGGACTACCGGGGAAACGTTAAGAAAAGTCCGATACAGTAGGCAGCGCTTAGTCATGCATAATTATGGAGAATACAATTCCACTAAATTTTAAAATCGTTTTTTCTCAGAAATGGTAAATCTTAGAAGAAAAAAAGTAAGAACCATTTTTGTAGACTTTTGCTTGTTCTACAACTTTTGTTCCAACATTTTTTGATAAAACTAACCGTTTCGCCAAAAAATCCAAAAAACCCATTTTTGTGACCTTTGACCTCGAATAACTTTTTTAGCAAACACAGAATTTATGGGGACTTTTTACAATTTCATTATAATGGTGTCCCCAACGTTTATGCAAAAATTCAGCTGGTTGGGAATTTATGCAAGGTTAATGTCTATTTTGACCGGGCTAAAATATATAAATTGAATCAAATGTTCAGTAAACTTCAAATTCGCAATTGATTCTACAAAAAATTAAGAAGTTAAAAAAGTAAATAAAATTTCGTTTCTTGATTTTCACTATATTTTGTTAAACATACAGTTGAATTGAATTGGCATTTACTTGGTGAAAGTTCTTATTCATAACTTTATAAAGAAATAAAAAACTAACTTTTCACAGGTTGAAATAAAAATCTATTGAGTAAACGCGTTTCGTCATAACATTGACTTCATCTCGTACTAAACTATGGTATTACAAAACAATCTATTGGTACGAAAAATTGAACATAACAGAGGGGTTCATAGAGGAACTAAATAACAATAAGCAATTCATTCGGAGTTATTGGTAGGTACATTGAACAGATTAAGAATAATAGAAGGGTTTACTTCAATCTGGTCGTTAACTAGGTTTCCGGAATTTTTATATTTATTGATATAAAGGGATTCCCAACAGTTTGGAAATTCTGGGATTTCCACTATGCCAATCTCAGGCAAATGGAAAATAACTCTCAGTATAATTTGTCTTATTCAGTCCGTATCACGGTTTCTTCTATTTATTACATTCAACAAATCATCCTCCATTTCTAAAATTATATAGTAGTATATTTTTTTAATTAAAACCAACTAAAAACCAGATATTCTGAGGTTAGGAACATGAAAACAAAATAAGGTCACCTGTCAATATATGAAGTTTGTAGTAGGGGTTTAAAACATGTGCATGATGTATTAGCCAAAAAATTATCATCGGCCTGTTTCGCCATTAAATCCATCTCAAGTGAATTAGATACGGCATCTACAAGAATTGCCTATTTTGCATTGTTCTGTGTGCTTGATTCATAAGTATTTTCATGCCGTATCCTTGGTGTCACAGCAGGGGTATTCCAACAGATCTTCGGGACATCATGTTCACCTCCCTATTCGTTCCGCTGAATTAACAAAAAAGTCCATCATTTACAATGCTAAGAAAATTTAGTCACCTTCCAGAGGAATTAAAATCTATAACTTCATTGGCCAATTTTCGGAAACGAACTAAATCTTATTTTCTTGTGTGATGTGTTTTTATTTCTATGTATTACATTGTTTAGCTTGTATATTTTTTGATTGATGTGTCACACAAAATCGCCGTAATAAGAAGATTTTTCAATGGGTTTTAAAATCTCTCTATTATCTAGTGATTTCAGACTATGACCGAACACCTGACTGTCCGGCTCTGTACAGAAACGTCTCCAGTAATACCGAATTTCTTGCGCATCTTCTTGTCTTCTATCAACGTCTTCAGTCGTACAGTTATAAACCCCCGCGCTGAATACTCGATTACGTATCAATCCGACAACGGTCATAAGTGATATTTTGACGTGTGTCGATCGAGAGCACACGTGACTGGTTTCGGACGATTTGATTGATGGCCCCACACCGTGACGTTTTCGCATTACTGGACGGCTGCGTTCCCGTTCACCAAGTCCGATGCCGGGACGAGCAGAAGCGTCTGATTAAGATGCCGATACTGTCAAATGGAGGAGCGATGCCGCTCCGAAAATGCCGAAGTGGCTTTTTCATGCTCGGGCCAGCGGTGACAAGAAATGATCCAATCGATGGAAAATTGGGAGACTTGTTTGTATGTAATGGAACGCATGTACTGAATTGGAGTTTGATTATTTACTGCATTTTTTCGGATCATCAAGGAGATTTATATACACAAAACGGCGTTTTTAACGTTTTCGTTCGATTGTTGTAGTGTATAGAGTATATAGCATGTTCATTCGTTAAAAAGACTCTTTCGCTCACGAAATTTTGATTCTCAAGATAAAAATCTGAAATTAGGAAGACTTACTCTTTCATTGGAACGAAGTTCCTTACGGCAGGCTTGGAGGAGATATGGATTTCGCTGCGGGGCCAAACTGAAAAATACGCGAGACTAAAAGTGTGACGGAGGTAGACTGACGAAAGTAGACTGACGAAAGTCACTCTTTTAGTTAACACAAGCGAATATTGTATACCTTTCTCTTTCTCCCTCTTTCTTTTCTTTCTCTCGTCCCTTCTCTTTCAGATCCCACTCCGCCACGTCAATCGCCAATTCGCCAATGCATTATATGTACAATTGCGAGCATAAAATTTAGGCCACTTGTAGACAATTAATTAACGTAAGATGTGAATCTGGCTTAAGGATATTGTAACCTTACTTTAAACTTCTGTCATGTTTATTGTCAGTTGTCACTCAGACAGTCGGCTCACTCTTTTAAAAATTCCATGAGAAATTTAGTTGGTTTGTGAAAAAATTCAACAGTGCAATATAACTAGAAGATATTAGGCTACAATATAATGCAAACAGAAACAGAACAATTATATTCATTAATAGGTATATAAACAAATCAATAACAGGGATATTAAAGTATAAAATGAATAATAATTGACAATAAAATGCTAATATTTTGTCATTGCTCCATTTGAATTAATAACTTTAGTTAATCTACCGCTCATTGATAGGCATAATTTACGATGGTAGTCCTGGGGAATGATTGCCATTCTTCATCGATCGCGGTCAGAAGATCTTCTCTATTATGAAATATTACGTTATGATGTTGTAAATTTCGCACTAACAGGCCCCACATATTCTCAATCAGATTAAGATCAGGATTTCGACTCGGCCATTCAATGACGTTTATATTATGATTCTCGAACCAAGCCGTCACCCTGCGTGCGGTGTGGATAGCACAGTTGTCCTGCTGAAAAATGAAATTGCCGTTCGGGAAAGGCAGATTTTGCACTACATTTACCAGGGCTTCATCTTCTGCCAAAGTGGAGATTCGACGTCGCCCAGACCCCGGTCTCCGCTCCTCTATATTTTCTTTCCTCCATTTCCCAACTATCCAGTTGACGGTGGTTCTAGGAATTTGTAGCAGTTGGGAAATGCGTCTATTGGACATTCCATTTTCATGATGGATTAATATTCGACATTTATTAAAATGCGCAATTGCAGGCATTTTCGTTGAAATTTCACAGAAATAAAATTTAAAATTTCAAAAGTCAATTTGACAGAAATTAAATTATGATTTCAAATAGTAAACGTCTTAATTCATAATGACAATAAAGCATGCCGTACACCTCATTTTTTGTGATTGGCAGAAATTTGGGTGGCCAAAATTTTATGCCCGCAATATTATACTCATTAATTCATGTACAAGCAACTCGAAAACGTCAGATGTGAAACATCGAAATAATTTTGTATAAGTTATATGCATAAAAGAACAGATTACTATAGGAATCATATATGGCATAATGAAAAGATAAAGCTTTATAAATTTGTCCATAAAATAATGACTGCTTATTGTAGGTTTATATTAAATTATATAGCGTGACGATACGTTATCCTCTCATTAATACACTCTTGCGTCTATTCTTTACATTGCGTTGACGACCAAGTGGTCTAAGTACTGAACCCTGGTGTGCCGTATTTCTTGGTTCGAATTCCAGAGGTTACTCCTGGCTCTCTCAAATCGACCTAACCTCATGGTCGATTTTTGAGATCGAAAATTACAAAGCTATTAAAATTTGGGTAAATTGAGTCAAATTTCATGGTTCTTTCGGGAAAGAGAGTCAAGGGAATATTTTCCAATATGTGGTAAAAGATTTGAGGGTGTTTGTTACTAACAAACAAAACGGTTTTTGAAGGGCTTTTGCACCCCCAAATCAACTTCAAATAGACAGAGAATTAAGAATTTGCAATTAAAAAAAAATGAAGGGTAAATCCGATCTTTTAAAAAACAATTGTTTATATTTCCTTTTTAATCTAAACTTGAATTTAAACGAAATCTACGCAGGAAACACTGAAAAATACGTTGCGATCTGTGATCGAAATATTGTAACGTTTTACTCGCAGTATAACCTTGACCAACACCTCGAGACGATTGCCCTGTGTTCGCACGAAGGTAGAAACCCAATACGGACTTTCTTGTCCGAAATAATTACCGTTTTTTATTTCGGTTCCCACAGGCTTTCATGTTTTCAATCTCCTCTCACATATCAGAACCGGATCGCCGTACCGCCAATTACAGATCCAATTTACAGGGCTATCAGTTTCAACTTCTGTTATTAAAATAACGATGCATCGAGAAGCTGACTGTTGAATTTAACAAATTGCCAGTTACCAAAAGGAGAGGTGATTGAAAGGGATTACTGTTATAAGCCGACAGGAGCTTCTAGAGACCGAAAAAGAAAGCCAGTGTTTATCAAAGTTCATTGAGATCAGATTTTAGCAAGTGGTTAAGCGGAGAAAATTGGAAACTGTTAGATTAAAAAAGTAGTTATATGGTGATAGTGACCGGATCATCCATTTCTTCAAATATTCTGTCCTTAACATATCAAATCGTATGTATCTCTCAAGAAAAATTAACATTCCGAGTAATGAAAATAAGTTGAATGGTTGTTAAGTTGTCATTTTTTTCAAAATTTGCAATGTTGTCAGACCCTCTCGACCAATGCGCCGGCAATCGGCATTTCACGTTTGACAGTCGCCGATATAACCTAGTTTTTTGAAGATTTTGTAACTAAAAGTTCGATTTATCGATCGATGAATATAGAGTGACACTTCTGGTAGGGAATAATGGTTGATTTCAATTTACCGCTAAAAATGCCCGCCGTGTCAAACATGCAAGATATCTCAGTTTTGTTGAAAATTGTGTCGGCTGATTAGATTTAAGATTATTTATTACGTCTGGCAACAGTGTTCACGATCGACGTCATATACAATTTATGACGTGCACGCCAACTCTCGCTAGACAGACTATAATAATAAAGATCGCAAAAAAAAAAATAATAATAATACAACTTTATTTAGCAGAACAAGCTATTGCATAACAAATAGATTCAAATTACATTACAAATCTTCGAAAAAAGACAAGTACAAATATTAACTGAAACAGAAAATAAATTCTAACTTAAAAAATACATTTTTCTTAACCTTGACTTGAAGTGTTCCACAGTAGGAGAAGCTTGCTTTGATACTTAAAGGTAAGCTATTGTATAACCTTAAGCCTTCAACAAACAATGACTTCTCCATTGCTGTTGAATGAAGTCTCTGAATCTGATAATTATCCTTAGTCCTCAGATTGTAATCCATGTTCCAAGATATTTTATTCAAACATTTGTTAAAATATAATTGTTGACAATTTTATAAATCAATAGTAAACCCGCCACACGTATAAGCTGTGATATATTTAAAAAATTTAATGACTTCAACATACTGTCAATTGAGGTATATCTGTTACATCGCAATAATATTCTCATTGCCTTATTCTGAAGAACCTGTAGTCTACAGATATCTTCATTGGAACAAGACATCAAAAGAGATAGACAGTAGTTGAAATGTGGATAGATAATAGCATTGTACACTAATTTTCTGCACCACAGTGAAAGATTTTTACTGACTCTCGACAAATATCCTACTTTTTTTTTCCTATTTTCTTACACAAAAAATCAATATGTTTCTGAAATCTGAGCTGAGGATCAAATATAACTCCTAAATATTTTATTTCATCAACGTATTCAATTATACTATTATCAATTTTAATGACCCAGTTACCCTGTCTGAAATTAGAACAATTTTGTTTGCTACCCAGTATCATGCATTTTGTTTTTTGTGAATTTAATTTCAATTTATTCCCCATCAACCACTCATTCAAAATATCTAATTCGTTGTTCATAATGTTAACTAGATCTAGATAATCTTTACCAGATACATAAATCAAAGTATCATCTGCGAAGAGACTGACGAAATAATCCTGCAAGTATTGATACAGGTCATTAATATATAGTATAAACAAAAGTGGTCCCAAAACACTACCCCGTGGAACCCTAGTGCGACAAGTGTTTCGTTTCCCAGCCTTGAGCGGATTTTATTAGAGATATATCCAGCTAAAGAGATCTTCTGCTTCTTCCACACTAGTAGAATAAATGGTTTTTAGGAAATCGTATGTACGCTGGAGATTGTACCCACGATTACCACCATTCGCAAACAGTTCTATTTCTTGCCCAATAATATGTGACAACTTAGTTTTCGCTTATATTTGGACATGCTGTCCGAATCTATCTATCCGAATCTATCTATCCGAATCTATCTAACCGAATCTATCTATCCGAATCTATCTATCCGAATCTATATATCCGAATCTATCTATCCGAATCTATCTATCCGAAACTATCTATCCGAATCTATCTATCCGAATCTATCTATCCGAATCTATCTATTCGAATCTATCTATCTATCCGAATCTATCTATCCGAATCTATCTATCCGAATCTATCTATCCGAATCTATCTATCCGAATCTATATGTCTATCCGAATCTATCTATCCAAATCTACCTATCCGAATCTATATATCCGAATCTATCTATCCGAATCTATCTATCCGAATCTATCTATCCGAATTTATCTATCCGAATCTATCTATCTATCCGAATCTATCTATCCGAATCTATCTATCCGAATCTATCTATCCGAATCTATCTATTCGAATCTACCTATCTATCCGAATCTATCTATCCGAATCTATCTATCCGAATCTATCTATCCGAATCTATCTATCTATCCGAATCTATCTATCCGAATCTATCTATCTATCCGTATCTATCTATCCGAAACTATCTATCCGAATCTATCTGTCCGAATCTATCTATCCGAATCTATCTATTCGAATCTATCTATATATCCGAATCTATCTATCCGAATCTATCTATCCGAATCTATCTATCCGAATCTATATGTCTATCCGAATCTATCTATCCAAATCTACCTATCCGAATCTATATATCCGAATCTATCTATCCGAATCTATCTATCCGAATTTATCTATCCGAATCTATCTATCTATCCGAATCTATCTATCCGAATCTATCTATCCGAATCTATCTATCCGAATCTATCTATCCGAATCTATCTATCCGAATCTATCTATCCGAATCTATCTATCCGAATCTATCTATCCGAATCTATCTATCCGAATCTATATGTCTATCTGAATCTATCTATCCGAATCTACCTATCCGAATCTATATATCCGAATCTATCTATCCGAATCTATCTATCCGAATCTATCCTTCGTCTACAGTCTACAGTTCCTTCGGTGGAACTGTAGCTTAACAATTGAGATGAGCAATAACGGCGCCTCTAAAACTTATACTACGCCGGGCGATACGACAGAACTATTGCACCTGTCCAAGTTAGGTGAACAACGGTTAACACGGTGGCAAGGTTGCCTCGCTCGTTCTTCTGTCTTCCTTTTTCGTTTTGTTTGAAGAGTACAAGGTGAAGATCTTTGTTTTTCGTACGATGTTACGTCAGAGGCGTACGCCGAACGGTATTGAGGCGACCTTGTAGAATCAAAACGTTAAAAGTACGAAGTTCGAAGACATGGAAAAATGAAGAATATGTAATAAACCAATTATCTCTAATTTAGAACTACTGTTTCAGTGTATCTTTATTATTTGATACAACAAATTAGTTATTTATGTACCAAGTGGGTTATATAGATCCTAATGCCCGGAGGGAAACATTCGGCCCGAGGGATGAATGTTGCCCGATGGGCGTTAGGATTTAGTAACGCACGTGGTGCATACAAGATTTTATTTTTCACGAGAAAATGAGTTTATTACAATGAAAAATCGATTTTAAAATCGGTTCATTGCTCCTATACTTTCCATTTTCCTTCTCATAGTAGGCATGTCAATTGTTGATATTTTGACGTTTGTGAATATTTTTAGCGAATGTAATTGCTGCTTTCTTTGTGCAGTCTTATAGAAATAATGGAAATGAAAATGAATATACCTAAGAATATCATAGAAAATGCAGCCAAAGCTGCGAATAATTCATTGCCGGAGAAATCCAGAGTCGTATACGACAAGAATTATGAAGTATTTAATCAATGGCAGTTGCTTCATTTCTTCTCGTACAATTAGCGGGCGTTATGATCCATTATGCCCGCTCATAACGCCCTAGGGCATAATGAGTGTAATTATAGCAACCGTATCTTAATATACCTCCAAAGATGGTGGTTCCTAAGGATCTTTATACCTTTTATATTTGTATATATATTTAAAATCTTTTCCAGTGTAGAAGTTTCATTTACTGGAGTATTTTATCTGCTCAATTTTATATTTTTATCTGTATTGAATATTACCAGTAATCAAATTTTAAATGTATTTATAACTGTTTGTGTCTGTATTTTGACTAGTCTGATAAAATTTTATAAATGTATGTACTACAGTTGTAGGATTTTCAATGATGAATAAATTTCTTTCTTTCTTTCTTTCTATCTGAGGTAAAATCAACAAATAATATACAAGTGAAAAATAAAATAATATGTAAGTTCAATTTTAATCTATTTCAAACAATTTAGAATACTACAGAAAATTTGACCGAGAATTGTCATGGTACTTAGAATTTCAATATGTGTGTCCAGCAGATCGAACTTTTCTAGATACTTTTAATATCGTTTTCCACTTGTATAATAATAATTATTTATAATAATAAACAGCAGTAAAAGCACAGAACACCTACACAGAAGCGTAACTCCGCCTTCCCGCACAAACTTTATTTGAGGGCGCTTGCGCTATGCTAAGTATTACATTTGTCAACTTCAAATTCAAACTTTATACAAATGTCAATGTATATGCATCTACTAATTTCATTCTATTGTTTGTCATTGTAATTTTGGAACAATGCTTCGTCAAAGATAATTTTATTTCTTCAGAAAATAAAGAACATATCGATTGATATTTGTCCGTCAACTGCGACCCATGATAATCTATTGTGGCTGAGATCGCAATAATCAGTGAAGCCAATGTACCAATTAATGCATTTTTTGTGTAAACTTACAAAGTAACCGTTCAACTAGAAGAAAACCCAGAATATATTTTCCAATTGAATCGATAAACTTAAAAATATGTTGAAACTAGGTGCGCCTAACAACTACAATAATTTAATTTCCTTCAAATTTGCCGCCAAAAAGTGACAGATGTAACACTTAGCAGAGAAGAAAGGTCACGAAAATTCGCCACATGAAGATCAAAGGGCCGCCTTTTACTTACACTTCTGTGTAGATGAGGTGTTCTGCGGTAAAAGTTCTAACATGTGTGCAAAATGGCGTAGGCGCCAGCAAAATAATATTATTTTAATGGCTCAACCTCGTTATACTTTTCTGCCTATAAATTGTTTTCCGGTCTACGGATCGAAATTTTGTATTATACGTTCGACGCGGTATACTTTAAATATATTTTCTATAAGTATCAACACTTGATTATTTTTCGGATTATAATTTTTTTGCTGTTATGGAAAATATGTCTAAAATGAACTAGGAGATAGAGGAGGTCATTTGCAATCAGAATAAGTATATATATATATATATATATATATATATATATATATATATATATATATATATATATATATATATATACTACTACTGTTATTTAATCGTTGATGGTTTAAAAGTTATTGCCATAATACAAAAATAACAGCAATTTATTTATTGGCTTGCTATTTGTTGCAAGTATTGTTTTGAAGAGTGTAATTTTCTATGAGTTTGAATTTTACGCATAATTGTTTTGAACAATAAGTTTTTCATATAAATCACAAAACAAATGTACCACTGGCAACAAAGAGCAAGGAAATAAATATTAATATCCTTGCGGTCAATTTTCCACTTAGTTCATAATTCAATTTTCAGAAAAAACACAAGAACGGTAATAACTTTTATTTTTCACTTGTATATTATTTGTTGATTTTACTTTGGATACGGTTGCTATAAACACACACATTATGCACATAACTGGCGTTATGAGTGGAAATTATGGATCATAACGCCCGCTCATTGTACGAGGAGAAATGAAGCAACTTCCATTGATTAAATACTTCATAATCCTTGTCGTATACGACTCTGGATTTCTCCGGAAATTAATTATTCGCAGCTTTGGCTGCATTTTCTATGATATTCTTGGGTAAATTCATTTTCATTTCTATTATTTACATAAGACTACACAAAGAAAGCAGCAATGACATTCACTAAATTTGATGACAAAAATATTCACAAACGTCAAAATATCAACAAATGACATGCCTACTATGAGAAGGAAAATGGAAAGTATAGAAGCAATGAACCGATTTTAAAATCGATTTTTCATTATAATAAAATAATTTTTCCGTGAAAAATAAAATCTTGTATGCACCACGTGCGTTACTAGATCCTAACGCCCATCGGACAACATTCATATATATATTCATATAACGCATTTGGTACATAAATAACTATTAAACGATCAACAGTCGGATAATAATAAGTATGGGTATTTTGCTTGAAGAGTTGACATGAATGTTTCTACAAATTTTCTTCAAGAAAGTACATTTATAGAATAAACATTGGTATTATCACGGTAGTTCATTTCATTTAACGCAAAGTTACGGTAGATTTGCCAATCGAAGATTCTGTGAAGATACTTACGTTCTGGAACTAATGAAACGTAAAAATACCGAGGATTTATAGGAAAACGTGCTTGTCGCTCGATTCTAAATTTTCCATGCTACGCGCCGGTAAAAACCAAACACCCTCTGGCACCTGCGTCACTGGCCCCGCTGAAATCATCCCACTCGTCGACATTCTTCTGTTTGTTCTTTGACGTCCGGGCAAACCTCTCTCATGGCCTGCTAAGACGAAGGCCCAACTTTCCGCTTCATTAGGCGACTTTGCCAGGTCCAGCACGCCTATTAGGTTTGTTATTTTCGACGTGAAGAGACTTCAGACGGGGGCTTTTAATAAAAGGATAAACGCATCTCTTTGGGCCTGCATTCCTGCGGTTTATAATGCTTATTCAGTATTAGAACTCAAGAAGGACTGTATTACTAAATAACATGGTAATTATTTTTTTCTGGTTGACTAATAAGGTGATAAACACGCTTATTATAAGTAACTTATAATATGGTGGAGATTATAATTCCTATTCGTGTCGTCTTTTAAGTGTGTACTTTATTCTGTTACGAAAATGATTTGTTTCGTGTTGAACTTATGCTACTCACTAACAGTATCATAGTATCGAAGCTACGTCGAAATCAGATTTGAAAGGATGATTACTAGGAATCGGTGCAATTATTCGGATGTTTAGACACAGGTTTTATCTGTGGTTCTAGAACGGCTGGTGTATTTTTGACTGTCGAATGAACGAGCATGAAGTTAGCGATATTGGTTTGACATTGACATGAAATTGTAATTTTCTATTGGTATATAATGTTTATTCAGTATAAAACTGCAAGAACGACTGTGTTACTAAAAACCTTTGTAATTATTGGGACGTTTAGAAAAACGTTTTATCTGTAGTTTCCGTATGAGCGGCGTATTGTTCGCTAATGTCAAACGAACGAGCATGAAGTTAGCGATATGAGTTTGACATTTATGTTTTTCTCTCGGTACGTAATGTTTAATCAGTATAAAAATGCAAGATCGACTGCGTTACTTAATGACATTGTAATTATTTTTTTCTGGTTGACTAATAAGGTGATAAAAAATAAGTAATTTATAATATGGTCGAAGCTATAATTCCTATTCGTGTCGTCTTTTAAATTTGTTTTTTATTCGAAAATAGGTTCGTGTTAAAGGAATACTAGGTACTTACTAAAAGTATCTTGGTAAGACAGATATTGTCGAAGTCAGATTTGAAAGGATGATTACTGGGAATCGGTGCAATTATTCGGATTTTTAGACACAGGTTTTATCTGTGGTTCTCGTACGGCCGGTGTATTTTTGGTTACTGTCAAATGAACGAGCTTGAAGTTAGCGATACTAGTTTGACATTGACATCAATTTGTGATTTTCTGTTGGTATGCCTAGTGTTTATTCTGTATAAAACTGCAAGTGCAAGAACGACTGTGTTACTAAAAATCTATGTAATTATTCAGACATTTAGATAAAGGATTTATCTGTGGTTCTCGTATGACCGGCGTATTATTCGCTGAAGTCAAATGGACGAGCATGAAGTTAGCGATATGAGTTTGACATTTGTCAAAGCGAAAAAACTGAGTTTTCTCGCAATTTTATACTGTTTGTGTTAAAAGTATACTAGGTACTTACTGAAAGTATCTTGGTATGACAGATATTGTCGAAGTCAGATTTGAAAGGATGTTTACTGGGAATCGGTGCAATTATTCGGTTGTTTAGACACAGGTTTCATCTGTGGTTCTCGTACGGCCGGTGTATTTTTGGTTACTGTCAAATGAACGAGCATGAAGTTAGCGATATTGGTTTGGCATTGACATCATTTTGTGATTTTCTGTTGGTATATAATGTTTATTCAGTATAAAACTGCAAGAACGACTGTGTTACTAAAAACCTTTGTAATTATTCGGACGTTTAGATCAAGGTTTTATCTGTGGTTCTCGTATGACCGGCGTATTGTTCGCTAAAGTCAAATGAACGAACATGAAGTTAGCGATATGAGTTTGACATTTGTCAAAGCGAAAAAACTGAGTTTTCTCGTAATTTTATACTGAAAAAAATTACGTAATATTTGCCGAGACCACCCCATCCCCCACGTGAGATTTCTCTCGAATCCCTCCCCCTGTCCCCCTAAACACCTCACGTAATTAATGGATGTCCCCTAAAAGATTCACCGATGTGTTTATCAGTTTGTTATGTGAATGAGCAGTAGACCGAGCTATCTTCGATTGAATTCAAGCATCGAATTCCATTTACTACGATAACATTTTTCAATATTTGCTCAACGATATAAGGACAGACTCTCTTTGTCCGCTAATGTCAGCGACCAGAGTGGTTTCGGTATCTTTATAATGTCCTATATGCCGCGCGGAATGTTATACGTAGACATACGTAAGCCTATAATCTCATCTGCAATATATAAATGTGTAATTGAATATCTCCCATGTTGCGGGCCGCCTAGAGTGTCTTCGATAGCAGATACAGCTGTCCGATTCAGCGTGATTGTATGTAAATGCGCCTCCCTGTATTGAGAAGAGAGAGAGCAGAGGATACGATGGGCGACTGCTGAATGACAAAATTACAGGACTGAAACGATATTACGTTTCGTTCAAAGAGAATCTCATATGGAAATTTCATAGGACTACGTAATAATTCGAAATATGGCAACATTGTATCATGTTATGATGACAATTTCTAATGAATCTTTCGGTGTTTGAAATATGTGAATTTTTGCAATAATAGGCAGGGAATAATTATTGAAGAAATAAACAAGGAATAATAAAGTTACTATGTTTGGCGAAACAAAATATGGCGGAACAAAATAAGCGAAAAAAAATATGGCGAAACAAAATATGGCGAATATGATAAAAACCCAAGTTTTATTTACATTATTGACATTGATTTTCATCAAGTGTCAGCCCAATCAATTGGTTATCTAGATTATAATATCAATAATGTTAACTTATATAAGTATTTAATGATGTATCGCTTTTTTCATAGTAAAACTGCAGCAGTTAATTCAACTGACATTTTCAAATAATTGCTATAATTTTTCTACGCGTATTTCCAGCTTTGTGCTACCTTCAATGCCTCAAAATTATACAATCGTCCTCTTCTTTTGTCAAATTCAAAAGTGACGAATTAGGGACGCCCTGTATACTTCGATTTATCATAGAAGTCCCGAAACAATTTCCTGTTGAGAATTCTCAGTTCGACAAAAAGGGTTTATCAAAATAAATAATTTTCTTCCCAACGTATCGCTAACAATCCAAGATCCCGTCTCGCCTCACTTCCTCTAATTTAATATATCCGGTTGTTAGTGTCAAGAAAGTCACTTGTTTTCCCAACAATTCGTCTTACATTACATCGCGTGCACTCTTCATATATCCACGATTTAATGTCGTACAATACGAACAGTCTCATGGTAATTATTTGTTGTCACAGCTCAATTTAACTTGTAATTGCCCGCTATGGAATACGATTGTATAAAGTGAAGAATAGATTGATGGAATATGCCATAATATTAATTGAAAGAAGCTATAAAAGCGGATTGTTATACGCGAATTGAAACTTAGGCAATATAGGTCTAATTGTATGATTCAAATGTTACAGCAGATTCAGTCCATTCATTCCTCCAAATTTATATCATTCGAAATATTGTTGAATTTGTATATCGCGTTCTATAAACATGCAAACAACAATTAAAGAAGGTTTTTGATTTATATTTTTCATCACATCTCATCAGTCAAATCAAAACAAATCAAATATGCTTTATTGTCTCAAAATTATATAGGAAATAAACAATGTAAAACATAAAAATAAATACACATCAATCAAAAACTATACAAACTAAACAATGTAATAACTAGAAATAAAAATCACACACATTTCCATGAAAAATATAAATTTTAATTCCTCTGGAGGGTGATTGTAAATTTTCTTAGCATTGTAAATGATGGACTTTTTTTAATTCAGAGGAAGGAATATGAAGGTGTTCATGATGTCCCAAAGATCTTGTGGAATACCCTTGCTGTGACACCACAAGGGTACGGCATGAAAATACTTATGAATCAAGCACACAGATTCTAGTAAATATAAAGAAGGAAGCGTTAAAATTCCATTTTTCTCGAAGTAAGGTTTGCAATGAGCTCTATTTTTCAGTACAAACATGTAACGAATTGCTCTCTTCTGCAACTTAAGAATGGTGTCAAGTTATGAAGAATTACATGAATCCCAGAAGGGAAGACCATAACAATGAACAATGAACAATTGAATATAAGATATGTTCATACCGTCAATCTATGCTTAGAATAGTAGTCTTCTATAGAGTAATGAGGTCCATCAAGAAAATGAGATTTAGTTCGTTTCCGAAAATTGGTCAAGGAAGTTATAGATTTTAATTCCTCTGGAGGGTGATTGTAAATTTTCTTAGCATTGTAAATGATGGACTTTTTTTAATTCAGAGGAAGGAATATGAAGGTGTTCATGATGTCCCAAAGATCTTGTGGAATACCCTTGCTGTGACACCACAAGGGTACGGCATGAAAATACTTATGAATCAAGCACACAGATTCTAGTAAATATAAAGAAGGAAGCATTAAAATTCCATTTTTCTCGAAGTATGGTCTGCAATGAGCCCTATTTTTCAGTACAAACATGTAACGAATTGCTCTCTTCTGCAATTTAAGAATGGTGTCAAGTTATGAAGAATTACATGAATCCCAGAAGGGAAGACCATAACAATGAACAATTGAATATAACGTATGGTCATACCGTCAATCTATGCTTAGAATAGTAGTCCTCTATAGAGTAATGATCAAGTCTATCAAGAAAATGAGATTTAGTTCGTTTCCGAAAATTGGCCAAGGAAGTTGTAGATTTTAATTCCTATGGAAGGTGATTGTAAATTTTCTTAGCATTGTAAATGATGGACGTTTTTGTTAATTCAGAGGAAGGAATAGGGAGGTGAAGGAATAGGGAGGTGAACATGAAGGGTACCGCATGAAAATACTTATGAATCAAGCAGACAGACTCAAGTAAATATAAAGAAGGAAGCTTTAAAATTCCATTTTTCTCGAAGTAAGGTTTGCAATGAGCCCTATTTTTCTGTACAAACATATAACGAATTACTCTCTTCTGCAGTTTGCGAATGGTGTCAAGTTGTGAAGAATTACATGAACCCCAGAAGGGAAGACCATAACGAAGATGAGATTCGAACAATGCATAACAAGCAATTCTTGTAGATGCCGTATCTAATTCACTTAAGATGGATTTAATGGCGAAATAGGCCGATAATTTTTTATCTAAGACATGCGCATGCGGTGAAAAATTGAGATAGTGTGTTATTTACTTGAGGAGGAAATTAGTCATATACACTTTTAACATTGATAGGTATACTGAGTTTCAAAATAACCTCAGTGTCATCTAGGGTTGAAATTTGCTAAGTGGATATAGTTGATGTTGAGGTACGTTCCTTTGTTGGTTTCGGCTTTTTCCTCAACCGCGGTGCACTTCAAGAATTTATTTTTTTAAATGAAATAAGTTATTTTCTACTTTTTTATTCGGTTTGCTATTCAAGCGTGATTTTTCAAAATATAATTCGATCCGTTAGTGATGGAGCTCTTCTGCTCACGAGTTTCTTCGTTTGTGTTCAATATCAGGAGAAATTCGGCAGCCCACTTCCCAATTTTCAAATAAAAACGAACCGGTGTTTGTTGTCGACAAAAATCTCAAATTTTCACAGCTTGCACATGTTTTAGCTAAAAAATTATCATCGGCTTGTTTCGCCATTAAATCCATCTCAACTGAATTAGATACGGCATCTACAAGAATTGCCTATTTTGCATTGTTCGAATCTCATCTTCGTTATGGTCTTCCCTTTTGGGGTACTTGTAATTCTTCACAACTTGACACCATTCTCAAATTGCAGAAGAGAGCAATTCGTTACGTGTTTGTACTGAAAAATAGGGCTCATTGCAAACCTTATTTCAAGAAAAATGGAATTTTGACGCTTCCTTCTTTATATTTACTTGAATCTGTGTGCTTGATTCATGAGTATTTTTATGCCGTACCCTTGGTGCCACAGCACGGGTATTCCACCAGATCTTCGGGACATCATGTTCACCTCCCTATTCCTTCCTCTGAATTAACAAAAAAGTCCATCATTTACAATGCTAAGAAAATTTACAATCACCTTCCAGAGGAATTTAAATCCATAACTTCCTTGACCAATTTTCGGAAACGAACAAAATCTCATTTTCTTGATAGACCTTATTACTCTATAGAGGACTACTTTTCTGAGCACTGATTGATCGATATAACCAAATTGAATAATATAGGCATCAGCGGAGGATTCATTGTAAAGTTTGTATATATTTTGTATGGAAACCCTAACGACACATCCCAGGGACGTCCTTCATTTGCTACTAGGACGTCCCTGGGATATCCTTTGTCGGTACATGGTACCTACTAGGGACGTCCCAGGGACATCTACTTTCCACCCAAAAGGACACCCATCGGATGTCCTCCTGGTATGTCCCAGGGATATCCCGAAGATATATATGAGGTACATCCCCTGGACGTCCTGGCATTTCCATTTCCTTGATTCATATTATTTGAAAAATTTTATGGAAAATTTGGAGAAAAAAAATTCAAAGATGCTCAACACAAAACAAGTCATAAAAGAATGTAACATTGTGTTAAAATATGATAATTACAGAAAACGACAAACAAAAACTCATTCTATATATATATATATATATATATATATATATATATATATATATATATATATATATATATATATATATATATGTATATATGAAAAACTTGGTTCTCGGGATGAACCGCGTAAAAGATTTGAAAAATCTCGACGTTTCGGCTCCTTTTGCGAAGCCATCTTCAGGAGAATTAGAAGGGAAACTAATTCAGATACGTGGCCTCAATCTGCCTACTCCACGAATCGAATTAGGAGGAATCGGAAATAATACGACTACGTGGTCTCAACCTGCCTACTCCACCAACCGTACTACTTCCTGTCAACTCTGAAGCCTCAACCTGCCTACTCTTCAGAGTCAACTAGGTAGTAGGCAGGTTGAGGCTTCAGAGTTGACAGGAAGTAGTACGGTTGGTGGAGTAGGCAGGTTGAGACCACGCAGTCGTATTATTTCCGATTCCTCCTAATTCGATTCGTGGAGTAGGCAGATTAAGGCCACGTATCTGAATTAGTTTCCCTTCTAATTCTCCTGAAGATGGCTTCGCAAAAGGAGCCGAAACGTCGAGATTTTTCAAATCTTTTACGCGGTTCATCCCGAGAACCAAGTTTTTCAAATACTTCTGACCGCGGAAATCTTTCTGAACAATATATGTATATATATATATATATATATATATATATATATATATATATATATATATATATATATATATATATATATATATATATATATATATATATATATATATATATATATATATATATATATATATATATATATATATATATATATATATATATATATATATATATATATATATATATATATATATATATATATATATATATATATATAATATATATATATATATATATATATATATATATATATATATATATATATATATATATCATAGTAGTCTTTTTCTATTCAATTTTTTTCAAATCAATAAATGTCAAAGAAATTTCAATTTTTTCAAAAGTTTTGATAAAGCCACGAATGTCGTTGCGAAACGTCAACTTTTTAATAAAATCGAGTTTTTTGAGATTCAACAAGCCTGTTATTGCTAATAATGATCAAAAGATTGGAAATAGTTCACAGGCAACAACAATTCAAATGATATATATATAATATATATATATATATATATATATATATATATATATATATATATATATATATATATATATATATATATATATATATATATATATATATATATGATAAATTAACAAAAGAATAGGAAAAAATTAAGAAAACTACCAACAAAAACTCATTCTAAATATAAATTCATATGATGAATGAATGAAAGAAACTAGATAAATTAATCAGTTCAAAATTATACATTTATATTTTAGGGTGATGGTGCAATTGTTGCAGGCATTATTGCATCATCTTTTTCTCTGTGGCTTCTCTCCTTGGCCCTTAATGAATAAACTATAAACATAATATTCAGAATAGGATAACCATCAAATATTATTGCATCAATTATTTGATTCAAAAGAGTACATTCAATATTTTAATATTATACCAACCTTAAATTCAATTTTTTCAATTGTTCAACTACACCTTATATAACTACACCTTATACCAACTGATAAAATCCTTCAAATGCTCACGAAAATGGTCAATCACAAACAATAAGAATGCAGAATGCCGTTGATCTTCTAACAAAGAAAACAAACTTGCGCATTAGGTATATTATGAGGTTAATTTGCATTGTTGACAGAACACCAAATAATTCAAACAATGTTACCAAACTACTTGTGAAATGGTCACTTTCCAGAAATGTATGAGATATATGTG
Source organism: Cynegetis impunctata (assembly GCA_030704885.1). NCBI lineage: Eukaryota > Metazoa > Arthropoda > Insecta > Coleoptera > Coccinellidae > Cynegetis > Cynegetis impunctata. Next base: position 192,822 of record JARQZK010002903.1, read on the forward strand.
GATATCGAAAATTCCAGGGACATGAATGGGATATCCTATGGATATTCCAGATGGGATGTCCTCTGGACAAATTATGCGGGACATCCCCGGGATATCCCAATCATGTACTTGTACCGCGGCACATCAAAAGGACATACCTAGGACATCTCTGTGTTGTTAGAGATGTGGTGTGATTTTCATTTCTAGGTATTAGATTGTTTAGTTTGTATATTTTTTGATTGATGTGTGTTTATTTTTATGTTTTACATTATTTATTTCCTATATTTTTCGCTTTGTCAATAAAATGTATAATTTTAAGACAATAAAGCATATTTGATTTGATTTGATTTGATGAAATAACACCACACGAGGTACAATTTCGTAAATCTAGATTGGAATGATCGCGGTGTGATACCTGGAACGCACCGCGTGGTACGTTCCGGAAAGAGCTCAAATTCGATGTCGTTGACCAAATAATGATCATTTTCCGCGTATCAAGGTGGAATTGATGCAGAAGATTGCGGCATAGGTCGTCGGAGTGGGTGGACAAGTTACAAGTGTACCAAACAAATGTCACCGATGGATTAGGAAACAGGAAATGTTTCTGCATCTGTTGCATCATTGTTTCAACTTTAAGTGTGTCGAAAACGGGGGTCAAGCTGATTTTATCTGTCGCGCATGCGGTAAGCGAGGATTATGTTAAAAAACCGCTGCTAATTGAGTCTTTACTTCTGTTACTTTCAGTATTGAACTCTTTCAAACCCCTTTTTTCATTCTCACAACTATTTTGTGTTAAAATCGACTATAATATTGAAATCATTATAGGTACCAAAAAAAAGAAAACGTCATATTACTCGATTTTTAACGAAAAATTCAGTTTTTGTAAGTCTGTGCCTAGGATAGTCTGAGTCAATACTAGGAGTATTGAATCTATTTAAATTCTCAGTTTCTCCAAATAATTCTTTATGTTTAAAAACAAACTTGAGACATATATATATGAAGCGATTACAATTAAAATTCCATTTTCTCGAAAGACACCTCTTATATTTTATATTAAACATTAAATCAATTCTCCACTATAATATCTTGACTAATTTACGATAAAACACTGATATTACACTCATATATTTATATTAATATAGATTATCTTACTAAAATATATAAACACTGGTAATTACCTCATTTCATCATCACTATACTCAACTTCTATTGAATCTCTTTTACAATTCATTCTTTATTGATGCCTAAAATAACAACCAGACGCATATACGAATCCAGCTGACGCATACGCCTAGCAACGTTGTGTGTCGTCATCTTTCATTCGCCAAGTGTCTAGAGTGTAACGTTCAATAAGGAAAATATACAAAATTGTATACATTTTAATTTAATATCAAATTATGCTTAAATTAACAGAAAAAGTTAATTTTAATTATACAGATCTTTGAAAGTTTTTAACAAAATTATAATATAGATGGTAGCGTTCCATTAAAAGATCGACTTTTTTCCCCCTATTTTTGATTAATTCAGATACTTCAAGATCATCTTTGTTTATCCACTTGAGAATTTAATCTTACTTATTACAATTACTAACACTTGTAGCTCCTTTATCAGTAGTTGGATTTATAATACGATGTTTAGTTTCACACGTGCCGAAAATATATCTTTTTCAGTAAATATTTTAGTATAGAATAGTATTGACTTTCACACGATCGAATTCAATTCTTAAGACTTCGAGGAAAAGTAGTTGAAATAAAACTTCGCATTGGTTTATAAAAATATATCGATTGGACTTGTATTGGCAACATACCAATATATCATAATAATGTAGATCATAAATTCAATAGGATTTATAGGTTATATTTGTTTCTGACGAACAAGTAATACCAGAGCAATAATTATTCGAAAAAACGAAATGTACCAAATAATCCCCTTCGTCAGTTTTAGAGAAAGATTCCAGAGCCGCCAGACGTTACTTAATTTCTCAGCAATAATATTTGTGGGATGAAGTAGTGCTCGTGTGTACATTCAGTGTATGGATACCTGCTACCTTGTGCCGACGGCCAATTTCCAGGTATCAGGTGCTTAAGATGGAAAAAAACTCAACTCACTTTTCTTATTTTCTCAGTCTTGATTTGTATATATGATACTCAGGGAACTATTTCAATTCCTTGTGCAAGCAGCCAGACCGATCGTATGGCCAAACATCCCGCCAGACACAAATAAAGTGTCCATATGAGTATGACAGTATGAGCGAAATGTCATGATTTGCTCATTTAAGCGCGATTGTGATTATCTATGCGCGTCGATCTCCCTTCTATACTTACTGTCATGGCATTTCGCTCATCCTGTCATACTCATAGCGATACTTTATTTGTGTCTGGTGGGATGTTTGGCCCATACGATCGGTCTGGCTGCTTGCATAAGGTATTGAAATAGTTCCCTAAGTATCATATATAAAAGTCCGGACTGAGAAAATAAGAAGAGTGAGTTGAGTTTTTTCCATCTTCAGCACCTGATACCTGAAAATTGGACGTCGGCATAAGGTAGCAGGTATCCATACACTGAAAGTACATAAGAACACTGCTTCATTACATATATATTATTGCTGAGAAAATAAGTAATATCTGGCGGCTCTGGGATCTTGGACTATTTGTTTATAAACCCATTGTGATAATCAAAAATAATAGTTACAATCTTGAAGACGGAACATCATAGTATGTTGAAACGTACCAACGCCATCTGTCAGATGGCTTTATGAATTTTTTGAAAGTACTACAAAGTATCCTGTGAAAGATTGTGAGGCATGATTTACAATACTGACTAGTTCCTGAAAAAGAGGAAACAACTGTATATCCAGCGTTCCTTTCTATAATCTACATAACAGTTTAATGAAATTTGAACAGAGAACACTTACTTATTATATTCCTTTTTCGATATCGTAAAAACAATTTAATGAAGAGAGTAGGTTTCTTTTATTTTAAAAACAATTTTTTATCACTCCTGTATCCTTGACATCGAATAGAAAATTAACATCGTTATACCTATATATGTATTTCAATGGGATTTTTTCCCGATATATCAGAAAGTATCAACTTTATATAAATTAATTAGTTTTGAATTTTGATTTATTGGTACTCCATGTTATCCAATATAAAACGTGATTTATGTCTTAATTATAAGCGATACCAAATGAGGTAACGTACGTGATATACCATACCGGGTGTTCATCAATTTAGTTCATTATAAATTGCGAATTATTTAGTGTAATTAATTTTGTATCGGTTTTGCGTGAAATACATAAAATGAAGCCAATTCGGTCCGGTTATAGGTTGGGTTATAAACCATTTTAATCGCCTCGAAAGGCAACGGAGAAATGGCAAACAATAACCATTACAATCACGTACAAAACTCGTAAAATTGAGATATTGCCGCACAACATGCTCGCTATTCCAGTTACGGTTAAGTTGAAGGTACGTTAATCAGCTGCATTTTTGCATTTTGGTGAAAATTTATCTGAAAGTAAGAAGAAAAAAAAAGAAGAGGTGTCATTAGACACCTGATTGGAAGTTCCTTTCCCTTTATATTATGTATTGAATAGCAGTGAAATAAATTAAAAACGTTTGAGAGTACTTGAAAAGAAAAATTGTGTGCGTCAGTTTTTTTATATCTTTCAATATTTTATAACTTCAATCATATAATAATTTTGTAAATTGTGCACAAATATAAGTATTATGACATATAAATAAATAAACTACATTGAATTGAATTGACATTTACTCGGTGAAAGTTCATATTCATAATTTTATAAAGAAATAAAAAATACAGAAAAAGCAGATAGACAATTGGATAATTTCATTACGTATTAAATGATCTCTAGAAACTGAAATGAATTATTCTATTAATTACTTAGATTTAACTATTACCAAAAAAAGCAACAAACACGAATTTTCAATTTTTCATAAACCATCTCATACAGATATTACCTACAATTCATAACACATCACTACACCCTTTTTCACATAAATTAGCGGCTTATCATAGTATGATTCATAGGCTTTTCGAAATTCCGTCGTCCGAAGCTAATTTTCGAGAGGAATTGCATATAATTAAACAAATGGCAGTAAATAACGGTTATTCACCCAATATGATTGACAGCCTCATTCAGAGGAAAAAATACAAAATGGCAATTTCAGAAGTTAACACACTTGGGCAAACCTTCCGAAAACCTGAAATTGTTTTTTCATAAACAAAATTTCATATGAAACCAGCAATAGCATTAGAAATTTGATTAAAAACAACAAATCAAAAATTCATAGAGATGAACGTACTGGTGTTTATAGACTCGACTGTAACGATCGTGAAAAATTCTTTATAGGACATAAAATTAGAAATTTCAAAACTCGAATACACGAACACCAACGTAGCTATAATAATAATAATATAATAATAATAATTTATTTTCCTTTCTGACAAAATAACATTTGTATAGGAATTGTCGAATGAACAAGAAAACATCACATTTTCCTTAAAAAATCTTCTACAGAATATAAACATTTATCAACCAACATATTTTTCAACTTAGCCCTAAATACTTTTAGACTAGGGGACTCAATGATAGACTTTGGCAGTTTGTTGAAAAATTGTGGCCCCAAAGAGTCAGGTGACTTACATCCTACCTTATACTTATTGTAAGGAACATACAAATCATTTTACTGACGTGTATTAACCTTATGTTTATCTTTCACTAAATTAAAAATACTCTTGTTAGTATAAACATAGATACATATTTCAAAAACAAATAAGCTTGGAAGAGTTAATATTCCAAATTTTTGAAAAAGACACTTACACGAATATGAACTGGAAACACGAGATATACATCTAATTATTCTTTTCTGTGATGAAAAAACTTTACAAGCAAGAGATGACCAACCCCAGAAAATGACACCATATCGTAATCTCGATTCTGCGTGAGCATAATAAAGAGATAATAGTTGTTTTTCATCTAAAACAGTGCGCAAGTTTTTAAACATATAAACAACACTAGTCAATTTTCTCGAAACATATACGCAATGATTTTTAAAATTAAGACATTCATCCAAATACACTCCCAAATATTTCACATTCTTACTTTGTTCAAGCAGATTTTCCCCTGCATAAACATTTACTCTAGAGCACTTCCTCCGGTAATTATGAAACCGTATAAGAGCCGTTTTATTGCTGTTAAGAAACAAGGAATTATCACCAAACCATCTATTCGCTGCATCTACTACTTCATTACATTTGCGTTCCAAACTACTATCTAGTTTTTCAGATACTAAAATAGAGCTATTATCAGCATAAACAGTCATTGCATCGGCAGATATACAGTCAATGTCATTTATATAAAGAACGAACAGGATCGGGCCCAATATAGAGCCTTGTGGTACACCTATGTTTACATTCACACATCTAGAACTGATCTGTTGTTCCGTTATCTCATTGCTAAAAAAATGCTAACATATTGTTTTCTGTTCTCAAGAAATGTCTTTATCCATTTTAAAGCAGAATCATTTATTCCATATTTCGATATTCTATATTAAGCAGAAAACTGACTCTAATTATGCGTGCCATCTTATTCAAGAAAACCATACATTTAATCACAATTATAATATATTACAATTAGAAAATAGTATCCATAAAACCAACTGTTGGGAATCCCTATACATCAAAAAATATAAAAATTCCGGAAACCTAGTTAACGACCAGATTGAAGTAAAACCTTACTGCGTTCTCGATACGTTTCCACTGCGGTAGCAGTGGAAACACGGATTTTTTCACAGGTTTCCTATTTTCTTTTAAAGTTTACCGCTCAAAATGGAAACCGGCGACAAGTAGGAACATTCAACATTTGTTGAAGAAAAATAAAGAAATTTTAAGGAACATTTATGAAAGATATATGCAATTAATCAATTATACAATTTTTTCTTAAACGAACTTATAGAGATATCAACCTCAAACAGAGCCTTATACTTATTTAACGTATGAGGGGCCATACAATCAAAGCAACCCTCAAATTTGGATGTTCTATGCCGAGGAACGCTGTAATTACCAGCCTGGCGTATATTCACCTGATGAGCTGGCCCACGCAATTCCAATCTAGTGAAAAGATAGTCAGGAGTTTCACTGGCAATCAATCTGACAAGAAAACCAGCCAGTAAATACTCTGCCCTCTGTGCGAATGTGATCTCTTCAAGTTTACTACGGTAGGGCATGATATGACTTTTGTAGGGAATACAACTTACAAATCGAAGACATGAATTCTGAACTTTGGCCAGATTATATTTTTCTTTCTTTGTCAGCAAACTAAAGTACACCGGACAGCAGTAATCGAATAAAGGGTAGATCAGAGATCTAACAAGTCTGAACTTAGTTGCCTCATTCAATTCATATTTAAATCTCTGTAGTCCCTTCAACCTCATATAACTGGATTTCCTTATAGATGCAACGTGATGCCTAAATGACAACTCCTCGTCCATCCAAACCCCCAATTTTTTAGCACAAGTCTCCCATGCCAATATACACACTAAACAATGTAATACCTAGAAATAATAATCACACCACATTTCCATACAAAATATATACAAACTTTACAATAGAACCGAGGGTGTCAAATCCTCCTCAATCGAAGCTGATGCCTGTGTTATTCAATTTGATCATATCGATCCATCAATGCTCAGAATGGTAGTCCTCTACAGAGTAATAAGGTCTATCAAGAAAATAAGATTTAGTTCGTTTCCGAAAATTGGCCAAGGAAGTTATAGATTTTAACTCCTCTGGAAGGTGATTGTAAATTTTCTTAGTATTGTAAATGATGAAGTTTTTTGTTAATTCAGAAGATTTCATAAGACCCAAATGAAGACGAATAAAAACCATCATATATCTAAATTGCTTTCTATAAAACGCGCAAAAACTTATCGGATAAATGAACCGTTAAAATTAATGGTACCACATGTCCCATTAATTAATTCTTGGAATACGTCAAGTCTTGCAGCGAAATGGGATGCTGCAATTGAAAAACTCATCCACAGTTCCGACCACTTGTGTAGAATTTGAATAATACGACACTGAGTCATCTTCTAACCGGAAAAAGCAAGTCTACGATCTGTAGAAAAAGTTGCAGTAATCCAATGAGTTAAAATAAAGAAATAGTGATGGAATATCCTGCGGTAGACGCTAAAAATGAAAAATAAATGTTTTCAACCTTATCTTATCGAGATGAAATGATTTAAAAATCTGATTTTTTTGATTCAATCGTGTTTTTATGATTTTTATCAATTTATACTGATTTTTCCCCCTCAAGAAAAATTACCTAACATTCCCAGTAATGAAATTAAGTTTAATTGAATGTAAAGTTCTGTTTCAAAATTTAAATGTTGTCGGACCATCTCGACCTACTTTCACGTTTGAAAGTCGCCGAAATAACCTCTATATCTCATTTTTGTTGAAAATTTTGCCAGCTCATTAGACTTAAGATTATTTATCACGTCTGGCAACACTGTTCCTGATTATCGTCATATTTAATTGATGACGTGAACGCCAATTCTCGCTGGACAGACTAGTAGAATCAGTAGAATATCTTTGTATTATTATGGATTAGGTACGATTTTGAAGTGGAAAATTGTAAAGTATAAACTTTAAAATAAAAAACACTTGGCTTATGTTTCACTATATAAAAATATTTAGATACTGTATAAAACAGTAACGAATAGTCGACATGTTTCGAGTTATGAAGTCATTATCAAGACTGACTACAGGAGAGTATTACATCTTATTTTATAAAACATACAAAAGCAAAGGTGATACCTGAAAATCAATTTGTTCGTTTACAAGGGGTAATTTACTATTATGGGCGGAACTTATTTCGAGAATTTCAAGAAGGTCAAGGCGCTTTCCTTTGTTACCTGAATGTAACAATTGGGATTTGTTGAAATCCAGGAAATGATTGAATTTTATACAATGTTGGGAGAAGCCACTGGTATTTTCATTTTGTAAAATTTACTTTTTATGTTCTTCAACACGAATGTTTATATTCCTTCCTGTTTGACCAAAAAAGGAAGCAGGACATTCGTCGCAAAATATTTTATAAACACCACTGTTTTCTCCGATGTTAGATTTTTCTTTATTATTGACGAAAAATGACTCCAAGTTTCTTTTATGTGTACAAATTGTTTTAAAGTTATTTTTCGATAGTCTGTTACAAATTTTGCTACTCAAAGCGGCACATAATTTATTGGGAAGTATTTTTGTTCTTCATTAATAGTATGCATGGGGTATATTGAATGCAACAGATTCTTTATTCGTTTTTTCCCAATGAGCCTATCGATAAGACTTTCATTGTAACCGTTATTGGTGGCTAATAATTTAATTGTATTAACTTTTTGAAAATTTGTTTCCGATAATGGAATAGTGAACAACCTATGTATGAACGAATGAAAAACACTGAGTTTTATTTTAATTCGTTGGAAAATTGTAATTTTCACAATCTACAACTATTAAGAATTATTAATTATAACTTAATTCTTTTTGATTAGACCATATTATATAATTATATTGAAATAACATTGAAATAGAATTTTCTCCCTTTCAGTAATTTTCTTCCATATCGTTTTTCATAATCCATCAAATATTTGATAGAACAGTTATGGCAATATGCACTGTTGACACAAAGAAGATGAACGATTAGATAAGAAAAATCAACATGGACTGGCTGTGAAAAGTTCTCGTTCTAGGTTTACACAAATAGATATATTATTATAGCTTCGGTTTATTCGCTTTCGAATTCTGCTTACAAATTTGATATTTCGAAATGAACATACATGTAAACATTCGGTACAATGCTGTGATGATAACTACGAACTCACTTCCTGTGTGAACTTGAGAAGTTTATCGGTTATTGTTTTTTCGGAATAATTGAAGATATCGTTCAGTATGATGAAAGATGATTATATATATATATATATATATATATATATATATATATATATATATATTATATATATATATATATATATATATACATATATATATATATATATATATATATATATATTATATATATATATATATATATACATATATATATATATATATATATATATATATATATATATATATATATATATATATATATATATATATATATATATATATATATATATATATATATATATATATATATATATATATATCCGGGGGGGCTGAGCCCCATCTGGAATTATTCAAGCCCCCTCTTGAAAATATACCAGAATTATTACAAACCAAAACTGTTTATATCTGCGTTGAAACATAAAACTACCCTAGTTAAAAACAAATCTACCTAAGTAATTATGAAACTGACTTAATAGTATATTATTCAACGAGCACAAAATGATTGCTATTTTTCACGAGGGTGAAGTTTGCTACACGAGCTGCAAGCGAGTATCGCAATTCACCCGAGTGAAAAATTGTAATTTTGTGCGAGTAGAATACTATACTTTGTCCACGACTTCCTGGAAAAAATTAGTAATAATCTGCATTTTCAACAATAAAAATAGTTATCAAAAGCGTTGACATAACATTTTCTGTGTTCACTGAAAACTGCATACTCACGTAAACGTCAACTATTTCACTTGACATCGATTCCATTCCTTTCTTTCACTCTGATAAAAATGAAATAGATAATTTATTAGAGTAAATATTCAATAAGTTGGGCGGTTGGGGGTTTATATTAAATATTAGTTTAATAATTTGCCTAAAAGTTATCTTAGTTACATAAAACCTAAAAATCTAATAACAATACTATCCTAACAATGTGAATGATAGTCTCAAGTTTGGACATACGTTTTGAGTGTGACGTCATGCAGTGTATAATAAACCATTATTCAATAGTAGTGAATAATAGGTATAATTATACTTCAGGAAGCACACGTATAATGAATGATTTATAGTACAGTCGTGGACAAAATTATTTATTTGCAGCATCTTTTAACCCGCAAAAAATTTTGACGTTTTTTATCCTAAAATAAAATTGCAATATGTTAACGGGGAAAAATTGGTGACAAGTGTTTTTGCATATAAAATTCACTTATTCTAGGAGTTATTTCATACTGTTTTGCTGCTAATTTGTCGCATAAATTCGCAATCATGATTTTTTCGCAACCGCACGAAAAAAATAGTGCACCCAACATGTTGCCTACTCGTCCAAAAACCAATAATTGGTATTTTCGGAAATTTTTATTTAAATTACTGTTACAATCAAAACCACGATTGTGCTACGAATATCTTCATTTTTTTTTTTTTTTTTAAAGAGGTGGGACGTGTGCCCTCTCACACGCGCCCGACCTCCGTACAATTTGGCTTCGTCAACTTGGACATTTAGCCATCAATTTACTAAATGAGGGGAACCACTTAAATCGGACGCATACAAACACCCAGGAACACGGTGGGAATCGAACCCACCAACTCCGTCAACGAAGACGGCATAGCGTTACCTAAACCGCTCGGCCACGGAGCCTCCTAATATCTTCATTTTTACATAAACTGTACACAAGACATCATTACATCATTATCTTCATATTTGTCTGTGCTTGGAGTTGAGGATTGGTTCTGTTACTTATACATATCAGAATTAAATTTTGTACATAGCTTTGCTAGGCTCAAATTATTTACAGCAAATCTCATTTATTGCAAAGTGAGATCTAATAGACACATCTGAATTAAACATTTTTAGTATCATTTTGTTTCGAATTTTACATTTAATATTAATCAATGAAAATATCCTCTACACGAATGCATTGGATGGTGGCAACCTTAGAAGAGTAAATGCAAATAGAGCTAAACCTTCAAACATGAATTTGTAGACTGCATTTTTTAAATCTATAACCTTCCTCCAAAAAGTGGCTCTATGATATTAACGTCTATAGATATATTTATTTGTTTATATTTAATGATGGAAGTACATTTTTATTTTTTTTAATGTTTTTTAGTTCTGTTTGTTTCATTTATTCAGAGTTTTCTATGAGAGATTTTTTATTTATTATTTTTATTAAAATAAATTTTTTTATTTTTCCAAAATGTTTTTCAATTAATATTCGTTTTCCAGTATACACTTCAAGGTAAAAAGACAGAAAAAGCTGTATATTCCTATCTTTTTTTCACGTATATTTATTTTAGTACTATGTGAAAAACAAGCCCCCCAAGAATTTGTTTAGCCCCCTAGAAAGCAGTGCTGGCTACGACCCTGTATATATATATATATATATATATATATATATATATATATATACCTATATATATATTTTTTAAATTATTTTTGCCTGCGTTGTATTGTTAGTTACTTGTATTTTTTATAAATAACAATCTTATTGAATTAGAAAAATGATTTCATTGAATTGTGAATATTTCGTCATGTGAATTAACGACTTCCTCAAAACTTTTGATTATCGAAATTTATTTGACGTTTCTTAATTTTTAAAAATTAAAAAGTCAAAAAAACATGAAATGCTTTTATATTTCACTATTATTTCATTTAGTAACTCTGCAAACATCTTCACACTGTTAACGCTATTTTTTAAATTTTTTTTAGTGATGAAAGTAAATTGTTTCTCATTTATATTTCAATTTTGACTACATGTCACAGGTATACGTTTAGCCGAGCATGCGCAGAACCACTATTCTGAACTAGGAAACATATGTTTACGATTCAATTTTATGTACCATGTGTCCAAAAATTTATTTTTCTCGTTTTGTCATTTATAGTCTGCTACTGACAAAATTGTGTTTTTTTTAGTGTTCATAAACTTTAATTAGTCCTTTCAATCTCCATTTGAATAAACCCTAGGGAGCGTCCTCATATTTTCGTGCCACAAACTCCAGTTAATATTTCAGCACTCTGCATTTTTGTGAATTCCATTGCATTCACACGCCAAAACTAGCTGTCAAGCTATGATTAAATCATCTGCTTGGTCCATAAACTTCAACCCCTCAAACACGAAGGGGCGTCAGACGCGGTCACGCGTCCCCCCTTTTGTTAAATAAATGAGCACGACGACAGCTGACTTAACTTATTCATTTTCTGGGAATTCGTACGATATATCTCGGATTAGAAATAATTACCCGTATGTCCACCCGTTTCACGAACATCCGGGGGTGGGTTGTGCACTGCACTGGTCATATTTTAACATGCACTGCGTGGATGCATTGCTGTGAGTCACTTTGTTAGAGATTTGGGACATTTGGCTGCACTATGCGGGATTAGTCGACTGGTATTCCCAGAATTAGGATATGTGCGAAATATTGGATCGATACAGGCCGACCTAGGAGTTTATTTCGCGGAATTATAGTTGTTTGACAATGTATAAAGTTGGCGAGAATGGGGGAAAATTGACGTTTTGATCATCAAGGAACAAAAGAGTGTCTGCAATAGAACAAAAATCCGTCACTGACTTCGTATTCTAACGGATTGAATTATATTTCAAAAGATCAAAAGTATGAAAATAAATTAATTTAAAAAAATAAAAAATTCGAGACGTGTGTCGTGTTTGAGAAAAAAGTTGAAACCAATGAAGGAACGTCCCTCAACATCAACCCAATCCACGTATCAAATTTCAAGCCTCTATTGTGAAAAAAAAGTCCCCCCTCTGAAAATTTAAAAAGGTGATTGTAAAAAATACAAGTGTCTATGCTGCTGATGAAATGAATTTATTGTGTTTGTATTTGTTTGTTGCATATCTTCAAAACTTTGACTTTGAATAGTTCTATAGTTCTAATCTTAGTTTTTCATTATTTGAAAATGAAACAAAGGTTTCTAATTTTATTTTCTATTTTCAACTAGGAATAACATAATTATCAAATTTCTAATAAACTTTAAATCAACATTCTTATAAATTTAAAAAAATAACTAAAGTTGTTGGTAAGGGGGCATCCGTTAATTACGTGAGATGCTTAGGGGGGTTGGGGGTCGACGAAAATCTCACTCAATCTCACGTTGGGGAGGGGGTGGTTTCATCAAATATCACGTGATTTTTTTCGCATGAAACAGTATAAAATTGCGAGAAAACTGGGTTAACTTAAGTAAAAAATGTTTCCCCACCAAAATATAGCTAAATCATTCATAAAAATATACAATGCGGTTTAATTATGCACTGATGGAAGAATTTATTGACTATAAATAAATTCATTTGGTTGGAAACAATTTATTCATTCATTAAATATGAAAAAGTATTTTTCTAACATTAATTCGTTAATTATTGATAAATATTTATTAACAGTAAATACTTTTTTGGAGTAAATATTTTTTCTTCATATGCGGTATATGTAATATTATTCATAAAAAAATAATGCCATAACCTTTTATAATAAACATACGATGCACTAATAATTTTCACTGAAAAAACTGTGACTTATTACAACCATTGTTTTATTATTAACTTAATATTTTTCACATTTTTATAAAATATTACTGATTTACTTGAACTAATAGAATTAGCACAGATTAACTCATTCATATAACAAATATGCATTTAAAAAAATCTCACGTAAGATTTGGGATGGGGGAGAGGGGGTGGAGCAAGAACTAATGACATCCCACCAAGGGGGGAGGGAGAGTCAAAAAATCGCCAAAATTATTTCACGTAAATAATGGATGCCCCCTAAATGTGCTCAGATACTTTAAAATAGACCATTAAAAAAAACTCAGGAGGGTCCCCCGGATTCCCTGTTATTTTCGTGGAGCATTGCTACCCATCAAACCCTCTGTGTCTCGCCCCCTCTTAAAAAATTCCTGCGGGTACCTATGTTCTGGATTCAATATCTTATTTTTCACATTTTATTTAGTTCGCTTTTTCTCTAGAAAATAAATTCACTGAGTTGGTATACCCGGAAACCAAACGTCAGAAGTGCAGTACGTAATAGATTTATATACATATAAGTTATGAAACTGGCGGTACTGATAAATTCATCATCGTTCCGGATTGAAGAATGTATGTCACTCTACGTACGTAAACAATGTCGAAGTCAAGGTTACAAATGACCGCTACATACTCAAACTTCCTGGATGATTTTCCGGAAACGAAATGCATAATTATATATTTGGCAGAGCTATTTAAATCGTGATAATATTTATACAAACTAGTTATTAAAATAGAAATATTATATTTAGGAAAGCGTTGGATTCAACGTCGAAATAAAAACTGGTCATTTGTCCCTGCGCGTGTATGATATGAATAAAATAGAAAAAAATAAAAGAATAATGAAAAAAATACAAAAATAAAAAAATAAAAAAAATAAGAAATTTATGAATGATTTATTGACAGCATTTTTAGAATACCGATACAAAAAAATTTAAAAGCGAAAAATACAAATGCTAAAAGTAAAAGTGTTTATTGACCTTGTATCTAGAGAAGCGTTCGATTCATCGTCCAATTAAAAGTGGATTATTAATCCCTGTGTCTGTATATTATGTAAAAACAGGATAAAATGTGAAAAACTATAAAAAATACAGAAAATGAAAGAAATAGTTGAATTTCTCATAATTGATTCGAAAAACGGTGTTTTATCAGATATCTCATTTGCAAGGAAATAGAGTCGTTTGGTGTTTTTTCCCATATTATAATTAAAACTTTTTTTTTACGTTTTTGTATCCCCGAAGAAAAGCTGCAGTTTGGCGTGTCTCAATCCTCTCAATTTAATTAAATACCCACACGAAACTACTGTCCATTTTATGCGTGCATTCTGATGATTTAGTGCTGTACAAAAGAATGTTAATATTTTTCTACAATCGGTGATATTATGTTTTATCCGTAAGCTTCAAAAGCAAAAATGTGAAATATCCATTTTTGGTTTAAGATATTCAGCTATTTCCAAATTTTAGTGTTCCTTACATGAAGTGATTTCTTCAAAAGCTATAGAATTGAAAGTTCAACATATGTTTGTGAGTTATAACAAATTAGTTTGTGGGTTACTATTAATCTCAATATATGTATTGTTGATCCTTTTGGAAATTCCATTGATATTTCTTATAAATATGGATGGCATAATATCGAATATTATTTTTTGTGAAAGCTTTTCGAAACGGACAGTTTTCTTCTGCTTATATCCGACAGCTTTTCTTTTTAAAAATGCAATAAGGTTTGTGAATTTGCTTGTATCTACGTTTTTGTTCAGGTGAATAATGATGCGGATCATCGAATATGTACTCCACAAAGTTGATGGCTTTAAGGTAGTGGATAACTTCAGGAAATAGGCTAGAAATACCTTTTCTGTAAAATTCTCAACATTTTTTTCTTCAACCCAGGTTTCAAAGTTGTTGTAGGTGGTCTCGTATAATGTTTTCGACTTTTCGGGCACCAACATGGATAGAGCAGTTTCAGCAGCTTGTTCAATATTCAAAGACTCGTCATTATCACTCATTTTTTGAAGATTTTTTTACAAAACTTTGAAGGAAATACCGCTACGTTTCAAAGTGACAGAACCTCAACATTAAACAATGCATAAACAATGCCTTAGAAACAGATTACCAGCTCACTTTTGAATATGTTTAAAACACAAATAAGCGCATGAAAAATCGAATTCTCCGCTTTCACAAAAAATCTTGTATGTAATTCGTTGCAAAAAGAGTGTTTTAAGCACTCGACGCATTGTCATTTTTGAGTCCCTGGCTTAAAACACATTCATTTTGCAACTTGTTACATAAATAGTTATTTAATATAAGACTGCTCATTTGGGCACATTAGACAAGGTGAATTTATTTTATCATTTTATAAAATTTAAGAGGTGCTATATATGAAATGATAATTCATTCTTACGACCACTTCAAGTGGTGATATAAAAAAATAATTTTTCTGAATATCGTTTCCAAAAATAGTTGTAAATAAACATTTACTTTGTCTGGAATCATATAGTTTGATTATAAGTAACCGCCATCTTCACAGTCTGTAGCACTAGCACACTACCGGAGGTAGAACTAGACACGTCCAAAAAGTTTTCTACGATCATAAACGCGTAAAAATAGGTCACGGTTTTTCGGGAACATCTGTTCCATTGCTGGCTTCAATTATGACCTTGCTGTATCCCAGGGTGATAAAATCTAAATCGAATAAGCTTGGATAACACTGTTTTTTAACGCATTACGAAAGCCGATATCTACGAGAGACGTGTTAAATTGGTACCGATCGAGGCAATTTTAATTGCCTGTCATTGGCGATATCGTTGATTGAAGTTAGTTCGATAATAGTGAGCGAACTGCTGAATCATCTGGTGGCTTTCCCATGATGGAATTGGACTTTAGCAGTTGGTTCGGATGATATTTAGATACATGAAACGAGTGGATATTTCATTTATATTTCTGGCCTGTTTAATTTTAATGTTTGACCTACATGACTATCATCTCTATTTTCATCATTGATGAAATTATTCTGATCACAAAAAGTATTAGTCCAAGATCCCAGAGCTGCCAGACGTTACTTATTTTCTCAGCAATAATATGTATGGGATGAAGTAGTGTTCGTATGTACTTTCAGTGTATGGATACCTGCTACCTTTTACCGCCGGCCAATTTTCAGGTATCAGGTGCTAAAGATGGAGACAAAGACAACTCACTTTTCTTATTTTCTCAGTCTTGCTTTTATATATGATACTCAGGGAACTATTTCAATACCTTATGCAAGCAGCCAGACCGTTCGTATGGGCCAAACATCCTGCCAGACACAAATAAAGTGTCCCTATGAGTATGACAGTATGAGCGAAATGTCATGACAGTAAGTAAAGAAAGGAGATCAACGCGCATAGATAATCACTATCGCGCTTAAATGAGCAAATCATGACATTTCACTCATACTGTCATTCTCATAGGGACCCTTTATGTGTGTCTGGCAGGATGTTTGGCCCATACGATTCTTCTGGCTGCTTGCATAAGGTATTGAAATAGTTTCCTGAGTATCATATAAAATAATCAAGACTGAGAAAATAAGAAAAGTGAGTTGAATTTTTTCCATCTTTAGCACCTGATACCTGGAAATTGGCCGTCGGCACAAGGTAGTAGGTATCCATACACTGAACGTACATACAAGTACTACTTTATCTCACAAATATTATTGCTGAGAAAATAAGTAACGTCAGGCGGCTCTGGGATCTTGCTCTATATAGTAGAGGAGTTAGAGAAGTTTATAACTTGAAGAAGCAATGAACAGTTGAGCTTCCAGGTATATCGATTGTTGAATAATTTTTAACAACTGCCAGTCAAGCTTTTTTTTTAATTCTCGAATAAAGAATAATCCGGGAATTATTTTCTGTGATACATCGTCTGCTGTTGGAAACTTTGATGAAACTGTACGTAACATATTCAAGAACCTACTTTCACGTCTACAATATTTTTTTATACCTGCTTAAACTACCTGAGTCATCAAATCATAATATTATTAAGTTTAACTAACTCGAAATTTGAATATCTTACCAGTTTTTATCCCCCCTCCAACCATCGAAAGTTCTTCATCCATCCCCATCACGTTCTACGCGTATATCTCAATACAACCTCGACGCAGCAGGCTATGACCGATCCGAAAACAAAAGGCGGACGACCGACAGCGTTCTAAATCATTAAACCCTTTCTATAAATCCCTAATGGAACAATTGACGGAGTGACTGACGGTCCATTGATTCAGATTCGGTATCCGGTTTCGTTGAATTATTTTCCA
This sequence comes from Cynegetis impunctata, assembly GCA_030704885.1. NCBI lineage: Eukaryota > Metazoa > Arthropoda > Insecta > Coleoptera > Coccinellidae > Cynegetis > Cynegetis impunctata. Next base: position 210,509 of record JARQZK010002903.1, read on the forward strand.
CCCCCTAATCCATCTTTGTAGCTCTACGTTTACCGTAACACCACGAAATAGCGACGTGATCGGTCATGGTTTTATTTGCGGAGCGGTTTGAAGTTTCTCATTGTTTCGCAGAATAACCAAGTACCGTGACAGAAACATTAAGAGTGCCATGGAAATACGATATCGGGGGCAAAACCACGTGCGATGGTCAAAATTTAGTTCGAGCAAATATTTTCTTTGTTTTAGATGTCACTGAGATGAAACTGCCCTAATTTAATCAATTTGGTTCTCAATTACGTGCTTCGAATACTTTATGAGCTTGATGTCAAGTTTCAATTTTCTGTGAAACTGTCTGTGAATAGTCACACTGTACTAGACACTTCCATTATACTGGTGTAAAGTTTAAATTTTCTATGTGAAACAGTCTGCATATTATACAAGACAGTTGAATTATACTCATGTCAAATTTCAATTTTCTATGCGAAACTGTCTGTGAATAATCATAGTATATGACACATTTGAATTACACTTCTGTCAAATTTTAATTTTCTCTGTGAAACAGTCTGTGAATAACCATAGTATACGATACACTTGAATGACACTGATGTCCTATTTCAATTTTCTATGTGAAACTGTCTATGCATAATCACAGTATATGACACATTTGTATCACGCTGGTGTCGAATAATAATATTTTATGTAAAACTATCTGAACAATCACAGTATGCGTTATACTTGAATTACGCTGATGTCAAATTTCAATTGTCTATATGTAACTGTGTATGAATAATCACAGTATGACACTCATGATTCATACAAATGTCAAATTATAATGTTCTATGTAAAACGGTCTGTGAATAGTCACAGTATACCATATACTTGAATCACACTGATGTCATCTTTCAATTTTCTATGTGAAACAGTCTGTTAAAAATCACAGTATAGGATAAACTTGATTACATTGGTTTCAACTTTCAATATTCTTTGAGACTCTGTCTATGCATAATCACAGTATACGAAATACTTGAATCACACACTGATGTCAAATTTCAACTTTCTATGAGTTAGTGTCTGTGAATAATAGTATACGAAGTATACGACACACACTGATGTCAAATTGTAATTTTCTATGTAAACCTCTCTGTGAATAATCATAGTATACCATACACTTAACTTACTATTATATTATTTTCTTTTGTGTGGCAGTACGATGTTAAAATTGGACTGCGTAAATATCAATAGATTTTAGGAGATTCGACATTGTTAGTGTGCTGAGGCGGCTTTCAAATGGATTCTGGCTATATATATATATATATATATATATATATATATATATATATATATATATATATATATATATTATTCGAATTGTTGTTGCCTGTGAACTATTTCTAATCTCTTGATAATTATTAGCAATAACAGGCTTGTTGAATTCTTAAAAAACTTGATTTTATTGAAAAGTTGACGTTTCGCCACGACATTCGTGGCTTTATCAAAACTTTTTTTTTTTTTAATCAAGTTTTTTAAGATTCAACAAGCCTGTTATTGCTAATAATTATCAAGAGATTATATATATATATATATATATATATATATATATATATATATATATAATATATCTATATATATATATATATTATATATATATATATATATATATATATATAATTTAGAGCAAAAGTATGTAAAATATGTAAAGTTTACAATCTTCTTACTTCCTTTCGCCCGACTCCACCACATTTATGTTCGGAAACATGTATTCCCAAACTCCGACACACGCCTTATAAACAATCAAAATAGGATTTATCTGCAACAACGCCTATGGAAAGATTCACCTTTGAACCTTTAATGTCTTTCAGCTCACGTCATTTACAAAAACAGTCCCGTGTTTATTTGGCGAAATAAACCTCTAAACAGTTAAACAAACATTATTCCTCCGTGCAAACAAATTAAAAGTGTAATGATGTGCTAGTCAAGTCCAGATTTCAGTTTAACAAAGAAACCTTTCATTCGCATAGAAGAGAATGAATATTCCAAGAACTATATATTTATGAGAAATTATTATTATTATCGATCGTTAGTAACGGATTACGTCATTTTAACTTTGAAGCGTATGGTCGATTGGTATTGGAATTTCTAGTGAAACTAACTTAGTTATTGCAGATATTGAATGTGATAAAATATACCGTTATAATATTGTCTTCTAAAAATAATAATTGTGATAAGTTTCTGGATCTAAGGCGGGCTACACACGGACGTCGATGTCTTAATACATCGACGTCCAAAAACGTGCAACCTGATTGCGTACAAACGTACGTACAAAACCACAGTTTTGTCCAGTCTGCTAAAATGTTTAGACAGATGTCTGAGCAGGAGCAATATTTAGCTCTGGTAGCAGTGGCGTGTACAAAGGAAAATGAAAATCGTCGCCGAATGAGGTCTAAAGGTTGGTTTCTAAAACGATAAAATTTTTCGCACATTCACCTGTTGGAAAAATGGAGGTTAGAACTAGAGGACTCTAGTAATTACGTAAGGATGGACGAAGAAACCTATTCGTAACTATTGGACATGGTTATTCCATTAATAAAACGTCAAGACACAATGATGAGATTGGCAATAACTGCAGAAATTACTGCAAGAAATTACCAAGATTTAAAATTCACTACTTTAATATCTTCGAAAGACTCACCGTACCACTTCTCTTCGAGATAAAAACTTTTTCATTTTATCTCCAAAACCCACCACGAAGACTATTGATTTTAGCGACAACTGTACTTTTTGTAGCATTTGGTTGAATGCTTTGCAGCTTCTCTATCAATATTTTTTATGCTTAATTTTTTTTATTTCGGTCGAAGTAGTGCTTTGATTTTGTCTGTCACAAGCAGCGTAAGTCCCTGTACAACTCCACAAATTCCCGTAGAAATTCCCGGGACATTGTTCTGCAGTCAGACATAATGATGAAACTATCAGCAAACATTTTTAGTAAATATTATACAAATTCATGAAATATTTAACTTATTATTTCAAATACCTACTGCAGTAACAAGTTATTTAATAAACTTAACCGCCGCTACTGCTTTAGAAAAGCACACTCCACGGTAATTTGCATCCACACGTAAAGACATGAATGCATTCGTTGGAATGCGCATCCAAAAATTAAAGCGATTCCCGAAAACATCAACGCGGCGTTCATCCGGGTTGTGCATTCGAAAACGTGCGTTTTCCGCATCCACTTTAACGTTATTGGTTGCACGTTCCTGGATGCACGTTGATGTATTAAGGGCTCGTTCAGACACGGCGGGAACCGCACGATTTTAGAATCGCGTGGGAATCGCGCGGGTCTTATTTATATAAGTACTTTTGCAATCGTTCAGACGTAACCGCGCGGTTGGTCAACCCGCGCGGTACCCGCGACTAAACCGCCAGAAAATAGAATCGTGCGGTGCCCGCGCGATTCTGTTACTATGGAGCCTCTCCTCAGCGTTCAGTTGCGTTGTTGGAACCGCACGATTCGTACGCCACAACAAGAACACGCGCGACATCGCTATGGATTGTTTCGACATTGAAATATCTCCTTTGATCAATTCATCAGAAGATTTTATTGACATTCTCAAATAGTCAAAAAACTTTTCCTCGACCATTCTTAATTTGGGTTATAATTTTACGAATTGGCCATGTACGAGTCGGTCACTTAAGACTGGATGCACCCAATACTGCCTTCGGCTTTTTTTTTCTATGAGCAATCACATTAACCCAATACCAGCCAGAACTCACATAGGGTGAAAAAATTTTATTTTTTTGTATAAACTGGTTGTTGAGTGTTCAGCAAAGACAAGGTCACTAAAATTTTGGGAAAAAAATTTTCAATTCGCAGAAAAATAGAGTTCCATTTTTGGGACGATGGCTAAAAGAGAATAAAATAATATATTTCGAAAAAACAATACAAAAAGGACTTTAAGCTGCTTTAACAACAAAATATATTCAATAAACTCACATCAATAATATACAGAACAAGAAGTTTTAATAAAAAAAATTTTGGTAAAGAAAATTATTTTTTATGGGATGGTACGAAGCAGATATCATGGAGTGGTACATTGCATTTTCCAAAAATTCTAGTGGTTTCTTTTTTCCACAAAATGCACATTTCCCTTTTGTCTTGATAGGAACAACTAAATGACCCATTTGGTCAAATCTTATGCTCTTCCTCCCATCAATTTGGACTTTTGTGGGCCTGGTCTCTTTGGTACAGAAGGTGTATTTTTGGTTAGATATGCCATTACAATTTTCCTACGTACTTATAGCAGAGTAGCCATTTCTTGGGGATTTACAATCTTGTAAATTCTCCAAGTATTTGTCACCGATATATCTAACACTTGAGTGAATAAAGGCCACCGCCATTTCCCTGAAATAATTCTTGTTCGGTAAAGAGATACTTGCTTGACAGATCTACTCCGCCCATTTGCGAATTGTATAATTGTATCAATTTTACGACGGAGTATCGTCGTTCTGTGGAATTGAATTCTCACCGTTTGTGCTCTTTTATTTGGTCCACTTTACTATTTTTTCTGATAATGCTTCGTGGTCACTCTCAAACTCGGATTCGTCAGCGGGGTTAGAAGTAAACAATTCCGGAGTACCTACCTGCAACACTATTTCTTCTCCTTCTAGGTCATTCTCTTCAAAATTCTGTGTCTGTTAGAATATCCGGGTCTGGAGGAATTATTGCTACAATAATATTTTTAATATTCATATCTTTCCAAAATTCTGGATCTTCAAATATGGGTTCAATGTCACGGATATTTAGACATTTTCTGCTACTCATAATTATCATTTCCAGCCAATGTCCCAAAATTGGGACAACAAAATTAGCAACAAATTGGCAACAGATAACAATATAAGTCCGTTCAATTCCGTTCCGTATTGAAAGAAGACACTATTCAGCAATAAAACTGCAATGGTATAATTATAATTTTCTCGACAGAAATATATTGAAATCACTGTAATGTATGACAACCTCAACGCGCCAGACAAGTGCCGACTTGTTGAATCAGTCTAATTTCAGCTATTGTTCCTGAGAGCCATCTGACTATAAATATGTGAAGAACATACTTTGACCTAAATGGCAATATCAAATACTCTAGTTTTCTGTGATAGCATTGAAGGAATCTAGATAAAATGGCGCGTCCCAAAAATGGGGCGTTGGCTGGTGTTGGGTTAAACATAGTATTTCTTCGTCAACTTCCATTTTCAAACTAACGCTATCCGCTCGCGCCAATCGCGTACTAACCGCTCTGTCTGAATACATAACACAATTTTGCGATTCCAAACCGCACGATTCTAAAATCGCGCGGTTCCCGCGTGTCTGAACGAGCCCTAAGACATTGACGCCCGTGTGTAGGGGCCAAAACTGTGTCCGACACGACTGAATCTCAAACATATGTGTCTTACTTGAGTACCCACAAACCAATCATAATAAAGATAGTATATACTGATTTAGTTCATAATTAATTCATATTCCTGTAATATTTAATAATAAAATGACCATTTCCATAATTTAAAAAAAAATTATTAATTACAATATTATTTATTCATTTATTTTTCATCTTTTATTTCCTCTAAAACGTTTCTTCATTCAATTACCTTCAAACATTGTTAATTTATTTTATTTTTTCTGCTATTTCATAGATAATATATAGTGAAAGGAAGTTCGATTACCTCGACATCTGTCGTCTGTTTTTTCACTTCTTATTGGATTTTAACTGTTCAAAATCATAGATTCTACCAGCGTCTATAAAAAATGCCTTCTGTGAGCCAGTATTTGCAGATCGGCTCCAGGTGAGAATAACCTTACAACCTATATAAATCGCGTTAATTGAAAATTAAATGATTTTATGTGTAGATACATTAATTTTAGTGTTGTTTCGAAACCACATTGACTATTATTTAACCTATAAAAAGTATTTCTCCATATGAAAATGAATTTTGTTTTCCGAGAGTCGAGTTTGCTAGATTTTAATCAAATATCGAATTAATGAATGACTTAGAAGTGTATATCTTATAGATAATAATCTGTTGTAGTTTTGTTATCATAACACATGTATGTATATTGAATAGTGCAATATATTTTGAATGAGACCACAATTGATAATGAATGGTTGAACTTCCTTGAACTTGAGGATATTACCATGGGGAGGTAACATGACACTTTCAAATCGTTCATTATATACCAATTTATGCTAGATTTTTAAATATAGGGCCACAGGGATACTAACGACACTTTGAGTACCTACATAACAAATAAAATATACCTATAATATAAAATTCACGGTGTTAGAAGTTAAACTCCTCCGAAATGGCTCGACTGATTCTCATGAAATTTTGTGTGCATATCGAGTAGGTCTGAGAATCGGCCAACATCTATTTTTCATCCCCCTAAATGTTAAGGGTGGTTCACCCGTTAATTTTAATTTTTATTTTTCAGACAAAATTTTTTGTTTTATTTTTTTTATGATACAGCATTCAAAAATACATACTACCCTAAATTTACACCCCTCTACGATCAACCTCTATTTTCATTTGTTGATTATAAACTTTAATTTTTTCGCTTTTTATTTTGTCATGACTTAGAATTCAAACAACGTTTGCCTGGTCAGATAGATTGATAGATAGATATAATGATAGATAGATTGTTAAACAGATAGATAGATAGATAGTTAGATAGATAGAGATACATCGGCAGATAGATGAATAGATCGAAAGATAGATAGATAAAAATAATTTATATGGCAGAACAACGTTTGCCGGGTCAGATAGATTGATAGATATCTAGATAGATAGATAGATAGATCGATAGAAAGATAAATAACTATCTAGATAGATAGAGTTATATCGGCAGATAAATGAATATATAGATAGAAGGATAGATAGATAGAAATAATTTATAAGGCAGAACAACGTTTGCTGGGTCAGCTAGTATACCTACCTATAATAAAAAGTTGAACAATGTTACTTTTTTTATTCAAACTTAATAAAATGTACCAGTTACAAATTATTAATTCTTAGAATTTGATCAATAGTTTAATGTTGTTTCAATTTGATTTTAGTATCTAAAAAATACGAGGCTTTGCTATTATTGTTCTAAACATAGTTTCATTTGATTATAAATGAACTTAAGAAAATGCAGGCTTTACTACTTGCGAATAATTTATTTTCAGAAATGACACAAAATCAATAATTTTCAAAATTTTCTTTAGGTTTCTTAAATTCAACTTTAAATAACAATAACTACAGCACATTTGTGCACTAACAAAGTATTTTGCAAGTCTGTAAAGATGTAAACAAAATAATGTTATCCCGAAAATATCCTTGTGATGTGTGAATCCTGAGGTCAATTTACCTCTGAATAAAATATGTCGAAAATAAAATTATCAAAAAAAATTTATCTATCTAAGAAAATTCATTTTAATAAAACTTGTCAAGATGGCCTTTGTAACCAAGGACACAAAAAGATAAAGAAGAAAATCTTTTTCACCAAGAAGTCTCTACTTCTGTGGGAACCATGAGGTCAATTTAGATCTGAATGAAATATTTCGAAAATAAAATTATCAAAAAGAATTTATCTATCCTAAGAAAAACTTATATTAATAAAGCTTGTCAAGATGGCGTTTGTAGCCAAGGACACAAAAAGATAAAGAAGAAAATCTTTTTCACCAAGAAGTCTCTACTTCTGTGGAGTTATTTTTTCAAATAACCATAATATGCTATAATCATCATTTTCATATATCACAGAACCTCACACGTTATTTTCAAATTGTCAAGTTTTGTCAAATTCACCTCGAAAAAATTTTTCCATTCGGAACAATGCTACTAAATTCCTGCAGCAGAGCGAGCACCGCGTGCAACAATCTCTTCATTCCAAGAAGAAGTTGCTCTAGGAGAAGAAGGAGGAGGAGGCGATTCAGAAAAGGACGTGTGACGAAAAATCCTTTCTTCAATTTTCTTCGAATATTCAGAGAAAGACATCGCCGATGGTTGGTGCCTAAAATAGCGATAGAGGGGGCTAAATGCTGGTGCGCTATGACATTCGTGGAAAAGAAGAAGTTCTATATGCAAGCACATCGCGCATTTCTGAGAAGCTTGAGAATATCGAGCGGAAGGAGGAGAAGATATGGAAGAAGATGTACAGGAATTGGTAGAAGAAGAAGAACTAGAAGGTCTAGGAGTTGTCCTAGAAGACGTAGAAGTAAAAGTATAGTGTTTAGAAGATGTGCGTCATATAGCTGCTGAAATTATGTGGCATGGTCATAGTGAGGCCAGTGTTATAACCCGATCTATCTCATGTAGATAATATTATGGGTTTTCATTCAGTTACGTGTAGTGTCGTTTGTACTGTGGTGTATACTGTTATATTTTGCGATCTGGTATGTTTAAAAATTGGAAATAAAGTGGTATATAGTAAAAAATTTGGAGAAAAGCGTAATTTTGCATCTCCAAGATCAACAACATCCAGCTCAAGACATCTCAACCATTTATTTTCGATGGGATGACATTTAAAATATGTTATGTTGTTGTATAAGTCTCCTTTGCTCTAGTCAACGTTGCATTCTTGAGAATAATTGTTGATTAATGAATTCAACCTTGGTTTGACGAAGAATCAGAAAAAATTTTATATTTTTGAAAAATAACTTTATTTCATGAAAGTTCGCTTTTATATTTTCTTACCAATTAGTCACTTGAAAGTTTTATGTAATGACTGGAATGGAACAAGTCTTTTTGTATGAATGACATTTCGGATCATCAGAATCACCAAAAGATATTAGACTATCTACTATGAAAAATATTCTGTACATGAAGAATCGTGGTTGCTTTATATATTTTAAATTTTTTCACAAAAATTGGGGAAAAATAATACTTATATAAGTTCATGTTATCAATTTTAGACAAAAGTCGATTCAATCTTTGAGTTAATCACAGTTACATATTATTATATTGCTGTTCAACTCAGTTTTCAGGTTAGTTTTGGTATTAGAATAAATTTTAATTGCTTTTTCCTCAGAGCAACAATATCAATGAGATTTGGTATTTTCTCCTGAGTAGGTGGGGTGAGTGATAAAGACAAGTGGAAAATTAATATGTCGAGAATCTAGGTAATTCAACAGCCTACAAATTTTCTATGAAAGATTAGCCAGACTAGTATTTTTTGTGAAGACAGAAATTAGTAGTTATTTCATCAAATGGGTATAGAGTTCTCAAGATTCACATAATGTACACCATTTTCTCAAGTTTTAGAGAAAACATTTCATAATATACCTATATATACAGGGTGTTTTCAAATAAGTGCAAAAGTTTTAAGGGGCCGATTCCTTGTCAAAAATTAAATGAGTTCTTCCATGTAAACAACCTCTCGGTAGTTCGAGTCTCACCTTGCTCTTATGTGTTGTGTATGTCCGGAATTAAGTGGTTCTATATATATGATTAAATTTTTGGGTAATGTACATCGTTTACAAGCCCATTGGCTGTTCGGAACCGGCGTTAAACTGTATAGGTCCCTCGAGATAAAAAAAAAATCTCATAGGCCTTTTCTACTAGATCCGTTCATGCACGACGTTGTATTTTATTTTCTCATTAAGAAACTATTTCATTTACTGAAACAATACACGCGTTAAAAACTTCAGCACTAAATCAATTTTTCCAGCAGATATTTGTAAATCAAGAAGTTTCATTTTATTCATATTTCATTTGTAGAACACGACCACAAAATGCCATTTATTTAACTCTTTTTTGCCTAATCTTTGGAGCCGTGTGACTTTTCAAGGACAAACCTCAGAGCTTGTGTTTATATGAAAGAACCCTTTTAATTTTTGAAGAGGAATCATCCCTCAAAAACTTTCGAACACATTTGGAAATACCTTTTATATATATATATATATATATATATATATATATATATATATATATATATATACAGGGTGGACCACGATGAACTGCATCGATCGATATCTCAGAAACTAAATGTAGGAAAAATTTGGGAACTTGCTATATGTCTTGGGGATTGTACCGGAAATAGACCCTAAGTCGCTTATTTTAAATCGGATACCCTATATATCATTACATTTTTGGATTCTACTTAAAATTCTAGGCAGATTCTATGCATTATGTCCTATACCATAAGTCTAAGCGTTTTCAACATATTTAGGTTTCTATGTCAAAAACGACGATTGCAAGCCCTAATGATATAATTATCAATTGTTCCTATAAGGAAGCCTTTTTTACTTACTTTGGGTTAGATTCCTTGTTGAAACGGACCTACTTTAATAAATTTTGTATAATATTTGGATAACTAATCATATAGAGTGTTCAAAAAATAAGATCTAAAATGAGATTGAGAAAACTGACAAAAAACAATTTTTTCAAATGGAAACACCCCATTTTTCTTATTTTGTAGTATTTAGCATTTAAAAGAAGGTAACTTTGTATTAGGTTATCTATACCTAAAATTTGAGGTTTTCGAAATATTGCCAATTTAATATTTTTATATGGCGATTCTGCATTTAATCAATTAGATCTAGGATAGCCACGATCAGTTTGTCGTGGTCCACCCTGTATATAATACAGATAATTCTGTAGATGAAGTAATTCTATATATATATATATATATATATATATATATATAAATATATATATATATATATATATATATATATATATATATATATATATATATATATATATATATATATAGAATTACTTCATCTACAGAATTATCAAAATCCTATACAAGTATGCATAATAATTTATATTTCCATTAGCTGTTATCAGAAAATAGTTACATTGACCATGGCCCCAATGAATATATTATAAACTTTGCACTATAGAAGAGTATATTCTTTCAATTCGATCTCGAAGTGATCTAGTGATCTATGAATCCTAATATAATAATATATTAATATATGAATAATTCCGATTTTGTTTTCATACAATAACTTTCAAATGTACTTTTCAATTCTTGCTTGTTTGACTGAAATTCATTAAAACAATGCGAACTTTAAAAAACTAGGGAAAACCCTCAATTTTGAAACAAGTTGTAGTTTCCATCTATCATTCGACTGAATAAAAATAAAAAACCCATTGCAGTAAGAAATAAAAGAATTCAGTTTACTGAAATTTCTATATAAAAGTTGAACATTTAAAATTATTTTCACTAACCATTGGAAAGTAACATTTCACAGCAATTTTCGGTAATAAACTAAACTCCTTCGTTAGTTCCCTTAAATTCTTATAGTGGACAATAGTTCTATTTCCATAATTCACTAGCTGCACAAGCACAATCTTGGTGGCTTTCTCCTAAAATAATAAATAAAACAAATATTTATTATATTTTTTAAGAAATGAGATATCACCTACAAAAATGCAGATTTAGTGAAATTGAAAAAATATATATTAAAAAGCTTGGAATAATAATTGATTAAAAAAATATTAACTTGCTTATAAAAAGGCAGTCCGCGACTTCTGCCCTGTAGTAAGTTTTATCTTCCTTCACATAGGCACAACAGTATTTACCAATTTTTTCGAATGCTTCAAACTTGAATTTGTATGGCGTAGTAGTTTTCCGGAAATGTTGAGTATCAGATCGTTTAGACTATAAAAATGATCAATTATTGTTAGCACATAATCTGTTTCTTCATGGTTTTCTCTGAAATGAATTTATATTCGCCCCTACTCACCTATCAATCAATTTTGATTCTTCATCGTCCATATGTATGTAAAATTCAAAGGGAGATTCAACGTGACTGAAAATACAGGTGGCATACAAACTCCGAATTTTTTTGTCTATTATTTCTGTGTGCCTGCTATTTAATGCATAATATATGTATGGGTTATCGAACGACACCTCTCGTCTTCTGATTTTTCTGCCTTTCTATAAGGTATCAATAAATGTAAGTTATCTGCTCCTCTCCCCCTCAATATTGATTTTGCATCTGAATAACAATTGGCGAACGGCCAACTTCCCTTGGAACCTGACGATCTCACGTTTGTACAACAGTATATTTTCACAGTTTCACTGGATTTATTCGTCTGCCCTTTAGACGAAGTCTTCCTATTGGGGTCGACGACATTTCGATGGAAAACTGTTGTGAAATGTCACGGTCTCTTGGGCTGTAGGTACACCATGAAAAAAGTGACCTTTCAGCGAATAAAACTGACATATAAAAATTATTTTATGATTATTTTTTCGACCCATAAATTTTTTTGTGTTGTTTGTGGAAATTTTGTTTTATGACCGAATTGTTATGTGTTATTGAAATATTTTTTAATTTCAAATTTTCAGTTATAATATCCGAAAACGATATAATTGAAATGGAAAAAGAAAATGTATTCTTCAGTGTAGTATAGGTATTCTAGAAATTAATCTTTTGTTACCCAAAATTATATTTTATATGTTTAAATATAGTACATATTTGAATCCTTCTATCAAATGAAATTGAATGTCTTTCTTCAAAAAAATCTGTACTTATCTGACTTTAATTTTTTAGGTTATGCGCTCAGTTATAGGAAGTCATATTATTTAATTTAGATATATAGTATTTGAATTAGTATATGTTTTAAAAGTTTTTCATACTACAACTACATTCAATGATGTAGCTTGAGGGGGAGGGGGATGTCTCGAAGGGGGACGTCTCCCTAGCCCAACTGTTTTGGGGGGCAAAAAATTTCTTATTAAATAAATAAATAATATAAAGATCAATAGCTATTCATTAAAAATTACAAAAATAAAATTACATGGACAATCCTAAGATGGATTGAAAAGTTTTGATGTGCTCCTAATATTCTCTTAACTATAATTTTAAACTCAGAGGGCGTCGATCGATATTCAATCTACGCCATACCTACACTTCAAAACTGTGAGACATTTAAATCTTTCAAAAATATTGGCATTATACCAGCTATCAAAAACATGGCAATTGCTCTTCGAGACGAAACATTTGTGGACCTCTGATTGCAGAAAATAATTTTAACAGAAGAATTTTTTTCCCGATCTTCAGAACATTGTTTCAAAAGAATAGATGCTATTATTAAATTTCTTAATGAAAAAATTATTAAAGCAAAAATAATTATTATAAAAATTTACATGTTTGTACTGAGAAATAGGGCTCATTGCAAACCTTACTTCAAGAAAAATGGAATTTTGACGCTTCCTTCTTTATATTTACTTAAATCTGTGTGCTTGATTGATACCCCAAAAGTTTTTATGGACCTTTTTGAAGATCGGGGCTATTCTGGATGACGTTTTTATAATCATTCCAAAATATCCCCGTTCTTCGAAAATCACCCCATTCTTTGAATTATCAATGCAACATATCTTTTATTATTCTTAATTTAAAAATGTATGTTTTCCAATTTAGCCCCATATACGAGGTAACTATAATTTATGCGTTATTCTTACCGATTCTAAAATATCCCCGTCCCACGAGGCTATTTTAGACGGAACTTTTTTCAGCCCCCTGTAAGAATGGGGACCTATTTATCATAGAATAATATTCGGTCGTATATAAACCTATACAAAAAACATATCAAAATAGATTATTTTTGATTTCTCTTTCTGCTATATTAAAAATAATGAAAAAAAGTCTAGAATAGCCCCGTTCTACGGTATATCTAATGAAGTAATCTTTAAATTTCGATATACCACAACATATTTACTAATTTCCCATAAAACCACTGTGGAACATATCACACAAACCAAGTAATTCAAGTTCATTTTGTTCTACAGTTTTACAGATCATTTAAATGTAAGCTTACAACATTCCAGCGCATGTTTTATGCAAAACACTCAAACACGAATGAATGGAATGAAATTAAAGCCCCATAAGAATTTTATCTCAATGCTCAGGTATTTACAATAAGACGAAAATATAAAACTGAATGACGCTATAGAGTGGCACAATAAATATCTCAATAAAGTATTTATGTGAGCACCGTCTATCATTGAACGACTGAAGATATTTATGAATGTGTTCTCATGAATGATTCAAGTTTATACGTGTTTTTGATGAGAGTTTATTATGTATACAATACTAGGTCATTTTTTAATATATTGATAGGTTGGAAGGACTCGTTTGGTTTGTATTGGATTAGTTGAAATCGTTAAGAATTACACTTCTCGTTTTTTTTAATACTTGTAATATTGATATTTATAATAAACTAGCGGGCCCGGCAAACGTTGTTCTGCCATATAAATTATTTTTATCTATCTATCTATCTATCTTTTTATCTATCTATCTAAATATCTATTCATCTATCTGCCGATGTATCTCTATCTAACTATCTTTCTATCTAGATAGTTATCTATCTATATAACATTTTATCTATCAATATATATATATATATATATATATATATATATATATATATATATATATATATATATATATCTACCCATATATCTATCTATCAATCTATCTCACCCAGCCAACGTTGTTTAAATAATGTATATGTCAACACAACGTTTGCCGGAATATAACTATGTGATATGATAATACTTACATATATTTATTTTTATATGAGAGTTCTAAACAATAAAGCAACAAAAATTGAAAAAAATGAGATAATTTCACATTGCATTTACTATAATATAAATTTAACTTATACTTTGGCCTCAGCAACACGTAAAGCGTTAGTAATTTCAACATAGCGCCATCTACTGGACACTTACTCAATCCAGTCAACTAACTACCTTATACCGCCATCTGTAAGTATCTTATCAAACTAACAGAGATAATCAACAAATAATTTGCAATAAAATAATATTGCGACTATAAATTAAGATGTAGGCTATCCTATCTTTCAAGTTGGATCAAACTGCACACGGTGTGAAAATTTGATTAAAATCGGTTAAGTAGTTTCGGAGTCCATCGCGGACAAACAACGTGACACGTAATTTATATATATTAAGATTGATAATTCTTTAACATTAGTGCTATAATTATTCATTATTGATTTCCTAATTTTTTTCTTGTACATACAGGGTGGGCAAATAAACTTTTTTTAAACTTAATATTAATAAATCTTTTTTGATCTTTACTATATTTTGTTAAAATGCACTTTTTTTTTTAATTTTCCCGACGCCCCTGGATTAAACAGAAAAAAGGTGCCTCAAAGATGTAAAAGTTATTATCTCGTAACTTTACAAACAACCATAATATTCACATGTGTCTAAAAGTCGAAAAATCGAACTTTCGTTAAGTATAACTCGAAAACAAAAAATAAGTAACAATTATTGTTTTCGTCAGTGATGTTGCCTCGAAAAAGGAGATATAGAATACTACCTCCATTTTTAGGGTCCTGTTGCCGTTATAACAACGAAAACTAAAAACAAAATAAAATAAATATTTAAGGGGGCTCCCATACAAGAAACGCGTTGTTTTGGCCTTCTTGCTTGATATCAATAATGGTAGGCACTTGATTTATTCACAAAATACTGAGATTTATTTTTACTTTAGTAAAAAATAATAAAATTAAAGTAAAATAAATATTTAGGGGGGGCATAGTCAATGGAACGGAACCCTTCGTGCGAGTCTGACTCGCACATGGAACATACTGAGCTTATAGAGACATTTTAAGAACATATTTGACGAACACTCTTCTAGTATGCAACACTGTCGTGTTGAGTTTTGATGATATCGTAATAGTTATCTGTTGTTTCATTCCATATTTAGATATCATTCCATAGTTTCGAATTAAACCATATTTTTGTTTTTGTTTCAGGATGCTGGTAGGAGCACCTTTGGGGGACAATCTCCAACCAAAGACCAACAAGTCAGGTGCCTTGTTCAAATGCCCAGTTACAGAATACGACAGGTATGACTGTGTTCAAGTGGAGACTGATGGACAAAGGGGTAAGAATTCGGTACATCATTATCGATACAGAATTAATAGCTATAGCAGCAAATTGAAAGGATTACATCTGAAAAGTGATTTATCCACTTATTTTCGTATAACTTAGTTGTAATATACTGTTAGATTAGAGACTTCTAGATTACGAAAAAGGTCATAACATGAACGAAAACTATTTGATATTTCTACCGCGTATAGTTGTGACCGAAAAGAATGGTATTTAAATAATTAGTTGATAAAAAGAAAAAAAAATGAAAATACACCAATCTATTCAATAAAATTTAAATCAATGAATAAACGAAGAATTAGATTAGAATGTACAAGACGTATCAGTTGGTACCTCTGACCTTTATCTTACTCAGTATTCACGTGAGAATAGTCAGAGATAACCAAATGAACGAAATATCGTGTATATTATTTTTGAACTTGTTATTAATTTTTTAATTTAATTTTTATTTATTCAGATGCTTGCATAATCTATTCGTTGACGCATTGTCTAACGGATTAACCCAAGTTCTACCGTAATATTCAAATTATGCGTCCGTTTGAACCTTTTAATTTTTTCCAAATCTTTCTAAATTCACTTTAAGAGATATCAGTTCAAATATTTTCGTCAATTTATTTAGGTATATATTCGGCTCTGGAAAAATAAATTCTGTTCATGTTCTGATCAAAATGTTCACATAGCTTTGAAAATTTCATGTCATTGTTCTATACAAACACTAAATGTTAGTTTTGTGTTCCATTTAGATATTTTCCAATTTATTTCTGTATATTTACTGAAGGATATTTTCTTTTAGTTCTACGTGTAGGTTCATTATTTAAAATACTTTAGTAAGTCTTGAGTTTTCATATTTTCATGTGCTCCATAAAGCCCTTTGCATTTTGTTTTGTCTTTCAATGTATGTATACATACACAGAAATTTATCATGACAACCTTTCATTTTTTTTTGTAAAAATTGTTTACACGTTTTCATTTGAATTTTAATTTTGTTCGTGACAATTTTCTGTGTATATTTCGTCAAGCAGGGGGGCTTGAATAATTTTTGTTTTTTTTTTGTTGTTTTTGGGGTACCCGTCCAGTGGCAGGAGGGAAATGTAAGTTGGTGAAAAAGAAAATTTTACGCTGGGTACCATCCACTTGGTACCAAATGTTCCTCTTCTTGGTAAAGGCATGAGTATAACCGCTAAAAATATTTGCATGTTGTTTCCTTGTGCATGAGGTTTGGCGAGTGGAAAAACGACAACAAATTCAACTTCGTATCTGAACGCATCTGTATAAATAAGTTGAGAAATTAAGGAATTGTTAATTTTAACGTAGAAATTATTTTAAAATTCAGGAAAAATAAAACAAATACAATTCAAATTTGATCATGCATTTTATAACAAATTCACTGATTACACAGTTTGAGAAATTATTAAGTTCTATAAAAAGTATTATAAAAATTAAAAATATCAACTAAACACTTATAATATGAAACTAGTAGTTTGGTCAACAAAAAACTTATATATTATATAAGCTAAATAAGTGGAAAGTTTTTCAGGTTATCAATACTAAGAAAATAATTCAAAATTCAGAAAATAAATAATAAAGTTATAACTCAAATTTTAATTTTGTTTCATAAAAATTATATTTTGATTAAGAATAATATTCGTAATTCAGACCTTCATTTAAATACACACAATTGGAATGTAATCGTTCATTTAGATGTGTTCAAATTTTTTTTCAATCGATGTATTGATTTATAAAATTGTGATATTATTTTAGTTATTCTTTACTCTATTTTATTATTTATTCTATAGTTTTCTATTTTATTCAGGTCTATTGGTTTGATTTAATAATAAATGATTAGTCTAGCGTTTTTTGTCGTCGTTTTTCAACTCATAACATGTGTTCCAGTAGTATATTTGTATAGTTTCTTCATAGTGTTTTTGTGGGCTTCTGCTTCCAGCTTTTCGAAAAATCCGTTTCTGAACAATCGATGCTAGCTTTTGTTTCCGTGTTTTCATGTTCATGTATTGGTTGTTCAGAAACTCAAACAAATAAACATGTCACATACCTAATATTGAAAATAATAAAAAATAATCAACTTAAAACTCATAATTTAACAGAACGGAATAATTTTTACTAATGTGAAAAATAATTTTGCCTAAGCAGTAGTAGGTTTAACCAAAATTTTTAACTTTGAAAGCCACCACGGGTACTTATTAATAAACTGCTTATCCGAGATCTTATGGAATATAGAATATTAATTTAAAGTAACCAACCTTATTTAAATTGGAGAAAGAATTGATTTGAAATGTTTTTAAACGCGATCTTTATATTGTCGATTACTTTTTTACTTCAGTTTTTTCATCTCGATTTTCATTTCATATCTTACATGGTCTTCCTGGGAAAATGGGAAGGTTAGTAGAAAGTTTTCCTGCAAATCGATAGATTTAAGTCTTGTTTATTTTGCTTTGTTCGGTTGTCTTCTTTACAACCGCCCATATACTTTTTGGTCCATGCCGAAGAAGTCACCATATAAACTTCGAATAGAGACCTGCGAAAAAACTCCAAATGAAGCACCAAGATCTTATGCGAATGAAAATACAAGAGATTCTTCCTCTTTTTCTGAAAGTCTGAAGCATTCCAAGTACAACAACTTCATATGAATATTGCGAATAAATCAACCAAGACGTAACAATAGTTTATCAGGTTTCACCAAAGTTGCAACACACTTCAAAATCATGTACCTATACAGAGCCAAAAATATTCCATACTTTGTATATGAGTTGCTACGTTTAACACAGATCAGACCAGATTTTTGATATTGAAGTTTCAGCCTTAGCCAGGAAATTTTGTCCTCGAGAAAACACAAAAATCACTAATCTGCCTCATGTGGCTCCGAAGACCTGCTGCCAATCTTAATGGTATACACAGCGTTGGATTGGCATTGGACCTTTTTAATGATTTGCTACACTTGGTTGAACACTTTTCTATGGCAAGGGAGGCCTCGGAGGATCCATTTTTTGTGTCGTATGTTATGTTCTCTGTCTTGGACGAAATGCACCAGGCAACTGCTATTTAATTGTGGAGGTTTTGACATCGTTATAGACTGGGGATTCCTTCTAAATTGACAGAAATTGGTGCGCTCTATTGGGTAATAGGTACATCTTAGGGCCAATGTGCATTTTGTCAAGACATAATCCAGAGTGTTAGAACTTGTCGATAGAGGTTCTTATGTGTTGCCATACAATCCTGGTGTGAATTATGCCCACACCTTAAGTGGCGCCATCTTGGTCGAACGAACCAGCTTTTTGGACGAATTTATTACGTCTATGGAGTAATTTTTGAGATGAGAAGGATCAAGGGATGTGAACCACAGCTTCAAGGGTGTCTATGAACTCGAAGAGAAAAATGGGGTTTGACTGAAGAACCTTTATTTAGTACTTGAAATATACTTCGATTTAAATATTCCATTCGATGGAAAATTACTGATATATGCATAGCAGGAAGTTTCTTCATCGCCATCTTTCTTATGCATTTATCGTGCGTTAAGAGTTTTGTATCGATATAATAATTCCATCTACATGACACAATTCAGGAGATTAGCTTATATTTCTCGGTAGCTAATCTACAAAAAGTGGCACACCTAAGACGAGTTACGGACACTTCTAACAACAGTACTACGAGAATAGTTTGTGACATCTCAGGGGGCATTCTAAGCACAAAAAGATTTTTGTTATTTTCCATGAAAACGATTGAATTTTGTATGGTGAAATGAGTAGCAAATGGAACTTGAGGAACTTCACCCTGCATCGTTGGTTGAAATATATAAATTTTGTTCATCATTTTTTTTTCATTTACTGCATAACTAATAAAGGACGTACTCATGATACTTCTTTTTCGTACATATTACAAAATATTCCGCATTTTCCACCTGGAATTTTATCAGCAGCTTCTTCGTATCAAATTAAGGAGAAATTCGTTGTATTTTGATGTCATTCAACCCATTAAGTTCATAGTAATTGACACTGTTTCGCTTACGTAATATTCATTTGGAACCAACGTTTAAGAAATTTCACGTTCACTTCGATCTTGCGTATTAGATCAATTAACCTCCGTTCTCTCGACTAATTCATTAAGGTATAACCAATACAATTACTAAGTTACTAAAGTCTAATATCAATTAAAAATAACAACGTAGAAAACGTCCAACTACGGTCGATTCTGTTGCATGACTATTTCAAAGCAAAAAAAAAATGGACAGCTGGGGAGCGAACATTATGTTAACGATATATTCATGTATTTGGAAATTGCGATGAGAGTTCTAGAGGCACAGGTGTTTAAAGGTGGACGTACACGATGCGATATACTTGCGCGATTATATCGTATCGTGTGTGGTTGCCATTACGACACTGAGCTGATTTTTTAAATAATAAGGTTGGATGTAACATGCTTTTAACTTATAATGGAGGTGAAAATGCAATTTTTATGTGAGGCTTTACATAGTGATAATTGTTGGTGTTTTTACAAAATATTTTCGGAACGTTCAATAGATCACTTTGAGATGCAAATTTACATTCACTGTAATTTTTAATGTCTTGAATTATACAGAACTTATAATATCCAAAAATTGTAATAACGAAGATATTCCAAATTTTTTTGAGATGTAAAAAATTATCGGAAAATTGTTTTTCACGTAGTTGTTTGCTTTTTGAATTGATAAGTCGTAATGAAGAACTGAGATTGAGAACTTGTCGAAATAATTTTTTGTAATTAAACTTAATATACGTAGGGTGATCAAAAAATTTATATATATATATATATATATATATATATATACATACATATATATATATATATATTTATATATATATATATATAAATATATATATATATATATATATATAACTATATATTAATATATATATTTATATATATATATATATGTGTGTAGATGTATATATATATATATATATATATATATATATATATATATATATATATATATATATATATATACATATATACATATAATTTATCACAACTATAATCAATAACAACATCAGTAACTCCTCTAGAAACCTCCTAACAATTTCCAATTTTTCAGGGGCCATTCATGATAACTCGTAGAAATTTGATTTTTCAAGCTTTTTGACAGTAACGTGGTGATAACAAAATAACCTACTCTGCAATTTTTTTTAGTAACTACAGAGGTACCCCGATTTTTAAATTTCGAAACGTCGACTTCAGATTCGAATTCTATCGGATAAAAAATGTGACAATTTATCTTCAGTATGCTTTATTTTATGACAGATGAACGAGAATTTATTCTTGATAAATGGAAATTTTGAAATAAGGATTATGTATATAGAGTGCGTTATGTACATAAAAGTTGGCTGAGCGGAGATTTTTCTATAATTTTGGAACGATTTCGTTTCGGAATATATATCATTGTTCCAAATTTGTAGAAGGTCTCGTTTTTCGTTATTGCTGTGAATTTTTGTGCCGATAATAATTTTATGGAGTTATTGTTCACAAGTTCTATATAAATATAAATATATATATTATATATATATATATATATATATATATATATATATATATACATATATATATATATATATAATTCAATATATATATATATATATATAAATATATATATATATATATATATACATATATAGGAGGTCGAAAAGTCATTTTCAACTGTTATATTTTATATTTATTACTTCGTAATAAATGGTCAAACTGCTTACGATGTTATTCAATACTTAAATTCCATAATTTCGATTGAATATATGCTTCCAAATCCAGGTTTGGTGTAAAAAATTCTTATTTTTTAGTTTAATATTGCGAATCTTTAGAGCTTCACTTCAAAAGGTATTACTAAATATACCCACTTCCTGTCTGATTAAAACTTTTGCAATCTTCTTTACTGTTTATCAAATCCAAGTATTACCTACTGTCTAGTTTGCAGAGTTACATCAGAAGGTTTTACCATAGTTACGCATGTTGAAATTGGAGGAAAATCATTCATCTTTTACACATTCCGATTCACAGAGTATATAATTTTTCTATTTACATACGTCAATTAAAATACCTCCAAAAGCAAAACAAGCAATCATAATTTTGAAAATGAGAAGTTGTGGACAGTAATTTCATTTGTTTCCTACACTAATACTTCTTTTGTTGAAAAAAGATGGTCCCGGTTGGTTTACATGTTTATGCACTGTATTCATTTTTCTGAACACCCATCAAAACTGTAGTTCTTATCATTTGGTTTCTGGAATAGTTTATCCGATAATTGCCTGCATAAAATTATTCATTGTCACAAAAATATTTTCGTTCATTATGGTTAGGATCAAAATCAAAATGTGTATAGCCCCCAGTTACTTCTTAAACTATTCCAGAGACTAGTTAGGTTTTGATTTCTTCGTATGCAATCTTTTTTCAACAAAATGCCTGTGACACAGCCAGATTTCTGAGGTCTTAATGTTCTCCTCAATTACTAGACAAGCTGAATAGCTTCGACTACGAAGACGCAGGCCCAAACAAACCACAAGGATTGACTCCTCCAGGCCTTGATGAGATCAAAGACAATCAGTGGCTGGGCGTTACGGTTAAGTCCCAGAAGAAGGGTGGATATGCCATGGTATGCGCGCATAGGTATATACAAAGCGACCGGTTGGATTTACATCATTATGGCTACGGGCTCTGTTACGTTCTGAATCAAGATCTCTCGTTGGAAGAAGTGCTGGAACCTTGTAGAGGGAGACCAGTGGAAAAGTATGTTACGTTCAGATACGATAATTCTAACACTCATAGAATCGTCTAAGATCGAAATATAATCCTTCTTACTTATTGGGAAAATTTTATAAAACATTTTTCAAACAACTCTCTTAATATAGAAAAAATTAGAAGAGGTTATAATTCAACTGACACAACTCTTTCAGTTTGCATCTACAATATGCCTTCTGTCAGGTCGGCACAAGTCTAGCTCTTCTTGATAATGGTATAGCAGTCATGGGGGCACCAGGACCCTTAGCTTGGAAAGGAACTTTTTTCGCGAAACAAATCAGCGGGGATTACGTAAAAAGGGACAAAACCATGTACCATGGAGCACTTGAAACCGGAAATGTTACAGAAAAATACAGTTATCTAGGTAAGAACATTAACTGATAATATATCTTCATTCTAAACCTCTGACAACGAAGGTTTTCACATTCGATCACTAAGTTGTTATGCATGGTGTCCCCCAGGGATTCGTTTTAGGTCCTTGAATTTGAGGGTTCATTTCAGGAATGAGTTCCGAAGGTGGCCGATTTTTCGAGAAAAACAAGGTTACTTTAGTTTCTGGAGCGCCGCGTTCAAAAAGTATCGGCGAGGTATTATTTTTCGACAAAGTCCCACGCGAAGCCTTCATGGATGTTAAATTGAGATTGAAAGGAGAACAGTTCGCTTCAAGTTTTGGCTACGAGATATTGGCTACAGACGTTAACAATGACGGGTAAGATAACTAGAATTTTAGATATTCTCGAATTTCACAAATATTTGTTGAACTTATTTTCCGTCTTGAGCACAGTTGGTGTATTGTACGGTAATAATGATACCTTGATAGGGTGAACATAAAATTTTTTTTCTTGAATTAACTAGAAATTCCCTGGATTTTAATCCATTGAAAATTTTTTGGGTTAAACGCAAGAACATGAAATAGATTGTACGTCAAAGGTCCATATATTCGAAGCTGTTTTGGCATTGAGTAGAAGCTGTAATTGAAACCTAAATTCATAATCAAGTTATCCTAAAAATACCATGTGAAATACTATGAAAGCATTAAATTCCAAACAAGCTATATTTAATACTACGTAAATAAACGTAAATAATACTACGTGGATTAGCAGATGTCTTAGATATTCAAATTTTACATATATACAGTATATACTACACAATCTTGGTTACTTCAAGTCTGGGAATTCAAACTCACTATCATAACTTCACTTCCGGTCAAAACCAATTCAGTACATGTACAGATTAAGATTTGCACGTGAAATTGAAAGTTTTAGTAGACAATTCATCATCAAATATATGGGAGAAGGGTTCTCATCGTCGTTGTTTTTCTAGCTACGATGATTTACTTGTCAGTGCTCCTTTCTACTACGAAGAAAACACTGTAGGTGGAGCTGTTTACATCTTCATGAACCTCAGAAACTGCACGAATGATAAATGCGAAAGATCCGTTTTGTTCGGAAAGAGCGACTCTAGATTTGGTTACGCTCTGGCTTCGCTAGGTGACATCAACAAAGATGGTTACACTGACGTTGCCATAGGAGCACCTTACGAAGGCAATGGAGTTGTTTACATATATCTGGGTGCCAAGAATGGTCTTCAAGAAACGCCATCACAGGTATGAATAATTAACCAAATTTCAGCTACATGAAAATTAATTAAGATGGAAAGGTTCTTCTATATTTCACTGTTTTCTTAAAAGTCGAGGAAAAGAGAGATAACATTTCCATATCAGTTTCGGAGTAGAACTTGAATCTCGGAATGGAAACCTGTAAACGTATTTTCTTTACTTTTATATGGAAAAAAATTTCATCAGATCAAAACTATTAGTCTAGTTCACTAACGTGTTAATTTTTGAGACAACTATTGAAAATATGAGTAACCACTTATTAGATTTGCATTATCGGGTTGCCAACAATACTTTCATATATAGTTTTGCTTTTTTTTTTGGCGATAGTGAAACTAATAACAAAAATATTCCTCACTTCGTGTAATTTATGAACGCATCCTATGATTGATTATCTTTCGACTGATTCGATGTGCGTGTATCCGAACGCGCCTTTGTCTTACTACGCTCCGACATTGACATTGTATGTTACGTCAATGTCAAATTTGACTACTTGAAACAAATGCTGTTGCAACCCAAGTGTTTATTCATCCTGCTCACTAGTCACTATTCCGGGTTTTACACGAAATATATTTTCCTTTATGAATTTAAAAAAACGAGTATCTCATTATAAAGAAATGAGTTTTTGATCTACATTAATTCAAAGATTGAACACATATAAAATATATATGAATAAGTGAGGTTATAGTTTCAAAACAGGCTCAACCCATTGATTGAAGTCTTGCAGTATTTGTGCTGACCTTATATAAATAGTGCTCGACCTTAAAATATACCTACTTAAAATTTAGAGTTATTAAACCACAGATCAACAACCTTATGAGGTTACGTTATAATGATAAGGTGGTAGGTTCTTTGTTTTGCTTTATCAAAGGATAGAAAATAGAACATAGATAGAAGCCTAAAAAAGAAAGGATATGACATGTAAATCATGAAATAAGGTCTGGATAATGCCCTACAGTAACCGCGCACAAATATCGACAAGCAGTAACATTAATAATGTCTCCCTTATTTTAAACATCAACTGCGCATGCGTATATGTAAATATAAGGTCGGCACTATTACTGCTTAACTTAATAAAAGTTCCAATAACTTTCTATTGTCTCATACTGTCGGTATATTTATTAAATTATTTTCGTAAGTTCTACGATTAACTTCAGGTGCAGTTTAGCGTTAAATGCATCAATATTTTCCCAGTGACACAGAATATTATCGTTTCAGGTTATAAAAAGTAAAAATTTCAAATCTCTGGGTTACTCTCTAAGCGGAGGCCTGGACATGGACAATAATAACTACCCTGACCTCCTGGTTGGAGCATACGAATCGGATGTTGTCATTTTGTACAAAACCAGACCGATTATAGACATATCTATCAAAATCGACGGGGATTTCAAAAATATTAATGCGACGAAAAAGGGATGTCCAGCAGATCCAACAAACACGAATAATACATGGTAAGAAAAAATATAAATGAAAATAAAAGTATCCAATAGATTAATAATTTTAAAAAAGACGAGAGGTATAAAATTTTATTCAAAACAAATTAGGTAATAGGATTTATTTGAAGAAATAGTCTATTGATGCGCTTGTGCCAAAATAAACTAGGCGAATTTACGAGAAAGAAAATCTCCATTTTGAGGCCTGGCTGACGAAACACTACGTGCACTATGTCGACGAAACCGTTTTGATGGCTCTTTTTCGAGATTTGTCAGATTCTTATTCTCCAAATTCCCTTTGGACAAAGTTATCAATGTTACGTAAAGAAATTATAGTTCATAAGAAGATAAGAAGCTACGAAAAGTTAATTTCTCTGCAACAGTTCCTGAAGCAAATTGGGAAAAATCCGTCTAGTTTTTTCTGGCACAAGCGTATCAACAGCTTTAGCAGCTTTCACTAAAATATCTTGGGGTGAAATGGTATTTTCTTCTACATCGGACATTTTTATGCGTGAATCGCTAAATTATTTTTATGTGCTCTATGTGTCAAAATAAGCTTTCTAGGCTCTAGGGCGTTATTGGAACGAAGTTCCTTACGGCAGGCTTGGATGAGATAGGGATTTCTCTGCGGGAACAAACTAAAAAATATGAGAGACTAAAAGTGTGACGGAAATAGACTGACGAAAGCAGACTGACGAAAGTAGACTGACGAAAGTAGACTGACGAAAGTCACGCTTTTAGTTAACACAAGCGAATATTTTATACCTTTCTCTTTCTTCCTCTTTCTTTCCGTTCTCTCATCCCTTCTCTTTCTGATCCCACTCCGCCACGTCAATCGCCAATGCATTATATGTACTCATTAATTCATGTACAAGCAACTCGAGAACGTCAGATGTGAAACATCGAAATAATTTTGAATAAGTTATATGCATAAAAGTACAGTTCACGATAGAAATCAGATATGGTATAATGAAAAGATAAAGCTTTACAAATTTGTTCCATAAAATAATGACTACGTATTGTAGTTTTATATTAAATTATATAACGTGGCGATACGTTATCCTCTCGTTATAATTTTTACATTGCGTTGACGACCGAGTGGTCTAAGTACTGAGCCCTGGTGTGCCATATTTTGGGTTCGAATCCAAGAGGTTGCTCCTGGCTTTTTAAATTTTTTTATTTACAATCTCGTAAGAGCTCTTAGCTCCACATTTTAATATTAATTATTTCAACTTGGATTAGTATAAGTTATCACTTCTGTCGTGCGCCCCGACACGCACATGCATGTTTCGTTTTCGCAAATTGTGGTCCTTCCATATCATCCGAAGGAACTTCGTTACTACCTGGTGTCCCATGACACCGTTTTTTTTAAATTACGCCCTAGGGCAGGGGTGCTCAAACGGTCGATCGCGGAAATTTTCAGAGTCGATCGCGAGGCGCGGGGCAACACCGCCAAGGACCCCCCTTCCCCCTACCGAGAACGTGGCAGCACAGTATTTTGAAGTGCAAAATAAATCATATTCGTGCAAATGCAAATGTATTTGTTTCTTTTTTAGTAACATTAAGTTGGTCGATCGCTTTTCACCTATATATATTGTGGTAGATCGCCAGCACTGTAAGTCTGAGCACCCCTGCCCTAGGGTAATATTTCGTACCTATTTAAATGACTTTGACATAATTTCATCATTTGTCAAATAATAAACCAGTCGGAAATTAAAGAAATAAAATGAAAACAATAAAAATAAAATATCAAATACATGTAATTAAAATAAAAATTACGTCGATGAAAATTAAATTGAATGAAGAGTTATATTAAAATGAGTATACGCACTTTTTCAGCTTTGCACTGAAATGTTGTTTTTCCATCAACGAAGACGTGAAAAATGAATTTAAAATATTCTATCACATCGAGGAAGTTTTGGAAAATCAGAAGAGATCCCGAATATGGTTCCACGATGCCAAGTTTCCGAATGTAAAGCATCATTACAAAAATATCAGCGAGATTAGTGTGAAAAAAGCTAAAAGGAACGTTTGTCAAGATGAGACTGTTTACATCAACGAGGGAGTCAGGGATATTTTATCACCGATTGTGGTAAGTGATTTTGAGGTTAATTAAAATGGCGAATTTCATCCGGAGCGATTTTTTTTCTGGAGTGATTTTTCTCTATATTTAATCCTTTGAACATTTCCAACGTTTCGACAAAAAATTTGTGTCCTCTTCAGGACCGTGAAAATTGATCGATAGATACTTGATTGCTAATGATTGAATAATCAATACTTGATCTTCTATAGTAGTTATTAGACAAATAGTTAACATTATCTTTGTGTTTGATGTTCTTTTTCTATTATTTTTCCTTCACTCCATTTTTTCCATACAAAATTTTTTTCAAATTCATTCTTACAATTTTTCTCGAAGTTTTGCTTCTCTTTTTGTGCGTTCTTCAATTTCTTTTTAATTTTGCATTCGTATTTTTTAAAAACTTTTCAGTCTGAATTTTTTTTCACTTTATTCTACTGTTTCTCATATTATTCAATCTTAATTTTTTGTAGACTCCTCCTTTTTCTTCTAAATTACTTTTCGACTTTTTCTTATTTATTTTTGACCCAGTTACTTTGGTCGATTCATTATTAATTTTCATGTTTTCTTTTGAGCATTCTTCTTTTTTTTTAAAGAAATTTCAAATCATTAACCCGCTTTTTAATGTTTGTTTCAACTCTTTTGAAATCTGGTTGTCGAATTTATCTTTTAATATAATAGTATGTAATTATATTGTACTCGAGAAGTTTCATCATGAAGTTAACTATTTATTCAGTACTTAACCGACGAAGTAGGTCCTGGTTATAATTTTATAATTATTATCATAAACAATTTATTGTTTTTTATACATGATGAAGCGACCGGTTTTGCATCGAAGGTTTTTGCTCATATTATTCAGTGAATAATGTTATATCTCACACAGCGTTCGAAGAATATTTCTATTCATACAGCGATGATTCTTAAAGTATTCGAATGATGATATCTATTTAATAGTTTTCTCGGAATATTATCTATTTATATAACAATTATGGAAAACAATAAATATCACACTGTTTAACCCACTTCAGTTTTTTCAGAATGTTTTTTGGACATCCCTATGAGCCAATAGGAATGTCCAAATTTCATCTGTCAAAACGCAATTCTGCTTGTTTCGAGTAAAATTTGTGTTGAGTGGATTGATAGACATCACAAGTTCAAGATTATCTGCAAAAGAAAATCAGCATTTAAATTTTTGAGAACTTCGTACAGAAAAGTACTAAATTGATTTTAGTTTTATTTCACTTGAAGGGGTACCTACACCTGACTGATCGCATTTTCGAAGATATATTGATGAAAATAATATAGAATAAAGTTTAAACTTTGAAATAAAACACACTTGACTTGAGTTTCACTATATAAAAATGTTTAGATACTGTATTTAGCAATAAATTATGTGCCGAATTTGGGTAGCAAAATTTGTAACAGACTATCGAAAAATAACTTTAAAACAATTTGTACAAATAATTCTTGGTCAATAATAAAGAAAAATCTAACATCGGAGAAAACAGTGGTGCTTACAAAATATTTTGCGACGAATATTCTGCTTTCTATATTGGAAAAACAGGAAGGAATATAAACATTCGTGTTGAAGAACATAAAAAGTCAATTTTACAAAATAAAAATACCACTGACTTCTCCGAACATTGTATAAAATTTAATCATGTCCTGGATTTCAACAAAACCCAATTGTTGCATTCAGGTAACAAAGGAAAGCGCCTTGACCTTCTTGAAATTCTCGAAATAAGTTCCGCCCATAATAGTGAATTACCCCTTGTAAACGAACAATTTGATTTCCAGGTATCACCTTTGCTTTTGTCTGTTTTATAAAATCAGATGTTATACTCTCCTGTAGTCAGTCTTGATAATGAGTTCATAACTCGAAACATGTCGACTATCCTTTACTGCTAAATACAGTATCTTAATATTTTTATATAGTGAAACCCAGGCCAAGTGTGTTTCATTTCAAAGTTTAAACTTTATTCTTCATGATGTTTCACCAAGTGATGTGCGAGAATCGAATCTCAGTTATTAAAAATAATATAATTGAATATATCTTCCATATCTGTGAAACTATTGAGGTAGGTACTCACTCCCGATTATTCAATTTTACAGTTCAACGTTAAGTACGAGGTAGAAAACGACACAGTAAATTCGCCAATATTGAACAAAACCGCCTTCCAACAATTCGAAGCGACATTCCAGAAGGATTGCGGCGGTGACGACATCTGTGAGAGCTACTTGGTTGTTACGGCCGAGTGTCTAGGAAACTGTAAGCGAACTTCACCCATAGTAGTTTTCTGTTTAATGTTTGTATTCACGCGTAGCCCCCTACAGGGGGCTACGGTTCGCGCGTCAACGATTAATATTTGAATTATTGTTTTTCTTTAGTTCCGAAATCGGAGGACCAGTACATTCTGAACCTGGGAGAAAACGAGGAACTGAAAATCGAAATAAATATCACGAACGAGGGGGACGCTGCTTACGAGGCCAAATTGTTCTTTTCGTATCCTGAAGAATCGCTGAGTTATATATCTTTGGCTCTTCTAGATAAGCATGTAAGTTGCTTGTCGTATTTTTCAAATTTATTGAAAATCCAAAAAAAAATTCTATACAATTTAATTGTTTATTATACTTTGACTAGACGGAATATTAGCTAGAACGTTATGAGAAACATTATAATTAAATTTAAAAAAAACTAATCAAAGAATAATTGTGTGGCCATTAAATAAAAAATAATTGCAAAGCACATATTTCAGTGAAACTCAATTATCTTTTTATAGTAAGGATGTTCGAAGCTTACATAATATCAAATTAGTAGGTACAAAATTTTTTGAACAATTTTTTTTCACTAAATGATCTTTAGATTTCGTAATATACATTGTCTACAAAAATATATGGTTATTTGAAAAGTATAAAAATTCAAATGAGTCAATGAATGAGAAAAAAAAGAAAAAGGGAATATGTTAGTTAACAGATTAAAACATTGAAATAAAATAACAAAATTGTATGAACAGGTCGTTTCGGTCAGTTTTGTATATCTAACTATTCTCAAGTGAATTTACAACTTGTGAAACTTATAATCTTAATTTTTTTGTTGTTGATTTGTATATAATAAATATCTGCTCTGTTTTTTCATAGATGTCTGATAGATAATAATTTTTCCATTTTTCATAGAGGAAATTTTTTCATTTTCTCACTCTTTCTATTTTCCATTTTTTCTAGCATAAAATGTACAAATTGTCGTAATGAGTTCACTGGTTCAGTTATAAATTCAAAAACGAGTTTCCTTAATTTCATTAGGGACATAAAACTTTGTAGCTTGAATCATTTTATCTTTATTTTATTTTAATTTTTCCTTTTTTATTCAGGACTCCAGTGACTGCAGCCTGCTCAATGATTCCATGGTAAATTGCACCTTGGGAAATCCGTTTCCTTCCAGGAAAACGACAACTATTCGAATGAGATTCGAAGTTCTGAAAAGCGCGAACCCCATATTGAATTTTCACGTTTTCGCGAATTCTACGTCGAAGGAATTATCGAATTTTACCTCGGTACACTTCAGTGCTGCCTTGGAAAAGGTTGCTGATTTCCAGCTAAAAGGGTAAGCTATAAATAGAGTTGATATACACTCATGGACAAAATTATCGAATATTTTTTGTAATCATTATTATTTTAAAATAAATTTAAATATTTGCCGTAAACTTACATGTGCTGATTTCAGTTATCTAGTAGGCTGTTTACTCACTTGATTTGACATATTTTGACGTTTAGTTAACATTAACGGCGCATGTTATTGTCTTTAGTGCATTTTATCAAAAACAATTAATTACATATTTTATGAATTATAGTGAATTAAGCTTGGAATTACGTTACTGTAGTGTAATTAACTAAGTAATAGCAAATAGTGTTTGTGATTGTTGCTATTGAAAACATCAGTATGCCACCAGTTAGACACTGCAATGAAGTTGAAGCGGTGCAAATTGTAACTCTATATAACGAAGGATATAAACAAAAGGATATCGCACGACGTTTCAGGAGAGGTCAATCTACAGTATCGAATATTTTAAAAAGGTATGAAGAGACTGGATATTATTTCGTACGTAGACCTGGTCAAGGGCGCAAGAGGTGTACAACAGCAATTGATGATCGATATTTGAAACTTAATTCCCTACGAAAATCGCACATTGACGTCGACGCATCTCAAAATGACTTACTAAATGTGAAGACAAATTAATGTAAGTTCAAAAACAGTTAGGCGAAGATTAAAAGAAGCAGGTTCAAAGCCAAGACGGCCCGACAAAGTTCCACGTCTTCTCCAAAATCACAAAGCCCGACGAATTAGAATTTGCTAGAAAGACATAATCAGTGGGATATCGAGAATTGGAAAAGTGTTCTCTTTACGGATGAGACTAGAAATCAGTTATGGAAGCCAGATGGACGAAACCACGTTTACAGAAGAGTTGGAGAACGATATGCTACCTGCAATCTCATAGAGACCGTTAGTTTTGGGCGGTGGCGGTATAATGCGCTGGGGCGGGACGCACCGAACTCGTGGAAGTGATTGGACGAATGACAAGTGACTTGTATATTGAAAACATCCTGCAAGATCATGTTTTGCCTTATGTCGGCCATATTGGATATGAACGATTCATTTTGATGCACGATAATGCTCGGCCGCATGCAGCTGACATAGTGACTAATTACCTTGATGCGGTCCAAATTCAAAGATTAGATTGGCGCACCATATAGCCCCGACTTAAAATCCAATAGAACATACATGGGACTATCTTAAACGCCGCATACGACGAAGAAATCCTGTTTCCAAGTACAATAGGCCAGCTTCGGATTGCTGCACAAGAAGAGTGGAATGCACTTCCTCAAGAATTTATCCAGAACCTCCTTAGCAGCATGCCGAGAAGAATGGAAGCAGTAATTAGAGCTCGAGGGGCAAATACTCGTTACTAACTGTGCTCTAATTTCAGTCAAAAGACTTGAAATTGTCCTCCAATTTGTATTTAAATATGATGTAAATATCCTTAATTTTCATAACATTTAGCATTAATTTTTTTTCACGATTTTCTTCTGATTAAAACTTAAGATTGTTCACTGAAATATTTTGAAATAAACAATTTCCCGTGATTGATAAGTATTTAAATGACTTGATTTATCAGAATTTATTTTTTCAAAAAGAAATTATGAAAAATTTCGAATATTCGATAATTTTGTCCATGAGTATATCAAATTAGAATTAAATTTGTTTCATGTTGAATATTAATGAGAAAGCGTATGATAAACAGTTGAAAAATAGAAATAAAAAGAATTATGAGATTTAAAACAACTGGTTCTCTTTTTCTGACTGGAGTCATTTCAAGATTTTTTTTATAAAGGAGTACAGTTTTAGTTTTCAAAATGAAATTCTATGTATAACTTTGAAAGATTGTCTAAAGTGAAATGTAAAAGGAATAGCTTTAATAATGTTGCCAAATTTATATATATATATATATATATATATATATATATATATATATATATATATATATATATATATAAATATAAATATATATAGATATATATATATATATATATATATATATATATATATATATATATATATATACCGGGTGTAAATGAGTGATGGGCCACCCTTATAACTTTTTAATGGATTCTTCGATTAAATTGAAATTTGGATGGTTTATCTCAGACATAATTTTGAGTTTTTTCGCATACAAAATCAATATGGCTGACTGCCGGTTTCACAGAAAACGATATAAAAATTTAAATAGAACACCCTATATAGTTTTACATATTTTAATTCTGAGGCTTCAAATACATACATACATTCCATCTGTCAAATGTCAATTCTAGCGCCGTTTCAATTTTGTTTTTCATTTTGTTTTTTTTATAGTAGATGGCTGCGACGTCGTCTAAATCATAGATAATTGATTTAAAATATCGCCCAAAGTGATAATTTTTCAAAAAATTTATTTTCGTGAAGTTTGTTAACGATTAAATTCTTTTTCGAACCAAAACTCAGTTTTTTAAACAGAAACATACATGGGCCACCCTGCATATCAAAAAGCTCCTTCAAATTCCTTCGAAATGATTCACACATCAGTTTTCTCAATTTCTAAATAACCAAGTAATTATTAAAAATCTTATTCTTATTAGTTCCCTTTGGTCCTGAGGCCGACCCTGTTTATGAAATATGAAAAAAAATTTTGACTGATATATTGTATGTATTTGAAGCCTCAGAATTAAAATATGTAAAAATATATAGGGTGTTCCATTTGAATTTTTAATTTTTATATCGTTTTCTCTGAAACCGGAAGTCAGCCATATTGATTTTGTAAGTAAAAAACTCAAAATTATGTCTGCGATAAACCACCCAAATTTCAATAAAATCGAAGCATCCATTAAAAAGTTACAGTGGTGGCCCATCACTCATTAACACCCGGTATATATATATATATATATATATATATATATATATATATATATATATATATATATATATATACAGGGTGTTTTTTAATTGAATGTAAATAATTTAGGTATGAATTTTGGGCCCATTTTGAGACGAAAACTTCATATGAACGTATGTCCTAAACGTCCTAGTTTTTAAGATACAGGGTGGTAAAGTTTCAGAAAATAAATCATTTTTTACTTATAACTTTAAAACCACATAAAATATTTAAATCAAATTTGGTATGCAAGAACTACTTATAAATGTGCATTTTTTGATTCAATATATCAATTTTCCATCAGTGACGTTCATGCAGAATTTGCCTTGCATCCTTCAGCAAACATTTATGGTACGCCACTGATTTTTCTTAAAACTGAAATAATTTTTGAAATGTATATTCTGTTTTGAACAAATTTGATCTCTAGAGTATTCTTCGAGCGACGCATGGTTTTCGCTTAAAAAAATTCAAACTGATTCTCTGCATAATCATAACATTATCACATTGCAGGAAATAGATTTTTGTTAAAGAAAAATTGGTGCATCGAACAAACAAATTAATTTAATTTTCTTAATATTTTTTTCTTGAATTTTTTCAAATATTTTGTGTGGTTTTATAGTTGTAATTAACCAACCTTTATCTCAAAAACTAGGACGTTTAGGACATGCGTTCATATGAAGTTTTCTTCTTAAAATGGGCCAAAAATTCATCCCCTAAATTATTTACATTCAATTAAAAAACATCCTATTTATATATATTTTCATATATTTTCATATAATATATAACATTAATTACTTTCAGACGATATTTTTATCCCCCCTACAATAATTTGACGCTAGTAATCGAATAATCGAATAACGTTACAATATATATATATATATATATATATATATATATATATATATATATATATATATATATATATATATATATATATATATATATATATATACAGTGCTTTCATGATGAAAGGAACAAATTCATTAAAAAATTAGGTTTCTATTTCATGTTAAAATCCTCGGACAGGTCGATTAGTATTTTTATTTGGTCAATTTTCGCAATAAAAATTTTGTATACAGGCTGTCTCATTCAAGAGCTATGTCTTTTGTCATTAGTTTTTTTAAAGGTAATACCCTGTATATTATTTCACTTTACAATTCTACGATAAATTCTTATCACTTTTTTGTGAACATACCATATGCCTCAACTTGATGGATTCCCAGATTATATAACGGAGATTAGTGGAGCAGGCACTGGAGATTTAAAATGTGGATTAAAAGTACAAAAAAAATTTAGGTAAACATTGTCATTAAATCTGAAGATGAAATTTCACATGTACCATCTGAATTCATTCACTGGTGCTGTATAGTCCGCAGTTTTTCACGTTTTTTAACGCTCCAGGCCACTACAACTACTTCATTGTTTAAGAAAATGCAATTACTTGAGAAGAGAACGTATTGAAGTACTTATGATGATTTGGTTTTGGAGATAGGGTGCGTTCACAAGAAGAAGTCTGCAATCTATTCAATGAAAATCATCCTGATCGTCCGCCAATTACTAGATCGACAGTCAGCAAAATTGAATCAAAATTCAGGAGATACGGCCACGTTAGAGATTTACCTAAAGGAAAGACCACCGAGAGTATCTGAAGAAACAGTGCTGAACGTTCTACTAGAAACCCAAGATAACCCTCGCATACATCCATTACTACAATTTCCAATTAATTTCAATGTATCAGTAGGGTTCCGTGCATAAATACTTAAGGTAAATAAGTATCATCCCTATAAAATTAAGCCTGGTACATGAATTATTAGAAGACGATTTTGAACGCGCAGAGTACAGTTTTGCTGAGCAGATTTCTTGAAATTCATAATCAACATCTAAATTTCATTACAAACATAATTTTTTTCTGATGAAAGCCACCTTTACTTTAAATGGCCACGTCAACAGACAAAACTGTAGGTATTGGGCGACCGAGGAATCCTCATTGGATGCAAGAATGCCACACACAGCGGCCTCAAAAAATTAATACCATGCGGCAGCGATTGTTCGAAATTCGTATAGTTGGTCCCTATTTTTTTGAAGGAAACACTAAAACGGAGAGGACTACTTGAACTTTCTCCAGTTCGAACTCATTCCGGCTTTAGCTGTTTTGTTTCGCTAACCCACAAGATCCTGACATACCTAATAACGAGATATGGTTTCAACAAGATGGGGCACCTCCTCACTATTCAATCCGCTGTTCGACAAATTTCTTGATGCAACTTTTCCCAACAGATGGATAGGATAGGACGGAGATGTCCGATTGAGTGGCCGTCAGGATCACCGGATATCACCTCATTGGTTTTTGTTTTAG
This sequence comes from Cynegetis impunctata, assembly GCA_030704885.1. Lineage (NCBI taxonomy): Eukaryota > Metazoa > Arthropoda > Insecta > Coleoptera > Coccinellidae > Cynegetis > Cynegetis impunctata. The sequence goes on from JARQZK010002903.1 coordinate 247,111, forward strand.
CGGGTTATTTGTTGTCTAATGTTTATTTGAATAGACCAAATAGTATGGATTATCTAAAAGAGAGAATCAGGCAGGAAATAAGACTTATCAGTCCAGAAGTAATTGAAAATGTGAAACGGGAAACATTGAATCGACTTCAAAAATGTCTCGAAGTAAACGGACAACAGATTGAACATATGTAAAAATTAAATTAGTAATTACATTTGTGTGTTTTCATATCGTACCTCTCATTACCCACTATCTCCGTTTCTGGCAATCCATCGAGTTGAGGCATATGGTATGTTCACAAAAAGTGATAAGAATTTATCGTAGAATTGTAAAGTGAAATAATATACAGGGTATTACCTTTAAAAAAACTAATGACAAAGCCATAGCTCTTGAATGAGACACCCTGTATACAAAATTTTTATTGCGAAAAATGCCCAAATAAAAATACTAATCGACCTGTCCGAGGATTTTAACATGAAATAGAAACCTAATTTTTTAATGAATTTGTTCCTTTCATCATGAAAGCACTGTATATATATGTAGGTATATATAGATATACGCATAAATTGAGAAATGTTTCGCTAGAAAATTGGATGGAATTATTCCGGGGTTTATAACTCTGTAATTTGAATGAGAATATCCTTGAATTTTCCTCTGAAACTCTCTTCCAGGAAATCTTTGACGACTCATGTTTTCTTCGGCGGGGAGGTGAAGGGTGAGTCAGCAATGAAAGGTTTGGAAGATATCGGTGCCCAAGTGAAGCATCGTTACCAAATTTCGAATAATGGACAGTGGACATTGCAGAATGTCACAGTCAACATTTCCTGGCCTTTCCAAGTGCAGTCGAATCGGGTTCAAGGAAAATGGTTGCTCTATTTGGAAAACACTCCACAAGTTGACGACGGTGAGACTTTAACTCCAATTGTATACCATTTTCACTTTTTATGAGAATTTTTTAAAATTTTTCATTCAGTTGAAGATTACAGAAACCTACTAACAGTTCTCACCAGCGTTTTTTTACAGATTTCTGTAAAAATAGTATTATACTCTTAGCACCAGAGTGTGTTTATTTGTGATCATAATATACTCGAAGGATATTATTCCAGGTAATACCTTCTAATAAACAACAACGCTTAGGCCTTGAATAAATCAAGACCTTCATGGTCTCATCATCTTAAATTCGAAAATAAACTTTTGCATTCCTAACTGTTTTTCTTTGCCTTTCTATCTTCTTTCTATAATTGAAAGAAAATTTCACTAATTGATCTATTGGGGAAAATATAACACTAATCTCCGATCAAACCAAGAAAAAAATGCAGTTATAGTCAAATTGACATTTGGTTACAAACGCCATTGTGAGGTACTAGCAAGTGTATTTTGTGGTGTTTCCTCCCTTAGATGGATTAAATTGTTCGTTTTTCTCAGGATACTGCTGGGTGGATCCGCCGTCTGCTGTGAACCCCTTAAGACTGACCACCAACGTGGCACAAACCACGGACGTAGCACAAAGCACGGACGTATCACAAAGCATGGACGTAACTTCAAGCACGGACGTGTCACAAACCACAGAAGAGTCGGAAAATGTAACCATGGTCCCGTTGAACTTCACTGAGGATCCCCAGTATCTGAGGAGGAAGAGGGAAGCCGAGTTCGTGGGTATTCCCGAGAGACTGATAGATGCCAGAGGAAATAACGTCGTGAAATTGGTAATTGTTCAAGAGGAAAGCTCTATGGAATTTTCTAATAATTTTTCTCTAGGGATGCCGTGCCGGAACAGCGAAGTGCATTAAAATCCTCTGTTTCTTCAAAAAATTGGCCAAAGACGACCAGAAAACGATCGATATCGTGTCAAGGATATGGAATTCGACTTTAGCCGAAGACTACAGTAGTTCGGACTGGGTTAGCATAATTTCTAACGCTCAAGTTGTTGTGAACGATCAAACCATTTCGGTGAACATTGAGGCTAAAAGTTTTGATGAGGTAAGTAAAAGATTTTGGGTTAATTTTATCATTTTTTTTCCTTACGATACAGAGCTCTATTTTTTGCCGTTCATCTGGTCGACAGTGAGTTTTGACCAACACAAACTGGGTGGTATTCTTCTTTTGATCAAAGTATTTCTCATTACACTCCTTTTTTTAAATGGAATCTTTCAAAACTGCAAGAAAATGAGTTATTTGCTTTGAATAGTCCGTGTTTTTTATTTACACATAACCTATAATTCCCAAAATTTTTTCATCGACGTATTCTTGTTACATAGCACAATGTTTGAAATAGATATCCAAAAAAAAACATAGAAAATAATTATGAGTCCGTCTGAGCCTTCGATTTATGTGAGAACAAAGTTTTCCGGGAAAATATTCAGAGTGAAGCACCTAATCAATTCTTTTGATACCGTGGAAATATTAATGATTACCTAATGAATTCTATATAATATTCTTCGACCTTCTGATACGAAAAATACATAAAAGACACTATCAAAAAACTTTTGAAGTATTTTATGAATTTTGATTTTAGAATTGTAATAAATGTTCATTATGTTTATGTAAATTGAAAGCAATAAGATTGAGTTAAAATAAATAAACTAGTGAGCGACCTGAAGTCCCCCCTACAAAGAAAATTCATCAAATGAAATAGATAATAGACAACTCGAGTGAATGAAGAATGTAGGGGAAGCGGTGTCTCACATTGGAAAAACTAATTCTGGACTCTGGAAAAGTTGAAGTGAGTTAGAACCGGTGTTGGTACACTTCTTCATCTGAATACCACTGGTGTCACCACCAGTATCCTAACACATGATCTCATCATACCTATATATCGACCATTTTCGATAGAGCCACAACGAGTCACCGAAAGAGCTATGTGGGCCCCTATAAGTCTCCAAAGACAAGGGAGTCCCCAACGAGTCCCCTAATACACGGACACCACAAGCCTTCTCTCCAAACCTACATATCCAACACTCTCCTACATTTATCGGTCACGTGCTTAGCCGAGCATGCGCAGAACAACCATTCTGACAAAAGTTGAAGTGTATAAGAGCTAGAATCGATGTTGTTACACTTCTTAATCTTAGTACCCCTAGGTGTCGCCACGAGTATCCTAGTTATTCTATAAATGCTGGAGATATTTCTATGATTTTTTCATTATTTTTATTGATTCTAGGTTGAAACAATAGGTTATCCCATGGTCGTTCCACCGGAATCTCGAGTAAGCTTCTGGATAATCCTGATCTCTATTGCTCTGGGAGTGCTCCTTCTCATCCTTCTGCTCTTCGCGCTCTACAAATTCGGTTTCTTTAAGCGAACTCGCGTGGACAGAACTTTATCTGGAAATCTCAAGAAAAACGGTGAAAGTGAAAGTCTGATACAAATCAATGACAGTAAAAAGTGACTGACTGACGATTCGAAATTTTACTGATGTTCAATCAGCTCGGCATCTTTCCGAGAGCATATTGTGATATTTTCCCTATTGGTGGAGTGCATGGTTTTATATTTTATACCGTGAAATAGATTTTATGAGACTCGAGATTTGAAAGATGGGAAGTATATATCTGAATTGCTATGGATGTTCTAGTTCTTCACATTTTTATGTAATTTTTACAGCAGCCTGCTTATGTGGAGAATTATTTTATAAGATACAGGCGACAAACAGTGCTTACAATATTATTATGGTACTTACAAGTCAGCAATAGGGAGTTTTCGAGGCCCTAAATTTACACGTAAATTACGTTTTCGGTTATTCTGAGCATGCGCAGGAGCTTTGAAATTACCGAGACGGTAACTAACCGATAACGTACTACGTTATCAACGGGACCTTAACGTTCGCTTAATAAACGTGCGTTATATTCGCGGTGTTGACAAGTTTAAACGCGCTTGTGTTAAATTGTTACAAACTAAATAAAAATAGACTATTTAAACTATGATAAGTGACTAATATCATATATACTATCGTGCTAATTCATTCCAAACTTCTTCCTTTGTATTAAAAATTCGCAAAAAATGTTATTTCTTACTATGTGGCAACCATCAATCGAGTCTGCGATCTGATGTTTTGAGATTGACAGTTTCCGTATTTTTATTGGTTATGTCACAGTGCTATTTCGGTTTGTTTATTTGTGTGAATTGGCCGGCTATAATTTTGATATTTTTTCAACGGTTTCTGTTCACTTGCCACGATAGTTAAAAAAATGTCACTCTTAAAAAAAACTACGATTTACAGATATGGAGGATCTCTTACTTTTTAGAGTGGTTCTAAGTAATAATCCATTTGAAAACCCAGATATTTGGTCAGTGATTCAGCAGCACATTTCCCTTATAACAAGAAAATTATTTTCAATGAGAACAGTAAAATACATAAGTCTTCGATGCCTAAGAAATATATTTGCCCAAATTAATCACAATTATTAAGTACTACAAACTATTGAATTTACCAGTTGCCTTATGTCCAGATCGTGTAATTATTGGGTTTGTTATCTCCAAAGTTTGGCATAACCATGGCAAATCCTTTCTTTGAAAACGGAAACTTCTTTTCACCTCTTCAGCCTCAATATTATTCGTATTCAAAGATGTTATGTAAGATTATACCTCTCATCAAATTATGATCCACTCCCCCGCGCCTGATCGCTATATAGTCTATTACATCTTCCATGATAATTTACCCAAAGAACGCTAATAATAGGTGAATGAAAATTGGAAAAATCACCCGACAAAAAATAATACAAAAACACAAGAGAGGTTATACTTATTTGACGTTCGCAATAAATTTGAATTCAAAATCTTTTTTGGATCTTCAACCCGTTAATAACGTTCTCCGTTCTGCGCAAACTCAAAATAGCGGTTTACGATCATTACGTTGACTTTAAATAGAAACTCAAAAACTCCCTAATGACTCAAATATTCCGCCCCTTCCTTTTTTCCCATTTTTCTAGATCTCCAAATTATTTCATTCGAATTGTTCCTAGAGAAACTTTTGTGCAAAGTACTTAAACAGCACTTTTTATATTCTATATAATTGTTTAGAAATAAATTTAAAATCGATTTAATGTCTTGATTTTTTGCCTAAACTCGAAATATTATTGTATAGATACACAATTTTGTGAATATAGTAATGTAAATTTACTTTAATTTTAGTCTTGTATATAGCTGTAAATCGGTGTTGATTTTAAATTATTGATATATTTACCCGAAACTAAGACGTTTTGGCTTGAAGTTATTCAAGTGCCATTTTCGAAAAGTAAGAGTGACTTTGGCCAAATTTTCAATTATATAATAAACATGATATGCAGTTTGCTATTTTAATGGAATTATGTTGTTGATACATTTATTTATTGAGAGAATATATTTTATTCTTTGTTGTATAGTTCGTAGATATTGAATTTGTAAATATTTTAGTATTAGTTATGATTTTTATTGAAGCCAATATAAACTGCCATTATGATCGGTTTTTTTGTGAATGTGAGAATGTTTTATATATGTACTTATAGTCCATTGAAATAATAAATTCTTAAATGGAGATGTCTTTTAATTTTTCATCAAAAGAAGATCAGAAGAGAGCATATGTACTTGTCATTGTTGCGCGCCATCTATAGGTCTACCTCCTAAAGTTCTGAATTATTTTACATATTACTGTAATTTCAGCTCGAATTCTTCGAATACACAACAGAGCGCGTTATTTCATCAAAAATATTTTGATTCGACAGAATTTGAATTGAGTGGAATATTGAATATTTACGTGGTACAGTGCTTTGTTGGAATTATGTATCTGAATTTATTGATTAACACATAACTGTTTGTTTATAGATTGGAATATTTCTGTGCGTCTTTTATTTTATTGCATAATTCTTTTTTAAAGTTGTTATTGATCCCAAGATATATTTATATGGGGAAAGTTGAAATTAAAATAATGCTTTTCTTAACATTAGCCAATTTACATCAAAGTTCATTATATTAGCATGTTGAAAAAAGTAAAAGTATCATCCAGTTGAAATGTACTCAGCGAAAATATGATATTAAATGTATGAACAGTAAGTAACAGAAATATGTTGAAAGTTTCATTACAGTATTTTTTTTAACATATCTATGTTTTTCCTTGGATTTCTCTTCTATGCACACAGCAGTGATTATTTCAAAATTGTTGTTAAATGAAACAAAATCTATTTCACAATTGAGGCGTTGACATTGAAAAGGAGGTAAGTGCCAAAATTGCCGAAAATTATTTTTTTCACTGAAACGATTCTAAATGCCAATGCCAATAGCGTTGAAAAGGAGGTAAGTGCCTATCATCTCTCGTTTAGTTTTGAGCGGTGTCACAAGATGCCGCTGGTGGCAACAGAACTATCTATGTTATCACCTAAAACACAGTGCCATGAAGTTCAACAAAAAAACTAAATTCCAAATTTACTATTCGAATGTGTATTCACATCTGATTTACTCAGCTGCTTTTTGGGGCCAAGCAAGATAACAATATATCAATAGATCACAAATAGCCCAGAATGAAATAGTTAAAACTTTATTTAATTTTCCATATAGGACAAATACAACAATGCTTTACAAAGATCTCAAAATTTTGAAAGTCCCTGATATAGTTAAACTGGATAGTGTCAAAATTATTTACAAAATCAAAAACAACCAAACTGAAACAGAAGTCAACCTAACTCAAAATTGTGACATACATCATTACAACACGAGAACAAATCAACATTTCCACATACTACCAAATGCAACTAATGTTGGAAAAAAACATTTCAAGCTCTACAATGGCTCAACAAAATTCCCGAACATATTAAAAACAGTCCGTCCATTGACAGTTTCAATAGAAAGATGAAAAAACTCCTCCTAGAGAACCTATGATTTGTAAAAAGTGATCTCTTCCTCTGACTACAATAGTTATTTAAGTTAAAAAAATTTATATAAGTTACTAAAATGTTAGGACATGCATGTCACTCATAGAATCTTACATGTTATACTCATTATGGATCTTGTTATCTCTTAGAGTACTTGAATAAATAAAAAAAAGAATGACTGTTTGCTTTGCAAAGGTGACAAGTGCCGCAGCATGGGTTCACCATACATTTATAAAGATATTTGTAAATAATCTTTGAATCTTTTTTTTACATTATTATCTAACAATGTTTGCATGTAACCGTATAGTAAATACATTTTCTACTCCAAAAGGTGCGTTCTTGTTATTTATTCATGTATCAATTTGGTTTTTTGCTCCTCCTGGAAAATTTCAGTTTTGGCACTTACCTCCTTTTCATAGTCAACGCCTCAATTTATCAGTTTCTAGAATCACGGTGTTTATTTCATAGGTTATGTTTCTTGGTTTGTGTCAAGTACTTTGAAAATAAAAAAAAACGTTTTATACTCAAAGGTCGAGAATATCCTAAGATATAAAATTAATCATTTCCTGGAACTAATATCAAATTCAGCGAAAAATTAACATTCAACTATCTATCAGTGTAAGATAACTTCCGAATACAAACAAAATATATCTTCATAATTCATTTATTTTATTATAAATACAAACATGATCTACAGATAAGCTTAAACTATTTAAAATACCCGATATTTCCAGCGATCTGTCGAAACTTATTCGTTATTTCGTCTTGCACCAAACTGAAACACATAGCAATCAAAATCAATCCTAGGAAGAGGTATACACAACACGCTAACAACTGTAGTTGAGTGTTCAAGTCCGAACTATGCGGTAATTTATCCCCGACTCCGATAGTGGTAAGAGCTAGAAAACAGAAATAGAGAGCTTCGAAGAAATTCCACTTGGTGGTTGTAACCAAGGCAGCTGCCCCAGCGCAGACATAGGATACTAAGAAGACGACCACTAAGGACGTAGGCACTGTTGGTGGGTCTTGATCGTTCCCACTAGAGTTTTGGTGGTGGCCACACTGGTTTTCTTCCGGGGGTTTCCAGATCAGTGGAACTCTGGAAGGAGTGTCATGCGTGCATATTCTGTAAATATATAAGAGTTTTCTTACGTAAGAGCTAAATAAAATAAATAACTTAAACTTCATGAATCACTAAACTTTAAGAGGTTAAAAGAAGAAAAACGTTTTTTTAATTAAATATACACGAATCTTCAAATGGTCACGACCATATTGCCTTACCCGCGTTCATTCTCCTCTCCATCCTCCCCTTCTTCTATATCCGATGGTACGACCAAAGACCCGCCATATGTGCAATTTTTAACAATAGGTGGACCATGACAATGTTGAGGACATAATGATGGATCAACTAACATTTGCCTAACGGGACCTTGCCTGCAACTACCTCTTGATCTTCCGGACCTGACTGTAGCTAGTACCGCCCTTTTTGGTATTTCCTGGTGGGGGTGATGATGGTACTCCATGTACTGTTGGTGGGTATTGTGAACCAGTGGATGTTTAGCTAAGTTGTTGGTGATATGGTGATTCGGGGTGTTGTGGCTTGAAGACAGTTGAATTGAAGCAGTGTCTGAAGATGAGAAATATTTTAATGATGGTGTGTTAGTTTTGAAGCTATATGAAGAAATTACAATTTCAAGAAGATGAGTTAACACAATTTTGTTTTTGACTGTAGTAAAACAACAGCTTTATGCATGAAATCGCTAAAAAAAAATGGTTAAATTATCCATAAATACTTCTTCCGAATGATCTACATCTCGAAAGTTTAATAAACTATATGATATACCTTTAAGAACTTCCTAACTGCATGCTAAGGATAACATACATACATATTGATAAAAAATTGAACTTTTTACCTTCGTTGTGTTTGTAATAATGTTTTCCACTAGGGCTTGATGGAGCTTTATGATAACCAACTGAAGAATGGGAATTCGTCTTCGACCTTGAATTCTTGTGTTTACAACACAATATCGTATAGCCTTTGGTTGCTCCTCCAGCAAACATACTGCCTAGCTCTGAGAGTAGCACTAACATCAAAGGTACCCCAAACAGGGCATATACAATGGTCATTAATTTTCCAAGCGCAGTTTTTGGGGTTAGTCGACTGTAACCTGAAAAAAATTTGTTAAATTTCCTTCTCAATACAAATATTATACAAAATAGTGATACCAATAGTAATGAAAGTAGGGTTCAACTTAACCTATGTCAAGAAATCTACAATATAAACCCAGAGAAACATCTGCACGAGAAAAGTTTTGCAAACAAGAAAATCGAACTTCATTTATCCTTGTGTAACTTGTGGTGTAAAAGTTACACTTACCTACTGTTGTAAGCAGAGTGACTGAATAGAGCAACGATCCTCCGTAAGTCCACGAAGAATTTGATACAAATTTCGAGGCCCCATCGGTTTTTCCGGCATCCACAACGGCCTTCTCGAATCGTTTCAACTGGGCAGTTACCAATCTCGTCCAGTTCTTCTCGTACAGTACGTTCAGCCTCTCTGAAAAACAGAATACCATGATTAAAACGCTAGCCGTATGGCGTCACTATTCAAGTAGTATTTCCCCCTTACGTCAACCTCAATTTTGAAGCGCTGAAGTGTTGCACAAAGCTCTTACGTAGGCTGTGAGGGGAAAACGCTTAACATGCCCAAAAGGCACTTTTCTAAGACTATCTCAGTTCACATACATATTTTTAATTCTCTAATTGAATTTGGAGGGGCTATAGACTGAGCAAAGCTTTCAAAACCAGGTTTCCATCTCCGTACCTCCTCTAAATTGCTTTAGGAAGCTGTTTCAGATATGTGACATCATATGCTACCGGTTTCATACAATTTGGATGAGTAAAAGCGACAAGAATGTGAACTTCACCTAACTTCGCTAGTTATAAGTTTAATTATCTTGCCGCTGTTACTTTTCTCAGCTGCACGAAGTCCTATTTGGATCTTTCAAACTTTCATTCAATCCAGAATGGCAAGTCCGTATATTTCTTGTTGATAACCAACCAGTTCTGTTCCCTATTTTGATATATTCTTCATAAATACAAATTAAATTCATTAAATTTTGATTTGATAACTTTGATTTTCCATCTTTTGTAACTACTTGTCAAACTACACTGTTATTGCTGAAAAAAAAATGAATAAATGAATAAACCAATGAATAAATAAATAAATAAATAAATAAATAAATGAACGAATGTTATGAGAATTAATGTAAGTTGCTACACATTTCGCGTTTTAAAAGTACTCATAAAATTCACTAAACGTGAAATACAAAACGATGTGAAATAATAGTTTAGGAACGTTTACCTACCATCTTTTCCGATTCGTGGGAAATTCAATAAAGCGAGAATCCCAGTTCGCTCGCAATTTTATTAACATCGAATATGTGAAATACATACGGAAACAGAGAGTGAAGATGAACCGAGAAGATATCGCTCGGGGAAAAATAACTCAAGAAGTGGAAATAATTCGTGAATATTTTCCAATGGGAAATTTTGCGAAGAAAATAAAGTCGTTGATATATGTACCTAGACAATGTGAAAAACTTTACTAATATTTATTTCGGAAATGTTACATTCTGATATTCCAGTAGAAATAACTTATGTTATATATTTCCTGTGTAGGACAGACAATACCATTGTAGAACACATATAGAAGCAGCCTCGAGTAATACACGGTTTAAAATTTGATGAAGATGCGAATCTTCATCTGTGCTTAATATTACATTTCATTCGCGTAAATTCAAACTTGGTACGCTAAATCTGCAGATGCATTAAACTGATATTTCCTCATAGAAATTCTACATGGTTGTCTTCTTGTTTGCGGCAAATTCAGGTAAATAAAGTCCTATATGAATTACTACTACTTGAATTGTATATTCAGTTTAAGTTTTCAATTTATGAACATAAGGTTTATGCTGAAATGAACGAGCGTGTGTGTAGACCCTATAGAGGGTTTATCAGACGTGGGATAACAGACAAAAATATAGGTATTGGGTATTTATTGGATTACGTTATTTTTATTGGAACAATAGGAAAATGAATGTGGTGACGCAGAAATTGATATTTTATAGTTATTATAGGTCGTCTGTTGAAAATATTTGAACAAACTTTCAGATTTGTTCGAGCATAATAATGAAAAACGATGTTCACTCTATGCAAGAAATGTTCTTGTTGGTGACAGGTTTTAAAGTCCGCAAAACTTTTCGTTTAGAAAAAGAAAACATGGACTATAACTAATTATCTTGTACCTTACAATCATTCAGAAAAAATATAAATTCATATTCTATTTAGACGATCTTTTCTTGTTTCCATATAAAAATATATAATTTTTCACTATGTGTCTGTTCATTATTCCATTGTATCAGATATCATCACATCCAAATTGTAATGACTGCAGAATAGTATTCAATATGTAATTTCAATCAAAAAACTAAATTAATTCATTAGAGAATTTACCGACTACGTGGTTAAACAGATTTTACAGTTCGAATGCAATTAATACTGTATCATTAGTACGAATACTATTTGACGGCAAGAGCGAAATGTTTTTCACAGGGTTGCAACAAATTTGTTTTTTATTTTTCGAATTGATGGGAATTTCATCGATTATTTCAACATTATCATTTTTCTTTATTTTAGCATTATTTTCGGTTAACTAGGTTAATCATTTTCGACGAATATTCAGACAGCTGAAGTACAAAACTTTGTACATGTATTTGACAAACACAGAAATTCAAAACACTTGAATAGAATAAATAAAAAAACAAAAGTATTAATCATGTCGTAGATGAAAAAAATATAATAATTCACATTATTCTTGTAAGGAATAAAAAATTGAATAAATTTCTTTAAGATAACAAGGAAACAATCAGTTAAAACAATATTTCTACTAATAATAGATTTAGTCATAACCTTTTTGTTAGAAGTGGGGTTCATACAATGAAATTTCAACAAAAAAGAAATTTTTATAGCGGGAAAATAAGCCACTGCGTTAAAGAAAAACAAGTCAGCAGCAGAACTAAGGGTGATTTTTCCCCTTAAAGAAAATACAAGCAGTGAGAATTAAATAGAGAAAATCATGCTAGTTACCGCGAAGTGCATCGAGTATCGAGCATAAAATCTGTACATAAAAAAAATAGAAAATCTGGCCCAGGAGACTTATCAATATAATATTAAATAATGAAAATCAGTTGCCATCATTGCTTACAGAGCAACTTGAATCACTGTGTTGCTTAGCAAAATATTTCCGCTCCCCAGGGCCTTAGCCAGAGGAGGCTGAGCCCCCTCTGGAATTATTTAAGCCCCCTCTAGAAAAGATACCAGAATTATTACAAACGAAAAATGTTTATAGCTGCGTTGAAACATAAAACTAGCCTAGTTACAAACAAATTGACTGCATCTTTTAACCCGCAAAGCATGTTCACGTTTTTTTATCCTGAAATGAAATAGTTACAAACGAGCGGCTACCATCAGGGGTGCCAGATATGTCAGCCGTTCTGCACTTTAGACGCTGATTTGTCGCTCAGAAGCGTAACCATGGTTGCGACATGTTAACGGGAAAACACCAGTAACAAGTATTTTTATTTTCAAACGTTCAATAATAACGTCATTTCTCGATTGACAGGATCATCGAAAAGTTCTATTTCTCCGCCAAGGAGGAGAAGTGTTGCTATGCAACACTTTTCCGGCCGGCGGCAGGAAAAGTGTTGCATAGTTTGCGTGGCAACCGTACCTAGGCAAATGTTCCATAATTCATAACGATCGTAAGTGGATAGAATTATGTGCGTAAATGTGAATCAATCCAAAAATGGATATTCAGATTTTTATGAATTTCAAAACGTTTGAAAATAAAATAACATATTTCATTCGGAGTAGAAGAGACTTTTCATGGCTCGCTTTCAATTACCCGCCTCACTGCGTTCGGCGGGTAAGCTCAAGCTCGCCATGAAAAGTGACACTTCTCCTCCTTATGAAATAATATACTATTAATGTGAAATTCACTTATTCTAGCAGTTATTTCATACGTGTTTTGCTGCTAATTTGTTGCCCAAAATAGCAATCATGATTTTTTCGCATCTGCACGAATAAATAGCGCACCCAACATGTTGCCTACTCGTCCGAAAAACAAAAATAGGTATTTTCGGGACTTTTATTATTATTTTATTACTATTACAATCAAAACCACGATTCTGTTACAAATATCTTTATTTTCATATAAACAGTTCACAAGACATAACATGATGATAAATTTTGAATACATAGCTTTTCTAGGCTCAAATTATTTACAGCAAATCTCATTTATTTCCATGTCAGATCTAATCACAGACATATTGTATTTTATATGTCTGTGGATCTAATAGACACAACTGAATTTAACATTTTTAGTATCATTTTGTTTCTAATTTTACATTCAACAATATTAATCAATGAAAATATCCTCTCCACGAATGAATTGAATACGGTAACCTTAGAAGAGTAAATGCAAATAGAGCTAAATCTTCAAACATGAATTTGTAGGCTACATTTTTCAAATCTATAACCTTCCTCCAATAAGTGGCTCTATGATATAAATGTCTATAGATATATTTATTTGTTTATATTCAATGATGAATGTACATTTTTATTTTTTTGAATATTTTTATTTCTATTTGTTTTATTTATTTAGAGTTTTCTATGATAGATTTTTTATTTATTATTTTTATTAGAATAATTTTTTTTATTTTGCCAAAATGTTTTTAAATTAATATTCGTTTTCCAGTATACACTTCTAGGTAAAAAGACAGAAACATCTGTATATTCCTATCTGTTTTTCACGTATATTCATTCTAGTACTATGTTAAAAACAAGCCCCCTCAAGAATTTGTTCAGCCCCCTCTAGAAACCAATGCTGGTTACGACCCTGCCGATGCCCATTCTCCAGGAACCACTAACGAACCATAATAATCTTCGTCTTAATTTTTAACATCTTTATTTCACCGGCCCTTGTGATTCCATCATTTTGCTTTGACGCTCCCTTCATAGAATTACCAGAGCATCGACAGCAACGTAGCTATATTAATGATCCAGATGGAGGGGATTTTTCATTTTGTCCAATTTTGTTCAGACCTACGCCGTCTGGGGAGGAAAATGAGAAATGGGAAAAGAGCTACGGGTTGGGTGATTTTGTTTTATGTAATTCGATGAAGAGGTCGTGCCCCATAGCCACAAATTTTCCAGTAATATGTTGAATTTTTCATTTTCTCCTGAAGTAGACGAATGTAACACATTTTCTTTATACATCGGGATGTCAGTTTGAAGTATGATCAGTTGGAATAATCATTTGTGTGATCAGTTAGATCGTTTAAAGTGAGGTTATATACTCTGTAAGCAGACCGAGCCTCGGGAAAATAATGAATGAAAGGATAGGTTATGTACAAAGAAAATACACTTCTGGAACTAGCCTGAAACTTTCTGTCAAGTAAGATATTGATACGAAAAATAGTTTCATACTACTGCTTGAATACCTAATTTTTTATGACGTTCCAAAACTAATTTGATTGTTATTTTTTGGGACACGTACTCAGTCTCACTATCACTGCCTGTCAGAGTTTAAATAGCCCTTTAAAATGATGTATCTCTCGACCCCCTGTCTCATTTAAACATTGGGTGGTAGCTCTGGGATTTAGGGAGTTGAAGGGACAAATTTGCAGAAAAGTCGTTAAGTATTGCCCAATTATGCCGTCGGAAACAGAAACATAGAAATATCCACTGGATTAAAAATGCTCGTTGGGCAACAAACTCCCAAAGAGTCGTTAATAAACATTTCGACTCGCTTAACTTGAAAGTTGCTATAATTTGGCGAAATCGTCACGAAACTCTGAACTATTAACCAGATGAAACGACTGTTTTTCCTTCTTGTTTTCTCAAAGAATAATTGCGTCATAGTAAAACCATAGATCCGAGTGAATATTAAGTGCGTTCCTTATGTACGTTTGATAAGCAGTTTAACTCGAAAGTTGCTATTATTCCGTGAAGTTGTCACGTAAGTCTGAGCTATTAACCTGACGAAGCAATTGTCTTCTATGGTTTCAATACTTAGGCAATTTTCTCTTCCGTGTTCTTGTTAAAAATGTCAGAGTACGATCATAGATCCGATTGTGACGATTGATTGCAATCTGATAATATCGACTTTTTTTTAACTCGAACTAACTAGGAATTGATATGAAAGTAAGCTCTACTTACTGGACGCAACGACTGTTTTTCGTTCTCTGTGAATTTCTTCTTCTTGAAAATGTATAATGGAGAGACAGTTAGATCCATATGAAGATTAATTCCATTCATTATTTCAGGTATATATATATATATATATGTCACAGATAGTAAACGAACCGGTAAATATTAAAAAGTATTCGCTTATAATTATAATGAGAATTAAAATATACTTGTCTCAAGAAAATAAAATACCAAAATACAGCTTACTTGACTCGATGGGAGCTGCTGGAGATGCCAATATGTACGGTTGCGGGCATAAAATTTTGGCCACCCAAATGTCTGTCAATCACAAACAATGAGGTTAACGGCATGCTTTATTGTCATTATAAAGTATGACGTTTACAATTTGAAATTATAATTTAATTTCTGTCAAATTGACTTTTGAAATTTTAAATTTTATTCCTGTGAAATTTTAACAATGCCTGCAATTACGCATTTCAATAAATGTCATCATGAAAATGGATAGTCGAATAGACGCATTTCCCAACTGCTACAAATTCCTAGAGTCAACTGGATAGTTGGGAAATGGAGGGAAGAAAATATAGTGGAACGGAGACCGGGGTCTGGGCGACGTCGAATCTCCACTTTGGCAGAACATGAAGCCCTGGTAAATGTAGTGCAAAATCAGTCTTCCAGCACTTCTGTTGAGGCCGTCTACAATTCAAATTTTCCTGGTTCGGCATGGACAGCACGCCGACGCTTAAGATCAAGTGAATTGAAAAATCACAGTGCGGCCAGGAAAATTCGCCTAACGCCCTATCATAGGAAACGAAGGGTTGGATTTGCACTAGAGCATCTCGCCGACGATGAGGCTTTCTGGAGTCATTTTTTCCGATGAAAAAGTGTTTCAGTCGTCGTGCAATTGTCGGTTGAGAGTATACAGACCACAGAACACTCGTTATGATGATCAATACGTCCAAGCTACAGACCAAAGCGGCCGTTTTCGGGGTAATGGTCTATGTGCCAGATCGGCTCAACAGTGACGTTTATATTAGGATTCTCGAAGAAGTGATGCTCCCGTCAGTGACACCATTTTTCCCGAACGGCAATTTCATTATTCAGCAGGAGAACTGTGCTATCCACACCGCACGCAGGGTGACGGCTTGGTTCGAGAATCATAATATAAACGTCATTGAGTGGCCGAGTCGAAGTCCTGATCTTAATCCGATTGAGAATATGTGGGGTCTGTTAGTGCGAAATTTACAACATCGTGACGTAATATTTTATAATAGAGAAGAACTTCTGACTGCGATCGATGAAGCATTGCAATCATTACCTCAGGACTACCATCGTAAATTATGCCTATCAATGCGCGGTAGATTAACCAAAGTTATCAATTCAAATGGAGCAATGACAAAATATTAGCATTTTATTGTCAATTATTATTTATTTTATACTTTAATATTCCTGTTATTGATTTGTTTATATATCTATTAATAAATATAAGTGTTCTGTTTCTGTTTGTATTATATTGAAGCCTAATATTTTCTAGTTCTATTGCACTGTTGAATTTTTTCACAAACCAAATAAATTTCTCATAGAATTTTTAGAAGTGTGAAATTACAATCCAGCCTACTGTCAAAGTGACAATAAACATGACAAAAGTTTAAAGTAAGGTTACAATATCCTTAAGCCAGATTCACATCTTACATTAATTAAATGTCTGGAAGTGGCCAAAATTTTATGCTCGCAATTGTACTGCCTTATTCATCTATGTTTAATATACCACCATTAATTTATATTGTCGAATAATTCGTCATTCCCACTCTCGTTGTATTTCAACTAGACACAACAACCATAGTAATAAAAACAGCTAACTGTTTTGAAGGTCCAATTATCTCATGAATAATCAAACACTCATTAGGGAGCACGATAAAATGTCCATCTACATGAGTGGAGATCCCATATAAAACCCGTAAAATGTAAATTGTATATGAAAAACGATTTTGCGACAGTGATGATGATGAACTTTATATCTCGCTACAGTTTCTGTCATTTTAATTTGATGGTGTACAGGAAAATATCGATTTTATTTAATTTGTTATACAGATAAGTCTTTTAAAAGTAGATTATTGTTGAATTGACGTTCGTTCACTCATGGAACTTGTTACCGCAGTTTGACAAAATAGTAATAGTTGGAAAAATAATTATAGGCGTCCGAAATTAAGATCGTAGCGCCGGAACGGCTAATATCGGTACTAGAGCATGGGAGATTAGCTGTTTGTTTACATTGGTTGTAATGGTATTTACGTTCATTTCGTTTTGAGTTTTCGAACGTTTATCGTCGTAATTTGTGTTTTTTTTGGACTTTGTATTTTCCTGTGATATATTGTGTTTAGATTGAGGACAATTTTATCTCTGTTCAACAGTAGATAACCTACCTACATCAAGTTGAAATTTACACTGAGTTTTTATCATTGAACATGAAAATCAATAATGAAATAAAGTAGAGGACGAATAAATTAATTGGTTAAAGGAACTATGTATACCTCATGAAAAGGCTGTATGATAGAACACCTATTTATTTAAAAAATGAAAAAACTTTCAAAAGTTTCAAGAAAACATCTCTGACATGTCTACTTTCATTACGAACTGAAGAATTTTTGAGTATAATGGACAAAACTAAGTACTTACCAGCTAAACTGAAAGAAACAACATGAAATAAAAGAAGAATTAATATGAATATTCTGCTTGAATGGTTTGAACGTAATAAGTTATTATATTTTTTGAATTTTCCTGGCGTATAACAGCTATCCTAAAAGTACGGTGGACTTCTGAGAGTCTGGTTTTTTTGATAGAATCTCTGTTTTCCTGATTATTTAATTGAATATTTTAGTTTTTACCTAGCTATAGAGTCCAGATTTATTTCATATTCTTGATGTTATGATAAACTGTTATTTTGGTTGTGCAAATAAATATCATTTGTTATTATTATTTTAATAGTATCTCTGGTTGTTACATGAAAGAAAATACAATAATCTAGAATCTCTGGATGATGGCCCAGGTTCAGATTCCGATAAAAGTGGAAGATTTTTCGTTGGAATAGCATTGGACTTCAAAAACTCTACGTTTTCGGTCTGCTGAAAATTGCACATCATTAGTTGTTATAATTCTATATGGAAAAATCCACAAACTTACTGCAGGGAAAATAATTATTCTCAGTAAACTGTGAAGAACAACTCTCTTATGCCCGTTTGTAATTATCAATGATTCAGTACAAGTTTTAGTCAATTTTTTAGGATACTAAATAAATGATAAATACATACACATTTACCATCAATTTTTCAGTCAATTTTAAAATTGACGAAAGTTGTCCTATTTTTGTTCAATTTCAGTGGACAGAAATATTTTATAGAACCAGTCCTATTTTCTATCAATTAAATGACAACTTGGGGCAAAAATATAGGGTAAAATTTATTTTAAGGTTATTGATTTTTTATTTTTGATGATGGTTGTGACGATAGTTCTCCTACATAACCAACGTTTATTGAGGAGAGAGTGTTGTGTTGCAAATATTAATTATTATTTAATCACAGTTGGTGGAAGAAATAGGTTGATATTCAGTATTTGAGTTTTTCGTTTGGGCTATGTCATTTAACAAAAATGTCGTGGTTTCAAGATAAAGTGCTTCGACTTATTGAACTATATAAAGAAAGACCTTGCCTTTACATAGTGAAAAGTTCACAATATAAAAATAAGCATATAAGTTTTTCATTGAGCATTTTTAATATCCTAAGCCCTTATCACTCATTCTTTTTAACCATTGCTTTCTTATTATTCTCTTTTTTGTCACGTTTGTCTTTCTTGCATAAGTTCTAACTACTATTATATTAATAAGAGTTGTTGCTGCTATTAATAAAAATTCTGTGTCCATTGTTGTCTGATATTTAAATAAAAAATTCAAATTCTTTGCTAAAAATCTGACAAGTGGCAGGATACTAACAAAAACACTGCTCAGTGCGCATAATCACATCCTAAATAAGTGACTAAAACATGGTGCGTTGCAAACACATTTTTTTCTTGTCAATGTTTTAGTGTCCTAAGTTTAGGATCCTAAAAAATTGACTGAAACTTGTACTGAATCATTGATAATTACAAACGGGCATTAAGTTCAGACATTTTTTTTCAATCTTCAAGTTATGAATCCACACCTTTCTTCTGTCCATAATTTCCTTGTTTCCCAACTTTGTTTGAAATGCAACTTTGAATTGTCCAGCTTTCAGAAAGGTATGTAAGCAATATTCGGTTCTTTTTTGCCCAATATGAACAATAGAATACACAACAATAGTGATTCATCTCTTCTGAACGTTTGTAAACGATCCAAAATACAATTAAAACTCAACAACTTCTCATATAAAATACACGTAAACAGATGTAAACAAAGCAATCTCCCATGCTCTAGTAATATTCGACACCGGTAGGGGGCGTATCGCTTATTATGTTTTTCCAAAGGTAGTAAAACTAATGATCAGACGTTATCGTCACATGGATCTATGATCGTACTCTGACATTTTTAACAAGAACACGGAAGAAAAAATTCCCTAGAAACCATAGAATTAAAGACAATTGCTTCGTCAGGTTAATAGCTCAGACTTACGTGACAACTTCAAGATATAAAAGCAACTTTCGAGTTGAACTGCTTATCAAACGTACATAAGGAACGCACTTAATATTCACTCGGATCTATGGTTGTACTATGACGCAATTATACGTTCTTGACAAGAAAACAAGATAATTGAAGCAATCGGAGGAAAAATCTGGTTAATAGTTCAAAGTATGGTAACGATTTCGCGAAATTATAGCAACTTTCAAGTTGAGCGAGTCGAAATGCGATGCTCAGTAAAAATGTTTATTAACGACTCTTTGAGAGTTTGTTGCCCAACGAGCATTTTCAATCCAGTTGATATTTCTGTGTTTCTGTTTTCGACGGCAGAATTGGGCAATACTTAACGACGTTTCTGCAAATTTGAAGTTCAGTTTTAAGTTAATTAAAGTTTGCATTTCGTTGCGACGAATTATTTTCCAGGCATTGCCGATTCGAACACCAATTATTTTTGTCGAGTTTTGTTTCAGATCTTTCTCGAAGCGAGAAAGGATGAATGATAAATAGTACCTGTTTTAATTTTCAGACCAGGAGATTTTCACGAGTTATCTGAGAAATAATTATTGATATACAAACTCACATTAAAGTTATACCAGAAAGATATATTCTAAGGTTAAGTACGTTATAAATTGATATTACTCATCACAAACTAATTATTTAATTATTGAAAACCATTAGAATACTTTGGTAGTTTAACCCTCTCGCTCACCTTGTCCTCAATTGAGGACAACCTACTTTGGATTTTTTCCTATGAAGTGCCGCTTGCTCTTACTTCTCTGTCACATTGTTCTCAGTTGTGGACACCATATACTTCCAAATGAATATATGTGCTGCCATCTACAAGCTGATGGAAAAAAAATTCATTGATTTGAAATATAGGTTTCCGTAGGGTAGCTGTGACAGCAGTGTAGCGCTCTACTGTTTATTTTTTTTTGGTTATATTCGTTAGAGCACCTGTTTGAAAACTGTTTGTTCACGTTCACAATAAGTGTAGACTTGTTCCAAAGTAATTGTGTTTGGTGATTTTTGTGCATATTGTAATCAGCGATTTTTGAAAGTGTGGTGTCCTAATTTGAGGACATTGTGAGCTAGCGGTAAACGCAACATCTAGGTAAATATAACAGCACTTTTATTTTATTTCTGCAAAAGTTAAATTTTATACATTTTAGTACTTCGAAAATGGACAATTCATGAAATACCATACTCTGTAATGTTATTTTTTTAAAAGATATTAATATTTCACCCTCTGAACATATTTCTGAAAATTTTTTGTCTTCCATCAGCTCATGATGTCCTCAATTGGGGACATGTCATAGTGCCCAAACGGAGCATTTTGAAAATCTGAATTTAACATCAAAAATTCTCAAAAAATCATAAGTTGCATCACAGTAAATTTCAGATTTTTCGCTCCAATAGTTTTAATTCGTGACCGAGAGGGTTAAATACTAAAATATAAAATCAACGAGAGACTTAATGTTGCATTTATATAATAAACGACATAATCATCTAACGAGTCTTTGGAAAAACATCATCAAATTGAAAGAACATTTTCCTTTCTACCTGCAACCTTAATGAAATACGTAACATTATCGTAAAGACAAAAATATTTTCGATATAACTTTAAAATATTTGAATTTCCCATGCTATATACAGTGATTCCATCAGAGCCGTAAATATAAATTTCTCAAAATTATCAATTTTTGGAGGAAATAAAGCTCAGTAAAAACAATCATAAATTATTTTAAAGTTGATTATTACTCCCATCACTGGCTTCTCTTAAAATTTCAGCTAGATCCTAAAATACTTCTACTGTGATAATATAGCCTCATTTTATATTTCTATTATCTTCTTTTTGTAATTTAAATTATCGTTGAAATCAATTTCTTAAAATCAGATCACCTCATTTTATGTTTTGATTGTGACACACATATGTCTCATCAACTTTCATATTTCCTGAAAAATCCTCTAATATTTGTTGCCTTTGCAAATTTGAAGAAATCACCGTACCGTGTTGACGTTTTGTTCATCAAATGTTAATTTGTGATCTTTGTAACAGCAGCAACCTCGAAAACAAGTTCAATTAGTTCTTGATTATTTCGCTAATCTTTCTTCGAAAGTATTCTTGCATCTTTGGTCATTTTGGATTGTTTTTTATGTTTAAGTTACTGAGACCAGGAATTCACGTTAACAAAAAATATCTCATCTTACAGAAACATGTCCTTTTTTGCTAAAAAATGAGTTCCCATTACATACTTTCTTCATCAATTGCATAGAAATCTTAATATATATCTGTACCATATAGTATATATCTATGATCAATTGTATTTCACTTCTATGCTCAAACTGAATCTTTCGTTGCTTTATTTTTTTGAAAACATCTTGAATTTGAACCAAACTTGGTCTGAATTAATTCAAATATACCAGAATCTCGATATCAGAAGATTGTAATGGCCACTTGTTTCCATCTTGACTGGATAGATAATAACATCTAGGATCGCCAACCTCCAAACGTCATACGTAATGAAAAAGACATAGTTTTCTATGTTATCTGTCACAATTTCATTCCATTCGAAACTTAAGATGGAATTTAAAGTTAAATGATATAAGCATAAGCTACAAGCGCTATGAGACATGATAATTTAATCAACTCCTGGCGTAAACAAGAGGTCGTCAGAAAATTCACGTTCTATGAAGTTTACACGACCTTTCGCCATTTTCGCTCTTGATTATTTGACGTTCGTTTACGAATACGTAAAAATATATTTCTCTAGCGTTTTGAATTCGTAAACAAGAAAGAGCAACTGCCGGAACGTCTGCAATTGATGTTTCTCCGAGTGAGACGTAATTAGGAAAGTTTCCTTCATTACCGACGTAAATGGAATGTGTATTCTGTGAAATTACAGCAGAATGCTGTAGTATGGAAGGTTCATTACCTAGCGGAATGATGAAATCGACAAAAACGGATTATGTCCCGTTGGAAAATATTTCAACAAGATGTGAGAATCTCGTGGAATATTATTTTTTATTTAAATGAAAACAGTAACAGAAATATTCAAGTCACAATCATTGCCGTCAATATGTGAGAATTTATCAACTTCCTCATATCCCATGTGATCATATCGCAAAAAAAAACAGAGCTAGTTAGCGAAGTTCTTATACACGCTGGCTAGTATTCGGGAGGTCTTAGGTTCAAACCCCGGGGGTCGACTGGTATGCCATGAGTTTTTTTCAAAGGTTTCCTCATGGCGTAAAGTAAGTCACTGCTTGCAAATTTACAAGGCAAATGCTGGGCCAGTATTATTAAAATGAAGAAGTTGAGGAGTTATGAAAACATGTAGGTTCTCTTTGGTTTATGAATGAAAACTTTATATCTACGGAAAACAATTGTCTGAAGAAATAAAAAGCTCATAATCTATATTAAACTATCAATTTTCATTATCATCTGAACATTTTTTCGGATTTTATGTAGATTTCTTCAATTGCCAATTCTTGAGATTGTTAATACTTCCTCCTATAGTCTGAAGATGGTGCTGAGGTCTTCATAAACCGCAGTATATCCATTAATAATATATACAGAGAACCTGAGGTATATTTAAGTTTAGTTATCAGCTCGCTCTCTTCCCCAAGCTAGTTAGTCGAGTACTATCACGATATATACACACCTAAGTGCTACTACTTAGCGACTTAGCGTACGCTGGCTAGTATTTGGGAGGTCTCGGGTTCAAACCCCGGGGCCGATTGGTCTGCCATGAGTTTTTTTCAGAGGTTTCCTCATGGTAATGTAAGTCACCTCTTGGTGCTTGCAAACTTATAAGGCGAATGCTGGGCCAGTATTAATCTTCTGAACCATACCCACCTATCCTTAATGCACTTGTACATACAAGTGTATCCTCTGATCTGGCTGAAAGAGTTAATCCCAAACTCAAGCTGCCCGCCTCCCTGACACATACTTCAGGGGGGAACGAAGCACGTGTATTTCCTTTTTTTTTCCTCGCTCTCTTGAGCGTATTGTTTTGATAATTTTTAAGTATTATATAAATTTCCTTGTTCAAGTTCTTTCCAAAAGAAGAGAGAGGTTATAGTCTTTCATACATACTGTCATATCTAATTTTAAATGTTGTTACTTCGATCGTGTAAAGTTTTATTACTCATTAATGAAAAACCAAATTGTGTTTATTAAAACGAATTTTAATTCTGAATAGATTTCCGGTTACTATTATTTAAAATTAATAGTATATATTTATCTAAATGAAATGGGATAGTATCGACAGTTCTTATCTTGCAATCTAAGTAATTTGAAATTAATTATATATAAATTTTCTTCAATTGAATTTCCAACAAAAAGTTCCACGATTGACTTATTACAACAAAATGGCTCTTCATCAGAAAATGATGTTCACTTTATTATTTTTCATTATTGCCGAATATTGGTGTTCATTGATAGATATGCGTATAGGTGTAAGTTATGAATTTGATTAAATCTGAATATTATTTAATATTTATATTTCCTAAAATTTGTCTGATTTTTCGAAAGAATAAACGAACAGCCCTAGATCGTTTGGATGGTACTTGCGGTGGTGACAAAACTATGAAAATAACATTTGTTGCGAAAGGTTTCAGAGCTGAAGGTAGGAAACTAGTTATGAATGCAACATTCCATGTCCTTGAAGATATCGAATACGAGCCTACGGTAACAAACTATCATTTTTTCCCTTATACAAAACAATCTATTCAAAATTTTTCAGTTGTCAATAAATATCACGAGATGCAGGGTAAAGGAAAATCCAAATACTTGCGAACATTTTCATTCATTTAACACCAACAAATATTGTCAAATGATCGCAACAAGGTCTCCCCTTTGGACGCCTCTTTTCGACAGTATTACTCCACCTTGGAAATGTCCATTGAAAAAGGTAACTATTGATCTCCAGGAAATTCATCTGACTTAGCAATATGAAACTAAAGCTGTAGTGCGCTGCTGCCACATATGTTAAAACTACAGATAGTTGAAAGAAATTATTGAACACCAGCATATGAATATATCTTTTCAGTATTGGATTTATACATGGCGATTATAATGTTGAGACCGAGGTATTTGATGGGGGATCATTCTGTGGTTTTCATTTTAATTCTCGACACCCGGAAAAAAAAACTATTGAATTCAAGGAAATTCATCTGATTTTTCAATAGGATATTAATGTTGTAGTGCGATGTTGCCACATATGTTAAATTTTCAGATAATTAATAGAAATTATTGGACATAATGGAGTAAATGAATTATTGGATTTTTACAGAGCAATTATAATTTTGAGAATTACTGCTATCTCCAGTATTCATTCTTGACATACGGAAAAACTCCAGGAAATGACTTGGCAATATGAAATGAAAGGTGTAGTGCGACGTTGCCACATTTGTTGAATTTTCAGATAATCAAAAGAAATTATTGGACATTAGTAAATGAATTATTGGATTTTTACAGAGCAATTATAGTTTTGATAACGCGGTTTTTGATGTGAGTTCATTGCTGCTATTTCCAGTTTGAGAGTGGTTTTAATTATTCATTCTTGACACACGGGAAAAAATCCAGGAAATTCATCTGACTTGACAATAGGAAATTAAAAGTGTAGTGCGATGTTGCCAAATTTGTCAAATTCTCAGATGATTGAAAAAAATTATTGAACATCTAGAAATGGAAACATCTCTACATTAGTGGATTTTTACAGGACGATTATAATATTCAGAACGCGGTATTTGATGTGAGGTCATTCCTGCTATTTTGTCCAGGGGTGGTTTTACTTTTTAATTCTTGACACCCGGAAGAGAACTATTGAACTGCAGGAAATTAATCTGACTTTTCAGTGTGAAATTAAAGCTGTAATGCGATGTTGCCACATATGTAACATTTTCAGATAATTAAAAGAAATTATTGAACATCTGAAAATGAAAATATCTTTTCAATATTGGATTTTTACAGGGCGATTATAATGTCGAGAACGCGGTATTTGATGTGAGTTCATTCCTGCTATTTCCGGTCCAGGGCTGGTTTTGGAAAGTCACAGCGGAGAAGCGAAATCCAAATACAAAGAAGAAAATATTTTGTCTCATCACTGAAACGAAAGTTTCCACCATGGGTAAAATTCATTGATTTTTGTAAGAGATATAGGTGTTGTTTATTTCCAATGTTTTTCATAGAATATCGATTTATTGAAATATTGAAGACTTTAAGGAAAAAGGATAAATAAAAACGTGATATACATAACATCCTCTCTTTATTCTTGAAAAAATCGAAGAAAATGTGTATCTCAGTAATAAATGAAGTTTCAATTGAAGAAGCGGATATAAGGTGATAATTAATGAACACTGTAGTAAGTAAAATATATATAAAGTAATCATTAACTTTATTGAATATATATGACGCCTTTCGATAAACTGTAGCATCATCAGTAATAAAAGTAACTGAAACTAAATGTACAAAAAAAAATTTGAAAAAGAACTAAACTCTATTTGATATATAGAACCAATATAAAATAGAGATTATCGAGAATTTCTGTACAGGCTGTCCCATTTTCGATGTCCTTACAGGGTAACTCGCTTATTTTTAAAGATAGAGATTTGCGGTTTCCGCGAACGTTGGCTACTTTTTTGTGAAACTCACGATACCGTAAACAAAATTTTCATAGCTTGCTTCGTTTTTGAGATACAGGGCGAAGTTGAAAATATTGCATTTTGGCCCCCGCCTTGTATCA
Source organism: Cynegetis impunctata (assembly GCA_030704885.1). Lineage (NCBI taxonomy): Eukaryota > Metazoa > Arthropoda > Insecta > Coleoptera > Coccinellidae > Cynegetis > Cynegetis impunctata. The sequence goes on from JARQZK010002903.1 coordinate 273,597, forward strand.
CAGCTATCTTTCAACTTATAGGAAAAGTAAAAACTGTGTTTTATATACTTTTTTACGTAGAATCCAGTGGCGTAGTGAGATTTTTGAAATGAGCTATCATTGTTCAGATATAACACAAAGTTATATTTTTTTAAATGGGACACTCTATATATTTTTCCATATTCAAAACATAAATGCTTTGAGCTTTTTAAAAATATATAATACTTATATAATATTTCAAGTATTAGCCCTGTATTTAGATAAATTTCATTTTTGTTATAGCACGTCAAGACAAATATCACTTTAGTAGAACGTTTAGCGCAATAAACAAATATCACTCTCATTCGTATATGGTAGCATGGAAAGTACCTATTCATTAAAAAAATATTATTCAGTATGGGTCACTAAATAATTTGACAAAACAATAAATTTAAACTCTTATGAAACACTATTTATCGACCATAAACGCTGTGGACCTAATTAGTAGGTAGCTATGGAAAAAGAGCAAGTGCAGAATGTATATAGGTCCTGTCACCTACCTGTCAAAGTTAACAAATTTTTCTCACAATGGCGAATGATAATCCAAGATATCAAAATTACGAAAAATTATATATGGTTGGGATATATTACCAAGTAGGTTTCAATCCAAATCAAGCTATTGACCTCTATGTTGAAAGGTATTTACTATTACCCATTTACTGGGTGTCAGTAAGATAATAAGATAGGAAATTTAGGTTTCCTGAAAGGAGACAACCGAGTAGGAGAATATTTGGCAGACTAAAAAGAAATTTGGAAAATTTTGGATCTTTTGAAATGCCTAGACCAAAAAGTTATAGGAAAGAAAATGCTGAAGATGTTGAAATTAGTGTCCTCGCAAAGGTAGAAGAGAACAAAAATACTTCTTGCAGAGAAATTGAAGATTCGATTGGCATTCCAAAGACAAGAGTTTCGAAGATATTGAAAATGCATAAATATACCCCCTACATACCTCAAACTATACATCATCTGCACCCAGGTGATGCTGAGAAGCGCATTGAGTTTTGTAGTTGGTATATACAAAAGACGGGAGAATGAAAGCTATATAAGTAGCGCTGGCATTTTTAATCGAAATAATCATCGTTATTGGTCAAATGAAAATGAGCACGTTACGGTGGCTCGTCAACAGCAAGGCAGATTCGCGGCTTCAATGTATCTTGTTTCGTTTTGGAGGAAGATTGGCATACCGCATTTTGGAAATTTTGGATGATTGTCTTTGTGAACTACTTGACGAAATTCCGTTGGCTCAATACGGACACAGTTATTTCCAACAAGATGGCGCACCTGGTCATAACGCAGGTCCCGTTAGGGCTTTTCTTAATGAAAGATTCCAAAACCAGTGGATTGGTAATAATGGTCCCATTAACTGGCCACCAAGGTCCCCTGACTTATCGATATTAGATTTTTTCATATGGGGCTTTATGAAAAATAAAATAAACCACACGCGGCAAGAAAATCGAGATGCTCTCATGAATGCCACGAGAGAAGCTTTCGAATTCTTACGCATAAGACCTTTGTTGTTACTGCGGTCGATTGACGCTATCCTCAGAAGATGTCGGTTGTGTCTTCAACAGAATGGACAGCAATTTGAACAATATTCATAAAATATTTTCAACCGAAAATATTAATTTAATTAATAGAGCTTTGTTTTGTAGCAGTGTTTCATATAAGTTTTAATTTCTGTTATAATAATTTTTAAATTAATCTTTGTTTAGTAACTTATATAAAATAATATTTTTTTAATGAATACTTTCCATGCTACCATATATAAATGAGAGTGATATTTGTTTATTGCGCTAAAAGTTCTACTAAAGTGATATTTGTCTTGACTTGCTATAACAAAAATGAAATTTATCTAAATACAGGGCTAATACTTGAAATATTATAAAAGTATTATATATTTTTAAAGAGCTCAAAGCATTTATGTTTTGAATATGGAAAAATATATAGAGTGTCCCATTAAAAAAAATATAACTTTGGGTTATATCTGAACAATGACAGCTCATTTCAAAAATCTCACTACGCCACTGGATTCTACGTAAAAAAGTGTATAAAACACAGTTTTTACTTTTCCTATAAGTTGAAAGATAGCTGTGATACAAGGCGGGGGCCAAAATGCAATATTTTCAACTTCGCCCTGTATCTCAAAAACGAAGCAAGCTATGAAAATTTTGTTTACGGTATCGTGAGATTCACAAAAAAGTAGCCAACGTTCGCGAAACCGCAAATCTCTATCTTTAAAAATAACCGAGTTACCCCGTAAGGACATCGAAAATGGGACAGCCTGTACCTGTTAATTTCAAAATATTTTCAGAAAATAAATTCTAATTTTTTTCATGTAAAATATAAAAATTTGAATTAAAGAAATGATTTTCTTCATTGAATGAGTTAAGTATCTTCTGGACATCATTTACAATAATATTTAGTATTTGTTCTATTGAAGCACGAAGATTTCACTTTTTCTACATACTTATATTTCATTTCATACATTGAGGTGATATTTTCTTTCTATCTGATGATGTTACAGTTAACTGAAACGCAAAGAACAAGATATGTTTTATTTGTTGAGTTAATTGAAGTTTTTAAGAGTGGCTCAAACGTTTGGTCATCTGCGGGACCAAACTGAAAAATATGCGAGACTAAAAGTGTGACGGAAATAGACTGACGAAAGCAGACTGACGAAAGTAGACTGACGAAAGTCACGCTTTCAGTTAACACAAGCGAATATTGTATACCTTCCTCTTTCTCCCTCTTTCTTTCCGTTCTCTCATCCCTTCTCTTTCTGTTCCCACTCCGCCACGTCAATCGCCATTATATGTACTCATTAATTCATGTACAAGCAACTCGAAAACGTCAGATGTGAAACTTCGAAATAATTTTGTATAAGTTATATGCATAAAATAACAGATTACGATAGGAATCAGATATGGCATAATGAAAAGATTAAAAAAAAGAACAAATTTGTTCCATAAAATAATGACTACGTATTGTACGTTTATATTCAATTATATAGCGTGGCGATACGTTATCCTCTCGTTATATCAGCGTTGCCGTTTGTAACATAATTATCGAATTGTAACATAATTTCTCCTCCAATTTGTCCTCAATCGATAATTGTACCATAATCGATAATTGTAACATAATTTTGACCTAGAGGTTTTTCGACTATAATATAAATAATTATGGAAAGTACCTGAAAATAAAAGTAATATTGTTTGGATTGTCTGTGCAAATCATCGCTACCCAATCCTGAAATACAATATGTAATCCTAAAAAAAAAGGTCTTCTGATTTGTGGTTACAGATCAAAAAAAAAATTGTAACATAATTTTGAAGAAAAATCGATAATTCTAGCAACGCTGTACCATAATTCTCACTTGGCTCTGTGGCAACACTGCGTTATATACACTCTTGCGTCTATACTTTACATTGCGTTGACGACAGAGTGGTCTAAGAACTGAACCCTGGTGTGCCGTATTTCTGGGTTCGAATCCCAGAGGTTACTCCTGGGTTTTTTAATTTTTCTATTTACAATCTCGTAAGAGCTTTTAGCCCCACATTTCAATATTAATTATTTCAACTTGGATTATTATCACTTTTGTCGTGCGCCCGGACACGCGCATGTTTCGTTTTCGCAAATTGTGGTCCTTCTATATTATCCGAAGGAGCTTCGTTCCTACCTGGTGTCCCATAACACCGATTTCTTGTTTCATGTATACGACAGAAAATACCTGTATTCATTAACCGAAACCCATTCGTCTTATACTGCATGTAAACACCGGTTTTCATACTACTCGTTTCGCCAAAAAGATATACGACGTATAAATAAATGGATGACTTTCCAGAATTTCCTGAACGAGATGAAAATTGGCCGGACGTGCTCTTTTCACCAAGAATAACAAAGACCGAAACCCTTCGCAGGGATATCCCTCTTTTAAATCAGAGAATTTATCTGTATTTACCGAATATGAATAAGTTAGTACGCTTTTCCTGTTTTGCTGAAAGGAAGCAAAGAGGAAGATCCTTTTTCGGGGTAAAATGAATTATTTATCTTCATTTGAAAATGATTTACACTGAGAAGAGTGATGTCCAACAAGACCTTTTATTCAACAGGGTTTATATAATTATATATATATATATATATATATATATATATATATATATATATATATATATATATATATATATATATATATATATATATATACAGTGGCGCCAACTCCTAAGGGCCTGAGTGGGCCCGAGCCCCCTGAAAAATTTAGTTGGGGGCTCCGCCCCCTCAATAATTTAAGAAATTTATTCGTTATATCATTCTTTGTAAATTCACAAAATTATGTTGGAATTTTTCATTTTAATCATTTACTAATTTAGAGCAATATCAAAAATCTTTATGAAATAGAGAATTAAATACATACAGATTGTTTAATTTACAGTTTCGAAATATTGGTACTAGTTTAGTACTGTATTACTATATTACTAGAGTACTGTATTATTCATTTTCAAATACTCAGATATTTTTTTATTCATATTTTATAATAGTAGGTACTCAAATATTTTTAAAGCATTAACTTTGAAATATTGTTTTTATTTAATGAACCCTGAGACTTATTCAAAGTATGCTTAAATTAGCTATTTCACTTGTTAATCAACAATTACTGTGCGGCAGCAATATTTAATGTTTTGTTCTTTTAATGATAGTTTAGGATTTATTAAAATATAATTTCAGCCTTTTCAGAGCTATATATTCACTGTTCTGTAATAGTCTAAAAGCATAATTATTACTCTAATTTAAATAAGCTTTTTACGAAAATACCGTGTGTGTTTCGTTTTTCAAACCAAAAAAATGTGTCAGGCTTGTCGAGTTTCCCGGAGTGTCGAGTTATCGAAAGTCGGTTTTTGGGGTTCTAATGTTGATCATATGACTCTATAATGCTTAAAAACTGGAAAACTTGTCCCCCAAGTTGGCGCGTCTTTATATATAGATATATATATATATATATATATATATATATACATATTTATATATGTATATATATATATATATATATATATATATATATACATATACAAGTGTTTCCAAAAAATAAGTGCGAAAGTTTTTAGGGGTAGATTCCTTGTCGAAAATAAAACAGGGTCTTTCATCCAAGCAAATGCTCTTGGGCCTGTCTTTGAAGAGTTACACGCTTCCAAAAATGAGAAAACAAGCTGTGATATTTTTTTTTTTGTGAAATTGCGGAAGTCCTAAAGAAATGGGATTTTATGGGCGTGTTCTATTCATAAAAAGCCTACCTGTGAATATTTTTTTGATTTTGTTGGAATCTTTTGAAGGGGCGAAACATGCAACGCCGAATCTATTTTTTACTAGTCACAACTTAGAGTCACAACTTTTCCTGCATGTATGTATCACATTCTCTAGATGAAAAATCGATTTCTTTATCATTTGACGTAATGGATATATATATATATATATATATATATATATATATATATATATATATATATATATATATATATATATATATATATATAATAAATAAGTATATACATTATTTATTCGAATTGTTGTTGCCTGTGAAACTATTTCTAATCTTCTGATAATTATTAGCAATAACAGGCTTGTTGAATCTTAAAAAACTCGATTTTATTAAAAAGTTTGATAAAGCCACGAATGTCGTGGCGAAACGTCAACTTTTTAATAAAATCGAGTTTTTTAAGATTCAACAAGCCTGTTATTGCTAATAATTATCAGAAGATTATATAAATAAATAAATATATATATATATATATATATATATATATATATATATATATATATATATATATATATATATATATATATATATATATATATATATATATATATATATATATATATATATATACATATTCACATATTCATAACTTTATAAAGAAATTAAAAAAACTAACTTTTCACAGGTTGAAATAAAAATCTATTGAGTAAACGCGTTTCGTCATAACATTGACTTCAGCTCGTACTAAATAATGGTATTACAAAACAATCTATTGGTACGAAAAAATGAACATAACAGAGGGGTTCCTAGAGAGACTAACTAACAATAAGCAATTCATTCAGTTATTGGTAGTTATATTGAACAGATTAAGGAGAGGAGAAGGGTTTATTTCAATCTGGTCGTTAACTAGGTTTCCGGAATTTTTATATTTATTGATGTATAGGGATTCCCAACAGTTGGTTTTGGGAGACTATTTTCTAGCTGTAATATATTATAATTGTGATTAAAAGTATGGTTTTCTTGAATAAGATGGCACGCATAATTTGAGTCAGTTTTCTGCTTAATATAGCTACGTTGGTGTTCGTGTATTCTAGTTTTGAAATTTCTAATTGTACGTCCTATATAGAATTTTTCACAATCGTTACAGTTGAGTCTATTTTAAACACCAGTACGTTCATCTCTATGAATTTTTGATTTGTTGTTTTTAATCAATTTTCCAATGATTGTTGGTTTTATATGAAACTTTGAAATTTTGTTTATGAAGAAACAATCTCAGGTTTTCGGAAGGTTTGCCCAAGTATGTTAAACTGTTAAATACTGTACTTTATATATATATATATATATATATATATATATATATATATATATATATATATATATACGTTTTGAACTAAGAATTCCTCAGTTCTCTCAACTCATTCTCTCTTCAAGCTCTGAATCTCCAGCTTATCTCCCGTTTTTGTTTGTTTCAATTTACCAACATCATCAAGGAGGCTGGATTTAATTTTCGGCAAGAAGCATTTGTCCTCATTGTATAATAAAAGGTGATCGTTAGCCTACTAACGGATCTTGAAGGTTCTATAAGTTACGATCATCAGAGTTTCAAGAGGGATATTTTGAATGAAGCAGTTTCAATTCAAACGTGTTTAATAAATGTGAAAAATAAGCACTGAGATCTTGAAAACCGTCGTAATAATATTTGAAATTATGGTAAGATCATAATTAAACGAAATTAATAAAAGTCAATTTTAGCAATATATATTATATTAAGCAATTTTAACGTCAATTTCAATTGCGATTGAATAATAAAACGGTTTGCAAGTACAGATTCGTAATGTATCTTGTTCTAGATTTTGCTGGTTAATTGTTACTATTTTTTCATCGAATTCATAGAAAAATATTTGTAACAATTATTACGAGTTTTTATCAGAAATAACTTCAATTTACGTACACATCGCTATTCCCAACTTCTTCTGAATCACTTTCACAATTCATTTTTGGAGTTTAGTCCTCAAGTGACGATTTTCATATTCATCCCACGGTATGAAAATTTTATGAGGTGTTAAATCGAGCGTTAACTAAAAGTTAAATGTTACGTTCCTTTGCGCAACGAACTATGCGCACCTCTCACTTCGAGATTATTAGCATACCGCTGCAAATATTAGGGTATACCGGCAACAGTTGCTGCATGTATAGGTATTTATATCAAGTGATACTTATAATTGTGCACAATAAACAAAATTATTAAGTGATTGAAGTTAATAAAATAAAATAACAACAATACGCTGTAGTTTCAGCCACGTGTGAATTATGTTGGACATAGTTTTATGCCTAGCTTTCAATTGCCAAGTGTCTGGAGTGTAACGTACATAGATATCAGTGTTGCCAACTATAAAATTTCAGAATTCTCAAATCGTAACCTCAAAATTCACCAAATTTGAGATTCAAAATACATCATTAAAAATGGATCTGATGAACATAAGGTCACGGACACATGTCGTAACTCCTTATGGCTTAGTTGGAAAGAGGGGTTATATTTAATATTGTATTTTTCACAGAATTAAGCGGGTTTTAAACATTAAGTGTTAGAATTAAGGGAAAGGTTGTAAAACTGCAAAAATAAAATACCTTGTTTTACCCCAGGGCTGCTAATTATTGCAAAACATCAGTTATATGCACTTGCCCTATTTCTATTGGAACAAAGTTTGTTTTGAATAAACAAGTACTATAGAAATTTGACACAAAAGAGAATATTAAAAATATTTATTAAAAAAAAAACAATTGTTTACAAGGAAACTATAAAGAAAATTTCTTATTCTGAGAACAAAAATAAAATACATTCATACAACTTCTTAATAATAATATTTTTTAAGTAATAGATAAATAGAACTGTTAGAACTAGAAAACAGATAAAAGTTGGGTTATGTGTTATGTTTAAGGGAAGTTGAAGCTCGGATGTTGGCACTGTTGGAAATGCTGGAATTGGCGCGCGGTGTTGCCTGTTGATACTTAAACAATACAACTTCCAACGTTCCAACGGTCGCAGCAAGCAAAAGCACCAACTACAATAGTTGTTGGCGTGGCGCCACCTCCTGCCGCTGCAAGCGCCAGCATCGTTTTCAATTTCACTAGATATTCTCCAAATGAAATCAGAAATACACCAGCTTTGAGACACTCCTCAAACTCTTCTAAAAATTCTCTTTGGCACACTGAAATCCGCCAGTTTTGGTGAAAAATACACCGAGTTGGCAACACTGATAGATATATAATATATATACTTACTCAAGATTTCTATGGTAACGTACGAGAAAGCACTTCGTTCCAAATTTTCAGTTATCTACTCATCTCGTAAAACAAACACAAAAACCTAACCTAACCTCATTCAGTCAAATTCTATGTCAAGAACAGAAATTAATTAAACATCTTCTAAGCCCCGCAGTTTGATTCGACTGCTAATAAAGCAGTAACTGTGAACTAACTGAAAAGAAAAACAATCTTTGCTCATTTTCATAGTAAAACCAGAGCAAACTGGAACTGTTCGTAGTCAAACCAGTTTCTATTCAAAATATGCCGCCGAATCAGATCTAATTCTGAAACGAAGCTGTCTTTCGAGGAACAGAACTCAAGAAAATCTTTCACAGGGTAATTTAGTTCTCGTGCAAGCGCGCTTAGGGCGCCCAACCGACTCGTTTGTACGTTTAAAAGTCAATTAATGCCGCTTAGATATCGCCTGCAGAGATAAATAGCTTTTTGATGGCCTGTTCATTTCGAGATGCTGAGATTACGGCTGCTATGGGTTCGAAAATAAGATTCAACGAAGAAACCATCATCCATAGAATTCTAGTAACATTTACGCTTCATCTTCTTCCTTTTGTGTCTATCATATATAATATACACACATTGAAATTGACTCTATGGTAGCGATATAGATACACTGTTCATTCTCCAAAGCGTAGTGCACGATTGAAAGGAAACTTGCAGAAATATGAAATTTAATTCGATTATTATATTGCGTGGAATTCCTGACGGCTTACGTTACTAATAAGAACTTCATGTATCAATAAATAAAATGAAATATTGATTGAATAAAATCAATCTTAATATTGAAACAAGCTAAGAACTTCACAGGAAGTACATTGGAATAAGTTAGGTTAGGTTATTGGCATATTTCAAGTACATAATATAACTTATTCATAGCTTATGAGGTTAACATTTATAGCTAGTGAACTGTCATGTAATAACATTTTCGTAATCCCATACTGTTATTTTGATAAAGGTATTCAAATGACAATTGAAAAGTCAGTGTTAACGGCCGCCGGTCGTTATAATTTTATAACGGCCGGCGGCCGTTAAGAAATCACTTGTTCAAATATTTATTCCAAAACATCATTCTGCTTACAATAACAACATTGAAATATTGGTCCAGAGCGAGTTGGGAGAATAAACCTCTGATTTTCATTTCGCATAGGCTAATAAAACATCTTCATTAACCACCTTTACATTCTTGCTTTTACGCCACATTTCAAAATTTTCATATTCTTTTTGATATCGCTCTTGAGTTATTTTCGGCAGTTAATCAACACTCGCTGCACTGCACATGATTCTCCCAATATTTCTAAAGGAATTTGATTTTGTTCCTCAATTTCATCAATTTCATCCATGGTCGGCGTTAAAGCGAACTTGAGAACACAAAAAACTGACGTTGTTTATAAAACTGTCAAACTGTTCCATGACAACAGAGTGCACGACGTTGGGATTTTTCTTTAGAATTGCGAGGTACGGGGTTTTTTCTTTCTTCGGAATCAAAATGTAATCTTTCAACGGGATTACGAAAAATTTTTAACGACACACGGCCGATACGCAAATAACGGATTCGGTTAGTTATATACAATATCCAACCTCATCCGTTATTTGCTACATATCGGCCTTGTTACGTTAATAACTATTTTTGCCACATGGTTACTATTTCTTTTAAAACCAAAATAATAGACAATTTTAATAGTGCAAAATTATTCTTCGGTCAAAAAATATGATAGTTCATTCGTCAATACAATTTTATATTTGAACTATAGTTCAAATTTCATAAATAAATTTATGATTTATATCATTTTTGGAATAATAATGAAGAGTTTCAACCCACCTGAAGTTAAATGCATTGTGATTTCAACTTTGAAATATGGAAGACACTTATTTTGAATTAATATTCCATCAGATATTCGAAGTCTGAAAACATCTCTTCAATATGGGTACGAAACTTAAGTTTTTTTTCATTTGACTAGGAATAATTTTTCAATTCAAACTAGCGTATTAATTATAAACTAATCGGTTGTTTGAGTGCAAATGTAATTTTAAAATTTATTTAATCGTATTCAGTAATATAAACTGGTGCTTAACTATTATTATCTTCTACCATAGAATAAAATCAATTCAACAGAAAAGTATACCAACTAAACAAAACACCAACTTCGCCTACTCCGCGCATAGAGATAGAGAATAGTGTTATTTAGGTTAATAAATATTCAATTTTGGCGCGGTGAATTATTGAATATTTTGCTGTTAACAGTAAGCGTTATAAATTGAATAAATCTATTGTATTCTGATTACAACGAGCAACATTCAAGCAAATTCATTCGATTGCAGTTCTTACAAAATTGTATTAAGTTCAAAATAGAAATAGAAATAATAGAAATAAGTTTACAATGGCACCAACTACTAGATCCGGTGTTAAACCAAAAAGTGAAACAGTTAGTGAGAAGAAGACACCAAAAGCAATTAAGAAAAAACCAAAAACAGAAAAGAGTGCACCAGCTAAAAATGGAAAAACCAAAAAGGAGGAAAAAGTCGAAGATGTTGAAATTGATGGAAAACCAAACACAGCCAAAACAATTTACGATTTTAATGTGAAGGATATTGACGGAAATGAAGTATCTCTCGAAAAGTATAAAGGTCATGTTTGCATTATTGTCAATGTTGCCTCTAGATGTGGACATACTAAAAGTAATTATGAACAATTTGTTGAACTGTACGAAAAATATGCAGATTCTAAAGGTTTGAGAATTCTCGCCTTTCCTTGCAATCAGTTTGGTTCACAAGAGTCAGGTACCTGTGAGAAAATTAAAACATTTGCAGAAAACAAAGGAGTTAAGTTTGATATGTTTGACAAAATAAATGTTAATGGTAAAAATGCAGATCCATTGTGGATCTTTTTGAAAGATAAGTTACCGGAAGTGACCTCTGGAAAGGCAACCGGTAAAGATATCAAGTGGAACTTTACAAAGTTTATTATTAATGGAGATGGTGTACCATTGGAACGTTATCCTTCAGCTACCAAACCACTTACTTTAGTTGACTCGTTAGAAAAGTTGTGGTAATTTTAAATATGTTGTTAATATATTTGTTCCTTTGTATTTTATGTTTGTTTAAGAATAACTTGAACTGAAGTACGAATAAAGAGATTATAAAAGTAACCTTAACTTGTCTTTTATGTGAACTTTCATAACTTATTTCAATAAGAACTGCATTTGCTATAAAGACTATTTCATTACCATATAGATTATTTAAAAAATCATCATTTTGTGATAGTTATTAACATCGGAAATTAATACATTTGAATAAATAAAAAGGGAAATGTTTCCGTGATTGCACATGTGAAATTAAATTATATGCTTAGTACATCATTGCAATCAGATAATTTGTCAAATTTTAATAGTTCCTATATGATACATTCATTCAACAAAAGCAAATGGAAAGACCCTTCAGGAGCTATTAAAATAACATGGTATATTTCAGGAATTTATACCATTTTGAAATTTCTCCAGTGATTGACTCATTAGTAAATACCTAGATAGGATTTCTAAACGTTAATTTAAATAGGCTTGAGAGTGGGATACCACACACTAGCATATATTTTAAGCACATAATAAATTTTCAGTGAATTCTAATAATTTATTTGAATGAATTAATTGAAAGTTGAGTTGGAGCTAATGTTACTTTTGTTGAATAAATGCATACAAAAATAAAAATTACATCCAAGTAATAAGTGTTTGCAGATGACAGAGTGTAGGTAAATTGTGATGAGAAAGTCTGTATGTTGGTAAACATAGGTATGAATAAACTATGTTGTGATAAAAAATTTATTTGGATAGGGTAAAACTTAGGCAAGTCGATTCATATAAATATTTGGGGTTGAACATAAAATGGTTTGGCTAGAGGGCACATAGCGATAGTATTATGAACAAGCTGTGTCCTCTGAACTAAAAAGATGTGCAGGAACAATACAAGAAAATTTACAATTCTGTGGAACCCCACTTACGATACCTAGTGTCATGTTAGGAAAATGCATCAAAATACCTGCCATTTTGGCAGGTATTTTGATGGCAAAAATTATAAATTCTTTGAGTTATTTTACTCCTATTGAAACTGTGTATGATTCTAATATATTTGAAATAAGGAAGTGAAAATGCTTGAACATTTAAAATTGATAAAATCTCAATGTAATAAACAGCCAAATTATACATAGGTACCATAACTTTCAAACACGAATAGGGAATGTATCAGAAATCAATGTGTTAGAACATGTAAATTCCAACACACTCTGTCACTAGATGTAAGGTTTATTGGCTTATGTGTCATAATCTACAAATGTATGTAGGGTCTGTTCAAAAATTTTGTATTTGTATTTATTTTTTTGTTTTATTTTCTATTGTCGATCCTAAACAGGATCAAAGTTTTAAGTATAGGCTCTGTTACCAGTACTGTATTCCTACATTATGTAATGCTTTGGAGTCAGAAATAAATGTATTGTTATTAGTAATAAAAAAAATTCTATATTATTTACTACCAGATTAGTCTAATATTAATATGTTGTGTCAGAACTCTCCCAAAACTTCAATTTTAGTTATGTTAATATAAAAATATCCGAAAAATAAGCTTAGATGGAGTGAAGAGCTCTTGTCACTGCCGCTTTTCTGTGAGAAGTGTAAAGTGTGCGAAAAAAGAAATTGCGAAAATGGGAGACGAACATAAAGGCCGCATCTGGCGGTGAACCTAATGGTTTATGATGTCAACCTCTGCTGGATTGAAAGCTTGAATTAGATAGGTCGAAATTCAATATATATATAGGTACTCCAAGAATTCCACAAATTGATGTGGACCGTTATTGCAACGAAATATATTTTTTAGATTGAAGAGCAAATTATCATCACACTTCTATAATACCAACTGACATTGTTTCAGCGGTAGGATTTCTAAAAGCGTTACTTCAATTTTTCATTACTTTTTGTATAGTTCGTTTCAAGTTACTTTTTCTTTATTTAAGTAATAAGATCTCTGTACTGTAGCGTTATGACTAATAATAAATAAAAGACTTCAGGATGAAAAAAGGTAATAAATTAGGTTGAGTAATTCACTCTTAACTTTAATGACTATCAAGGCACATGGCATAGGCATTCTCCCTTGTAAAGGATATAAATAATGACAAAACAGACGGTTGATATTTATAGGTATTTGTATTCTATTAAAGATCCTTCATTTTTACCAAAACACTGTATATACAAATTTAATATTAATTGCCATTGAATCAAAAGTTACCTGAAAATAAGTTTCCAATAAGTAGGTAGATTAAAATTTTCTTTAGTGTAAAACTTTCTTTACATAGCAGCTCATTTAATCCATAGAGCGAAGAAATGAGTTAGTATTTGGCTACTTCTAAGATCGTCTAGAGTCTAGATAAAAGGGCAAGTTTAAAACCAAGGCTCAATGATGAAGCTACACGGTCTTTCTATCTGGGCCAAACTTCTAAACAGTTTGAATATAATTATAAGTAAAGGAGAATTCATCATGTTATTAGCGAATTTTGAACTTCCTTTATCGTTAAGATTAGTCGATTAAAATCTGTTGGAGATTTTGATTGAATCTTCGACTACCCTGTGCTTTACATAGCAGTGAAGGCTTCAACCTTACTTGACAAAAAGAAATCTCATTAAACGGAACACAGCTTTTTATGTAATTTGAAATACAAAGAACCGATTCGAGCATTAAATTTAATTTGTTTTTTTTCATAAACACATCGATTTATTTTTCAAAGACTCGAAGGGAAATACTTCTGGGATTGAAATTAAATTCATTGACTTAATTCAATGAGAATAAATGCAGTAGGCCTTAAGAATAGGAAATATAATTTATAACATATTCCATATTAATATTTATTAATGGTTTATACAGTGGCGAACCCAGGGGGGGGAGCCATGGGGCTGCAGCCCCCCCTGAGGTTTATTATAGTAACAAAAGAATTGAGATTACTAAGATAATAATTGTAAAATGAGCTCATCTACTACTATAAAATGAGCCCACTGGTCACTATCGGTTAACCATAGATACCGGATACAGGATGTGCGTTTTCTATTTAAATTTAAGGAGGTAAATTTTGATTCAGCCCCCCCCGAAACTCAATCCTGGGTGCGCCCTTGGGTTCATACAATTATAGAGGTGCTTAATAAGTTCAAGGCATCGTAGGAAGTATTTTCATATTCCTATTGAAATATTGAGGACATTAATTTTTTTCAAAATATTTATATTATTTCGATAAATTTCAAATGAGAAAATATCTATGCTTCCATAACCTTATCATCCTTAATTTTAATTATTAAGTTATACCCTTGTTCTTTATAGATGAGGCCCGAAATGGACAAAAAGAAAATGCTAAAATGTTATCTATGACTTCTTAAGTTCTGTGCATTTGTGTCATGTGCACACAGTATTGAACACAGACAGGTGTAACTGAAATGAAGTGATCAAATTGATGTTTTTCTTGTTGAAATTTTCATACTTATATGGAAAAAATACTTTAGTCTTTGAACTAAAAACACGCTGTTCTTGAATTCAATAAATTATTCCACAACTAGAAGCTGTATCCTTTAAATGCATGTAAATTCAAGCACGCGAACGTATTTACGTAGAGACAAGGCGCTTTAGAAAACTGTTTCTGATCTGAATTTTCTCCCGTTTTGCCTACGCTGAGAAGCCTCGAATTTCCCAAACAACCTCTAAATTACCATTTTAAATCGAGCGTTTACCTAAATGTGTGTACGAGGATAGAAATGAGGGGGAATCTTGTAAGAACACGAAAAAAGTGCATTGGAGTAGAAACGGAACGGCAAGAGTAGAAACAAATTTTCTGAATTCGAAATTTAACGCAAACATGAAATTAAAATTTTGTTTACTAAATACTCTATTAGTTTTAAAGATCTGCCTCTACGGAAGCGTAAGTGTTATTTATTATTTATGATGAAATTTGCTGTGTTCCTTACTGAACTTTGTAATACCTAATAGAAATCTGTTTCACCTAATTTTATAATCGATTGAACCAAATTTTTTTGGGTTATAAGGTTAACTATTTTTTTTTATTATAATTCAATGAAAATAAGAGTGGACCGGATGAAAATTATGATGAAAATACTTTTCTATAATCCTCTATTTATTTACCATAGAAAACTCCAGTATTATAGATATCTATAATAGTTGGATACCCAAAGTAAGACTCCGATTTAATTAAGGCAGTTCGAAAAAACGCACCAGTGTACTGCTAATCTTATATATCTATGTTATATATTACACCCGATTCTTACCATAGAGCACCGGATGCAATCATTCTTATTGGAGATGTGAGCAGAGAGATTTTCTACACCACAGACAAACCTTCAATGCTGACCTTCGGTTTAGTTTTAGACAGAAGATATTATAGCTCGCTTTGTAATTGCATCTCCTTGTTGCTACGTCTCTGGCGGAAAGACACAACGGGGAAAGCTGTCGGTGGCAGAATATGCCACCGATGTAAGCCTCCTGCAATCCCCGAAGGAATTTCTTGGTGCCTGCGGGATTTCATCAGTCTATCAGGATTCAGCAAGAGCGTTCGAATATTCTCTGGTTGATTTCCGTGACAGTTGCAATTTGCATCGTTATACGCCTCAGCTTGCTGGAGTTGAGGTTGGGTGGAAATTAACAGACCGATTATGGGTAATTGACTTCGCATTTGTTTGAATAAACTATAAAATTCTTCAATATATTTTTGAAATTAAATTCGATGTATTTTCATAGAGTACGAGGATGAGTTATGTGCATAGAGATAATCGCAAAACAGTGTTACCAACTCTATTAACTTTTCGGTAGATCTGCCAACTTTCAGTATCTAAATCCTATCTACCAACTTTCGTTCTATATCAGCAAAAATGATACTACTATTATATAGGTATAAATTTTTTTAACAATCTTTCTTTCTATTTACCTAATCCCTCAACGGGTTCATTAAATATAATAAATAAATAGAGTTAATACATTACTTTATGCTATGATATTTTATTTATTTATTAATTAGAAATTTGATTTGCGCTGTACTCACGCCTCAATTTTAACCAATAAAAAAACATTCAAAACTTTGAAGTAAGTATTCCATTAAATATTTCGCATCTCAAACTACTTTTATTATTATAGAAAAATAAAAAAGTTGTTTCCAAAGTTTGCTCTATTACACGAATAAATACCTTTCAAAGATGCCATGAAATTGTCTGACTTAGAAGTGTTAATCGAATTTGCTGAGAAGCAAATCAATTAATTTTATGAGGAAGAACACGAATTGTTTTAGCAATTCGAATCTAGTCTGACCACTCGGCGACAAGGGGCGACTAAAACTAATCGAAGGGTTGCAAAGGAAAACGCAAGACCGGTGAGATAATATGCCTTCATCATGTCCAAGCAATCCAATTCTGTGGAGTGTATTATGCCAAATGTTGGAAGTTTGAATGGGAAAGGGAAATAGTGGTTTATCCCAACGTGAAATAATCATGCTAGATGAAGACGTTGAACAAAGATAGAAGGGGATTTCGTGTTATAAACCTAATTCAATTTAGAGTATATAATCAATGAAAATCCACCTGACGATAGTAAAGTATCATAAAAATATCAGGACTTAAATTCAATATGTTAACTACTTATGAGTATATCTGAAATTATAAATATCAAAAGCGGCACAGTTTCGAACTTTCATTCCTCTTCAGGTCATTTGACTAACTCTGGAGAGTTGTATGAAATTTATGCCTTGTTAGATAATTTTATACCTCAGTGGGCTATTCAAATTACGAAATATTCTGAACAGTTATGAAATGAATTTTGTATGTTCCCTGCTAATTCAGTTTCATCGATTTTTGGCAAAAAATCTGCATTAGTGGAATACTAAATTTCAATGATGAAATAACTTCAATATAACGTCATTCAAAAACAGAAACTTCGCTCATTGTACAAGATCTAATTGTTTCTGTGACTCTCCTTTATTTCTATAAACTCTCTTTTCAATCTGGGTGGGACAGTTCCACTT
Source organism: Cynegetis impunctata (assembly GCA_030704885.1). Lineage (NCBI taxonomy): Eukaryota > Metazoa > Arthropoda > Insecta > Coleoptera > Coccinellidae > Cynegetis > Cynegetis impunctata. The sequence goes on from JARQZK010002903.1 coordinate 291,230, forward strand.
TATTAATATCTATTAAGTAATTTTTATCTAACTAATCGTCGGGATAAGTTTTTTGTAATAAGAATAGTTACAGTTACAGAGCACTGAAAATAAATGAGAAATAAGTAGGTAAGTGTTATTTTTGAGAATCACCTCAGATAATCCAAATTGGAAGATTTCTAATACAGCCACCAGATGGCGAACAAAAGTTCGACAGAAGTCGATAAATTTTTTAAAAACTTCTACGTAGCTCAGATACATATGCTATTTCTTTTAAAACTTGATCTGTTCGTCAATATAAAGAGAAATTTCCTGGCAGAAGATTAAAAACTAAGAAATATTAGATTCTCAATAGTCCTGCCATCTGAGAGAAACAATACGTACTCAAATTTACAGCACTGCCAAAAAGTTTTGAATACGTCTTTCAGAGTATATTTTTTGGGGATAATATGAGAATTCGTATAGATTGTCCATACTAGACCCATGATGATTTAATGTTTTAGAAGCAAAAAAATACTTCACCTTTAGGGTGATATTCCTACTACATTTTTCACTTTTTAGGTTGGCGAATTGTCAGGCCTTTGTTGTTCAGTACGATTTTTTACACTATAATAGAATCCAACAGGGTTGCTAGGTGAACATTTCTACGAAAAGAACTGGTTAAAAGCGCATTTTTATTAATTCCAGATATTTGGAACATTTAATTCTGTTATTTTCAAAAGTAGAAGGTTCTATGTATATGAGCAATATAGTAGGCAAGTCAAAAACATAAGACATAGATTCAAGCAAGTTTCACAGACTTATCTTTATTGTATCTGGAACTCTTCTATAGACACTATTTCAAATATTCAATACTCTAGTGCCTTATCGCTCAGTCGATATTCTCCTGAAGAGATATTTTGATTTACGTGGAAATTTATTCATGCTGAAAGGATCCAAATTTATCTAATTTTTGAAATGGACATCCTCGGAAACCCAAAGCGGCCATAATTTGATTTCGCAAATGCGTCGGCGGATCCAATTTTTACATCATTTACGTGAAAATAAAATGAATGGTAGGTGGAAGACAAGATTGAAAGGAGGCGATTGAATATAGGATAAAAAAGGGAAAGGAATGAACAACGATATCCCTAAATCGATTTCAATCTACATGCACCCTAAACCATAGACGCGCGTTTGATTTTTTTCGTAGTAGGTAAATAGATTTCTTATGCAATTAAGGGAAAAATATTATAAAATAAAAAAATTACAATTCTGAAATAATTTGAAAACAAAATCAAAACTTCTTGAGCAATTCTATACCTATTGGCGAACGTAAATAAGCGATACGCGCCCTACTGGTGTCGAATATTACTAACGTATGGGCCATAGATTTCTTTGTTCACATCTGTTTACGTGTATTTTATATGAGAAGCTGTTGAGTTTTAATTGTGTTTGATTTTGTTTGGGATCGTTTACAAACGTTCAGAAGAGATGAATCACTATTGTTGTGGACCCTATTGTTCACCTTGGGCAAAAAAAAATCTGAATATAGCTCACATTCCTCTCCGAAAGCTGGACAATTCGAAGTTGTATTCCAAACAAAGTTGGGAAACAAAGAAATGATGGACAGAAGAAAGGTCCGGATTCATAACTTGAAGATTGAAAAAAGTGTTCTTTACAGTTTACTGAGACAGTTTATCATAACATCAAAATATGAAATAAAACTTGACTCTATAGCTAGGTAAAACTAAAATATTCATTTATATAATCAGGAAAACAGAGATTCTATAAACAAAACAGACTCTCAGAAGTCCACCGTTCTTCTAGGAGAGCTGTTATTCGTCAGGAAAATTCAAAAAATATAATAACTCTTTACGTTCAAACCATTCAAGCAGAGTGTTCATGTTAATTCTTCTTTTATTTCATGTTGTTTCTTTCAGTTTTGCTGGTAAGTACTTAGTTTTGTCCATTATACTTAAAACCTCTTCAGTTGGTAATGAAAGTAGAGATGTCGGAGATGTTTTCTTGAAACTTTTGAAAGTTTTTTTTACTTTTATATAAATAGGTGTTCTACCATACAGCCTTTTCATGATGTATACATAGTTCCTCTAACCAATTAATTTATTCGTCCTCTCCTTCATTTTATTATTGATTTTCATGTTCAATGATAAAAACTCAGTGTAAATTTCAACTTGATGTAGGTAGGTTATCTACTGTTGAACAGACATAATATTGTCCTCAATCAAAAGACAATGAACCACTGGAAAATACGAAGTCCAAAAAAACACAAATTGCGAAGCTAAAAGTTCGAAAACTCAAAATGAAATGAACGTAAATAGCATTACCAATCAATGTAAACAAACAGTTAATGGCCCATGCTCTAGTACCGATATTAGCCGTTCCGGCGCTACGATCTTAATTTCAGACGCCAATAGCTCCAATCAAACGACATGAGTGTCGTCGAATCTAAGAATCTATGCCAGTGGCCCAAGTATCGCCAAAGAGAAACAAGTTGTATTTCAAACCCGAGTGACTGCTATGAACGAGTTGAATTATTGTATTTGTTCTTTTGTACATTCTATGTAACAACTGAATCTACTATAGTAATTCGGGCTTTGTCATCAATAGCACTTGTATGAACATTTAATATTTCGAGTTAAATTCCTATGATCTTTGAAGGAGTGAACCCTGCAATCCCGCCTGAATATACTTGAAAATTTTCTATTTATTTTGAATAGCTCCATAGTAAAAATTCGAGTAACGTTAAATCTGGATATCTTGCCGGCCATTCTATAAAATACCTTGTACCACTCTAATTATGTGGAAATAGTTCTTTCAGACATTGTCTTTCAGCTCGTACATAATGTAGTATAGCTCCATTCTGTTGAAGGTACTTAGGTCTAGCATCATAATGGCCTGTCCATGAAAATGACGTAATGGATCAATTTTCTAATCATTGTAGATACAAATTTTCTATTAGGTATTTCTCACTGAAAAGTGTTGAAATTATAACACCATAAATAAAACTTAGTGGTTGCTGAAGGGACGCAACATGAAAATGGACCAACAACATTTTCAAACTCGCATCTCAAAATTAAATTCATGGTTTTTTGAGTTTCTGAAATTAATGTAAAATCAGATTTTGGTCTAACTAAATGGCACTGTTTACATAAATGTATATATGAGCGGGAACCCAACCCAGATATTCCTATTCGTTCACGCCCATGCTTAGCCTTAAGATTTTAAATTCAATCAATCCTCTTATTTTGCACGTCACTGTAGGAAATTCAGATTGTATCTTCCATGCTTTCAAGGGAAATAATTTGTCCGTAATACCTGCTTGAGGGGCGGATTCAACGTTTTGAACGGGTTTGTAATACGTAGAAGAGGAGTTCCAAATGACTGCTTCTCCCCAAGATACTCATTTAGTTTCTTGCTCCTTCATAAAACCAGATGAGGACAATGTATTAACTCACTGCGATGATGGTGAGAAATGAGAGGAAATTTAATGAATTTACGTCTATGAACAATTGGAATGTGAAGAAGAGTTGAGCAATTTAACAAGAAAGAAATATTTACATTCATACCTACTTTTTTGAGCGATTCAAAGTGAACAACTCAGTGCGTTTGTCAAATTTAGATTGGTTGGAATTTATTGGTTATATAGTAATGTACATGCGTTCTGTTAGTAATTCACGAATTTGTCCTTCTTTAGATTTTATTGAACTACCTATACTCACTTGAATATAAAACGGATGTTATACTTTTGGTTTCTTTTGAGAGGCTTCTAATCCATGCATCACAGTTTCGAATATCTTCACCTCTGTTGAATAATCAATTTTTGCAATCTACCCTTCAGGAATTACTTCCACTTCACCGATTTTCCAATCTTAATGAATTAATGAAAAATTTGTAGATCATATGCAAGAACATATGATCCTAAAAGTTTCTTGTCCAAAGCATTGTTTCCGTTGACTTGTAATGGCGAGAACTTCTGTAACCAGGTAAGCAGGAATTTCCTCCTCCTCCCCATAGCATCTACACTCGTCAGTTTCTGATAAACCTACTCTTATACGAGGGTCGTTCAATAAGTCCTTAGAAAAAGATAGGAAAACACTGTTTTTTAGGGTAAATTTTTTTTATTTCTCAACATAGTCTCCTTTCAGCTCTACACACTTTTCCAAACGTTTTTCCAAAATTTTTATGCCGTCCAAAAAATAGGATTTCGGAAGTTGCTGCAAAATACTCATTCGTTTGAGCAATGATGTCCTCGTTGGAAGTGAACCGTCGTCCGCCAAGCCATTTCTTCAGATTGGGAAACAGGAAATAGTCACTTGGGGCCAGATCTGGTTAATAAGCAGGATGCTGCAACAATTTCATCTTCAATTCCACAATTTTGGCCATGGAAACAGCACAGGTGTGCACACGCGCATTGTCCTGATGCAAGAGGATTTTTTTCTTCTTCAAATGCGGACGTTTCTCTTCGATTTCCTCGCTCAACCGTTACAATAACGACGCGTAATACGGCCCTGTTATCGTTTTTCCTTTTTCCAAGTAGTCGATGAAAATGATGCCCTGCGTATCCCAAAAGACTGTGGCCATCACCTTGCCGGCCGATGCCACTGTTTCCGCCTTCTTTGGAGCCCGTTCACCCTTGAAAATCCACTGTGATGACTGTCTCTTCGTTTCTGGAGTGTAGTAGTGGATCCAGGTTTCGTCCACAGTTACATATCGACGAAGGAATTCGGCAGGATTGCGACGGAAGAGCGCCAACATGACCTCAGAGTCGACCACACGATTACGCTTATTCTCCTCTGAGAGCAAACGCGACAATTTTTCATGCAAAATTGAAGCGACTGTACCTTGTGATATGCCTATGGCCTCAACTAATTCGCGCACTTTAATTCGTCGATCGCTCAAAATCAGGTCGTGGATTTTATTGATGATTTCAGGAGTAGACACCTCCACTGGGCGTCCTGGACGATGTTCATCTTTTGTGGATGAACGGCCACGTTTAAATTCATTCACCCAATTGTAGACTGTCGCAAACACAGGTGCAGATGTGCCATGAACTGCATCCAACTCGGCTTCGATTTCTTTCGGCGTTAAGCCTTTCAAATTGAAATGTTTGATGACAGCCCGGAACTCGCTTTTCTCCATTGTTATGTATAAACAAATGTTGTTGACTTTAATCGACGATAGAAATTGACCTACGTCATGGATCGAGCTGAAATTTTGACAGCTTTCCTATCGATAGTGCTGCTAACGGAAAAAAAATCTTTACCGATACTACGAGCGCCATCTCTTGGATTTTCTAAGTACTTATTGAACGACCCTCGTAATATGTTTCCTGAGGCGACAGTGAGCCAGTGAGTAGGATAATGTTACTTTACCATGGAGATGAATGAAAATTTGTGCACTTTGTCGGAAGATCGGTTTTAAGTTCCAAAAACCTACTTTTCAGGAAAATAATGTGCATTTTGCCAGGGCTTCTTCTTCTTCTTTTCAGTCCAGATTTGTCCACTCCTGGACATAGACCTCTTCCATATCTTTCCACATTTTCCTGTCCCGAGCTCTCTGCATCCAGTTCTTTCCTGCGATCTTTTGGATATCGTCCCGCCATCTTTTCTGGGGTCTTCCAATACTTCTTTTTATACTATCCAGATATTCAGAACTAGACTATAAAGGCTCCTAGCTGTGAGTTATATCCACATGAAGTGGTGCCATTTGTTAATTTTGGTTGAACTTATCCCATATATAAAACAAGTTTTGAGAGAGTAAGATATTATTGTTGAAATGAATGGTAGAAGGAGTGAGTTGCTTCGACAGGAAAGTCAAGAGGCATTCAAATACACCAAGGGATCACCAACAATGTCAAGGGGTGTGTAACTTGTCTGTTTATTTGGGATAAAGGGTGAGAATGATGGAACACATGCGGATGTCTCCCTGATCCCTTGATCATTCATAACTAAAGCACTTTGTGATTTCCTACTGGAAATATGTTTCGGTTTGAATATTCCTTTGTTCATAATTTACTGATCTATAAATATAGATGACCGTTCCTGCATCAGCGTTTACCTTATATATACATCTATTTTCATTATTTTTGGTCGAAAATGTAGCTGAAAACTCATGCTGAAAAATTTTCGTGAACTGTAGGAGCTGTTTTCTTTTGAGTTGCTAATGAATAATATGGATAATCGTAACATCATAGTTTTTGTTCACTTTGAAATAATATTCAGTAGATCAATGGGCATACGTCGGCATGGGTTTCCAATTCGAGGGACAACAGATCCAATCTGGCGACAAACCATATGCTGAAAACCAAATGAAGAGAATTCAATTGAACGATTTTCAATTAGTACGTTTCTATGGAGTCCACCTCGCTCGACTGGTCGAAAATCAAATTCATGCATAAATTATTATTTATCGTCCTCATCACAGAAATTTGATTCGTCGCCGTTGATTTGATGATTAGGCAACCCGCCTTAATAATCGTTTGCGTTGGGAGTTATTCGAAATTAATATCATTTTTATGATAGCGGTAAAGCAGATAACTATGTTTTAGTGATGTAATAGAGATATAGCCATAGAGTCACCTACATATCTATTTTACGATTTTATGGTCAGTTTAGAATACGCCATTCACGTTGGTATTGTCGGTTTTTGAAATATTGGAAATATAATCGATTGATTGCCGAGCGAATTCGGAACAGTAGCAGTTTGATTAAAATGAATTAAATTGAAACATTTTTACTATTTCTATTATGTTAGAGAAACTATACAACAACTTTTGCTTTAGAGTTAAAACAAGTTTTTTGATTTCTGAAGATGTTGACACGAAATAGTTTAAGTTAACGGTGAGCCTAGTGAAAAATTGACATGATGATTTTCACATTATTATATCTATACATATCTCTTATCGTCCAAACAACTCTGCAGCTCAATATATAAGAACAAACAAATAAAAATGGAAACATTATTTATTTATTAAGATTATTGAAGAATTTTGCTTATCCACTTCATGTATTATATTAAATTGAACACGGTCAACTTGTATTATGTGTTTCATGATTTGGTTCATCGAAATTTGGCCAATTTTTCATTCTTCATCAACTCCTCAGGCAAACTCAGTAAAGTGGTTATTACCCTCATAATTGTAATACAATATCCATTAAGTATCAAGTAGAAATATGCATTAATGGTATTCTAGGGAATAAGTAGCTGTATAGGTTACAAAATCAACAAATAGGTAACTATTAGGTACCAGCTCAAGATCAGGTTTAATCTCATTAGGTCAAAGAGCATTAGTATGGCTTCTCGTAGATAACACATTAATAGATTATGTGCACACTAGATTCAATGAATCAACAAGATATTGATTGAATTTGGAATAGGATATGTAAACCTACATACTGTTTTATGTACATTTGAGTGGAGAATGTAAATAGTTTAAATACAGGAAGTAAGATGAATTTTATCTGCACATTGTGGACGTCCCCCCCCCCACCCCCCCCCCCCCCCACCCCCCCCCCCCCCCACCCCCCCCCCCCCCCACCCCCCCCCCCCCCCACCCCCCCCCCCCCCCACCCCCCAAGTGTATAATAAACCATTATACACACTAGTGAATAATAGGTATAATTATACTTCAGGAAGCACACGTATAATGAATGATTTATAGTACAGTCGTGGACAAAAATAGTTATCAAAAGCGTTGACATAACATTTTCTGTGTTCACTGAAAAATGCATACTCACGTCAACTTCAACTATTTTACTTGACATCGATTCCATTCCTTTCTTTCACTCTGATAAAAATGAAATAGATAATTTATTAGAGTAAATATTCAATAAGTTGGGCATTATATTAAATTTTAGTTTAATAATTTGCCTAAAAGTTATCTTAGTTACACAAAACCTAAAAATCTAATAATAATACTATCCTAACAATGTGAATGAGAGTCTCAAGTTTGGACATACGTTTTGAGTATGACGTCATGCAGTGTATAATAAACCATTATACACACTAGTGGATAATAGGAATAATTATATTTCATATAATTATACTTCAGGAAGCACACGTATAATGAATGATTTATAGTAAAGTCGTGGACAAAATGAATTATGAGACAATTCCAGATACGTGCAGTGTTTATCACCCAGCTACCGATCTCCTTGCCCCTCACCATCGTTGTCATCCGCTGATACCAAAGCCTATTTTATTTCATATCTGGAACAAATTCACTGAGAAATTTGTTTTCACATAATCAGTGAAATCACTAATTTCACTTCTATTCATATTACACCTACAGTTCATTTCGTTCTACCATATGAGTAGATATAAAAGAGATTTTTCAAATCATATATTTGTTGTTCAATTAGAAAAATATTATATCAATCGTCTTTAACACACATACTAATGAGTGGAAATGTCCAAAAGGCTTAAAAAAATTTCGAATATAAAGTGTGATTTTATCAAATTGAGGAATATAATTTCCAACATAAATTGAATTCCTATCATATTAGGAGAGTCTGCGTAATTAAATTATATAAATGAAATCAACTTTAACCTAAATGATTTGAAATGGTTTCGATTCAAAGTCATATCATCTTCATGCTCTTTGCGTAAGAAGTCATTTAATATACTACAATGAATTGAAGATGTGCCTTTTGGATAGAGAAAGGTACCAGCTACGTTTCATTACTTTTGCCGGATATTCGAAAACGCTCTTTGCAAGATTGAACTAAATACTTCTACACAAATTGATGGGACAAAATAGTTTTTTCCTCGTAGAACAAAGTACTTGAATCTAAATTTTCACCGAAGAAAATGAAGATTATCTAATGTTATGGAGAAAATATTATTATTTATATTTATTCTTGTCCTTGCCAACTATATTTCAATAAATGAAGTGTAAATTTTACTACAAAATCGTTCGAAATTTCTTTAAATTTTATGAAAAATATTTATAGAATTTTCATTAAATAAAAAGTATATGGAATCTGAACATACTCATAATAAATTCCAATTATAAAATACTCATATCCAAAGCAAAATTGCTCATGTAGAAGTAGTATAATGCTGCCTGACTAATGAACTTTTTTCCGTATTTCCCTGAAAAATCAACTGCCAGGAAATTAAAGAAACGAGTATCAACTATCTGTGTAAATTTCAGCTACACAGTTTTTCTGTACGTACTTTCAACATGACTCGGTGCTATTAGTAACAGTTCGTTGAACATTGGAACAGTTACTGCGTAGCTCTCAGAAAATATTCAGCAAACAAAAAAAGAGTTGATTAAACAAATAATATACTGCTTGTATCGGAGGAGAAGTATTCTAGTGATCAAAGTGGAAATTTATTCCTATACTCTTTAATTTTAGAGTTCAATACTTCAAACGAGAATTGATGATGAAAAACTGCAAATTTTAGAACTTTCCTGATAGAAAACTGGAGTTATACTACATTTTTTACCTTTCTAAAGTAACGCCAATGAAATATAAATGAAAAACAAGACTTATTACAATTTTAATACTTCATTGGTTACAAATTGATAATTGAACATAATAAAAATAAATAAATGAAGTTAATACATAGTAAACTGAAAAATAATCAAAATAGATGACTGAAGTTTCGAACCTTAATGTTCGTCAGACTTCTAATTAATATTTGAAGAATGCCTGAAGATGAACATTGTTGTGGGAATATTAAAGATGCTCACACAATCTTTAGAATTATCAAACAACAAATTTTCTTCAAGAAATTCAACTGAATATCTCAATTAATGAGGATTCTGAAACAATGCATATTTTTCTGTATTCTTTTCGAGATGAGGTCTTACACGAACATCATTCTGACGTATGTTGTTAAAGTTTTCATGTAAAAATTTATCATTTCTATGAAAGATCCTTCAAGTTGATATGCAAACATTTCTCTGTCTTGTTACGTTGTTGACGTACGTAACACCAACTTGAAAGATGGAAGAGTGAGCTTAGTTGAAGATCTGTTTTTGCTATTCAGATGTTATATAGAACGAGTAGAATGCCAGCTTATAGTTTTAATATGATTGTTCTAGAAGCTAGTGATTGCATTATTCTAAACTTTGGAGCCATTAAGCATTCAGACTTGACTTATAGATATGCTAATGTGTTCTACTTAGAAAATGTTAATTTGCATATTAATATGAAAAAAGCGGAATATTTTATTTACTTGTAAGATTTAAGTGTTCATAGATATCCCAAAATCGATTAGATAGTTAGTAATTGGGGAACTATTCGAACTTTCCAACTTAATTTTTAATTCTTCCATGAGATTCATCCGTTTTTTGTTACTAATTATATTATTCTAGGATTACTTAGATCTATGCGGTGTTTGTCCTGCATAAAATGCATCAAAATAACCTTATTTTGATATATGAACTCAACAATAGATATTGGGATATCCACCCACTCAGAAAAAAGGTCATATGAATAGATAGGATAAAATAAGTCATATAAACATATAAAATTGATGTGTCTTAAACCAATAGCAATACTCTTCTTGAAAATGGGATAGTATCCCGAGACATATATGTCGTGTTCGTATCAGAACTGTTCGCATCATATAGTCAAGTGTTTTATAATTAAAAGCAATCATATAATCAGATTGAATCGATCTATCTTAAAACATTAGCTATACTCTTGAAAATGGGATAGTATCCCGATACATAGATACATATGTGTCGAGTAAGTGGAATTAAGTTGAGTGTTTTATGAATTGAAAGTAGTCATATACGCATATTTAGATATTTCTGACTAGTAGCAGCTTCTTGAGAACGGTACAGTATCCTGATACTCTAGATAATGGAAAGGTATCCCGGAACTTATATGTCTAGTAGAAAAACTCTCGAAAAAAGGATAGTATCCCAAAACATAATTATATGCCGCGTTCGAATTAAAACTGTTAACATCATAGAGTCAAGTGTTTTATAATTAAAAGCAATCATTATAAACAGATTAAATCGATCTATCTCAAAACATTACCTTTACTCTTGAAAATGGGATAGTATTCCGATACATACCTACATATATGTCGAGTTTGTATTCGATTCTTAGTGGAATGAAGTTGGGTAATTTATGAATTGAAAGTAGTCATACACATGAATTTAGGTATTTTCGACTAGTAAGAAATATTCTTGAGAACGGTATAGTATCCCGAATCATTTCGAATTCGTACTAACGCCTCATAAAAATAGTAAAAGAAATATATACAATTATATCATCGAGTAGCAATACTCTAGTCTAGATAATGGAAAAGTATCCCGAAACTCTCATATGTCTAGTCGGCAAATTCTCGAATATGGGATAGTATCCCGAAATATATATATATATATATATATATATATATATATATATATATATATATATATATATTTTTTTTTAAAATTTTTTTATTGTGTTAGTAAAACCAAGCTCAGTGTTTTATTTTAATATGTTAATATTATTAACAATCCCAGTTCCTTCCATTCACATTAGGAAATTGGACTAACTGAAATAGGTATGTTCATCTGAGTGCGATTAGAGTGGTCCTCTAGTTTACGAACCTTATCTAGTTTCCATTTTCTCTCTACTTGACCGCACTGCTTCTATTATAGAATAAACATTGTGCATTTCCGCACTGCTGATTACAAATTGGTTTATAAACACGTATAGGCAAGGTAAGTTAACGTTATTTCGTTAACAGACTCTGAGAGTGAGCCAATCTGAACGATGAAAGAGACTGTTCGATCAATATGGCCACACATCATCAGGTCTTTATGCTGTTGGATCTGCTTTTCCTTCATTATTCACAATAATTTGGAATACAACGAGCAGCTATGAATTGATTAGAACGATGTATTCACAAGGGCTGAACATTTATGTAATAATTTAGTTTTCGTTGGTACATCAGTATTTTCCAACTGACACGATAGCGTTGCTAGGCGTCCGCGTCACCAGAATTCGTATACCTATGCGTATTTTGTTATTTTCTTGATAAATAATAATTTGTGAAATTGTGGAATTGATATTATTTTGAATTAATTTCTTAAAAATATTTTGCTATATATTCGTCTACTGATAATAAGGGATAGGAACGAATAATTCAATGAAACATTTGTTTTCATTTTTCTTCATATAAAAAAGTAGCAATTCAAACTTTTTTGATGGAACTAAGCCAGGATATAATACCACTATCATTTTAGATTTTTGAGATACTTATATAAAATTTATTCGTTAACCTATCTGTCCTACTTTAGTTATCACAAACCAATAATTACTAAGATTGAATGAACTGTTTTCGTTCATAATTATTTCATATTTTAGTAATTCATAATATGTTTAATTTTTAGATAAACTTGAAAAAATATATATAATTATATTACCACTCCTTCATTTATTAAATTTTTTCATTCAAATACTCTCCAACGTTTGTTTCATTGTAATATACTTGTAATACCACTAAAGTTCAAATTATTTCTCGCTCATGAATATTTTTAGAAAATTATCCCTTGTCTTCGATTCGGTATAATTTTCGAAATACTCCAAAAATTCAAGAAAATAATTTAACCTCGTGTAGTATTTGGTGAGAAAATTCCATACCAGATTGTGTTTGAAAATAAAATAATTTTAGAATTTATTTTGGACAATTTTTGACATTTTTTCTTCGACAAGGAACTAGCAAAATGAAGAATGTTTAGAATGTAACATATTATATTCTTCCATTTTATATCCAATTAATGTCCACTGAAGTACAAACTTTGACATGGTGATATATCAAAAAAGCCTAATTTCATGTTAAAAATTACTGGTGTGGAATTTTCAGTTTAATTTCATAAAATTCACTCAAAACATGGCTGTACATTTTTTTTTCTTTAAAGGCAATCGTAGATGAAAAGTTGTACTATATATGTGTGTTAATGAATAATTTATATTCGTGTGGTTACATAACTTTTGCTACTTTTACACACTTATATATTAAGGATGCCTTTGTCTCTCTTGTATAGAAAATAACGATTATATCTCCAAACGAAAAATATTCGAAATAATATTCAATAATTCACTATTTCTTTCTAAATCAGATGAAAACATTGGCATCCTCATTAGGAGAATGAATGAATTTTTTTTTTGGATAATATTGAAATAAAACATCAACCAGTCAACACCAAACAATATCGGATATCAAATAGAAGAAAAGGTCCTAATGTCTCCGAGTGCGCTGGGAATTTCCCTAGGGACCCCTTGGGGCAATTCTCAAAGAAAAACGAGTTATTATATGACTGCGTCTTTATCAGATGAAAAGATGAGAAAATTGTATATAAGAAACGGAAACATGAGAGAAAGTCATAATAGTTGGAGAGAACAAGTAGCAATTCGGGACGCAGATAAAGAACTGCGGTATTTCGGTAGTCTTTATTCCCCGGAACTTTTTATTTGAGAGCATTCCATCTTGAAATCCGAGATAGAATTGAATTTAGTTTGTTTTAAACCAGATATTTTCATATTTTCATCATGTAGGTAGAATACTCCGGGAAATTGCCATATGTAATCATTCGAAAAATAATCCCTCCGGTCGTGAGGATCTATATAACGCACTTGGTACATAAATAACTAATTCTACTTTCAAATTAACTACTTGAGCATTTATCGTTTGCATTGAAAACGTAACAAAGAGTAGTCACAGTCAATTTGACTGTATTTAAATGTTTGAAGTTTTGTAGTCAATATTCAATTACAGCCTGAATAGCCCAGAAATCCCCTTTTATTCAATTTATTACGGGGACTTTTGCGAAACTCAAGATCTAACTTCTGCCTCACGTTCGCTTTGAACACTGTCGAAGTTTACCCTGAAACACGTTCCAGAAGTTTTTGTGATTTTGTTGAGACATCTCCTATATCTGGGATGATCCTCTACTTCACGCCGTTTCGAGGAGGAGTTCCAGACTTGGAATTGTAAAATGAAAACAGGAAAACTTATTTCGAAATTTATACGAATTGAACGAATCGAAGAGATACCTCTAAAAGTATTGAGGGTTGATTAATTTATCATTAAAGTTAGATAGATCTTTTTATATTTGAATTAGAAATTTTTTTCGATACTTATTACAAGTTACTTTATACGGAATACAGAACAAGTATAGCTATTTGGATTACTAGGGAAGAAATGCCACTTTTCCTCCTGTAGGATGTAGGTTACTAGCGGAGGTCAGTAAACATCCAAGGGAGGAAAAGGCACTTCACTCCCTTGTGACGCATATAATTTTTCCTTCTAGCCCAAATTGAACCTTTTTTGAAATTTTATTCACTGCACAAATAACGAATTTAAGGACATAATTAGGTTGGTATACTAATATTGTTTGCTAAATGAAGTCATAACGCTATATAATTATATTAATATAATGTTATATTAGTTATTTATGTACCAAGTGGGTTATATAGATTCTAACGCCCTTTGGGCAACATTCATCCCTCGGGCCAGAGGCCCTCCGGGCTTTAAGATCTAGTAACGCACGTGGTGCATACAAGATTTTATTTTTCACGAAAAAATTATTTTATTTGAATGAAAAATCGATTTCAAAATCGGTTCATTGCTCCTATAATTTCCATTTTTCTTCTCATATTAGGCATGTCATTTGTTGATATTTTGACGTTCGTGAATATTTTTGTCATCATATTTAGTAAATGTCATTGCTGCTTTCTTTGTGTAGTCTTATAGAAATAATGGAAATAAAAATGAATTTACCCAAGAATATCATAGAAAATGCCGCCAAAGCTGCGAATAATTCATTGCCGGAGAAATCAGAGTCGTATACGACAAGGATTATGAAGTGTTTAATCAATGAAAGTTGCCTCATTTCTCCTCGTACAATGAGCGGGCGTTATGATTCATAATGCCCGCTCATAACGCCCTAGGGCATAATGAGTGTGTTTATGGCAACCGTATCTAAGGTAAAATCAACAAATAATATACAGGTGATAAATATAATTATATATGTTATACGTAGCCATGTTCATCTAAATTTCAGGATTAAGTATGTTAAATATCAGTTTTTATGTTGACTGTCACTGTCTGTAAGTCACGGCATCCTACGATAGTTTCATTCTTCAGTCATAAGACATAACTAGGAATTATGATTTGACATTTTTATTCAAAATGCTGAAGTAACATTCATATTTAATTTTTACCAGACTGCAGAATATATAAGATGTTCTAGAAATTACGGAAACAGTTTCGGTATATTATACTCACTAGCTTCATCACTTATAAGATATTTCTTTCTTTTCTGGTGTGAGGAAGGAAAATGAGTACTTTTGAATATTTTTTTCTATCCCCTACTCGATATGTATTCTATTATGAAACTAATTTGAGGAAAGAACTGGGGTAGAAAAAATATAATACATACTCAGAAGGCAAGTGTTTCTTGTCTTCCTTGTTGTATAAATAACTATTTTAAATCTTATTGGAGTTTATTACGGTTTAGGGGCTGGATCTGAATGTAACTTCAGTATTATATATTTTTTTCAAACAATGTGATTCCGTTATAAAGCAGAAACACAAGGAACATAAAAAATGAATTTAAATTTTCAATCATAAAATAAATATTCATTGAATTGGTATTTACTTGGTGCAAGTTCATATTCATAACTATTTTCTAACTGTAATATTTTATAATTGTGATTAATGGTATGGTTTTCTTGAATAAAATCGCACGCATAATTGAAGTCAGTTTTCTGCTTAATATAGGTATATATGCTCAATATAATTATATCTGAGAAAAGCACAATATTTAACAGTTTAACATACTTGGGCAAACCTTCCAAAAACCTGAAATTGTTTCTTTATAAACAAAGTTTCAAAGTGTCATATGAAACCAAGAATAGCATTGAAAAATTGATTAAAAACAACAAATAAAAAATTCATAGAGATGAAGGTAATGGTGTTTACAGACTCAACTGTAACGATTGTGAAACATTCTTATATATGTGACGTACAATTAGAAATTTCAAAACTCGAATAAGCGACCACCAACGTAGCTATATTAAGCAGAAAACTGACTCTAATTATGCGTCCAATCTTATTGAAAAAAATCATACCTTTAATCACAATTATAAAATATTAAGGTTACAAAATAGTCTCCACAAAATTAACTGTCGGAAATCCCTATACATCAATAAATATAAAAATTCCGGAAACCTAGTTAACGACCAGATTGAAGTAAACCCTTCTCCTCTCCTTAATCTGTTCAATGTAACTACCAATAACTCTGAATGAATTGCTTATTGTTATTTAGTTACTCTAGGATTCCCTATGTCATGTTCAATTTTTCGTATAAATAGATTATTTTTTGTTATTCCATAATTTAGTACGACATGAAGTCAATGTAATGACGAAACGCGTTTACTCAATAGATTTTTATTTCAACTTGTGAAAAGTTAGTTTTGTATTATTTTATAAAGTTATAAGTATTGAAAAGTTAGCAACTTTTCAGTTGCCATTTTTGTATCGCTATATATTGAAATATATAAATAAGAATATCATTTAGAATGAAGCAAAAACCTCCAAACCAGCAACTAACTATATCAAATTTTTTTCTCGAAAATCTCGAATGCGTGTATGGTAAATTATCTTGATATAACCGTAAAGTTAATTCACTAAATGGGCATTTAGGTGAAAAATATATATCGTAAATTACGATACAGTTCACGCAAAGCTATTCTTAAATTATACCTTTTTCAACTTTTGCATAATGTGTTATTTTGCGTTGATCGTTATATCGGTATGTTGATTTGAGTATATAAAAATAGAACGCTGAAAGTTTTGAATATTATTATTTCATTCAAGAAAAATATGAATTTCGTGTTATAAAATAATCGGGGACAAATGAGGGCAAGTGGCGGAAAGATAAGTGAAAATTACTCCAAATAATTTCTTTCTTTTCATGGAAAATTTCAATTAGGATCATTGAATATTCGGTATTTTTTTATGACGTAAATGGAAGTTTAGTGGCAATTTTTTTCAGAAAATGACGAATTATTTCCTTATAATAAACTCTCTATTTATATTTCGAAATGGAAAGCATTTATACTTACATACATATATATATATATATATATATATATATATATATATATATATATATATATATATATATATATATATATATATCAGTGGCGGCTCGTGAGGTTTTGGTTTGAGGAGGCTACAAGAGGTACACCATAGGCGAAAATTTTTAGGATTTCAAGGTCAACCGCCTTATAATTTAAAGAAAATCAAAGTAAAACAAGCACCCTAAGCTATTAATTTGTTTTCACTTTCGAGTGTCTACCTTGAGACCTACAACTCCTATTTACAATATTCACAAAGACTCTTCTCAGCCAATTAATCAATTCATCTATTCATCAAATTTTTTTTTCTTTCACAAAATAGGTACCTACCTACCTACTTAACGAATTTGTTAACAGCTGGTGAGAGCAAATAAAAAGTTATTATATATTTTTGAAGATTAGCGGGATTCTGCGATCTTTAACGTTAGCAAAATGATATATAATATCCTCATAAAATGTTTTATCTTTAGCCAAAAGTTTTACCAATTCCTTTTCAATAGACAACAAACTAATATTTTTCAAACGATCCTGGCTCATTGAATTTCGTAAATAAGTTTTAATTCTCTTAAGAGTGGAAAACGAGCGCTCTACGGAAGCCGATGTCACCGGGATAGAAACAATTAGACATAAGAGTTTATAAACTTGGGGTAAATCTTGATTCAAATCATTATCAAAAAGGTATTTAATAGTCCTCACATGATTTTCATTTTGCCCCAAAATTTCACCCTCAAAATTCATTGTCATTATAAACAACACACAGTTCACTTTTTATAGCCACTTTTCCAAAAGGTTTTCTGGAAAATTAGCCGAAAATCCGGTTAACAAATTTTTATTGAGTAAGTCGAAGAAATGCAGTTCTTTCAAATCAGAGAACCTTATTTCTATTTGACCCCGTAATAGTATCCAAAATTTCATAAAATATTTGCTTATAGTGAAGCTCCATATCTGCCTAACTGAATTTCTTTCGTTTTTGGCTAAATTGAGTCGTATCATCAGTAGTTTGAAATACAGAAAATAGTTTTTTAAAATAAACTTCTGCACGAAATTCTGAAATTTTTTCCAAAAGAAACTTGAGCCGATTTCGTGAGTAAATTACATCTGAAAACTTGTGCTGTAAGATTTGAAAAACTATTTCTGTTTGTTCAAAAATTAATTTAAAGATTTTAAAAAAATATATAAATTCCTTATCTTGTAAATAAGATATTAATCCGGGTGCTGTATTTAAAGTTACTTTATCGGTGAAAAATTCCTCACTTTCAACTAGGTATAGAATTAAATCCTCAAATCCTAAGCGGCCTCAAACAGAGACATTTTCACTAGTAAAACAGTAAACACTGCCAACAAAATAATTTATTTTTTACATGTGATCCGGTTAGGCAAGGATGTCTCTCATAATTCCTTGTATTAAATCCGCGGTTTTGTTGTCTGTTACGCTGCACCAAATTGTTCAATTCAGGGGTAGGTCGCAATGTTGTTATCAAAACATTATCCTCATAACTTAGTGCACTAAAGTTATGGGATAACAAATATTCCACTAAGTCACCATTGAAATTTTTGAAATTAACTTCAGCAACCAAACTCATTTTAAAACAATACGTGAGCAATATAAGTAAACACGCTGCTGTTTTTGGCCATTAGTAACTACGATCACACTACGATTCAATTAATGCTTTCCAACGAATTCACTCGATGTCACGCGAAATTCTATAGTTGTGATTGGTCGACATTGTATGAGACTGGGTTCCTATCGGTGTTGCCATTTACATGTGTTTTGCTTTTCTATTGCAATGAAGTATTCATTCGGAGTATTTGCACCGTTGTTTGCTTTTCTGTGGCAGGCATAATGAACGTTGAGAATATACCTTTCTAAGCCTCCGCAGCGTTGCCACAAATCTTGAAATGAATGAAATGCAGTAAATGTAAATACCTTCTATCTTAATTAATAAATTATATTATATAATGTAGGTTGAAAGGAAGGTAGGTGCATAAAATAATATGATTTTGATTAATATGAATATGCTGAATGCTGACTATTCAATATAATATATTAGTGATACACGGAATATTATTGAGGAGGCTTAGCCTCCTTAGCCTCCTTTGACTAGCCGCCCCTGATATATATATATATATATATATATATATATATATATATTATATATATATATATATATATATATATATATATATATATATGTGTGTGTGTGTGTATGTGTGTGTGTGTATGTGTGTGTGTATGTGTGTGTGTGTGTGCGTATGCGTGTGTCTGTGTTTCAAAAATTTTTCTTTTGTTATTTCTTGACAGTTATTACTTCTAATACAGTAATAATCCTAAAGAAATAAACCAGATTTTTCAAAAGAATCAATAAAACAGTTAACACAGCAGAAACTCCAATCGTAATTCGGCTTTCAATTCACGAGAATTTATCATCACATCCTCGTCTTTCATTAGTAAAATAGCATTATCCTGAAACCCCTTACTTAGAATTCGAATTAATGTATTTTCCTTAATAGAAATCTACACATTGCTCGAAACTCCAACCTCAAACTTGGCCGGGCAATCAACAAAGTTACACGCATCCGTATGGTAAGGCGTGTATGCAAATTTTCTCATTCCCTAACAAGTTAATACCCGTTTACCATATTTGACAAACAAAAGACGCATTCGTGTATTTGACATTCAGAATGCTGTAGACAGATTTCAGAGGAAATCCTTCAAACTCTAGGAAAATCGATTTTCAAGGAGATTCAGATCTTGCTGATTGCTGATATATAACTGAGATTGTGACTATTTTAGATAATTTTCAAGAAAACTTTTCATGGCGCTGCCCGTTGTCCTGCCCTATTTACTTCATAGATAGAGACTCTTTACATGCTGCTCCACTTCAGTCGATTTTCCAGTAACGTAGAATAGACCGTTTCGAAAAATGCGGATGTTCAGCAATCCCTGTTAAAACCTATTGACAGAATGTCCTTCTGGCTTGATGATCAGGAAGATTAGGAGCTCGCATACGTTGAATATGGAATAGATAGAGAAGTTGTTGATGCATAGTTCTACACACAGGGGGCCACTTATACCTACTTCCTCTGAAATTCTTCTTACACTTGTACCGGGATTTTCAGACAAAATATTTAAAATTTTCTCTTCAACTTCTGGGGTACTTACAGATCTTGGACGTCCAGTATCACGAGCTCTTTTTTAAGGTACCAGTTTCCCTCAATCGTCTATAAACTTGATTGAACGTCACATGAGAAGTTGACGATCGGGATAAGCCTCTGCATAAAGGCGACGTGCTTCAGGACCACTTCAGTTGGCCCGGCCATACATGAAAACCATATCACTCATTTCGATATTAGAATAAGGATTTCAAATTCAGGAATAATAAATTTTCCTTAACAACAAAGTGAAAGGAAGTGAACAACTCGAATCGGATGCAAAATATTCAATAGAAGTACGTAAATGTCATACGAAAAGCAAATTTTTGATGCCAGCAGGGCCGGATTTACCCTGTCCAGGCCCCAGGTCTTTTCAAGTTTATAAAGGGATGTAAGTAACTTCCAGATGATCGACTCCAGGTAGCCTGTTACTTCAAAGTCTTTATGTGATATTGCAACAACATGGTTACTTTGACTTGATGCTGCAGAATCACCTTACCTGACTTGTTATAGCTTTATTGAAATGGTCTTAATGAATAGGTTATAGATAAGTGATGAATGATGGGTTAGGAAAGAGAAATGAGACGGGACGCGGTTATTTTAAATTTTATCTTGTTAAACGAAATAAAATACAAAAAACGAAAGAAAACAGTTTTGTGAATTACAAATTGAAAAAGTCAACTTCCAAGATATTAATTGTTTTTGTACAGTACAGTAAGTTCAAATATTAACTTTTCTAACTTTTTTAGAAACAAAATCGTTTGAAACATTTTGGAAGTTGACCCTTTCTTATACATCATTTTCAATTGCCATTATTGACGATGAATTCAAACGGTTCTGGGACATTGTTGAACGAAGACAGTTTATTAGTTCTACTACTTTATACTAGATGGTTCTGTATGTATGAATATTTCATCAATTGACAACGTGCATCCAAAGGAAGCAAGAATATTGTTGAGGAATTTCATACAAATTTTCAAATAAAATTTTCATTCGATGAAATTTTTTTTTCTTGGCGCGTGCACGGGTCAATGCGGGGGCCCTAATCAGTTGCATACTCTGTCTAATGGTTAATCCGGCTCTGGATGCCAGCAGTGATTTTTTTTCATGAACCGACTGAAAAATATTTTAATTGTAAGTTCAGTAAACAAGACATCTAAAAGATGAAAATAAATCGGATATCGTATTTGGTTGCACTAGTAGTTAATTTGAAAACCGAAAATAGCTCATATCTCCAAATCGGCTCATTTGCGGACCCATGTTTATATGAAATTTTTTACTTATTTTGAGGTCCATAATCAGCTCCCAAAGTATTGCTACGTTGTTTTTTTAAAACTATATATATATATATATATATATATATATATATATATATATATATATATATATATATATATTTATATATATTTATATATATATATATATATATATATATATATATATATATATATATATATATATTATTTATATTTCTGTAATATATAATAAATGTTATATCGCATATATATATATATATATATATATATATATATATATATATATATATATATATATATACATTTATATATACATATATATACAGGGTTGCGATAAAGTATGGAACCAAGTAAATATCTTTCGAAAGAAAGAGAGAATATTTATGAAATTTTGCAGGTAAGTCCATTGGCGAAAAATGCATCTGATGTATGATTTTTGTTGATAATATACTTCCGGTTGTACCGGAAATGGACCTTAGGTCGCTTATTTTAAATGGGATACCCTATATATTATTACATTTTTGGATTCTACCTAAGATTCTAGGCAGATTTTATGCATCATTTCCTATACCTAAGTCTAAGCGTTTTTGACATATTTAGGTTTTTATGTCAAAAACGACGATTGCAAGCCCTAATATAATTATCAATTGTTCCTATAAGGAAGCCTTTTTTACTTACTTTGGGTTAGATTCCTTGTTGAAAAGAACTCGCTTCAATAGATTTTGAATAATATTTGGATAACTAGTTATACAGGGTGTGCAAAAAATAAGATCTAAAATGAGATTGAGAAAACTGACAAAAATCAATTTTTTCAAATGGAAACCCTCCATTTTCTTTATTCTGTAGTATTAAGCATTTAAAAAGAAGGTAACTTTGTATGAGGTTATCTTCACCTAAAATTTGAAGTTTTCGAAATATTGCCAATTTGATATTTTTATATGGCAATTTTGCATTCAATCGTTAAACAATTAGATCTAGGATAGCCACGATCGTATTTGACATTCCAAATCATCGTTATACTCGTTTATCTTTTACTACATATGCATACACACAACATCAATTTGTTTATCTGAACGTTTTTTTTACGGTAATGTAAAAAACTCAAAAGAAGTTGAATTGACTTTTGTCAGTTTTCTCAATCTTATTTTAGATCTTATTTTTTGCACACCCTGTATGACTAGTTATCCGAATATTATACGAAATCTATTAAAGTAGGCCCTTTTCAACAAGGAATTTAACCCAAAGTAAGTAAAAAAGGCTTACTTATAGGAACAACTAATAATTATATTAGGGCTTGCAAGCGTCGTTTTTGACATAAAAACCTAAATATGTCAAAAACGCTTAGACTTAGGTATAGGACATGATGCATAGAATCTGCCTAGAATATTAAGTAGAATCCAAAAATGTGATAATATATAGGGTATCCCATTTAAAATAAGCGACTTAGGGTCTATTTCCGGTACAACCGGAAGTATATTCAACAAAAAATCACACATCAGATGCATTTTGCGCCATTGGACTTACCTGCAAAATTTCATAAATATTCTCCTTTTCGTTCGAAAGATATTTACTTGGTTCCATACTTTATCGCAACCCTGTATATATATATATATATATATATATATATATATATATATACAGGGTTGCGATAAAGTATGGAACCAAGTAAATATCTTTTCGATATATATAAACAACCATTTTCACATATATGATATATACTTGCTAATCATATTTTCCTACCATATAGAGAGGTCAAAAATTTGTGAAAAAAATTAATTTAATTTACTATGAAGCAATTAATCAATTTATTCCAACATTAAACTCTATTAAGTACACTCCACTCAGTCAAAGAATAGTACACCAAGATTTGAAGTATTTTCATTGCAAGGGTCGGGACATGAAAAGAATCTTTGTCAAACAGCCTTTTCCTTTTCACTCGCAAAATATCTCCTGCATTGAAGTGATCTTGAGGACCTTCCAGCTCATATATCAAAAATCTGGACAGGACAAAAAAGGTCCCAACTCCCAAATTTCCTTATCCCGTCTTAATACAAACGTTCTGTCCCTTCTCCACGGGAACAAATTGAAGTTTCGTCGTTTTCTGCTTCTTACTGCAGGCAAATGAACATGATATCTTCTCCGTCGTCAGGGGAGGTCAATTAATGAACTTCAATGAAGTTTCACATTATACGGTCCATGTTACATTTAACGACTCTTTGAATTTAGTGAGTTTTCCGTCGAATGGGTAGAAAAGGAGCTTTTTATTAGGTAGTTCATTGTCATCGTGAAATTGTGTCTCTACTTTTATGTTTCGTCTATTACTGTACATATCTTATGCAGTGGCGCTGGCTCCTAAGGGCCTGAGGGGGCCCGAAACCCCTCAAAAATCCAATTAAAATCATTAGTTATATTATGCTTTGGAAAATCATAAAATTATGTCGGCATTTTTCATTTTAATCATTTACTAATTTAGAGCAATATTGAAAATCTTTATGAAATAGAGAATCAAATTCATACAGAAGGTTAAATTTTCAGTTTTCAAATATTAGTACTAGTTTAGTACTGTATTACTATATTACTAGAGTACTGTCTTATTTATTTTGAAATACTCTCATATTTTTTATTCATATTTTGTAATACTCAAATATTTTCAAACTTTGAAATATTGTTTTTATTTAATTAACCATGAGACTTATTCAAAGTATGCTTAAATTAGCTATTTCACTCATTTACAAAGTGCTATTACTGTGCGACCGCAATATTTTATGTTTAATTCTTCCAATGTTAGTTTATGATTTATTAAAATATAATTTCAGTCTGCTCTGTTATAGTCTAAACGCATAATTATTACTCTAAATTAAATTAGCTTTTCACGGAAATACCGTGTGTGTTTCGTTTTTCAAAGCCAAAAAGTGTGTCAGGCTTGTCGAGTTATCAAAAGTCGAGTTTTCGGAGTTCTAATGTTGCTCATATGACTCTAAAATGCTTAAGAAAAACTAGAAAATTTCCCCCAGTATGGCCCCCCAATATTTTTTATAAGTCGGCGCCTCTAATCTTATCTTGTTCTGTTATAGATATTTTATGAAAGAATGGGGATGATGAGGTTCGAGTTTGACACGGTTTTGGTAGCAGATCCTAAGAATTCTCTAGACTTAATTTATCAAATTGCAAATTAATCATAAAAGTTATATTTATAGAGGTTAACGAAATGAAAAAATTATCAAATACACACGTAGCTTTCATATCTCACTCTCTCAATCTACCTACTACACGAAACGTAAGGAAGTTGCGAAAATTTCGAAAAAATCCAACTGCTTCACCTCGATTTGCCTACTCCACCAACCTAACAGGAGTAGCCAAATTGAGGCCGAGCAATTAGATTGTTTCTAACTTTTCCTAGTGCTTCTTCTGTTTGAGTAGTAGGAAGAATGACGCAAAATACTCGGAATACTACGTACTTTCCCTAAGACGATCTAGCGAAACCAATCGAAACGTTAAGATTGAGATAATCTGTATGTTGCTCACTTAGATTATATTATGGTAAATATTTGTAACGAAATAATTTTCACCCCGTATTCTTCTTCATTATAGAACTGAATTAGTCCTCCGTTCTTCCCTTTTCTCATTATTTTCGGATCTCAATTTCTTCCTTGGAGGGTCTCATAAACAATATTACGAACAATTCAATTTTCCGTCTGTACTTCTCACCTTTAAGTTTTCCAGTTAATTCAATATTTTGTCCTCGTATTTTAATTGTCCTCTAATTTCGCAGAGTACCGTATTTCCATCGGGACCTATTAAATTTCGATGGCGCCCCCCTCTGATAAGAAAATTTCATGCTAAAACCGATTTAGAGGGTTTCACCTCACGAGTATGAATTACAGAAAAGGTATTTGCCATTTTCGGAATTTGGAGTGAGAAAATTAACTTTCACATAGAAATTTAATTTCAAACAGACATAAATATAAATACTGATGTGTGGTTTTTGTTATCAAACAACTTTCGAAGGGAGCTGGTTATATGTTAAGATCTGTAATGCTCTGTTTCAATCTTATCAGATCTTTTCAGTGCAGCTTACTTGACTGGGAGTGACTTGACATATTTCTTATTTTCCCTCAATATATTTTGAGGCCGAATTACTATCTAGATAACAACTCAGGGGGCCATCCACCAAAGATATTAGAAACCAACAATTCTCCGCTAAGTTCGGAAATTCAGAATCCCGTCGCGAGAATACATACTTGCTGACATGAAATGTCTACTCTGCAACTGACGTATCAAATCAAATCAATTAAAATCAAATATGCTTTATTGTCTTAAAATCATACATTTTATTGACAAAGCGAAAAATATAGTAACTAAATAATCTAAAACATAAAACACTAAACACACATCGATCAAAAAATATACAAACTAAATAATATTATACCTAGAGATAAAAATAACACCACATTCACTGAAAGAAATTTCTGGTAAATTCAACAAAAAAATTGCAAATACAACAGAAACTTCTGTTCCCACAGTGACTGCAGTGCAGTCTGTTAGATCAACGATTCACTTTCTGCTAAATTCAATTTGTTAAAGTAACAAGAATTTGTTGAAATTAAAAAACGGGTTCTACTACTATTGCAATCACGAATTGTTGAAGTTGCAACTTTGAATTGCAATTTCAACATTTTTAACTACATAATTTATCGTCTCATTCTGTTCTTTTAACAAACTGAATAGTATTGGATGTACCAAACATGCTGCTGTTACAACAGTATGGCTAGTTGGGAATAACACTTCGATGAGAGTTTAGTCTGCTATTCCAGCAGATTGATATGATTAATTGTATTCGTATTCTGTTAATTCTGCAGAATGTCTCGCAAATGAAAATATATAAGTCTGTTGAATCTACCAAATTTCATGCTCTTTGTACAAGATGGTTTGTAAAATTCACAGCATCTATTGTCATTGACTGAAATTTTCAGAACATATCGATAATATACTATGAAACTTACCTCTGAAAATCTCTATACATAGTTTGTCAAACCCCAAGCTTTGAGAAAATCTTCTGTATCTGTATCGGCCATTGTTACGTACTCACTCAACTCAAAACGAACATGAATGTTTTAATACAGCCTCCGAGTTATTAGTTAAGGTTGAGAAAAGACGAGAACTGATATGCCCATGCGCTATAATAGCAGCGTGACCGTGAAAATAACAGATTCGTTCTGTACAATTTACAGAATAGTTGTTGTAGTAACAGAATTCATAATTTGACTGAATATTCTGCACGCTGTACAATTTGTTTTGTTAAATCTGCATGATTGTCTGCAATGTTTACCATCATAAAATATTGAAAGAGCAGAATGAACTTCTAGGAAATCTGCAGCTCATCCTGCAAGTATTACAGATTCAAATCGTTATTATAGTTAGTTACGTTAGCAGAACTAGTTCCATAAAATCTGCATTATTCAGTTATTTTAGCAGTTGAGATTCGTTATGTCAGCAGAATGATCTGTTGGATTTTAGCAGAACTAATCTGTTGAATGTTATTGCTATTCGAGCAGCTGAATTGCTATCGGTGCAGTATTCCCCCTAGCAAAATGTGACTTGAAGATTTGACAAACTGATTTGTTGCATATACCTAATACTTTCGCTGAATTCACAGCAGTTCCGCTATTTCAGCAATAATACCTCCAGCAAAGAGAACTGTTAAATTTTTTTTTTCCGTGTTTCCATAAAAAATATATACAATAGAACAGAGAGTGTCAAATCCTCCTCAATCGAAGCGGATGCCTGTGTTATTCAATTTGGTCATATCGATCAATCAATACTCAGAATACTATAGAGTAAAAAGGTCTGTCAGGAAAATAAGATTTAGTTCGTTTCCGAAAATTGGTCAAGGAAGTTAAAGATTTTAATTCGTCTGGAAGATGATTGTAAATTTTCTTAGCATTGTAAATGCTTTTTTGTTAATTCAGACGAAGGAAAAGGGAGGTGAACATGATGTGCCGAAGATCTGGTGGAATACCCGTGCTGTGACACCAAGGGTACGGCATGAAAATACTTATGAATCAAGCACCCAGATTCAAGTAAATATAAAGAAGGAAGCAATTCCAATTTTCTTGAAGTAAGGTTTGCAATAAGCCCTATTTTTCAGTACAAACATGTAGCGAATTGCTCTCTTCTGTAATTTGAGAATGGTGTCAAGTTGTGAAGAATTACATGAACCCCAGAAGGGAACACCATAACGAAGATGAGATTCTAACAATGCGAAAAAGGCAATTCTTGTAGATGCCGTATCTAATTCACTTGAGATGTATTTAATGGCGAAACAGGCCGATTTTAATGGTATATGGACTATTATTTCAATATGTTTATTGATTTACTTCAAGTATCAGCGTTATCAATCCATAATTTTATTCTTCAAATCATCTTAAGGGTATTCGAAACAAGCTATTCCTGAAGTACCAGTTTCATAACTCGGATTAAATCAAGATTTTAAAGCTCCGTTATAGCTGGGAAATTATTATTTGTGGTCGTTTGCTATAAACGACGTCGTTATATAAGGATTATAATTTCAATGAGGAAAGCCACTGAAGGCGTGAGTGAATATGGCGGTTAGTTGTTATAAGCAATAACCATAATAAACGTATTCTACGATAATATCTATCCATATTATATAGCCGGCTTATGCGGTTTTTCTAATTTCAAACATTGAATACTGAAATGCCTGTAATAGCAAGTCTAATATTTGAAATATAAACGGACCAATTATTTACCGAAATTCACGAATGTGAATTTTACTCATCCATAGAATTATTTTCCAGCTGCTCAGGTCTCTTTGGAAGTAAAGAAATCTGTAAGTAAGAAATATAATTCCTTCTCCATAAAGATTATAGACCCGAACGAGCTGGTAGGTAACCTGGACAGCCTATTCTTCAATATAAATGTTTCCAAACCACTCAGATCTCTTTGAAAAAGGAAGCCATATGTGAGTTAGTCATAAGTGTATTCCTTCAGGAACGACTGATCAGTAGTAAAGGTTTTGCCAAAGAAGATGCACTGCCCAAATGTACCAATTAAATATGAATAGATTTGTTCCGTATTGAATTTCATATAGATCATAGACCCGAATGAGTAACCTGGACAGCCTAATCATCAATATAAATGTTTCCAAACTATTCAGATCTCTTTAAAAGAGAAGCCATATGTGAGTTAGTCATAAGTGTAGTCCTTCAGGAACGACTAATCAGTAGTAAATGTTTTGCCAAAGAAGATGCACTGTTCAACTGTACCAAATATAAATAAAGCTGTTTCGTATTGAATTTCATAAATATCAGACCCGAAAGAGCTGGTAAGTAAGCTGGACAGCGTAATCATCAATAAAAATGTTTCCAAACCACTCAGATCTCTTTAAAAAAAAGCCATATGTGAGTTAGTCATAAGTGTAGTCCTTCAGGAATGACCTATCTGTAGCAAATGTTTTGCCAAAGAAGATGTATATACTGTCCAACTAAACTAAATATGAACAGAGCTGTTTCTTAATCAGTTTCTTAGAGATCATAGACCCGAACGAACTGGTAAGTTATCTGGGAACCTTCTCATCAATATAAATGCTCCCAACCCACTGAGATCTCCTTGAAAGAAAAGAAATATGTGTAATTCCTTCTGGAACTATTGATCAGTACCAAATGTTTTGCCGAAGAAGATGCCATATTAAACTGTTCAAAATATAAACGTAGCTATTCCTTATTGAATTTCATAGTGATCATAGACTCAAACGGCTCCCAATCTTTTTTTGATCTGAACCGTCATTTTTTATGTAAACGTTTCTTGTATTTTCGTGGTTTTTATATTTCGTGCATATTCCCAACTTCGGCAGAATGAGTTTATTATATAAAGGAATGATAATTAGGGGCTCTCAATTTAAAATAGATTTAAGGTTTTTCTCACATCTACCTCCTCTCAAAAATTTGATTTACCCTTGTATAATATCTATGGACTTTTGTCAAGCTGTGGTTAATTCAACAAAAATTTCTATAAATACGTATCTCAAATTCAGCATCCATTTTACTTGCAGATGAAAAAATAAGAAGGCCAAATTCCGACATTCAGAATTAGTTCCGAACTCTTGTTTTTTTCATCTTTCCTTTTCCTTATTCCGCCGGTTTTAATTCAGAAGCGACGTTCCGGTTAAACCCCTGAAAATTTCAACGCAGATCTTCCCTTACTCATTATCGTTTTAAGAAAAATATTATAACTTTTTGTTACTTCACTTTAGGTCTTTCCTAACTGAGCTTTATGAGTTTTTATGCCTTCCTTTATTTCCTTAAAGGGCATATAAAATTTCCATTAAGTACATTGCTCCCCTAAGTTCATTTTCTATTAATACAAAAACGGCTTGTGGGGATTAAAATACATCAGCGGGATTAGTAATTTTCTTTAGGGTGTTGAAACATTTGTAATTGCTTCATTTAGGTGTAAAATTTTACTATCTGTTCTTATAACGTCTAATTGTATTTTTTGTGATTTACGGTGAGAATATATTATTCCATGTAGAAAAAAAATTTAATTAGTATATAGTGAATTTTTGCAGTATTTCTTCGAATTATATAATTAGTATTCCATATAAATTATTTCTAACAATTAATGAATTATAGTCTTATATGCATAATATTTTTTATTTTTCACTTGTATATTATTTGTTGATTTTACCCTAGATCAATTGCTATAATTACACTCATTATGCCATAGGGCGTTATGAGCGGGCATTATGAATCATAACGCCCGCTCATTGTACGAGGACAACTGAAGCAACTTCCATTGATTGAATACTTCATAATCCTTGTTTACGACTCTGGATTTCTCCGGCAATGAATTATTCGCAGTTTTGGCTGCATTTTCTATGGTATTCTTGGGTAAATTCATTTTCATTTCCATTATTTCTATAAGACTACAAGAAGAAAGCAGCAATGACATCCACCAAATATGATGACAAAAATATTCACAAACGTCAAAATATCAACAAATGACATGCCTACTATGAGAAGGAATATGGAAAGTATAGATGCAATGAACCGATTATAAAATCGATTTTTCATTATAATAAAATGATTTTTTCGTGAAAAATGAAATCTTGTATGCACCACGTGCGTTACTAGATCCTAACGCTCATCGGGCATTAGGACCTATATAACGCACTTGGTACATAAATGACTATTTCAGGAGAGAAAAGGTGTATATAATGCACTTGGTACATAAATAACTATTATGTTATTAAACATATTACAAATAAAGTGAATCAGAATGATATATAAATGTGTTCGGTTGTGAAGTAACGGGAAAGCTACTTTTGTGTACTGTGATTGTGTCTTGTGTTTGGAAAAACAGATATCAACGTTGAATTCGACAACATTACTGTTGAAAAAGAGGATTTTATAGAGTAAATATATCAATTGGATTCATAAACTGGTAATTTCCTTTCAGTTACTTCAACTAAGCAGTACACGAAATGGACAACCACCAAATGAATATCAGTTACGAAAAGAAAACATATTGAAGAACATAAAATATGGAAAAAGCGAATAAGTACTTAGGTCTCGTTTTAAATATTTTATTGGTTATATAAGAAACATATTATTCAGATCATAAGAATTTTGTGAGTAATTAAACTTTTGTGGATCGAAGCAGATTGAACACAGCTGCTGAATTTCTAGCTTCGCTACTATTGGCTGGAGAGTTAATATACAAATTTGATCCATAGTTGAACGAATTAGTTATTTATGTACCAAGTGCGTTATATAGATCCTAACGCCCGATGGGCGTTAGGATCTAGTAACACACGTGGTGCATACAAGATTTCATTTTTCACGAAAAAATTATTTATTTATAATAATGGAAAATTGATTTTAAAATCGGTTCATTGCTCCTATACTTTCCATTTTCCTTCTCATAGTAGGCATGTCATTTGTTGATATTTTGATGTTTGTGAATATTTTTGTCATCATATTTAGTGAATGTCATTGCTGCTTTCTTCCTGTAGTCTTATAGAAGTAATGAAAATGAAAATGAACTCACCCAAGAATATCATAAAAAATGCAGCCAAAGCTGCGAATAATTCATTGCCGGAGAAATCCAGAGTCGTATACGTCAAGGATTATGAAGTATTCAATCAATGAAAGATGCTTCATTTCTCCTCGTACAATTAGCCTGCGTTATGATCCATTATGTCCGCTCATAACGACCTAGGGCATAATGAGTGTATTTATAGCAACCGTATGTAAGATAAAATCAACAAATAATTTACAAGTGAAAAATAAATCTATTTTTTATTCGAGTACTTTTCCAGCGATAAATCCAATTTTTCAGTGACAATTTTCGCTCGTACACTATATAGCTACTCTAGACATCCTTGAAACGAATTGTCAATTCGGCAGCTCTGAATATTTCAAGTAACTTCGTTGGAAAAATTGGCGTATTCATACTGAGATTTTTCGTTTTCGGACAGGCGTTATCATCTGTATTCATAGCGAGGGAAAATCAACTTTCCCAGATATTGCGACAAATTGAGAAATCAAGCAACAATGGAAAAAGGAAAAAGTTTGTTGCGAAGTCATCTTTCTTTATCTATTTTCCATTTCGGCATAGTATGGGGGGTTTCAAGGTGGATTTACATTTCAAATAAGATTGTAGACGAAACAGTATGTAATGGCTATTTTCTAAATGAAAAAGCTAGGGATGCGACGATTTCAATAAAAACAAGAAAAACAGTGTCATGGGACACCATAGGAACGGAGTCCTTCGGATAATATATAAGGACCACAATTTGCGAAAAACGAAACATATGCGTGTCGGGACGCACGACAGAAGTGATAACTTATACTAATCCAAGTTGAAATAATTGATAACTGAGATTGAATTCTCGCACATCACTTGGTGAAACATCATAAAGAATAAAGTATAAACTTTAAAATAAAAACACTTGGCTTTTTTTTTTTTTTTTTTTGAAAATAACTTTTATTTCATCAATAAAAAAATTTACAACAATGTATTATAACAATCCCAAATCAGTGCCAAAAGCTCTGGCCTCGAGATAAAATATTATAAGTATTCAACAATATACTATTTTTTCATTTGTTTTTTTCTTAATATTAATTTACAGATGACTAAGGTATACTTGACAGCTAATTGCAAAAATATCACATTTTACTTTATTCTATTTCCAGAAAAATTCTTAGGTTTTTAAGGAATACATTGTAGTTTCTTATCAATCTTAGATTTTCTGGTAAAGAATTATAAAGTTTAGACGCACATTGTACTGGGCTATAAAGCCCCAGATTTATCCTATTAGAGTTTACATATAGATTATTTATGTTACGCGTATTATGGCTATGTATTTCGTTGGTAAATGTTATATTTGTATTACTCTTTTGTTTTCGTAAAATTATTTTATGCATAAGTTTACCTTGCTCAAGCATCAATATCCTGTCCAATCTACAGAGACACAGTTCACTGTATAGGGTATCTGTACTTGTAAGTATATCATAATTGAATAAAATTTTTAGGACTTTGTTCTGTAAAATTTTAATTTCATTAAATCTAGTTAAACAACACGTACCCCACACAGGCAGTAGGTAGCGCAAATGGGACAGAAAGAAGGCATTATAGACGTTCATTTTTGTTTTATCTGATAGGTAATTTCGACATTTATAGATAATGGGAATCATTGGAATAATTTTGTCTTTAATTTTGTTCAAATGGTTCTGCCAATTGAGCGATTCATCGATAATTAACCCAAGATATCTGATTTCGGTAACCCTTCCTAAATTTGTATTGTTGATTATAACATTTACTCTATCGATCCGCTTATTTTTTTGCTTGAAGAGCATATATTTAGTTTTTTCAGCATTGATTTTCAGCTTATTGCAGAAGAGCCAGTTAAGATATAAGTCGAGATCTACATTAACTTCTTGTATAAGTTTATTCACATTTTCTCCCGTGTATACTAATGCTGTGTCATCGGCAAAGGCAAAATATTGGGCTTTAAGGTTCGCACATTGAAGGCTTAAAACATATAAGGAGTATAAAAGAGGGCCAAGGACAGAGCCTTGCGGAACTCCATAGGAATTTGTTAGCAAATCACTATTCACATTGTTTAATTTCACATATTGATATCTATTACTCAAATATGATTTAATAAGCGTAAATATAGGTCCCCCAAAGCCCATGATAGAAAGTTTTTTAAGCAATATGTCTATACTGACCACATCAAACGCCTTGCTTAAATCGACAAAAACAGCTATAACAATTTTCTTTTCATCTAATGCCTTACAGGCTTATGTTTCACAATATGAAAAATATTTAAGTCTTGATAATGAGTTCATAACTCGAGACATGTCGACTTTTCGTTACTGCTAAATACAGTATCTAAATATTTTTTATATTGTGAAACATAAGCCAAGTGTTTTTATTTTGAAGTTTATACTTTATTCTGAAATAATTAATATTGAAATGTGGGGCTGAGAGCTCTTACAACATTGTAAATAAAAAAATTCTAGAGTCACATCTGGGATTTGAACCCAGAAATACGACACACCAGGGTTCAGTACTTAGACCACTCGGTCGTCAACGCAATGTAAAATATAGACGCAAGAGTGTATATAACGAGAGGATAACGTATCGCCACGCTATATAATTGAATATAAACCTACAATACGTAGTCATTATTTTATGGAACAAATTTGTGAAGCTTTATCTTTTCATTATGCTTCCTGTCGTAATCTGTTCTTTTGTGCATATAACTTATTCACAATTATTTCGATGTTTCACATCTGACGTTTTCGAGTTGCTTGTACATGAATTCGTGAGTAAATACTATGCATTGGCGATTGACGTGGCGGAGTGGGATCAGAAAGAGAAGGGATTAGAGAACGGAAAGAAAGAGGGATAAAGAGAAAGGTATACAATATTCGCTTGTGTTAACTTAAAGCGTGACTTTCGTCAGTCTACTTTCGTCAGTCTATTTCCGTCACACTTTTAGTCTCGCATATTTTACAATTTGGTCCCGCAGCGAAATCTCTATCTCCTCCAAGCCTGCCATAAGAAACTTAGTATATTGTTTTATTAGGAGTAAAAGTGATACTTTTTGTGGCGAGACTAAATGTTGACAATTTTAGTGGAGCCACAAAAAGTGCTTTTCTCCGAATAAAACATGCGATTTTTTTCGCAAACGACCTTCAAACGATAGAATTAGGATGATATTTTTAAAAAGGATTAGATGTGAAGAAACGTTAAACTAGATTGCCTTGCTTACTGGTTTTGTAGATGTCAAGGCAACACAATTTTGACAATTCAACAAAATAATGGGTCTTTAGGTTTTATTATTAGGTCTACAAATGAGTTTAAATCCCACGAATCTATAATTCATCTATACAAAACGCTAGTCAGACCCATTATGCTTTATGGTTCAATTATATGGTCTCCATCCAAGTTAACGCACATTCCGATTTTAGAGTCAATTCAACATAAATTTTTCAGATTCCTTGCATCTAAAATGGGTAATAGATTTTCTTATAAAGAGCACGAATACACTCAATTTGCTTTATCCGTTAATTTGGAATCTATCAAATCCCTCCAATCATGATGTTTATTTTGTTGAAAAAGCATTAATGGGTCTCGTAAACTGTGAATGTCTTCTTGGGATGTTGACTGAAAGGGAGGTCGCTTATGAGCTAAGGCGCATAAGACCTCTTCTAGAGCATGGAACTCATCGGAATTATATTTATAACTCTACCATCTTTAGGTTAAGAAGAAAGTGGAACAAAATTGTTATGCCCACAGTTGTGCTACGTACTGATAACTTTAAAATATTCAAAAGGGAACTCAAACTTATTGTTAATCGTTATTTCTAATGCGAGTCTATTTTGCCTACTAAAATTGTATATTGTTATATTCATATAATTATAATTATCTTATATAGCTATTATAAAACTATTGGCTATACTATCAACAAGTTTGTTATTACCAAATTACTCTTATTTTGTATAATTTGTTTAATTTTGTATAAAAAAGGATCTTTGATGTAATCATTATCCGTTGACTTTTCAAATAAAAAAAAAATAAAATAAAATAAAATAATTGTCAGAAACATTTAAAGTCACTCATCTACGCATTATAGGACTGTGCCTTTATTGTAAGTACCCGAGTATTAAGAAATGACTTGTTGTATTAAAATATATAAAATATTTCTTACAGATTACATTATGTCGGATTCGGAACCCAACTGTACGCCGCCCGACGTTCTTGATATTGACGTCAGAGTACAAAAAAGTGTACTTTTTTGTACGCTCACGGTCGGACAAAAAAGTAAAAACAAAAGGACGTTTGTGAGATCAAACTTCAACATTGAGAACTGAGGTTGAAAAAGTCGTCATTTTTTGACGTTTGCGGAAAATCAATTTTTACTAAAAACTAAAACATGATTTTTCTATATATGTTTTTTTTTCAAAAACCCAATTGGCGTTTCTACGATTTTATCTTGAAAATATGTAAATCTCCATTTTCAGTTTTTGTCGTTAATTAATCGAAGATTTTTCGAACTTTATCTAAAACTCTGATAATAACTAAAATAAAATTCCTCCTTCTTTGTACCCTGTAATAAAAACATTCGATCTGTGCAGAAGACGAAAATAAAAACACTGAAATAACATTGCATCGTATTTGGAATTTCCTTTATGTATTTTCCACCACCCGCAGATTCCAAGCAGCAATAAAATAAGTAAAATTCATATTTCGGTCTACACGATGTCGTATTCGCGAAAATAAATATTTCCTTCGTATACACAGATGTATTGTCAGTCTCGGATATTTGTATATGGAAATCCTCGTGAAAATCGAATATCTCACACTGCTTTCCCATTCAAAGTTTCAGTGACGGAATATAAACATATTTTTATTAGGTAAATGCTGTGATAAAATTGCATTAATGATGAAATAAACACCTAAATGATTTTTCGATTATTCAAGAAATAAGTAATATTGGAAAGAAGTTTCTTATCGCATTTTATACTCCAGAAGAATGAAAAGCTAGGCCTAAAAATGATAAAGTGATGTAACACTCTCAAAAATGTAAAACTAACACTCTCAAGGTCAGCTGTATTCGTATATGCATTGATATGTGTTATGAAAGGCAATCCCTTCAACTGAGGCTGCATGTATTAGTTTCAGAGACGGATTAGTTTTGCAACTACGTAGATTGTTAATAAAAAATTGAAAAATAAAAATTTTTTCCGCAAACGTCAAAAAATGACGACTTTTTCAACCTCAGTTCTCAATGGTGAAGTTTGAGTTCACAGACGTCCTTTTTTTTTTTACTTTTTTGTTCGGCCGTGAGCCTACAAAAAAGTACACTTTTTTGTACTCTGACGTCAATATCAAGAACGTCGGGCGGCGTACAGTTGGGTTCCGAATCCGACATAATGTAATCTGTGAGAAACATTTTATATATTTTAATACAACAAGTCATTTTTAATACTCGGGTACTTACCATAAAGGCACAGTCCTATAATGCGTACATAAGTGCCTTCAAATGTTTCTGACAATTATTTTGTTGAATTGTCAAATTTGTGTTGCCTTGACATCTACAAAACCAGTAAGCAAAGCAATCTAGTTTTACGTTTCTTCACATCTAATCTTTTAGAAATATCATCTTAATTCTATCGTTTGAACACGGTTTGCGGAAAAAATCGCATGTTTTATACGGAGAAAAGCACTTTTTGTGGCTCGACTAAAATTTTTAAAACATTTAGTCTCGCCACAAAAAGTATCACTTTCACTCCTTTTAAAACAATATACTAATTTTCTCCGATCGTGGGAAAAGTGACACTATTTTGACCTGTTTTCTATGCGAAAAGCTCAACATTCCAGAATAGTGGTCAGTTGCTAAGCAATTAGAAAATAACAGTGCGGTAATATTCTAACCGCAATGCTGTAGCGTGCGGTAATGTAACAAATGGATTATTACATTAAAATGAAACAAAGTATGGTTTTAATTTTTATAATTGTTGTTAATATTTACATTTTTTGTATCCTGTAGCTTGACGTTTTAAAACTGCTCTCAGTTTTAGGTACTGGGCAATATTAATATTATTTTTAACAGACAAAGTTGATCGAAGCATGGAATAATGTGCCCACAACGTCGAAGATTTCATTGTTTTAGCCAATTCAGCAACATACGCCATCAGTACATTCTCAGAGAAGGATACACTGTTGTTTTTTCTACAAAAATTCATGAAGCGTTGGTACGCAAGTTCATACTTCTCTCTAGATTTCGCCGGAAGTAAATTAAGTGAAGCCACGTTCGCGGCTTCTACTAGTTCAGGAGCCGTGCAAGATAACAAATAATCACTATCAGTGGTCATGTTTACTAATTCTTTTTTAATTCCTTATAAAATACAACGAATCAAACAAAACCAGCTTTAAAATTATTTTACTTTTGTCATAACAGAGTAATTTCCATGGTTACTATTTCTATATTTCAATATGAACATAGAGAAACCTATTTATACTTACTTGATTACATCTTGGATGAAATATTTTTTAATTAATTAATTTTTTAAATGTAAATCAACGATCGGAGAAAAAATAGTATGTATAATTCGTGGGAAAAGCATATTCCCAAACTCCTGTGTTACCAGACTCGTCGCTACGCTCCTCGTCTGGTAATTATCACAGTCGTTTGGGAATATTATGCTTTTCCCACTAATTATACAATATACTAATTTTTACTAGGATCTATTCTGAAGCCTTTCAAGAAAAGCTCCAAGAAAGGAAAAAAATCTCAGATCTAAAGTTTAACAATTATCACACTTGCAATGTTGGTGTTCAAGCAGCAAAAAATTATTAATTAAGTATTGCATAACTAATTGAAAAATTACGATAACAATGTTTTGCTGGCGGATTATTGTTCATCCACTAATCCAGTAAGTGCATGAATTTTTTCAGTTCTCAATTTTCATATTTGATAGGGTTAAATGATTTCTTAAATTAGACTTGCGCAAGCCAGAGTTCTCCTTTTCGGCCTTATTTTCACCCCATTCGAAGAATATTAACATTGGTTCTACAGTTCCGGTCGATAAAAGTTTCTTTCAGAAAATTTCCTCTCCTTTTCGAATCTTTTTTTAGATATCAAAAATCTCAATTGGTTTTTGAGATATTTGCAAAAAACCAAACAATCTTTTTTTTTTTCAGTAGATTGTTTATAACTTTTACAATTTTTGCGTGCGGAACTTTATTTTTCACAACAATCAGCTAGGTACATGACAGCTTGCTCATATTTTTCCGAGATTGCTGAAAAAAGTTGAACAAAAAAGCACTTGTTGACTAGACTATAATGAAGAAGTGTTAATTTGACACGTCCAAACTCAATCATTATCAATTGTTTACTAATTTTGCGATAACTATGGAGAGAAAAACGAAAAGACCTTCTACTCTACCGTATATAACGGTTTTAGGATACACAGCAAATAAATCTATCTTAATGCAATAATCGTTAGAAATTCATGAAATTTAGAAGAATTGGTGAAGAACTCAACACTTTGGTGTGTTGAAGAGTACCATCAGCTAGGTACATGACACAAAATTCAAACATTGATGAATATGCAATTCTCAGAGAGAAATAATGAAAGAAACGTTCCGAGAAAATCACGAGTTCTGGAAAGGCAACAAATCCTCAAGTTCATAGACGTAGTAGAAAAGGTTCAGTGTGCAACACGTGTCATCCCTTCGTTCGTTTCACGGTGGATATTCCACGCTTGTGTGAATACAGTATTAAATGTTCATTCGATAATTTTTTTCGGGGAACCATGTTTGACGTGAAGAAGACACAGATAATGTTTTTTTTTTAAGATAAGGAGGACCATCTCATATGGAAAAATAATTAAAAGTGTGCAGTTGTAAGCACTAGCAAATAGCAGTTCCAAAGTCCTCCAGAGTGGCGCTAGAATAGCATACCAACTGCTCAGGCGTTAACATCGAACATCTCAATTTTTCGTAACTGTGCGTTCTCAAATGGAGTTTGTGTCTGAGTTTATGTACGTCGGTGGGTATTGAAATTGAATCGGTGATTGTTGAAAGGGTACTAAGTCCAAAAATGAAAGTTTTGAGTAAATTGAAAAAAAATGTTTAAAAGTTAATTATTTCATTTCATTGATACATGCAGTCAGCGTAATAAAAGTAAATGGGTGAGGAATCATTTATCTACAGAGAAATTATTATTATCTCCAATTTCTGTATTTTTTATTATTTTTTTAAAGCAAGGACTTAGTTCCATTCAACAATCAATAAAACAAAATTAAGTAGTTATGATTAAACTAATATACTTTATTGGAGAAATAACAGATAGAAATGAACAATAATTCTTAAAAACATACCAAATGATAAACAAGTACCTACTTATGAAGCAAAAACACGACAAATAATTCATCTTCAACCTCCTGTTCAGAGTTGAATGGAACTAAGTCCGCGACTTAGTACCTTTCAACTCTCCCTGCAATCCAGTACGTACGTATTATTAGTGCTTCCTAGAATGGGACATAATTCCTTTCAACACCAAACGGTCGGGGATATAATTTGGTATAGAAACCCATATCAAATACAATTTCAATGAAAAATGGACTTAGTATCCTTTCAACAATCACCGATTCAATTATTGGAACGATGTTCCTTACGGCAGAGTTGGAGGAGATAGGGATTTCGCTGCGGAACCAAACTGAAAAATATGCGAGACTAAAAGTGTGATGGAAGTAGACTGACAAAAGTCACGCTTTTAGTCAACACAAGTGGATATTGTATACCTTTCTCTTTCTCCCTCTTTCTTTCCGTTCTCTCATCCTTTTTCCTTCTGATCCCACTCCGCCAAGTCAATCGCTAATGCACTATATGTACTCATTAATTCATGTACAAGCAACTCGAAAACGTCAGATGTGAAACATCGAAATAATTGTGTGTAAGTTATATGCATAAAAGAACAGATTACGATAGGAATCAGATATGGCATAATGAAAAGATGAAGCTTCACAAATTTGTTCCATAAAATAATGACTACGTATTGTAGGTTTATATTCAATTATATAGCGTGGCGATACGTTATCCTCTCGTCATATACACTCTTGTGTATAATATTTACATTGCGTTTAAGACCGAGTGGTATAAGTACTGAACCCTGATGGTGTGCCGTATTTCTGGGTTCGAATTCCAGAGGTGACTCCTAGCTTTTATAATTTTTTTATCTACAATCTCGTCTTAGCCCCTTGTAACGTGTAAATTCTCCACTTAACCGCTACTACCGAACTATGCATTCAAATACCGTGATTCCTCGCTATAAAACGCCTGAATGAATGACCTGCGTACAAGAGAGTATGGAGATAGCGTTGGATTTCCACGTGAAACACGTAATATCGGTCCTTTTAGCCAAATAACTATTGCAGAAGAAACATCGTTAATTATTAGAATTATATTCAATATCTATTGAACGTTTATTCAACATAGTAAAGTTATTAAGTATCTGTGGCGTCTGATAGACGGTAAGTTATGAGAAAAAATATAATTATTTTGTATAAATGCATTATCTTGAAAATCTGAATTGATTCCTTATTTCATTTTTCCGCCATTTCATATTTTTTTATTTATCTATATTAAATTATTTATCTTTCAATATTGAAATAATCATCTCACATTTCTTAATTCAAAATATCTTTAATTTATTTGCTTATTTCATTTTCTCAATTTAACACAAGATTTTTGTAGGCTAACGATGGCAAAT
This sequence comes from Cynegetis impunctata, assembly GCA_030704885.1. Lineage (NCBI taxonomy): Eukaryota > Metazoa > Arthropoda > Insecta > Coleoptera > Coccinellidae > Cynegetis > Cynegetis impunctata. Next base: position 332,530 of record JARQZK010002903.1, read on the forward strand.
TTCACGTGGTCAATCTTATGTTCAGTTTAATGTTGGAACATATACTGTCTTTCTAAGCATCTTTGCTTGAGATAAATCTAAATGTTACTTTGAATTGGCCATCGATACCGTACAGATATTCTTGGAACATATTAAGTTTGAGATTGTATGTTGATTTGCCCCGAATTATTTTAGCCACCTTGGCTAGAGCTAAAAGCCACCTTTGGAGATTAGAAAACCACCTTATCTGGAATTTAAAGAACCACGTTATCTGGGGCTAATATCCACATTGGAAACCACTGCTGAACCAGGGCAGAAGTCAAGAGTACAATCCACCTAAAGAATCTCAAACGTCAATGGAAAATTATATATAAAAACAAAAAGATAAGTCTTATGTAAAAGAAAACAGTAAATACCTTCATTTTACTTTGTTATTATTACTGTGAACAAATCAGAACCCTTATATGTTTAACCAATCTCCCTGCTAGCTTGGGCATAAATGACTTTCAAAAAGGAGGTTGGTTACACCCTTCATTCAATTATTAATTATTTCAACTTGGATTAGTATAAGTTATCACTTCTGTCGTGCGCCCCGACACGCACATGTTTCGTTTTCGCAAATTGTGGCCCTTCTATATTATCCGAAGGAACTTCGTTCCTACCTGGTGTCCCATGACACCGTTTTTCTTTTTTTTTTTTTTTTTGAAGAGGTGGGACGTGTGCCCTGTCACACGCGCCCGACCTCCGTACAATTTTGGCTTCGTCAACTTGGACATTTAGCCATCACTTTAATAAATGAGGGGAACCACTTATATCGGACGCATACAAACACCCAGGAATACGGTGGGAATCGAACCCACCAACTCCGTCAACGAAGACGGCATAGCGCTACCTATAACCTCTCAGCCACGGAGCCTCCAATGTATTCTTGTGTATCTTGAAGAGTTTATGATTCTTGAAAACTTAAAATTCAAGATAGCGAGAAGGTTAAGTACTCGATCGAATTACTCAATTCACTTGCAGCTACCGAAATTGAAATGTAAATCGGGCAATAAATTCATGAGAAACCCAGAGAACGGCAATAAATAGACCGCCCATTGGTTTATATACTCCGCGCCAGACCGTAAAATGAAAATGAACCACAATTGTATAGCACCTCTGCAAGATTACCATATTAAGCCGTTTTTCCATTTCCTTTGAAGTGAATTTACGCGCTGCATTTGAAGTTAACGATTTCGTGTTTTGGAATGGATGCTTTTTTAGTAAAAATGAACTCGGAAAATATTTATTTATGTATATATTTTTTAATTATGAGAATTTTTTTTAAATTCATTTATTCGGCATGGATTGAAAATTATCGAATGAGTTCATAAGTTCAACAAGGTGAAAATTCATTCCGGATGTATATGCCTTGTCACATAGAGGTATTTCCCCTTCAAAAAAAAAAAATATATATATATATATCTATATATATAAATATATATATATATATATATATATATATATATATATAGTTGTATGGGTCATTCTACAATAAGAGGTCTCAAGTACATAGAGGATGCGGCCAAGGAAAAAAGTTGGAGTTTTTTTATTTAACACGTATATTACGACTTTAGTTTCTTCTAAGTGCACATTTACGTAAGGGCAAGTGAATTTATACATTTTTGTTTATTTTTTAGGTAGCCAGGAAAAATACATGAGGCAGGGTAAAGACATCAAGACTTTTCCGGTCAAAGGAAAGATTTGATGTGATAAAACTATTATTAAAATTAACTTTTATAAAACATTGTACTATATCTGAATTAGAACATTAACTATCTTTAAATTAGTTTATACAAATATATAATTATCAAAACTATCTCCCCTGGTCATTATGTACTTCCCCTGTTCATATTCTCGCCAGGGAAAATACAGCAGGGGAGAGACGTTTTCTTCATAAACTAAATTTTTTTATTAACGCACGTTAATTTTGGATTCATATTATGTTACACGTTAACTATCACACTATTGTTGAACTCAAACAACGAATGCTAAGTAAATTAAGCAAATTATATAAATAGTACGACTTACCAGTAGAGAGACACGTTCACCCTGCTAAAACAATTGCACCCCAGTGTTGCGTCGCACCAATTAACATAATATAACTATCATTGAACCGCTTCTTTATTTGGTATTACTAAATTGTCGTCAGTGAATGCCATTGAGCGCCATTTGCAGAATGGACGTTTGATATTTGGTTTGTTTCAGCAGATCGGAACTTGCCAGGGTAGATACACAAGAAAAGCGGGACAAAAGTAATGTTTAAAAATTATTAAAACTTAAATAATATTATTGTATTTTTTCTTCATAATACTAGAGTATACTTATTTGAATTTGTGTTAACTATGATTTAACTGGGCAACTACGAAAAAGAAGGTATATAATGTCTACATGTTCAACCAAAAACGTCAAGGGGACAAGCCAGGGTAGAGACTTTTTCATGCTTAAATGAGTAATTTGAGAAAAATGTGCTTCAATTTGGTATTCAATCATGATATAATCGATAAACTACATTAAGATGCTGCGATTTATTGTATAAAATGACAAGATATAAAATATAAAAGGTATTTTATATTGATTGCCGTGCACATTACCTCTTATCGTAGAATGACCCGTATATGAGGTGCCCAAGAGGAAAAACTTTTTTATTCTTGATATTAGGAAAAAATGATATTATTGAGAAAAAATTTTGCTTGTTCAAAAACTCCATAAAATGAAATAAAATTCAAAACCTGCTTGATTTTATATTCAATTTTATGTAAAACCCTATAAATTTCTGCACTGAATTCGGAAATGTTATACTAAACTAGTGAGTGACTTTTGCGATATTCCTAGGTAACTGTCAACTTCGGTGAATAATTTTCAAATTGCCAATCTTTTTCAACTATGCTAACTCTTCAACAAAGAATATATCTTGTGAAGTGCTATGGTATTGGAGCTGTATCGTACAAGTATACACTTAATTCAGTGGCGGCTCGTGAAGTTTTGATTTGAGGAGGCTACAAGAGGTGTTAAAAAATACACCATAGGCAAAAATTTTTAGGATTTCAAGGTCAACCGCCTTATAATTTAAAGAAAATCAAAATTAAACAAGCACCCTAAGCTATTAATTTGTTTTCACTTTCCAGTGTCTACCTTGAGACCTACAACTCCTATTTACAATATTCACAAAAACTCTTTTCAGCCAATTCATCAATTCATCTAATTTTTTTTTCTTTCACAAAATAGGTACCTACCTACTTAACGAATTTGTTAACAGCTGGTGAGAGCAAATAAAAAGTTATTATATATTTTTGAAGATTAGCTGGATTCTGCGATCTTTAACGTTAGCAAAATGATCTATAATATCCTCATAAAATTTTTTGTCTTTCGCCAAAAGTTTTACCAATTCCTTTTCAATAGACAAAAAACTAATATTTTTCAAACGATCCTGGCTCATTGAATTTCGTGAATAAGTTTTAATTCTCTTAAGAGTGGAAAACGAGCGCTCTACGGAAGCCGATGTCACCGGGATAGAAACAATTAGACATAAGAGATTATAAACTTGCGGTAAATCTTGATTCAAATCATTATCAAAAAGGTATTTTATAGTCCCCACATGATTTTCATTTTGCCCCAAAATTTCATTGTCATTATAAACACACAGTTCACTTTTTATGGCCACCTTATCAAAAAAAGTGTATTTTTGACATAAATTTTCCAAAAGGTTATCTGGAAAATTAGCCGAAAATCCGGTTAACAAATTTTTATTGAGTAAGTCGAAGAAATGCAGTTCTTTCAAATCAGAGAACCTTATTTCTATTTGACCCCTAATAGTATCCAAAATTTCATAAAATATTTGCTTATAGTGAAGCTCCATATCTGCGTAACTGAATTTCTTTCATTTTGGGCTAAATTGAGTCGTATCATCAGTAGTTTGAAATACAGAAAATAGTTTTTTAAAATAAACTTCTGCACGAAATTCTGAAATTTTTTCCAAAAGAAACTTGAGCCGATTTCGTGAGTAAATTACATCTCAAAACTTGTGCTGCAAGATTTGAAAAACTATTTCTGTTTGTTCAAAAATTAATTTAGAGATGTTTAAAAAATATATAAATCCCTTATCTTGTAAGTAAGATATTAATCCGCGCGCTGTATTTAAAGTTACTTTATCCGTGAAAAATTCCTCACTTTCAACTAGGTATAGAATTAAACCCTCAAATCCTAAGCGGCCCCGAAGAGAGAGATTTTCACTAGTAAAAAGTAAACACTGCCAATAAAATAATTTATTTTTTACCTGTGATCCGGTTAGGCAAGGATGTCTCTCATAATTCCGTGATTTAAAACCGCGGTTTTGTTTTCTGTTACGCTGCACCAAATTGTTTAATTCAGGGTTAGGTCGCAATGTTTTTATCAAAACTTTATCCTCATAACTAAGTGCACTAAAGTTATGGGATAACAAATATTCCACTAAGTCACCATTGAAATTTTCGAAATTAACTTCAGTAACCAAACTCATTTTAAAACAATACGCGATGTATATAAGTAAACACGTCGGCCATTAGACAATACGATCACACTACGATTTCCAACGAATTCACTCGATGTCACGCGAAATTCTATAGTTGTGATTGGTCGACATTGTATTAGACTGGGTCTCGATCGGTGTTTTTTTCTATTGCAATGAAGTATTCATTCCGAGTATTTGCACCGTTGTTTGCTTTTCTATGGCAGGCATAATGAACGTTGGGAATATACCTTTCCAAGCCTCCGCAGCGTTGCCACAAATCTTGAAATGAATGAAATGCAGTAAATGTAAATACCTTCTATCGTAATTAATAAATTATATTATATAATGTAGGTTGAAAGGAAGGTAGGTGCATAAAATAATATGATTTTGATTAATATGAATATGCTGAATGCTGACTATTCAATATAATATTCTAGTGATACACGGAATATTATTGAGGAGGCTTAGCCTCCTTAGCCTCTTTTGACTAGCCGCCCCTGATATATATATATAAGTATATATATATATATATATATATATATATATATATATATATATATATATATATATATATATATATATATATATATATATATATATATATATATATATATATATAACTTTTTGATAATTATTAGCAATAACAGGCTAGGTGAATCTCAAAAAACTCGATTTTATTTAAAAGTTGACGTTTCGCCACAACATTCGTAGCTTTATCAAAACTTTTGAAATTCTAAATGAAAATTTCATTAAAAAAACACTAAATTTAATAATTACCGACACTATTAAAATATCGACATTTTAACAAAAAAATTTTTTTACAACATGAAGAAATTAAAAACAATAACCTCAGTAAAATTAATAAAAACAGACACATCAAAAAATTTAACAAACTGATATCTAATCAATCACCACAAACAATAGTAGCAACATCACACTCCATAGAAATTAATGATATTAAACAAATACCAATCAATAATATTATAGCTAACATAGAAAAAGGTATTTCAAATTTATATCCTGAAAATCAAAATTCCATTAGACAAAAGGTAGCACAAACTATAAAAACTTACCACAATAAATGCAAAAATGAAAAACAAACATTACATAATAAACAAACTATCAAAAACTTATATCAAACCAAAAAATTCATCAAATCTAATCCACAACTAACAATAACTAAATCAGACAAAGGAAACAAAACAGTTATACTAGAAACTAATACATACAAACAAAAAATTACTGCAATGCTTAGTGATTCATCTACATATAAAAAAATTAAAAAAGGAAAAAGTTTTGATAAAGCTACGAATGTCATGGCGAAACGTCAACTTTTTAATAAAATCGAGTTTTTTGAGATTCACCTAGCCTGTTACTGCTAATAATTATCAAAAAGTTAAAAATAGTTCACAGGCAACAACAATTCATATAAATAATTATATATATATATATATATATATATATATATATATATATATATATATATATATATGAGATAATTAAACTAACGTTTTATCGATCGTCGCCAAATTTGGAACCTCTATGTGTATTATCAAGGAAAAGAAATTTATGTGCTAATCTAGCGCATTCGCCATTTTGAATTTTGTCTAAGGAACAACAAACTAAGGATCCTAAACTAGTAGTTACCTAATACCCGGAAAATTATTCAAAAAATCATAACTAATAAAACGTAGAGTTTGTAGCCTGAGTGCGATACCGTTTTATTTCCATTCATACTTGTTAGAGCTGTGGCAAACCGTATGTATTCGTTACTAAGTAACGAATACTTCATTAGACTCGAAGTAACGATTCGTTACTTTCGAACTAGCATCGTTACTCGTTACTTTCGCATTTTTCCTTTGCGCATGACTTTAAGCATGTATTTGTACTACTGTTCTGTTTATGAATATCATATAAAAAAATTCAAATTTATCTTTGGGTAATAATTATTAAGGTAGATAACCGTGACGTCAGATGTTTAATTTTTATTAGATGTACGAGTGAAAAGATGACCACCACAAGTCACACGAACTTTATTTTACTTTTTTACCTACATATATTACATCAGTTAAACACTCACATATTTGATAATAAAAATTTTTTCAATAAGTATAAAGAAAAACATGAAAAAAAAACAAGACATACCTCTAAAAAAAATTTTAAAATTTAAATCACAAAAAAATTATTATATTCACATACCTTAAAAAAATACCAATTTGCCAGTGTTTGTCGGTATTTTGTCCTCCAATAAACCATCTACCGAGAACAGGATTCTGATTCCGTATTGGAATTATACAATTACTTGGCTTGTAATCGATCCCTCAAAGACTAACAAATAACTAAATGAACATCAATTTTACCCTAATAAAAGTAATCTGCAGAAACCAATTTATGTGAAACTATTTTATTTCAAAATGTTATATAAAATAAGCCTTAAATCTTAGAAGCAATTGAACGAAGAGTTTATATAAAGGGGAGATGAACAATTTGAAAATAATGAGTTTTGAGTCTTGAAATTATTACAAAATAATATCCTTTTTTGATCACTCTGTTGAATAATTTGAAAAAAAAAACCTAAAAAATTCAAAAGCCGTTATTTCAGTAATAATATGCATCAATGGTGTTTCCTACAAATATGCACATGAATTTTATTGTAATTAATAAAATGCAATCAGCTATCTATAACCCTAGCCTACAGGAAAGTGTCCTATAATCCAATAAATCATACTAAGTATAAATAACGACACATAAATATTAACGCAATAAAGAATATGAGCTTAAATCTTTCAAATTATCGTTATATTATACGGAACTACGAATCTTATACGAAAGTAACGATAACGAATGTAACGAAACATACGAAACGTATATACGGTATATCTAAAGTAAACTACTAACGAATCTTATACGAAAGTAACGATAACGAAATACGAATGTAACGAAACATACGAAAGTAACGATAACGTATATACGGTAAAATATACGGAAGTAACGAAAGTAACGAATACTTAGTAACGAATACTCCATCATAAAGTAACGAATACATACGGGTAACAAACTTTTCGTTACTTTTACAGGCCTAATACTTGTAGCGGTAAATATCAAAATGGCCACCTACAAGCTATTTTCTCTTTCGTTTACTTACTTTAAAACGATTTTTCATTCAATTAATAATACATTCCGAAAGAAACTTCGACCTGGTGTTCCATACACCACACGTTATTTTATATTAAAATATAGTTCTAACTATAATTATTATATACTACTTTCTAGATGAATTTGTTCGTCGGCTAGAGAAAATCATATTTACCATGCTTCCTCGGTTATACCGTGATTACCGCTATAGTTTCACCTGTTACCGGCCTGTTTCTCCATTGAATCCATCTCAAGTGAATTAGATACGGCATCTACAAGAATTGCCTAATTTGCATTGTTCGAATATCATCTTCGTTATGGTCTTCCCTTCTGGGGTTCATGCAATTCTTCACAACTTGACGCCATTCTCAAATTGCAGAAGAGAGCAATTCGTTACATGTTTGTACTGAAAAATAGGGCTCATTGCAAACCTTACTTCAAGAAAAATGGAATTTTAACGCTTCCTTCTTTATATTTACTTTAATCTGTGTGCTTGATTCATGAGTATTTTCATGTCGTATCCTTGGTGTCACAGTACGGGTATTCCACCTGATCTTCGGGACATCATGTTCACCTCCCTATTCCTTCTTCTGAATTAACAAAAAAATCTATCGTTTACAATACTAGGAAAATTTACAATCACCTTCCAGATGAACCTTATTACTCTGTAGAGGACTACTTTTCTGAGCACTGATCGATCGATATGACCAAATTGAATAACACAGGCATCAGCTTAGATTGAGAAGGATTTGACACTTTCGGTTCTATTGTGAAGTTTGTATATATTTTGTATGGAACTGTGGTGTGATTTTTATTTCTAGGTATTACATTGTTTAGTTTGTATATTTTTGATTGATGTGTGTTAATTTTTATGTTTTATATTGTTTAGTTCTTATAGTTTTCGCTTTGTAAATAAAGTGTATAATTTTTAAAGACTATAAAGCATATTTTGATTTGATAGTACCACCATTCTTCAAGTCACCGAAAAATTCATTTTTCCAGGGCGTCTTGAACTAAATGAGGTAATAAATTCAGACTATAAATAAATGCGAGAACCCTAATTTACATTTAAAATCGACAAATTTACCTACCCAAATGTCAAAAACAAAGCGACAAATCAAACGTGACATTTCGGTGACGTGCCTTAAAAAAATAGATCGCGACATGAGCAATCCCCGCCCATTGATCACGAGACTTGCATTCAGTTGTTTTGGGGCGGATTCATGTCGTGTCACCACCACGTCCGAAATGAGCCGAAAATAAAAACATCGAGTGGGTCGCTCGGTCACGAAACGAAGCGAACTGTCATGTCAAGGTATACCCCTTTTCGTGTCGGCTGTACCTTTTACGGTATGTCCCTTCAAACCTTCCTTGTGTATCGATAACCGTACAGGGGTGGAATGCGGTTGTTAACTAAAAAAGAACCGCTAACAATTGAATTGTTACTTCCACATCACTGTTACTGTCAGTTTTCAACTTTTTCAAAGCCTCTCTACCAGTTTGTGTCAAAACGTCATAATGGGTTGTAAAATTACTCGATTTCTAACAAAAAATTACTTATTTTTGGCTCAAAAACAATCCGAACCGTTTTCTTATCGATACTCACCTATGTACTCCAACTTATTCAGAAGTTATCGAAGGAAATAACAGACAGATCGACCGACAAATTTTTTCCCCCTCAAATTAGGTTTGCTACAAGTTTTGGGACATTTTAGGCCAAAAATTTTTGAAACGTTACTATTAGTAGGGGAGCCCAAGCGGGGATTTTGGGATTTACTCAAGCGCGGTAGAATAACATATTGGGGAAAACCTTGCACCCTGTTAAGTATCCCCACCATACATGAACCCTTAATATGGGGGCGTTCATCTAGGGCAGCCGATCAGATTAGTAAAAAAAAGTTGATCGTTCGAAAAACTCGAGCGCGTCAGATTAAGGCAAAGTGAGTTAATTACATGCAGAAGAGTATGCATTTAACTAATCTGACGATTTGTACGTGGCATGAGGAAATAGGAGACTCACAAAGATGCAAAAAGAAAACGTCACCTTGACATTTCGAGCACGGTTAAATTTTAATTTCAATTTTGAAGGAAATGGCACAATTTTTTTACATTTTTGAATATCGGCGATGAGTTTTGGTCTCGTACGGTCACCCCTAACATGCAAACCGGCAGATTAACTTACCTACGTTATCAGAGACGATGTGGGGTATATATTAATATCTGACGCGCTCGAGTACTTCAATATAACGATTTTTTTTTTCACATTTTTGAAGATCTGCACACGTTTTTCCCCCCAGTGAAATGGCATACATTGTAACGTTATGAAATACCGTCCAATGGCTAAACCAAATTCTAGCCGAGATCAGTCAGTAAAGCAGATTCTATGATTTCTAGCGTCACTTCAAATAGTAGGAGGGATAATTTGTCAAAGCCGGGACGCTAACTAAACCATCTTTCTTTTTCGACTTGGGAATTCGAGTGAATACGACGTAAGAATTCTATTGTAAAGGCAAATAAATTCTCACCTTATAGTAATTCCGAGTTGATAAAATTTTGTTAAATATCTTTGCGCTAGGAAGCGGTAAGTGTTTCTTCATATTGATTAATGACATTGATTAAATAATTTCAATCATATTTGTGAATTTGTAGTTTAATTTCAATTTTTATTTCAATATTCGTAATAGTCTCCGAAGTTTATATTATGGAACAGTCGAACAATCCTATTACTATATATTCACGTTAATTACCTTTGGACAAAATTTTCTTAGTTCAAATTTTCTTTTTTAACCTTGTTTTTTTTGCGTGTTGTGTTTCTTTGCTCGAAAAAAAAACACTTTCCTTATCTCTTAGTTTTTTTATTTGATTCAAAGAACGTAGTACCGTTTGTAGATAAGATCAAAAAAGATAGGAATCTACGCAGCAAACAAGATTATTGGAGTTTAATTGAACTGAATTTCGATAATGTGAATTTTAGCAAAACGTCAGGAGTTCCAAAAAACTGCAGGAGTCTGAATTTCAAAAAACGTCAGGAGTCTGAGTTCCAAAAAACTGCAGTAGTCTGAATTTCAAAAAACGTCAGGAGTCTGAGTTCCAAAAAAACGTCAGGAGTTTGAGTTTCCAAAAACATCAGGAGTCTGAGTTTCCAAAAACCTCAGGAGTTTCCAAAAACATCAGGAGTCCGAATTTCAATAACTCCAGGAACTTTCAACAACTCCAGGAACTGTTAAAAGTCTCTCAAAACCGTAGGAGTCTGGATTGAAGACCGTTGGAAAACAGATCAGTATACTGACAAGAGCTCAACAAAATTAACTTCATTCATTAACTCTGTTCAGTTTTTTATATTCCGCTTTGTAATCTTTGAACAAAATAGTTAGAGATTTTAGTAAAGTTACTTCGTTTCATTGTCTCGTGTGAATAAATCAGGTAAAGTGTAATCAAATTTCCCAAGCATTTGAACTAGTCGGAGCATTTAATTTTTGTAAAATATCCAAAATTCATTTTTATTGTTTCATTAGGGAAATTAACATTACAACATCATATAACCTTTTTTCCGTTTTAGCATCTAATCTTCACAATCCAAAAGGTCCCCACGACGTTCGAGTGAATCCCCATTTAGCATCTCGGGCTCCCCTACTATATACTTCCCACAAACGTGTAATTATCTATTACAATCAAGTGCACTTGATGAGAGTTTCAATAAAAATTTAATTTCAAATTTTCATCATACTCAGACAATCCGATTCTGTCTATACGAAGACCTATTTTTTTACGTCGGTTTCCCCTGTTCTGCAAGCGTTCTGCCTTTATGCCATTTTTATATCTAAACTAAACAACTTATACGTCATTGTCATCATTTTGCAAGATCGATCGTCTGTCCGCAATTTGCGAAACTCTCGACGTTTCGTTTCTAGGCTTTCATTAAATCGAAAACAGGTATTTCCGGGAACTCGGATGTTGATATACGCCCAATAGAAATGGTAAATGAAGTTTTAATCTAGAGCAACAAGTTTTCCCGATAATCTGACCTCTAGTAAATGGAAATTGATGTTTTGGTAGATTAATATAAAAGAGAATCGAAAAAAGATCAATTTGCTAATTGGAAACATTTTGCCAAATTGACTTGTTGAATATAATTGGATATATAAATTTTTGTTCTGGTGAAAATTGTACTTTGACAGTAATTTTTTTTTTCACAGAATAACGCGTTGGTAGGTGCTAATTTTGTTGTTATTTTTTGTTCTATTTTCGTCTGTATATATTTCTTTGTATTTAAATGAATCAAATTTATTATTATTATTATAAAAGAATGAAAAAAAAAGTTGTCGTTGGAAGAAATTTTCTTTTATATTAATTATTAAATAGCAAACGAAGTTTGTGAGTTTTTGAATGAAAGAAGATAAATGAATTGTTATTGATAATTTCTTTTGAGTTATGGAAATAAACATTTTTACTATTGATTATTAATTAACATATAATATGTTTGGGTTTTTTGTTGTAGATTTTGCTAGAATATTGTTAATTCATAAATTCAATTCATCAAAAAGTAATTCTTACAATGGTTCTGAGTTTTCATCAGGAGAGTTGATATTGAAATCTTCACTTTTGTATTAACAAAAATTCATAACGTTGAATGCAAGTTCATTGAATTCGCGAAGCATCTACTACCTATATTATAGTTGATCATTATAGAAATATTATAAATCAATTTAACTAAGATTACTATCATAAAATATATGTATTCATAAAGGAAAAGTAGATTGTGTCTTGACTACCAGATATAACAAATATTTAAAATCCTATATTCATCGAAGAACTGACTCTAGTATATATAGCAACCCATTGCATCAATACAAACCACTAATTCCTCGACATTTCAGCAATGCAAATTCTTCGTATGTGGCAATAGTCTTTGAATTCAATTTACTTGCAAAGTTAAGATATTTCTGAAATTAATTTGGTAATCATGCAATATCTTTCCAAAATACTCAAGCGCATAGTTAATGCACCATAGTTTATCCGAACAAATGGTCTTCACCGAGAACTCAAAGTTCAGACGCTTTATAAGGTCATAAGTAGATCATTGGAAGCGACTCCATACACATATAAAAGTCGAAGTATCGACTCTCCTGGACAACATCAGGAATGTACGACGACTGAAGAGGACTAAACATTCGGATCTAGCAATGAATCACTAGACCGTTAGTGAAATGTGACGAGTGGTGGTAGATAGTGATTTATTAACCTTAAAAAGCTAAGATTGACATGTCAAATTCATGTTACAAGATGTAATATTTATACAGTTGTAACAATAAAGATGTATGAATAAATAAATATATTTTCATCATAGTAAACGAAGTAAATGTCGTTTTTCATTCTTTGAATTCAAGTATATCAATTTATTTTCCGACATATTGTATAACTTAACGGAGGATTTTCGAGGTTGTTATTTATAGAGTATCCAATTTCCCAATTAACCAAAGTCTTATGGGCGGCATACATTACGGATTTTTCCACCACCTGTATCCGGAAAAAGCTAGCATTGCCCAATTTTTCTTTTTACAGCCCGCCGGGTTCCTATCGGTGAACAGACTTCGCGGGTAAGCAACACGCTCACGTTTATTAATTCGATATCCAGCGATTTTCCGGTAAAGCGATTTTCATCGACAGACGCCGGCGGCGGATATTGACGGGGTGATTTTTCCCCCAGTGGCGGCGTGATAAATTGCTAGACAACTTATTTTTCTAGAATTCTGTATTTATTGGAAAAATTGATAATTTTGTATGAATGTTGAATTTTACATGAGAAACGGCTATTTTACGGATTAACCAGTTCAGATTCTAATGACTCGCTTCCTATAGTCTTCAGTGACATTTGCGGTTTTCGCGATACTTTTTCGTGAAACTGAAGATGCCGTCAACAGAATTTTAATAGCCCTTTTAGTTTTCAAGATACAGGGTATTTTTGAAAATGTTGCATTTTGGGATCCCGTCGTATCGCCGTTATCCTTCATCTTATCGAAAAGGTAATATAACATTCTTATAGATTTATTTCCGTAGAAAGCAGTGATGTGTATAATTTTTGTTACATATTTACTATTTTCGAGTTATAAAACAAACTTATGTTTTTTTAAATGGATATATGATAGTATAAACTTCTCAAAACGCGCAAATAAAGGCCAATTATCTGAAATTAAATGCATAATTTAATAGTAGGCCATGGATATTGTTTACGACAAGAAACAAAAATAAAAGTGCAACCAATATCATCGGTGTTTGGATCGACTTTTGATTTATAAAGGTGTTTATTTTCGTTCTTTTGGTATTATCAATTAATTGATATTAATCAATGTCTTCGAATGATGCAGCGTATGGAAGTTATGAAAAATATGATATGCTGGTATGTTTTATACAGAAAAATGAAAATTCTGAAGAAGCTTCGGAATTATATTTTCTAAAGTAAGTAAGCTATAATGGCTATAAAAATCTAAATTATCATGTAATGCCTGGTCCTGGGTGTTAAATGACGCACAGGTTCATACTATACTTTTGGTCTTTATTTATAGCATTACTGAATATAGGCTTAGCGCTGACCGCTCGGGCAGCGTGACGAGTCTATCTCTCAGTCTTACTTCCTTCCTATCTTAGATTCCCTCTGATTTATATATCAGTGTTTATCAATATATCGACCTTGGCCTCACGTACTTGCAGAGTAAATGTATCGTACTTGCAGTTAGTTTACAAACAATATAAAGTATAAACTATAACATTCTTCATCTACTCATCGCGACACTGACCTACTGATCTACATCCACCACAATCATTTTAATTCTTTTCTTGTTAGATATCCAGAAAGAAGGCCAGCGTTTTTTGGGATATTTGTTAGTTTAAGAGCAAATTTAGTTGAGCACGGATCTTCTCCAGCGTTCTAAAATATACAACAAAGAGAACAGGGAAGGAAAAGAGATAGATACTTTGGGATATATAGAAGCAACACATTTGTCCTTATAGAAAAATAGAGAAGGAAATTGGCGTACCAAAAACTGACAGCATTGCAGAACTTCGAGAGGCAATTCATTTAGCCTTTCGAAATCTGCGAATGAGAACAAAGGTTCTTTTAAACGCTATTTAAAGAATTACAAAAATGTGCCAATTTTGCATCAGAAAAAATGGTCGTCAATTTGAACATAACCTTCAATTTTTTTAATAATGTTATTTATTTGTGTTTGTAATATTGTTACTTTATGCTACAAAACTGTTCACATAAACTTACTGTTAGAAAACAATCTATAGGTATTTTTTAAGTAAAAGATACCTATATGCAAGGTATTCAATTCTTCGTTAGTAATATGTAACTTGGTTTCCTCCTTTTTCCCAAACTCTTTCTTATACTTGCATTTTCCTATACCAAAGAAAGGATCTGAGCCAGTGAATGATGTTCGTGCTCCCTTTTGGGCAAGTATATTTACCTCTTCGTTTCCTTTTAATTCCCGAGTGACCAAGAACCTAGACTGAAAAGATGTTTTTATTCTTTCCCATTTCATTGAGTTTTCTTTGATCCTCTCATATCATCTTTGAATTGATGACTCAGTGCTTTGATACTAGCTCAACTATAAGAATAGATCGCTATGTTGCATATAGTTTCTTTCCAAGCATGATAGCAAAATTTCAATTCTTGCAGCAATAGCTGCTTTGGCATTACCAGATTTTGAGCACAAAAAGTGTAACTGAGTCCTTATTCAGCTAACTCTGCTAAGATTTCTTCGTGTCAGGTTGAATTGGAATTAAGACACAATTTATTTGTTTGCTCATAACTTTGAGTTTCCACTGAAAATTGAGGATCGATATTTTTATCTAGATAACCATGTTACCAGAGCCCACATGGTCGCAGTTCCCGGAAGGCTAACCGAGCCACAACGACCCCAGTCCAAAAAAAAAAAAAAATGTTACCAGGGCCGGATTAACCCTCTCCGGCCCCCTAGGCAAGAACCCTGTCCGGGCCACAGGTCTTTTCAAGTTGATAATAGGATGTAGGTAACTTCCAGATGATCGACTCCAGGTATCCTGTTGCTTCAAAGTCTTATGTGATATTGCAACAAACAATTGGTTACTTTGACTTGATGCTGCAGCATCCCATCACCTGACCCGTTAGTTTTATTTAAATGGTCTTAATGAATAAGTTATAGATAAGTGATAAATGATGATCCAGGTTACATGATGGGTTAGGAAAGAGAAATGAGACGGGATGCGGTTATTTTAAATTTGATCTTGTTAAACGCAATAAAATACAATAAACTAAAGAAAACAGTTTTGTGAAGTATAAATTATAAAAGTCTTCCAAGATATTTATCTTTTTTGTACAGTACAGTAAGTTTTGCTATCTTTTTTAGAAACAAAATCGTTCAAAACATCTTGGAAGTTGACCCTTTCTAATACATCATTTTCAATGGCCATTATAGACAGTGAATTCAAACGGTTCTGATACATTGTTGAACGAAGACAGTTTATTAGTTCTACTACTAGATACTAGATGGTTCTGTATGTATGAAATATTTCATCAATTGACAACATGCGTCGAAAGAAATCAATAATATTGTTGAGGAATTTCATACAAATTTTCAAATAAAATTTTCGTTCGATGAAATTTTTTTTTCTTGGTGCGTGCACGGGCCCCTAGTCGATGCGGGGCCCCTAGGCAGTCGCCTATTCTGCCTAATGGTTAATCCGGCCCTGCATGTTACTTGTGTCTTAGTTGCATTAGAAGCAATTACCCTGAGGTCCCAAATTAGAAATTATATCTAAAACGTCTTCATCGTCTGATAAGTTCAGATAAGTTTTTCTTACCGTTCTTTCTCCCATATAAATTTCACTTTCATTCGAGCGTTTGGAAGTCAACAAAGCACCGAAGATGGGACCACAAATTCCCGAATTTCGATTTCAACGTTTTCTCCCCCCCGATTCGACGAAGATCGACGGAAGTGTCGATTTACTGATTCGGCATCAAATTTCCAATGCTGTATTCCAGTTTCCAGATCGTCTGTTTGCGAAAGCTAAACTTGCCAGTATAATACGATCAGAAATTCTATACGATGAACTTCGCTGCGGAGGGAAAAACAAACTGCTCGCAAAAGATTGAGAGTGTACGATGGGCATTCCCATTTTCCTATAGGCGTCCGAAATTAAGATCGTAGCGCCGGAACGGCTAATATCGGTACTAGAGCATGGGAGATTAGCTGTTTGTTTACATTGGTTGTAATGGTATTTACGTTCATTTCGTTTTGAGTTTTCGAACGTTTATCGTCGTAATTTGTGTTTTTTTTGGACTTTGTATTTTCCTGTGATATATTGTGTTTGGATTGAGGACAATTTTATCTCTGTTCAACAGTAGATAACCTACCTACATCAAGTTGAAATTTACACTGAGTTTTTATCATTGAACATGAAAATCAATAATAAAATAAAGTAGAGGAAGAATAAATTAATTGCTTAGAGAAACTATGTATACCTCATCAAAAGGCTGTATGATAGAACACCTATTTATTTAACAAATAAAAAAACTTTCAAAAGTTTCTAGAAAACATCTCTGACATGTCTACTTTCATTACGAACTGAAGAATTTTTGAGTATAATGGACAAAACTAAGTACTTACCAGCTAAACTGAAAGAAACAACATGAAATAAAAGAAGAATTAACATGAATACTCTGCTGGAATGGTTTGAACGTAATAAGTTATTATATTTTTTGAATTTTCCTGACGTATAACAGCTATCCTAAAAGTACGGTGGACTTCTGAGAGTCTGGTTTTTTTGATAGAATCTCTGTTTTCCTGATTATATAATTGAATATTTTAGTTTTTACCTAGCTATAGAGTCCAGATTTATTTCATATTCTTGATGTTATGATAAACTGTTATTTTGGTTGTGCAAATAAACATCATTTGTTATTATTATTTTAATAGTATCTCTGGTTGTTACATGAAAGAAAATACAATAATCTAGAATCTCTGGATGATGGCCCAGGTTCAGATTCCGATAAAAGTGGAAGATTTTTCGTTGGAATAGCATTGGACTTCAAAAACTCTACGTTTTCGGTTAGCTGAAAATTGCACATCATTAGTTGGTATAATTCTATATGGAAAATCCACAAACTTACTGAATAATTATTCTCAGTAAACTGTAAAGAACAACTCTCTTATGTTCAGACATTTTTTTTCAATCTTCAAGTTATGAATCCACCTTTCTTCTCTCCATCATTTCCTTGTTTCCCAACTTTGTTTGGAATGCAACTTTGAATTGTCCAGCTTTCGGAAAGCTATGTAAGCTATATTCGGTTTTTTTTTGCCCAATATGAACAATATAATACACAACAATAGTGATTCATCACTTCTGAACGTTTGTAAACGATCCAAAATACAATTAAAACTCAACAACTTCTCATATAAAATACACGTAAGCAGATGTAAACAAAGCAATCTATCTCCCATGCTCTAGTAATATTCGACACCGGTAGGGGGCGTATCGCTTATTATGTTTTCCCTATACCAGCGTTTCTTAACCTTTCAGGATTTGCCGCCTTATTTTCAATCATAATTTTCAGCGTGTCCCTCTTCATACAATAAAATGTATACAATAATGATGTATTTTGAGTTTTCCTCTTCAAACCTTACACATTAGAAGTTACGAGTGTGTTAGGGACCCATTTCATAATATTCCCGAAGGGGTCTCATTTTCCGAGGAAGAAACCTTCATAGACTTCACGACAGTGGCGAAACAAAAGACAATTTAGTAATAAATCACTCTTTGAATTCTGGACAGGAGTAGATGATGAGTTTTCTGCACTAAAAACAAGGACATTTCGCATTCTAATACCATTTTCAACATCAGTCATATAATCAATTTTTTTAATATCATTTTCTTTTGGATATGCTCTCATCCACCCTTGAATTTGTGCACAATAAACAAAATTATTAAGTGATTCAAGTGAATAAAATATTGAGAAATATAAGAAAACTTATTTGAATGACAAAGCATAACGAAGAAGAAGAATCTGAAAAACACGTGGATGCGGTTTATTTTATTATTATTATTATTATTATTTTTATCAATCGAATTAACGAACATCTGTATGTTATTTAATGTATGTATGTTTGATTAATTGCATATATTTTTTTATATTTTATATTATGTATTATGTTATGTTGATTGTTTCATGCTCAGTAGGGGTGGGAAAGTTTCTTTGTTTGACACTGTTTAGTTGTATGTGTAGCATTAAATGTTGTAGATGTGCTTTACAAGCTTCAAAATAAAGATTGTTATTATTATTATTATTATTCAAATTATTGTTGGAGTTTACATATACAACAGCATTCTAACCGTCAATTTGTGTTTTTATTTTAGAGTGTAGTTTATTTACTTTCATGTATTGATTCTTTTACTCGTGTACAATAAACAAAGTAATTAAGTATTAAAGTTAATAAAATATTGAAAGATATAAAAAAAACTGAGCTGACACACACAATCTTTTATAACTACGATCATTGAATTTTATATCTACAATCATTAGATTGATGAAATTTTTCATTTATATTCCAAGAAAACAATTTTTTGCAACAATTTATCTGCAACTTCATTTTCCCAACATCGGAGAGGTAGTTTATTACAGGATTAGAAATTCTACCCGACAAATACGGCCTCGAGCGAGGAAATATTTGCAGTAGAATGCTCGAGTTTTCCTCCGGAGAAAACTACGTAGAAAATTTTTCGACTTCGTAATAATTCCCCAACAAGTTTGTGTTTTTTTGCGATTGGTGGAAATGAAGTGGATGACTGAAAAATTAACACATCGATTTATGTCGACTATGAAGTTTTCATTGGCTAAAAGGTTATGAATACGGTTTCCACTTCAGCGATTCGGTTTGCGTGAACCAAAATATTTATTCGCGTTTCAAAGCGAAATATTGCGATTTTCCAATTCCAATTTTCATTGTACGAGTATATAATAGATTATTTGTTAACTTTGTAATCAATTATCCACTTCAAAATCATACAAAATCTATAACAATAAACTGATATTACACTAATATCTATATATCTATATAATAGTAAGGGAGTCCGAGATACTAAATGGGGATTTACTAGAGCATGGTGGGGACCTTTTGGATTGTGAAGATTAGATGCTAAAACAAAAAAAAGTTTATATGATGTATGCAGTGGCGGCTCGTGAGGTTTTGGTTTGAGGAAGCTACAAGAGGTGTTAAGAAATACACCATAGGCGAAAATTTTTAGGATCTCAAGGTCAACCGCCTTATAATTTAAAGAAAATCAAAGTAAAACAAGCACCCTAAGCTATGAATTTGTTTTCACTTTCGAGTGTCTACCTTGAGACCTACAACTCCTATTTACAATATTCACAAAGACTCTTCTCAGCCAATTAATCAATTCATCTATTCATCAAATTTTTTTTTCTTTCACAAAATAGGTGCCTACCTACTTAACGAATTTGTTAACAGCTGGTGAGAGAAAATAAAAAGTTATTATATATTTTTGAAGATTAGCGGGATTCTGCGATCTTTAACGTTAGCAAAATGATCTATAATATCCTCATAAAATTTTTTGTCTTTCGCCAATTCGTTTTCAATAGACAACAAACTAATATTTCTCAAAGGATCTTGGCTCATTGAATTTCTTGAATAAGTTTTAATTCTCTTAAGAGTGGAAAACGAGCGCTCTACGGAAGCCGATGTCACCGGGATAGAAACAATTAGACATAAGAGTTTATAAACTTGGGGTAAATCTTGATTCAAATCATTATCAAAAAGGTATTTAATAGTCAGTCCTCACATGATTTTCATTTTGCCCCAAAATTTCATTGTCATTATAAACAACACACAGTTCACTTTTTATGGCCACCTTATCAAAAAAAGTGTATTTTTGACATAAATTTTCCAAAAGGTTATCTGGAAAATTAGCTGAAAATCCGGTTAACAAATTTTTATTGAGTAAGTCGAAGAAATGCAGTTCTTTCAAATCAGAGAACCTTATTTCTATTTGACCCCTAATAGTATCCAAAATTTAATAAAATATTTGCTTATAGTGAAGCTCCATATCTGCGTAACTGAATTTTGGGCTAAATTGAGTCGTATCATCAGTAGTTTGAAATACAGAAAATAGTTTTTTAAAATAAACTTCTGCTCGAAATTCTGAAATTTTTTCCAAAAGAAACTTGAGCCGATTTCGTGAGTAAATTACATCTGAAAACTTGTGCTGTAAGATTTGAAAAACTATTTCTGTTTGTTCAAAATTTAATTTAAAGATGTTTAAAAAATATATAAATTCCTTATCTTGTAAGTAAGATATTAATCCGCGTGCTGTATTTAAAGTTACTTTATCGGTGAAAAATTCCTCACTTTCAACTAGGTATAGAATTAAATCCTCAAATCCTAAGCGGCCCCAAACAGAGACATTTTCACTAGTAAAAAGTAAACACTGCCAACAAAATAATTTATTTTTTACCTGTGATCCGGTTAGGCAAGGATGTCTCTCATAATTCCGTGAATTAAAACCGCGGTTTTGTTTTCTGTTACGCTGCACCAAATTGATTAATTCAGGGGTAGGTCGCAATGTTTTTATCAAAACTTTATCCTCATAACGTAGTGCACCAAAGTTCTGGGATAACAAATATTCCACTAAGTCACCATTGGAATTTTTGAAATTAACTTCAGTAACCAAACTCATTTTAAAACAATACGCGAGCTATATAAGTAAACACGCCGGCCATTAGACAATACGATCACACTATAATTTCCAACGAATTCACTCGATGTGACGCGAAATTCTATAGTTGTGATTGGTCGACATTGTATAAGACTGGGTCTCGATCGGTGTTGCCATTTACATGTGTTTTGCTTTTCTATTGCAATGAAGTATTCATTCGGAGTATTTGCACCGTTGTTTGCTTTTCTGTGGCAGGCATAATGAACGTTGAGAATATACCTTTCCATGCCTCCGCAGCGTTGCCACAAATCTTGAAATGAATGAAATGCAGTAAATGTAAATACCTTCTATCGTAATTAATAAATTATATTATATAATGTAGGTTGAAAGGAAGGTAGGTGCATAAAATAATATGATTTTGATTAATATGAATATGCTGAATGCTGACTATTCAATATAATATTTTAGTGATACACGGAATATTATTGAGGAGGCTTAGCCTCCTTAGCCTCCATTGACTAGCCGCCCCTGGATGTATGCCATTTCACTGGTAGGGAAATCGTGTGCAGATTTTAAAAAATGTAAAAAAAAGTTAATATTTAAAGTTACTGTACTGTACAATAACAATAAATATCTTGGAAGTTTGGAAGTCGACTTTTTCCAATTTGTACTTCAGAAAACTGTTTTCTTTAGTTTATTGTATTTTATTGCGTTTAACACGATCAAATTGAAAATAACCGCGTCCCGTCTCATTTCTCTTTCCTAACCCATCATGCAACCTGGATCATCATTCATCACTTATCTCTAACCTATTCATTAAGACCATTTCAATAAAGCTAACGAGTCAGGTGATGGGATGCTGCAGCATCAAGTCAAAGTAACCATGTTGTTGCAATATCACATAAGATTTTGAAGTAACAGGATACCTGGAGTCGATCATCTGGAAGTTATTTACATCCTTTTATCAACAAAAAACCTGGGGCTCGGACAGGTTTGTTGCCTAGGGGCCCGGAAAGGGTTAATCTGGCACTGCTGATTTGGGGGTGACTGCAGTATGAAATAAACATCGATTTAGACTACCAATCCAATCCACAATTCTCTCATTAACAGAAGAAAACGCTTGATCGCTTTACGAATTTCCGAATGTCGACCCACAAGGTTCCAGAGAAACTTGCAGAATTGCAAGATCGCCGCCCCCTCGTCAGAGGCGTCTTAGAAGGGCATACTGACGTCACGTATCAAGCGTCCGGCGTCAATTCCTCTATTTCAACTACTAATAGTCGGTTTCCTGAAGGTGTCAAGTATTCGCCGATTCTGCAGAGTGGGATATCGGCAAAACAACGTTTCACGGAAAGCTGAGCCTGAGGAAATTGCACAGTTCGCAGTGCGGTTCCTACCGTAAAGTTCAGACATTTGTCTTAGCTAAATTGAGTAGCTTCGCAATTTCAAGACGAGTAAAAAGTTTCAGATAGTTCTATCTCAGGTCGAGTAAGAAGTCTCAGATGATTGGTATATATTGAAGCGCATATGTACTCTGTACGATTCGAAACTACAATCACATAATTTCGTGGAGTTCAAACGTAACAACTTGATAGTATACATAGAAAAAAATCCATTCAACTCGACTCCATTAGATATGAAAGCGGGTAGTTAGGCTGGGTTCAAGCTTATGTATAAGACATCTGTCCTCAGCAACTAGAATTGATTCTGTGGAGTGTATTTATCTGTGTACTTGTTGCTTATTCTTCATTTATTATTCCATTTTTATCACAGTGATTTATTTTCGCTACGTTTCGTTATTGATTGTATCTTTCTACAGAGGTTAAGAGGAGCAGCATTCAGCTATACTTCGTCTCTTCTTCAGTGCCGGATTTACACTTGCCGGGGCCTGTAGGCTTTCTATTGGTGGGGGCCTACTTATGGGTAGAAAAAACTTGGAGCACTCTTAAATAGTCATGCAGTTTGTTACTATAAGTAGTAAAATTTCGTTCTGGTAATATTTCAAATATTCAAAGTTACAAAATCATTTAAACTGTGGTCAATATTATGAAAAAATTTAATTTTCAGAAATTAAATTAAATGATGGGGGCCTACTTTTTTCGCAAAATGGTGGGAGCCAGTAGGCTCCCGCCTACTCTGTAAATCCGGCACTGCTCTTCTTGGCAATAGAGGCCATCATATATAATATTTCTAAAAGGTGTTTTTTCCCAGAGAGCCTAGATCTTCTTAAATACTCTGCCAAAAATAATAATTCATACACCCTTTCAGAGCTCATATTCCCTGCTTCTGACAATTTTTTAAATCAATAATGATACGAGCGCCTCATCTGTTGTCTGTAGATTCAACTATATCTACAATACCAGTACCTATGAATCTTTTTTGTAACTAACACGAAGCTATGGCATTACTTACATTTTATGCTAGTGTTTTTGATCTATCACTCAAATTAATAAATATCGACGTAGATTCATAATTCTATAAAGCGTTAACGTTTTGAATTCATTATATTGTGCGAAATTTTCGCACGGGTTGGCTACTTTATTATTTATATTTTCATTATATTCAACTTGAATGAAGATAACATTAGATGATCCCATTTTGGTGAACCTGAATGAAGGTTAAGTTAGATTAGGCCGATACAATGAATAGAAATAGAGATTTTAAACCAAATACTATCAAAAATCCAACCACTTTGTCTACCTCGTCGAATATTTAACTGTAAACTCGCCGTTTTACTCATACGTTCTCTAGTATTCACCGAAATACCCTCATATCCATTCGCGACCCTTACGACGAATAAAAACGTAGAAATCACACTCGATCGTCAAGTTTTATGTTCAGAGATAACTTCGATCCGTGTTCCGTCCTATACGAATATCGGAACGCATCACGGATTTAACTACCGTGTTTTTCCCACACTTCTATGCGTGATTCTTCACGGATTGTTCCACTTGACATGTTCGTTTTTATTGTTCTATGCTCATTGTGCATGCTAAGGAAACTTTTGTATCGAAAACTGCGTCAGGTTTTATAGTAGCGAAATTTTTAGCGGACGCTGTAAGATTGGAAATGGCGATATTTTTATAAAGTTACTAACGACTGCAGTATTTGCAGGGGTACTGAACTTTTTATTAGTCGTAAATTGGGCAGATTTCGTTCACGTATCTGTGTTTTTTGGGATAATTAAATGGAATGAGGAGTAAAACAAATAAACTTATATGTCATACTTTGTCGAAGTACAACTTTAAAATAACAAGAAAAACGGTGTCATGGAACACCAGATAGGAACGAAGTTCCTTCGGATAATATAGAAGGACCACAATTTGCGAAAACGAAACATGTGCGTGTCGGGACGCTCGACAGAAGTGATAACTTATACTAATCCAAGTTGAAATAATTAATATTGAAATATGGGACTAAGAGCTCTTACGAGATTGTAAATAGAAAAATTAAAAAAGCCAGGAGTAACCTCTGGGATTCGAACCAGGAAATACGGCATGGCACACAAGGGTTCAGTACATAGACCACTCGGTCGTCAACGCAATGTAAAATTTAGACGCAAGAGTTTATATAATGTATCGCCACGCTATATAATTGAATATATAGGTCAAGCTACAGAGATTTTTTCATGTAAAAGTGTTAGAAGAAAACCAGCTCCGCCATTGTGTGTAAAATAGTTCCACATGATATAGTGATATGTTTTTCACTCGACTTTATTATTTATGTCTTTGTTTTTAACAATTTTATGCAAAAAATCGTTTTTTTTAGTTTTTTGCTTATAAAATTGAAATTATCAGTTTAATCGTGATGGTGTCAATCAGACCCTTAATCTAAGGGAAATTTGGAAAAAACCGTCCAAAATGCAGTTTTTTCAAAAGTTCATAACTCGGTTATTTTTTGAGTTGTAGCGTAGATCCTCCGGCCAGTATTAGCTATTGATATGAACTTCATTTTTGCGAAGATCAGGAACTGTCCGATGCATAGTTTTTGATCTGTGGCCATTTGACTATGTTACTATGCAATTTTCCAGCAGACCTGAATGCGACAGGTATGGTCCGATTTCAATTTACTAAAAAGATTTTGAAAGTAGAATTCTCATAGTTCCAAACGTTCATCTTGGTTTTCCATAAAAACGCTGAGAAATATGTTAAAAATAAAGCTGAACATGACGAAAAACGGCCGAGCGCGTGAGAGTAGTTGAAGAGTGGGGGTAGAGCAGCAGGCAAGGAGAAGTATGACATTCGAAAGCGTCGGCATTTTGAACGTAACAGTAATTTCTAAACGTTGTCAGATAATAATTGTAAACCCCCACTCTTCAACTACGCTCACCCGTTCGGCCGTTTTTTGTCATGTTCAGCTTTATTTTTAACATATTTCTCAGCGTTTTTATGAAAAACCAAGATGAACGTTTTGAACTATGAAAATTCTACTTTCAAAATCATTTTAGTAAATTGAAATCGGACCATACCTGTCGCATTCAGGTCTGATGCTGGAAAATTGCATAGTAACATAATCAAATGGCCACAGATCAAAAACTATGCATCGGACAGTTCCTGATCTTCGCAAAAATGAAGTTCATATCAATAGCGCTAATACTGGCCGGACGATCTACGCTACAACTCAAAAAATAACCGAGTTATGAACTTTTGAAAAAACTGCATTTTGGACGGTTTTTTCCAATTTTCCCTTAGACTAAGGGTCTGATCGAGTCGTCCGACCTCTCATTTTTTTCGTCTTTTCATTTCCTACAATAAGTCTATTGACATCATCACGATTACTCTGATAGTTTCGATTTTTTGCATAAAATTGTTAATAACAAAGACATAAATAATAAAGTCGAGTGAAAAACATATCACTATATCATGTGGAACTATTTTACACACAATGGCGGAGCTGGTTTTCTTCTAACACTTTTTGCACGAAATGCTGACTCTAAATCTCTGTAGCTTGGCCTAATAAACCTACAATAAGTAGTCATTATTTTATGGAACAAATTTGTAAAGCTTTATCTTTTCATTATGCCATATCTCATTCCTATCGTAATCTGTTCTTTCATGCATATAACTTATACAAAATTATTTCGATGTTTCACATCTGACGTTTTCGAGTTGCTTGTACATGAATTCATGAGTACATATAATGCATTGGCGATTGACGTGGCGGATCAAAAAGAGAAGGGATGAGAAAACGGAAAGAAAGAGGAAGAAAGAGAGATGTATACAATATTCGTTTGTGTTAACTAAAAGCGTGACTTTCGTCAGTCTACTTCCGTCACACTTTTAGTCTCGCATATTTTTCAGTTTCATCTCGCAGCGAAATCTCTATCTCCTCCAAGCCTGCCGTATGGAACTTCGTTCCAATAATAACGTTATAATTAATTATGCATAATATTGATAATAATTCAATTGTTCTCTATAACCTTTTTAGTTCATTTTCTTTTGCTTGCTCTCGTCTTTTTTTGAAGTAATTTCGGACTGTTTTAAATTCTCATTAAAAATATGGATATTTTAATTAATTTCAGCCATGAATTGACGAATTTATAAACAATTAGGATTACAATGTAAATGATACTTCGATTCTCGATTTTCACTATATTTTCTCAAACATAGCGACTAAAAAAACCTTCTAATACAGACTAGAAATGAAAAATGCAGCAATCAAGAGAAAAGTGTCTAAATGACGGCGCTTAATCTACGAGTATTGACACATTGCGTCCACTGGAAATAATTCCCGAGTAACACACGGAAAGCGTTATTTTTCCCGAGATTTTCCCCCTTTTCCATTGCCGCCGTAGTATTTCACAATGTAGCCCAAGGCGATTTCCACACATGTTAAACGGTTGAATTTTCGCTTCGAGTGTCGGAACGGGGGACAGAAAGCCACCAGTGTGCGAAGTTTAGATTCTGCTTGAAATATAAATTTGCTAAGCTATTTTCCACATCGAAATTCAATTTATCGAAGTTTTGTTGTTGATCAATATGTTATACTGGGACCTTTCTGGTGGATTGTGTAGCCTTATAAGCTTATATAAACTTCTTGTCGATATAATAAATGCGCCAGCTAGCTCAAGGCTTACTTGAAAGGAAAAACTTGGTTGGTATTCGGTAATGAAAGTCATGGTTAAAACAATGGAATATACTATTTTCTTTTGATCATAAATTCCATGCAAAACAAAATAAATTACTCAAACGAATTTAAAGAAAAAATTAGCTCATTAAAAAATCAAATATAGAAAATACAAACAAGAAAAAAGTAATTTAAACGTTAAAAATAATCATTAATTGAAAAATGTTCTTTTTTAAAATGATCTCAACCTGTTTTCGATCCACCTTTCAAATTTCCAGGGGATGGGGGACACGGCCCCACCTTGACTTTTCCTGCGGACACCATCGGTTGTTTTTATACTCAAGCAAATTTAAAACACACATTTTTTTCGTCCTGAAAGATCCACAAAAAGTAACGAAACACAATGTATAAGAAAAAGTGAAAACTCGAACTAACTCACGTACAGGATATACAATTTCCGCAACAAAGTAAAGTATGTTACTTTATTCGATTTCAGATTGTGGAAATTCCGTAACTTCACATTCACGTGGGAAAACCGAATGCAACTGAACAAACAAGCCAAAAACTAAACGGGAAAGTTAAAGGGCAATTATTCCGGAAATTTTCGGCAATCGATCGTAGTTTCCCAAAGCAGTAATCGAAGTTTTGTTTATTGAAATCGCCAAGTTGGCTCGTATCCTGCCCCACGCCTCATGCATTTTAATGATTCTTCGGGTCATTTTGTCTGTTGGAAAAATGGTAATCGAGCATCTCTGCTATCCGCTAGACCGTGCTGAAATCAAATTATTTCGGACTTTGGAAATATCGATGAACAGGTCTGGCTCCACACTTGATGAAATATTTTCGAATAGTCAAAATAACAACCTATTTATCCTGAGTTTTGCTCGAAATGCGAACAAACATAAAAGTGAAAACTAAGAATGGAAATAAAAATGAAAAAAATGTTAATGGAAATGGGAATAGAAATAGAAATGGAAATGGAAATGGAAATAGAAATGGAATTGAAATTAGAAATGGAAATGGAAATCAAAAGTGAAAATAGAAATGGAAGACTCTGTTTAAGGTTTTGCTCACCTCCACTTTCCCTTCAAATTGATTTGAGGGGTGGAGAATTTCAATGCAAAACAGAACAAAAATGAGGGAAAATTCGATCTGATCACGCTTTTTTCAGTACTTTACTGTCAACAGCTTGTGTTTTGTTTTTTTTGATATAATTTATTATGTTAAGAGAATTTCAATATGAATAATCAGATTATTATATGTAAAATTATTCATCAACAATTCTACTGATATATTTATCAAGTTATTGTTGTATAATTTTGAATATTGGAAAAATTGCTGAAATATTGAATAATTCTTGTGATTGAGTTGGGAAAGAATCTATGAACAAAAACTGATTCAAATTAAATGAAATTAGGCCTAATTGTGAGTAAAAGATTCAATAATATATCATTTTATAAACCAACAAACAAATTGCTTGAAATAAGGTATTTATGATGATGCAATGTCGATTCAATATCTCGTCTATTCCAATAAACAATGTTGACG
Organism: Cynegetis impunctata; assembly: GCA_030704885.1. Lineage (NCBI taxonomy): Eukaryota > Metazoa > Arthropoda > Insecta > Coleoptera > Coccinellidae > Cynegetis > Cynegetis impunctata. Next base: position 361,496 of record JARQZK010002903.1, read on the forward strand.
ACAATTTCCATTTTCCTTATCAGAATATTCGCGGTTTCGTGATTCTGTGAAATAATATATTGGAAAACTTCCCCAATTACCTCGCCGATAACCTCAAATGATGAATGAGTCCCAAAATATAAACCAACTTGCGAAATAATAACCACCGGGTTTGCTTTTCACAAACTTCAACACTTAAGAGCTTTGGGACACCTTCCTATAAATCTTTTTCATTTATCTTATTAATTTGACTCGGTTCGCGGTGAAAATTATTTTCGTAAATGTTATACGAGGAATTTATTTACATTAACGTTCTGTTTGGTGCTTTATTATGGAGTGAGGATGGTTGAATACAGCGTTTCTCAACCTTTCAGGTTTCGCTGCCTTATTTTCCACATACGTATTTTGCCCCCCATACAGTGAAATGTAAACAATAATAATATATTTTGAGTTTTTCAGCTCTAAACTTATACTACAAATTTAAAAGGTAATTTGTTTTTTGTGTGTATGTTTGTACTTTTCTTTAATCACTTAAACAATTTTTTTAATACTAGTTCCTCTTGGATAATGCTACAACCTAAAGAAATGAAAATATTTCATTTTCTTCGTATGGGTGTTTGTACTTTCCTTTCAGCACCCAATCAATTTTTTTAAATAATAATTTCTCCTGGATATGCTTGTGTCCTTACTTCAGTGTGCTCCCCCTCCCCAAGGGGGCCCACAGATTGGAATCGCTGGCTTTAATATATGTTGAATTATCTGTGATTTGACTTATTGGGACTTACCAACTTTGAAAAAATTGATAACATTCAATAATCTGTCAAATTTTCTCGAAAAGAATTTCATGACTTTGTAAATAACATAATTGTCCGGATTGTATATCCCTAAAATAGCCAGCAGTTCTATTCAATTCAATAAATGTATTTATACATTTCAATTTTTGTCCTATTTTAAACCTCTGCGATTGAAAATCAAAATAAGACCATTTTCGATTTTCCATCGTTTCAAATATTTTTGTGGCATATTTTTCATAGTTCTGACGTCATGAAACTCACTTAACAAGTTTTGACAGTTGAACCACTTCACTTCATTCTATGAAGTAGTAATACCATTTCGCATCGTTTGATAAAGTCTGAAATATACAGGATGTACCAGATGAAACTTTTCAGCTGAATATTTCGTTTAATATGAAGAATCGATTTTTATTATTATTTGTTTTGTAGTTGCCATCGCTTTGAAATTTAAAAAGGCCCCATGGGTCATGTGATACAACGTATGAAAGCTCTTAAAACACTAACTCCGAAGTAAAAAAAATCAAACTCAATTCTTTTATATTTTATTTTTAAATTTAAAATTGTTCTTTGAAACCGAAAATTTATCAATATAAATGCTCAAAATGGATATCTTGTTGTTCCTGGCCAACGAAGATCGATGTATTTGTACTAGAGATAACTGTTAACTCCGAAACCATTCTCGATCATGTTTCCAATTTGTTTCGATTGTACTTGTAGCTAATTAGTTATTTTCCAGGTGGAAAACCTTGATTTCTCTCAAAGTGTTATTATTATTATTGAGGTTGCTTCGACGAGCACAGCATTTCAACGCCCACATAAATCCAGTTCAAGATATAATTATCTCGATGCGAAGAGGAAGGACACGGAGCAGAAATATCAGCATCGTTTTGAGCGAACGAACTGGGGTCGATTTTACCTAAAACAAACCTTACGTAAACACATCAGTTATCAATTCCGAAAATTTCTGAATTTTCTCTTTACCGAAACCAGCGATAGAATTTGTTATCTATCCCACTCCTGATGTTTCGAAAATCACGACATGAAAGCGCGCAAAAATTAAACATGTCACGCTTTTCGCCCCTCTTCCTCTACGCTTCATTCCGCGAATATTCTACAGACTCCACATGAAATTAATAGTATGTAGATAATATTTACTTTGTGAGCGAAATTGCCCGCATAACGAAAATCCTTAACCATGTGGAAAACTCGAAAACTGCCGGTGAAAACTCACCCCCTCGCCGCTGCCGCAGGAACGGGTTGCTGTAGCGTCGGTGAATCAAAATGAATTTGGATGGGAGTTGGCGGTACTGAATGAAAATAGAGAAAATAAAAATGGTTTTTGTTCAGCTCCCAGAAAGTTTTCATAGTTGATTATTATGGATTACGAGTGAGGTTTTCCAAGTAGATGCACGTTTTTTCGAAGGAAAAGAGAGTTTCTATGCAGTTTTTGAGCTGTTGTTGTATAAGTTATCATTCGTGAATAAATACGTAGAATTTTCTATTCGTTGAAAGACTCACAAAGCCGATCTGTGGTTCTGCGGCTATGATTTGTCCTATATAGCTTTTAAATTGAAATTTGCTTACTGAAAGTTTCCATTCAAATTTTCGTAACTCATCATCAGGAATTCCTGATAATTGGAAACATCTTTTTCGCATCTGATGTCGATAAACAGATTCTGAATATTTGGACGAATGGAACCGAGTTTTCTCTCACTGTTAGATTCGATGTATGCTCTCGTGTATTCACTGAATTGAGCACAGAGTTATTTGATTTCGAACTCTATGTTTACAAATTAGTAGATCGATTGATCTGCGCCTAGAATTTGTCCTAGATAGCTTTATAAATTGAAATTTGCTCACATTGAGTTCCCATTCAAAGTTTCGTAACTTATCATCAGGAATTTCAAATAATCGTAATCATCTTTTTCGTATCTGATTCTTCACATTCGAAAAAACAATTTTTTTTTGGTGAAATAGATCCCTTACAGTATGGCAACCTGTCATTGTTTCAAGAGTGGAAAAATTTGGTTTTGCCATTTTAACATTTAACCATAAATTATTATTGAGAATGAACTATTCAAAACGAGGTAAAAAAACCAAGGATTCGATGAGAACCGAACCCACGAACGGCGGCGACAGCATGTGAAGTGAGATTAATCTTTCAGTCTTCCGGTTATGCCACATTGATTGTTCTGAAGTACACCTGTGGGACTTCATTCAGCTCCTGCATATTTACAGTGGCAAGCAATTACCATTATCAACACCGTACAGATAACTACCCCCAGGAAATCATTCTGCTCCAATTTTCACTCGAGCATCCCGCGTTCAATGCAAAAACAAGAAAACATCAAACGACTCTCGAATTTGAACGCACCCGATTCCATTATGTAAAATGGCTAACGGCGGAAATTAGTCCGCCTATTTCGGTCATGAATAATATTTCGCAGCTTTATTGTTTCCCTTTTATGTTTTTGTCGGATAACAACAGCGCTTCGTCCGATATTGTTCACTGACTGTCGAACGTTTACCAGAAAATTAAGTCTTTACGTCCCAATTTCGAAATAGATCGGACATTGTTTGTGTGTTATGAAAATTTGAAGGGAATTTAGTCGATAACAAAGTGGACAACGCGAATTCTATGTTAGTTTATAGGCGACTAGGGTTATTCAAATATTGCCTAGTAATTGGCTTCCTTCGTTTCGGAAACAGAGGAATGTCGATGTACAAGGACGACCTGATAATGAAAATACCATTTTTGGAACGAAGTTCCTTACAGCAGGATTGGAGGAGATAGGGTTCTTGCTGCGGGACCAAACTGAAAAATATGCGAAACTAAAAGTGTGACGGAAGTAGACTGACGGAAGTCACGCTTTTAGTTAAAACAAGCGAATATTGTATACCTTTCTCTTTCTCCCTCTTTCTATCCGTTCTCTCATTCTTTCTCTTTCTGATCCCACTCCGCCACGTCAATCGCCAATGCATTATATGTACTCATTAATTCATGTACAACTCGAAACCGTCAGATTGTGAAACATCGAAATAATTTTGTATAAGTTATATGCATAAAAGAACAGATTACGACAGGAATCAGATATGGCATAATGAAAAAATATAGCTTTACAAATTTGTTTCATAAAATAATGACTACGTATTGTAGGTTTATATTCAATTATATAGCGTAGCGATACGTTATATACAGTTATATACACTCTTGCGTCTAATCTTTACATTGCGTTGATGACTGAGTGGTCTAAGTACTGAACCCTGGTGTGCCGTGCCGTATTTCTGGTTTCGAATCCCAGAGGTTACTCCTGGCTCTTTAAATTTTTTTATTTACAATTTCGTAAGAGCTCTTAGCTCCATATTTCGATATTAATTATTTCAACTTGGATTAGTATAAGTTATCACTTCTGTTGTGCGCCCCGACACGCACATGTTTCGTTGTCGCAAATTGTGGTCCTTCTATATTATCCGAAGGATCTTCGTTACTACCTGGAGTCCCATGACACCGTTTTTCTTGTTATATCATATTTATAATGCAAAACATCTAGTTTGCGAGTAATCTACATCTACAATTTGACATTAAATTGTGAAATCTTTGTCAAGCAATAATTCTTTGAGGTTATAAAACAAATTAAAATAGCACGATGCAGAATATGGCGCATAAATTGTATAAACCACCGTCTTTTGATGGATCTATCAAATTTCTCAGAAAATCATAGAAATAATTGCGAATAATTTCCACACCTTCAAGAGGGTTTTAAACCCCCCTAACCCTTAACTAAACATCACTCTGCCTCTTTGACTTATTATCTGTCGGCTTTCAAACGTTCTGGAATTCCTTACAGTTCAATTTCGGCTTTTGAGCGTTTGTCCGCCGCCCCGAACGTCTGGATCGTCCTTTCGAACAATGTGTTCAAGCGTAATGATAAATTATCTGTTTTCCTCTGTAGCAATTTGTGTAGTGCGAAGGGGTGGGTGAAACCCTTACAATTTCAGTCATACACGGATCGGGATATGCGAGGAGACGTGTCCGCTTGAATGAAAATGGTGACGTTCCAGATGAATAGGTGAGGCGAGAAGGTTTTCCCTTGAAGAGGTCGCGTATGCGGGGATGATATCTAGGATGGAAACGTACACTCGCCTTTGGTATTCGAGTGGGCGAGAGGAATTGTTAGTTGTGCGAACGTCTACTGAATGCGAATTACACCTCGGTTTTCAATTAATTTTTTCGCATATGTATCGCTCGAGTGACAGATATGGAATATTATATTATACAGTGTGGAACAGCCAAATGGAATAAATTCGATAACGGATAAATGAGAGCGTGTTGGGAAGAACGCTTGGACATGTCGATTTGTATTTTCAGATGCGCATTTTTTTCAACAAAAAAAAACTATATAGGGTGTGTCATGTGACAGTGGCCGATACCAACTTTCTTATTTTAAATACAGCCCCCTGTATATTATTAGTTTTTTGGATTCTTCAGAAAATTCTAGACATAATTAATGTACAATGTCCCATACCTATCTTCAACTGTTTCGGAAATATTAAGTGTTTTCAGATGTATTACAAACGTTAGAAGACATTTTTATACCAGATTAGCATGTTGCCAAGACGTTCGCGGCGAACATTTTGAACATTTCTCACATTGAAATTAATGTTTTTTCGTTTGTTTACATTATTTGTGAAATAACATAATTTTCTTTTTTTAATGTTAATTTTTGTAATACATCTGAAAACACTCAATATTTCCGAAACAGTTGAAGATAGGTATGGGACATTGTACATGAATTATGTCTAGAATTGCCTGAAAAGAAAGTTGGTATCGGCCACTGTCACATGACACACCCTATATAATTTTTTTTTTTGAAAAAAATGCGCATCTAAAAATACAAATCGACGTGTCTAAGCGTTTTTCCCAACACGCTCTCATTTATTCGTTATCGAATTTATTCCATTTGGCTGTTCCACACTGTATATGTACTACAGTGAACAAGGAAAAATCTTCGATAATTATCCAAACAAATTTCCAAGGGAGCTAGTTATATGTATTTCGCGACGAGAATTCCAGATTCACAATCCAACAGTGAATTATAGAAATTTATTTTACGTAATATAACATGAAACAGTTTTTGGCATGTTTCAAACACAATTCTACTTTGCACGCTGAACATTTCTTACAAATCATAGAACTCATCTGCATGAAAATTTTCTAAATATTCAGTTATTGGGTTCCCAACCCTCCCGGATTGCCCGGATGACTCCGGTAATAATGGTCAACCTCCCGACTTCCCGGGGTGACTAATTTCCCCAGTTTTTTTAAAATTATACGCAACCGCGCTCTACTAATCAAACTTCGATTTTTAATGATTATGATTTTGTGGTAAAAAAACTGTCAAATATTAGAAGCAGAGTATATATAAATTAAAAATAAATAAATGATTGACATTTTCTTCAACCCCCTCCCTACTAAACTCCTTAAAAAAATCTCCCGGGTTGGTCCTTTCGAAAATTGGCAACCTTATTCAGTAGGTAGGTACTCCAAACTTGCTTCCTCAGAACTAAAATAAGATAACACGATTACGTAAGTGCCCAGTGGTCACTTCAGGAGACCCCAACAAAATTAGTAATTTCGAAAGAAAGGAAACATTTACGTTCAATATATTCATGAAAATGCATAAGTAAGATATAAGTAAATAACTTTGGAGCCATTTTTCCACCATTCATAAATGAAAATATTAAATTCACACAGTTTCAGCAGATCCTCTAAGTAGTGTCCAACTTATAGTAAACAAATACACGTTATACGCGCTACGACTTATTTCGGTCTGTCTTCGATGAACACGTCAAATTTTGCTATGTTAGACAACCCACGAAACACACTGGTATACTGAAATAGCCAACGAGCAGTTTTACTCATGACTAACAAACTGTGGCCTTCCTAGCTAACCAGTTGCCCTGAAAGGGTTAATGTTACAAGTATCTCCAAACTTGCCGACCCAAGTTAAACATCGCGGAGTTTCCACCCCCGATATATTTCAATGCTATCGTCAAATTGAAAACAGTTATCACGTCCCTACCCCAACCCTTGACCACACGTTTCTAGCCAAAATTAAAGGTTTTCGTTTGCGATACGATAACAGATATAACGGTTACCTACATCTATTTTCGAATTTAGACCGGGAAAATTTGGTAAATTGGTAATGGGAAATTGCCGTGTAATCAATTTCCCATAATGCTTCAAGGGTTGATTTACACCTGCCGGCTAATGAGTATTGCGAATACGAATTGGATAGTTGAGATGTATACGGTATAATAGTCGGTAGGTACGTTGATTTTGAATGTCGAGTATGCTGTTTTGGAAACTTGTACGAGTCCAAATTATTGCTGCGGTACTCCAAGATGGATGGTGGGGTTGGGAAGTTGATTTAGTATAGTCGTTGTGTTGTAACGTTTCGACTGAGGTCATTAAATGTAACCTTAATTAAAACGTTAAACTGAGACGAAAATTATATTTTAGGAAAAAATCGTGAGATTAGATAACCACTTCCCGGGCGCTTTATATATATATATATATATATATATATATATATATATATATATATATATATATATATATATATATATATATATATATATATATATATATATATATGCTTTATATATATATATATATATATATATATATATATATATATATATATATATATATATATATATATATATATATATATACAGGGTGTTTCTAAATTGATGCGAAAGATTTCAATGAGTGATTCTTTAGCAAAAATTAAGGGGGGTCTATCATATAACTTTTTGTTCAAAACCCTTTTCCCTCCAAGTTATAGCCCTTTGAAATTAGATGAAAAAAATTGTTTTTATTCAATACATCCACTTTGGGAAAATTTGGAAGAATGAAATTTGGCAGATAACTGCTGCTAATAAAATGGTAGTTTTTGAGTGTTTTTGTTACCCTTAAATGTAATCACAAGGGACTGAAAAAAACAACCCCTATAATATTTTGCATCAGAACTTTCTAATGCGCCTATATTTTCCTTTTTAAAAAATATATTCGAAAAGACAGACTCGATCTGCAACTTTTTTATGTCCTAACTTTTAATCATAAAGTTGTTAGTTTGATCACAAAAAAATAAAATAGTGCTCAGACTATTTTCCCATAAATTCACAGAGGTTATCATTTAAAAAAAAAAACAAGTAAGCTGCTGTCAAATGTCAAATAATTTGTTAATTGTTATTAGTAGTACAGTTATTGTTCAATCCGCTCTAATTTGCAATATTCTTCAACTAAATAAAAAAATGCCATTCTTTCAATAAAGTTTTATTTATTTGTGAAAAATGTTTGAAGTCATTATAAAACTGTCTAATTAGAAAAAATCAGGATAATAAAACTATTTGTCATATGACTTCATTTGACAGCAGCTTACTTGTTTTTTTTTAAATAAATGATAACCTCTCTGTGAATTTATGGGAAGAGTCTGAGTACTACTTTATTTTTTTGTGATCAAACTAACAACTTTATGATAAAAAGTCATGATATAAAAAAGTTGCAGATTGAGTCTGTCTTTTCAAATATATTTTTTAAATAGGAAAGTATGAGCGCATTAAAAAGTTCTGATGCAAAATATTATAGGGGTTGTTTTTTTCAGCCCCTTGTGCTAACATTTTAGTGTAACAAAAACACTCAAAAACTGCCATTTTATTATCAGCAGTTATCTGCCAAATTTCATTCCTCTAGTTTTTTCCTAAGTGGATGTATTGAATAAAAACAATTTTTTTTCACCTAATTTCAAAGGGCTGTAACTTGGAGGGAAAAGGGTGTTGAACAAAAAGTTATATGAAAGACCCCCTTTAATTTTTTCTGAAGAATCACCCATTGAAATCTTTCGCATCAGTTCAGAAACACCATGTATATATATATATATATATATATATATATATATATATATATATATATATATATATATATATATAATTATATATATATATATATATATATATATATATATATATAGCTAGGAGAAAACTCGTTGGGTACGCAGCATGCAGGAACTATACTCATATAACACTATTTCCAATATTTCGACAATTTGTATTGTCATCATCAGAGAATGCTACAATATGTCCATGAATTTTTCATTATTTATTAGTTTTATCAAACGAATTAATTTTTTTCGAAAAGTTCTGCATCTTCCAAAACCCAAAATTCAACTATCAGATATTAAATTGTAATCAGTCATATACTATTTGGTTTGTAAAAATAATAGATTTTGATCAAAGCGAAGAAAATACCTTAATTTTGGACCATAACGCAAATTTTTATCGAGAAAGATGTTAAAGATTCAAATATTCAATATTTTTTTTTAATTTTATCTTCCACAATGTTGAAAGTTTAATGCATTACACTCAGTAATTCATAAATTTATTGATATTACTGTCATTTATACCATACTATAAGAAAACACTTTCAAAAATGAAACAATATTGATTATTCGAAATTTATTTTGAATCCTTGATTGCCTTTTTTTCTCAATTTCGATATGGGTACTTTATTCCTGATAAAAAAATATTTTTTTGACAAACCTCGTATACGACTTATTGGAAATCTGATGGTTACATTTTGGGTTCAAGAACATACAGAACTTTTTATAAAGACTATGTTGGATGGAAAAAGATAACTCAATTAACTATTTGGATTTGAAAATAACAAAAGAAGATAACAAACATAATTTTTCAATTTTTCGCAAACCATCACACACTGATAGCGTCATACATAGTACTTCCCTACATCCATTCCAACACAAAATGGCAGCATTCAATAGTATGGTACATCGTTTAGTAAATATTCCACTCTCAAACGCCCATTTTAACATCGAGAAAAATATAATTAAACAAATTGCCGTAAATAATAATCATGATCCCATAATAAGCAAATATTAACATTGCTTATCGTACCGGTAACAATTTAGGAAATCATATAAAAAATAATAAATCCAAAGTTCATAAAGATAATAAAGCAGGAATTTATAAAATTAATTGTGGTGATTGTAATAAGTTTTACATTGGTAGAACTTTCACAAGTTTTCGAACTAGAATTTCAGAACACAAATGTAACTTTGTTAATCAAAAGTCGGATTCACATTATGCAAACCATTTAATCCAAGAAAATCACACATTCAATTTCGATTTTAAAACATTAAATGCTGAAAGTTAATGAAACTTAATTTTTTAGAATCATTACAGAAGAATAAATACAACATTCCGGTCTCATATTGAATAGCCAAATCGATCATACTTCAAGCCCCCTTCTTAATCTTTTCAAAATTACCGAACTACCTGACAAGCAGTTCAGAATGAGTTTTTCCTATTCTAATAATTATTTGTAACCGTCCTTGTATTTACCCTTTCTACACAATTTGTTATCTCTTTATTTCTTGTTTTCGATATAACAGAGAAAATAGTTAGTTTGCCATTAGCATCTGAAGAAGGTGAAGTTCCACCGAAACGTGCATCATGCGTTATGTCTTTTAATAAATGTGTAAATTGTTATCATTAACCATTATTTTAATATATTTATGTCCCGTTGTGTTATTCAGTCTTTGTTGATTCGAAACGTTTTCCAAAAACGATAATTCGTGGGAACCACATGGCCCTTCCTGCCTGCCACATATAAAATGACCCGGAGCATACTCCCATCAGTTTATCACTCCTCAAATCAAATTTACTTCATTATTAACGTCCAAAGCCTCTCAGTCACCAACGTGGCAACGAAATATCGCTGTTTTTATCCAAATTGAAGCACGGCATAACGCGGTAGGGTTGGTTTTCACCCAATAAATATTTCGTCTGGCCGGACGCAGTTATCTGTTTTATCGGCAAGCGGGCGCACGTCATTTTTAGGTGTGTTCTGTGTTTGTTTTGTGTCTCGATGCGACACGGTCTCATGATGCGCGTACGAGACGAAAATAAACAAAGCCGCTTTGTGTGGCTCTTTTGTATTTGTTGTGTTTGTTTGTTCTTACGAATTTATTTTGAATGGTTTACTAAATTCGTATGCGGTGTTTTCGTGACTTGATTAATCGAATCGGTTTTTTCGTCGGTATTGGAATGTAATGAGTGTAATTCGGGTTGAAAAAAATAATGGGTTGTTCGTTCTAACATCCGGTGTACAAATTATTTTGTTGAAAATAGAATGCGTTGGAAGAGGAAGTGGAAAAAAAAATTTGTTTCAAAAAAAATTGAATCTAACGGTGAATTTGTGGTACTTTTTATATTCATCCAAAATATCCCAACTAACATTTTTTGTTTTATAATGGTAAAGGTTACGTTTCGATTACCTATTTTATAAAACCTAAGAACCTATCAATTGTTCGCGAAAAGTTTTCGTTACTCTTATAAAACCCCTATAGCACTTAAATGAAGAATCCTATAAAGGTAACGGTGACTAAATTTTAGTACCATATAAAACTTTCACTTTCCACTTATTTGTAACTAAGACGTTGTCGTTACCTTTATAAAACATAAATAGGTTTTATAGCGGCAAGGAATATATTTTCGTTACCGCTATAAAACCTTAATATTAAAACATCCTCGCCTATAGTGTTTATAAACACCAAAAATAAACCACCCCTTTTAGCTTCATCTCCTTCTACATTGTTTGTTCACAATATGTTCTATTTCAAGTCCTTCTCATTATTATTCTGCTTGTACTTTAAAGTTGACAGCAATGGATTTTCACTTTGATATTATGAAAATGGCATATTAAACAATTAGGTATTATAACAACTTGAATACTTTGGCAACTTTGGTACAAGGACTTAATTTCATTTGGTACGAAAGATTCATCGATTAGTTTTACATTTTACCATTCCTAAAACTGAAGCGCCCCCGTTTTGGGCTCTCTAACAATTTATTTTTATAAAAACCTGAAAATTAAAATTATGTCTCATTTTTCCTTTTTCTGCAAATAAGCTGTCCATCATTACTTAATCCCATATTTTTGAAGAAATACGTCTTCAAGCTTCAGCAATATTGCTTACAATGCAATATTTTTCTTCTTTGTGAAGATATTTATGTCAATTCGAACACAAACATAAAAATGGCCGCCATATAAAAGGACGCCATGTTCGCCATTTCGCTTTTTAAAAACTTATAGTTTTATTTGTGCCTTTAAGTAATAATGAACACCTTAAAAACTTTTATAGAACTTACCTAGGTGTCTTATGGGATTATTACCGAAAAGGTATTTCTAAAAACTGAAAGTAACCGGAAAACCAATTCAAAGCTACCAGTTCTCAAATGTCAAATATCAATTGCATAACCCCACTTTTGAATGTCGTTTTTGTTTATATTAGCTTTAAAAAGAGTGTTATATTAATATATTTTCTTGAGGAAAGTCTGCGTTTCAGTCTGTATCATTATTTTTGGTAAATTCAGTTGTGGGTGATTCATCACCTGGAGGTGTGCTTCGCAAAATATTCTCCCGGGTTTTAGCTCACTTTCTATAAAAGCTGCTACTGTATTTAACCTTTTTCCAATTTTTTCTCTCTTGTGGCATATTTATTTGCTTACAATCAATTATTAAATCAGAGACAATAATCACGATTACTGATTAAACATTAAGAAAACACGGAAAACAATCATCAAACATCTTTACCTCAAAAATATAGTTTCGGCCCCTTCTATGAAAAAGTTTTATGAAGTTCCTATAAGTTTTATGAAATTCTTTAGGTTTTGTACTAGCTGTAGAATATTTATTAAGTGCCTTAAGATTTGTAAAGGTTTTACGAAGTAAGCTATAAAACCCCAAGAGTAAAAGTTTTATAATGAGGTTTTTAAGAACGCTATAAAACCCTTTTAAAAAACTATAAGTAACCAACACCAAAGGTTTTATAGATACGGTAACGGAAACGTTTTGGATGCAATGTTATAAAACTTCAAGTATTTTGGTATTTTCTGGACGTCTTTTAAAACTTGTAACACCAATAGTTTTCTTATGAAACTAAAAAAACTATTATAAAAGCTAAGGTTCCTTATAAACCTCTTATAAATATCCGTTGCCGATTAATAAAACTTTAGGCTCCAAAAAATGTTAGTTGGGATATTAGTATAGATGTTAATATATAGTAGGTATATGATGTATGCGATTTACATAGTAGGTTACAACAATATCGTATTTTTTCCGAAAATAATAGAATATATACGGGCCGTTTTTTTATTTGATCTCACTATTGCTGTTTCGGAAACGGAGGGACCTACAAGCATGGGCGCCGCAAGCCAGTAGGACAGGGTGGGCAAGACACGGCGGCCCCGGGGGCCCCGGGGGTGTCTTCCTGGTTAAACGCCGCTGGTGAAAATTTACTTTTTCAAATTTATTTTTAATGCTAGTTTTAATCAGTTTTTTGTATAAGTATGTTAATACCTGAAAAATAATTAAATTATAATTATTGATTTTTGTTTAAAAAAAACTAAACATGAAAATGTGCCTGCTGGTTAGCTTGGTAATATCTTATCGAGAAATTCATTGTATCAAGAACATAATCAGACAGCATAGCAGAAGAGGACGCCGAAAAGTAGGGGTTTGAGTTGGTGATGCCGCGCCTAGCATCAAAACAGATTAACCGAGAAAATCATCCATCAATGTCATTGGGCGAGTACTATCAAAGAGGAAATTTCTCTCGTCTACTCTACTTCAGTCTACATCGATCTATAGAGGATCGATTTTCAGAAAAAAGGATACAACCTATCTGGCCTTCATCCAAAAACCAAAGTTTTTTAGAAGTACCAGCAGCTATTCAAGACTTCTACGGTGATCTTTTGGATAACTTTCTGTCAGAGGCACAAACCTAGTATGAGATATGAAAGTTATCTGAACTTACTCCTCCAGAAATCGAAAAATTGAAATATATTGACCTGCTTAAATTTTCATTGGGCAATATGCCCCCTGCAACGGAAGCAATCAAAATTGGATTCACTCTTGCAGCCACAACCTGTACCGTTGAGAGGTCCTTTAGCACATTAAGAAGAGTCAAGCCATGGCTAAGATCGACTACGATAGACTTTCCGGACTTATAAATGCAGTAATTAATAAATACGGGCTTCGCCCCAGAAGTATTCAGTTTTTGTTCAAATAATAAGTAACTTGAAAAGAATGTTTATATTTTGAGTTTTTTCTTTGGTTGTGTATTTGTATTGACATGTTTTGGTATTTTATATTTTTTGAAAAATGAATGTATGATTTTGATTTTGTTGTAATTTAACTTGTTTTTCCTCAATCCAGGGGGGGGCAAATGCCAGTCTCCCCCCCCTTTGCCAGCACCCATGCGCCCATAATTTGCATAATGTGAATCCGACTTTTGATTTCACATTATGCAAACCATTTAATCCAAGAAAATCACACATTCAATTTTGACTTCAAAATATTAAATGCTGAAAGTGAGGGATTTAAACTTAATTTTTTAGAATCATTACAGATAAATGAATACAAGCATTCCGGTCTCCTATTGATTATCCAAATCGATCATACTTCAAGCCCCCTTCTCAATCTTTTCAAAATTACCGAACTACCTTGTAACCAACCTCCCTTTTGAAAGTTATTTATGCCCAAGCTAGCAGGGAGATTGGTTAAACATATAAGGGTTCTGATTTTTTCAAAGTAATAATAACAAAGTAAAATGAAGGTATTTACTGTTTTCTTTTACATAAGACTTATCTTTTTGTTTTTATATATAGTTTTCCATCGACGTTTGAGATTCGTTAGGTGGATTGTACTCTTGACTTCTGCCCTGGTTCAGCTGTGGTTTCCAATGTGGATATTAGCCCCAGATAAGGTGGTTCTTTCAATTCCAGATAAGGTGGTTTTCTAATCGCCAAAGGTGGCTTTTAGCTCTAGCCAAGGTGGCTAAAATAATTCGGGGCAAATCAACATACAATCTCAAACATTTAGATTTATCTCAAGCAAAGATGCTTAGAAAGACAGTATATGTTCCAACATTAAACTGAACATAAGATATGACCACGTGAAATTTGCCATCGTTAGCCTACAAAAATCTTGTGTTAAATTGAGAGAATGAAATAAGCACATAAATTAAAGATATTTTAAATTAAGAAATGTGAGATGATTATTTCAATATTGAAAGATAAATAATTTGATATAGATAAATGAAAAAATATGAAATGGCGGAAAAATGAAATAAGGAATCAATTCAGATTTTCAAGATAATGCATTTATACAAAATAATTATATTTCTTCTCATAACTTACCGTCTATCAGACGCCACAGATACTTAATAACTTTACTATGTTGAATAAACGTTCAATAGATATTGAATATAATTCTAATAATTAACGATGTTTCTTCTGCAATAGTTATTTGGCTAAAAGGACCGATATTACGTGTTTCACGTGGAAATCCAACGCTATCTCCATACTCTCTTGTACGCAGGTCATTCATTCAGGCGTTTTATAGCGAGGAATCACGGTATTTGAATGCATAGTTCGGTAGTAGCGGTTAAGTGGAGAATTTACACGTTACAATCTGACTAGCTGTTTAGAATTAGTGTTTCCTATTCTAATAATTATTTGTAACTATCCGTCTATTCACCCTTTCTACACATTTTGTCATCTCTTTATTTCTTGTTTTCGATATAACAGAGAAATATAGTTAGTTTGCCTTTAGCATCTGAAGAACGTGAAGTTTCACCGAAACGTGCGTCATGCGTTATTTCTTTTAATAAATGTGTAAATTGTTATTATTAACCATTGTTTTAATATGTTTATTAATTTACACCATGTATCGGCCCAATCAATCCAAAAAAAAGCGTAATATATTAACTTATGAGTGTTTGTATTCAATCGATCACTTCTATTAGATCTTATACATATAAAACCTGGCCACCCCTGATAGATGCAATGATTATAGAGGTATACTATTTACCTCTACAGAAGAACCTTAATAACATCAAAAAACTTCGGGAAATTACTGTCCAATTTTTACCTCTCAGCGATCACTAGTAATCAATTATGTTTATTAGTGAAAACGAAGGCTATCTTTGATGGAAATCTATTTTTCATCAGAGGCCGATATAAAGTTCGCGATAAATCCCGAGGGACAGTCCTCAGTTGATGTCCCGAGAACTCATCGAACTTACGTAATCCTCGGTGGACAAAAAATTATAGGATTTTTTTTCGGTCGTCCTTGAGCTTCTCCGAGATAAGGGCGTCTTTTTCGGCACTTTCAATAAGCTAGTCAACTTTGACGTGAATTTTTTAAATCTGCCCCAGCCTCTAACTTTCGAGTTTGAGTGAGTTATTATGCCATTCGGGCAAGGTTAATGAGAACCGTCAAATGAGAGTAGGGAGGCTGAGTAATAGCCGGGACGGTTGGAATTTATTTTGGATATGGTCGTAGTGGGCCTATAGCGGAACGTTTTCACGGTATAACATACACATATATACATGTACTCATTCCAAGTTGGGAATCCAGAAACTAATGTTGCAATTATAATGTCAAGTTGTTATTTTAGGGGATTGTGAGAAACTGAGATGAAAGGTTTGCTCTGAGCTTCGTTATGTGTACTTAGTATACCACTATCTCCAGAGAATTTTCACAGGCAAAAGAATTATTGCAAGGCCGATACCATATAACAATACCAGTTTTTTATTTTTTATTTTTTAAAATATTTTGCCCTTATTGAATGTACAATAATTGTACGAATTATTTGTACAACCTTAAATGTCACAAGGCGTTGTTGAGCTTAAGCTACTCCTACTTAACCCTACGAAGATAAATAGGTTTAACATAAATGGAAAAGAAAACGGTGTCATGGGACTTCAGGTAGGAACAAGTTCCTTCAAATAATACAGAAGGACCACAATTTCCGAAAAAGAAACGTGTGCGTGTCGGGGCGCAAGACATAAGTGATAACTTATACTAATCTAAGTTGAAATTATTAATATTGAAATGTGGAGCTAATAGCTCTTACGAGATTGTAAATAAAAAAATTAAAAAGCAAGGAGTAACCTCTGGGATTCGAACCCAGAAATACGGCACACTAGGGCTCAGTACTTAGACCACTCGGTCGTCAACGCAATGTAAAAATTAGACGCAAGAGTGTATATAACGAGAGGATAACGTATCGCCACGCTATATAATTGAATATAAACCTACAATACTTAGTCATTATTTTATGGAACGAATTTAAAAAGCTATCTCTTTTCATTTTCATTATGCCACATCTGATTCCTGTCGTAATATGCTCCATTGTATTGTTGAATAGCTATTGTTCTGCATTTTTAAGTAAGAGAGTTTGGTCTTGGTGGGTGGATGTGGGTGGCAAAAACTTCTCTCTTTTTCTAAAACATTTTATGACATATCTAAACTGGAGGTTGTGTTGCATGACTTCAAGTGTATATTATGTGTGACAATGATGAGGACATCTCTGGAATATTCAATATATATATATATATATATATATATATATATATATATATATATATATATATATATATATATATATATATATATATATATATTATCGTGTGTATAGTATTATAAAATCATATGTGTACTCATGGAAAACATTGCCCAAAGTTGACGTTTCGAAACCCTCACGTATTCTAAATAAAATTAAGCACTTATACAAACACATCACGGTTGCATTTACAATGCTATAATATACTCTAGTCCCATTATATCCGCACGTAGGTACATCTAAAAAAAGGAAAACAAACCGCATCGCATACGCTTTTGCATATCCGGACAACAGCAGACGTTTCCTTTTTCCCAGTTCCGTATAAACCACGTGCCGGTTTTTCAATAATACAAACATAGAAGTCCAGTTGATTTATAAGAGTCATCTATGCGGAAAAGCTCGGCCCAGGTGTTTGTACCCTATTTAATGTACAGCTCAGGATCGAGGGAACTATCGTAAAAGTTTTTCCTTTATATATATATATATATATATATATATATATATATTAATTTATATATATATATTTATATATATATATATATATATATATATATAATTATTTTTTCGAATTGTTGTTGCCTGTGAACTAATTCTAATCTCTTGAAAATTATTAGCAATAACAGGCTTGTTGAAACTTAAAAAACTCGATTTTATTAAAAAGTGACGTTTCGCCACGACATTCGTGGCTTTATCAAAACTTTTGATAAAAGCCACGAATGTCGTGGCGAAACGTCACTTTTTAATAAAATCGAGTTTTTTAAGATTCAACAAGCCTGTTATTGCTAATAATTTTCAAGAGATTATTATATATATATATAGTATATTATATATAAAATATATTTAAATATAATATATATATATATATATATATATATATATATATATATATATATATATATATATATATATATATATATATATATATATATATATATATATATATATATGTATAAAATAATAAATTTATTCGTTTCCAAAGTTATTGAGGTACAATAAAATGAAAATATGTCATCACAAAATAATTTCAGGAATCTACACAAATTGAAGAGCAGTAGTCATAGAATTCATCAATAGTCCAAGGTTCACATTCCATTATAAAAATTTTTATCTTATTTTTGAAATGTTTGATATCTGATAAGGTACAGTATGCTCTAGGCAATCTTTTGTAGAGCTTTAGGCACATGAATTCAACCTGGTTTTGGGTTGAGGAGAGACGACATTTTGGCAGAAAATAACAATCCATCCTCCTAGTATTATTATGAATTACGTATTTCTTAAACAATGCTCGATGCTGTTGCACGAACATTATACATTTATATATGTAAAGACCAATTAATGTCATAAAACCATGTTTTCTGAAAACACCACGACAGTTTGTTTTACTCTTCAGGTGAAAGATTGTCCTGATAGCCCACTTCTGATCCACAAAAATTCTATTGGAGAAACTACCCAGAAAATAATCTCATAGGTAATTTAAGATTCAAAATTTGCTGAATATATCAGCTTCAGTACAAGTTCAGTTAACTTATCTCTCGGAACATTCAATGAATATATCACTGAATGTAGGCGCTTACTAAGAGATGTACATTGAGTATCCCATCTCATGTTATGGTCAATATATATATACCAAGAAATTTAGCAGAAGAACACACAGTTATTTATCTATCTTTCGTTAATAATCTATCTGGTAATATTCTATTTGAACGATAAGTCTGATAAAACAAAGCTTTAGTTTTATCCATGTTAAGCTTTATTTGGTTTCGTCACACCATTTCATCACATCTGCTAAATGGGCTTGAGCTGAGACTGCGGCTGCCCGGACATACCTTCCTGATACTGTGAAGTTTGAATCGTCTGCATACAGAAAAACATCCAACAAGCCCAGGAAATTTGGAAGATCATTTACATATACAATAAAAAGAATTGCACCCAAGATACTTCCCTGCGGGACCCCAGTTTTCACCTTCTTATCTTCGGAAACGCAAATCTCACCATTCCTGTCTATATTATATATATTATTATATATATTATTTATTATTATATATGAAGAAGGAAAGTCTTTGTGGGTTTGCCCAGCCTTTTTTTATAACCACCTACTTCCGCCCACTCATGGTTGTAGTGATAGATAGGTAAATGGTCAGCATTTCTAAGTAAGGGAGTTTGGTCTTGGTGGGTGGAAGAGGGTGGTTGTGGGTGGCAAAAAGTTCTGTTGGAAAATTTCATTCTTTTTCTAACACATTGTATGACTTATCTAAACTAAAGGTTGTGTTGCATGGCGTGAAGGGTATATTTGTCTGACAATGACGAGGATTTCTCTGGAATATTACAGAATTTTCCAGATTGTATTTCAATGTAATTGTGTGTTCTACAATGTTTTAAAGCTAGAAATTTCGAATCTTCAAGGTATACAAGCCAAAGTTCGTTGTTTTTTTGTCAGTCAAGTGTAAGCTATGGTCAACAGATCATCAACAAGTGAAGTGCTAAACTGCAAGGATGTTCTGTCTGTTTTATGAGTCGTGGCTGTCGTTTCAGTCCTGTCGGACACAGTTTAAGGCCTGTCTTTCATTCTGAAAACATCTGGTGTGCAAAATTGAACTTCGTATCAAAAATAAGTTCCGAGTCCAACCCTTTTCCATTGAATTCACGTGGTCGGAGACATGTGTCCGCCGGTGTTCTCGTTTGAAGTTCCGCGGTAATTACAAAACTGGGTTGTATTTCGGACACCCGTTATTTGCCTCGGGTGTCGCTCGAAAGAATGTTAGTGTTTTATGCTGATTCAAAATGTCAGGGTTCACTTATTGATAAACTACACGCGGAAAATACTGACGGACATGAAAAACATAAATAAAAGAGTTAGTTTCAACTCGACTAACAAAAGAACTGCGACATGATGAAATCTGACGTTGCCTAATTAGATACGTCAGTTTATTCTGTTTTTGTATTTGTAGTATATAATTTATAAATGAAGTATTCGATAATTTAGTATTAGCTTATAATCTATATTTGAAATTGGTTTCTTAAGATGAATTTCTTCACACCTAGAAAATACTATAGTCGAAAATGTATATTCCATCGAAAAGAAACACTGTAGATAGTTGAAAAACAAAAAATAGAACACGAAATAAGAACAACAATACAATGGATGACACAAATTATGTTTCAAAGGACAAGAATACCAATACGATCAGAACCAGAATGTACCCTTGTGGTACTCCCCAATTTGCAACTTGAACTATAGTGAAAAATAGGTGTGTCAATAATAAGTTCACAATTTCCTTTGATTATATCTTTTTAGTTCAGAAAACTATTTGAATTAATTCTCTGAGAAAAAAAATCCTAAAATCTACCAGAAGAATACTCAGGACTCTTTTAGGTCAGTGCAATAATTAGCCGTTTTTGTATTCTGAGCAACATGTGATTCTTAAGTATTTTTCGAAAGTTCATTTTATAAAAGAATTGAATCTAAAAATAGCAAAAATCTAAATAATGATATTAAGACCTAGGTATATAATAATAATTATGGAAAATTTGTTATTATTCTGCTTTTTCTGTTTAGAAGTTACAAAAAATTTTGATTTCAATCGTAAAATGTCGTTAAAACAAAGAAGATTTTGCCTATAATAAAGAAATATACAAACAAACCTATGAACTATAATGAAATAGCATGAGCACTAGGTGCAAGTTCATATACACTATACTTTTTCTTCGACTATTACATTATTATAGCGAAATTCTTCTAGCCATCTGATATTCTATCAAGGATTGCACTAAGTTTTGAATATTTTGCAGTCTTGAGTTCTGTTAATATTCAGCATGGTCCTCAACATGGAATAAAGTGCCCATTAAGTGGAGGACTTCAATTTTTGAGATAATTCATTGAAATATGCAAGTTATAGAGTTTCTGAATTCGACGCGGTAGCCTTTTTCCTCTGCCAATCTGTGAAGGATTTGCAGCCTTTCATGTATTTGTTTTTTGATATTGCTGGGATTGAATTGACACATGCCTGTTTTGCGACCTCAGCAAATTCTAGGCAAATAAGTTCTAAATTATTTTTGCTGCTCAACATTTGATGCAATTTCAAAAATTCAACTGAGGAGAGCTGTTAATATCCTTGCTTGAATTTTGACATTCCATGGGAGATTTGATAAATTGTATGACAAAACAATGACTTTGTTGTGTCTTCAGGTAAGGAAAATAAATTGAAGGTATACAATGTACCTGAATGTCAATGTACCAAAAATAAGACAACGAAAAAGCCCATACCAACTTTATAAAAGTAAATAAAGTACTGTGTAGCAAATATCTGACATAAGCTCTCAAACTTCGTCTGACAAAATTTTATGTACACAGTGCGCTTTATTATGGAGTGGAATCATGGAGTGCAGATGTGCTAAGAAGACTCAACTCTTTCGAAATGAACATTTCAAGAACTTCTTGGGAAGATCGAATTACAAACATCGAAGTCCTCAGAAGAATTGGTAATGAAAGGGATGTTGAGCTGACGGTTAAGGGAAGAAAATTGAAGTATCAGGAGGACATCATGCGTGACGAAAAGTACAACATCTTACGTTTAATAATTCAAGAGAAAATAGAAGCCAAAAGAAGAGTGGGATAAAGACGAATTTCATGGCTGAAAAATCTGAGAGAGTGGTTCGGATGCAGTTCAAGACAACTTTTCAGAGCAACTACCTCAAAAGTCAAAATAACGATGACGATTTCCAACCTTCGTCGCGGAGATACCACTTGAAGAAGAAGAAGAATGTACCTTATTGTTTAAACAAACAAGAAATAGCCGTCTTGTGTTATGGTCGTAAAAACATTTGTGTGTCATTGAAATGCGTCAAAATGTATGTATCTATAAGAAAAATTGAACTTCAACACTTTTTAAACATTCTGCGCCCATTTACTCTTGTACAACGCAGCCAGCGAAAAAATTAGATGCCACTTTGTCTATTAATGAACCGAAAATATTCAATTCTTTCTTTATTTTTGAACAACGTGTCATTTCTGTTAATTTAACGTCACAATTGAATTCTGCACACGAATAGACCAATCAGATTACACCCACGGATCTGGAAATTTAATTGATAATCTAATTGAATTCGACCGGAATTCGAATTCAATTATGTATAAGATAGTGGCATGGTCAGTGCGGCAAGAAACTCTAATGTTTCCACCCATGCAGCGTGATAAGATCTTCATCAAAGAAAAGGGACTACCCGGAGATAGATTTCCTCTAATATTCCGCATAGTCCAGCAAATTAAAATGATGTCGGTCCGAAAACGTTAAACTAGAATTTATATTTTATGGCCAGTGGATAAATATGACTACCGGATAATATATGTGGTATGGATTTAATTGATTCGAGCATAATATACAGTTTTCGATTCGATATTCACTGAATGGGCAAATAGATAATAATTTCCGAGATATTTAGTCGAGTAAACTGATTTTTTTATAGAAGATTTTACATAGGTAAATCCAGATACAGAGTAATAAGGTCTATCAAGAAAATAAGATTTTGTTCGTTTCCGAAAATTGGACAAGGAAGTTATAGATTTTAATTCCCCTGGTAGGTGATAGTAAATTTTTTTAGCATTGTAAATGATGGACTTTTTTGTTAATTCAGAGGAAGGAGTAGGGAGGTGAACATGATGTCCCGAAGATCTGGTGGAATACCCGTGCTGTGACACCAAGGGTACGGCATGAAAATACTCATGAATCAAGCACACGGATTCAGGTAAATATAAAGAAGAAAGCTTTGAAATTCCATTTTTCTTGAATCGTTTGCGATGAGACCTATTTTTCAGAACGTACATGTAACGAATTGCTCTCTTCTGCAATTTGAGAATGGTGTCAAGTTGTGAAGAAATACATGAACCCCAGAAGGGAAGACCATAACGAAGATGAGATTCGAGCAATGCAAAATAGGCAATTCTTGTAGATGCCGTATCTAATTCACTTGAGATGGATTGAATGGATCAAAATCAATATCGTGTATATATATATATATATATATATATATAATTACATATAATATATTCATATATATATATATATATATATATATATATATATATATATATATATATATATATATATATATATATAATATATAATATTATATAAAGCTAATATTGAAGTTTCGCTTATCACTTGGTGAAACATGAATTAAATACTGATATTTAAAATAAAAACACTTGGCTTTAAGTTTCAAGCAAATATATTGAATAAAAATTAACAATTACAATTAGTCAACTAGTTTTCGGGTTATGGGCCCATTATCAAAGACTGAACAGAAAAATAGCTTAACAAGCTTATTTATTAATATTGATTGTAGTAGAGGGGAAATTTTGTATTCAACTTGTTCATTTTACGATGGGGTAATTCCTCTTAATTTGGCACTACTAATTTCTAAAATTTCCAACAGGTCAAGACGTTTTGCCCTTTTTACCTGGGTGGAGGCATATCGTTTTCTCGAAGTCGATGAAATGGTTAAATTTTA
This sequence comes from Cynegetis impunctata, assembly GCA_030704885.1. NCBI lineage: Eukaryota > Metazoa > Arthropoda > Insecta > Coleoptera > Coccinellidae > Cynegetis > Cynegetis impunctata. Next base: position 385,269 of record JARQZK010002903.1, read on the forward strand.
TACAATGATCTGAAGAAGCCAGTGGTGTTTTTGATTAAACAAATTGACTTTTTATGTTTCTTCTACGCGAGTGTTGATTTTTCTTGCCTGTTTTGTCGGCGATATAAAATGATGGGGCATTCATTACAAAGATTTTGTACAACACCACTGTTTTCTACCAATATTGTTCCTATCCTTGTTATTGACTAAAAGAGTGACTTTTTAAATTACGTTTATTTGTACATATGCTTTTTAATACGGCGTTTTGTGATAATCTGTTTGATGATTTATTACTAAATTCCTGGATATAGTTTATTAACATGATATTTTTTGTTCGCGTTTTTATGACTGGGTGAGGGATAAATTGAATTTAGAATATTCTTATGTCGTTTTTTCTTTATCATTTGATCAATCAAGATGTCTTTATAGCCGTTATTTATTGCTATAATTTTAAAATATTAACTTCTTTTGTAAAATTTCTTCAGTAAAGAGTAAATGGCAAAAAGTCCTATGTATGAAATGAGTGAAATGCAGCTCAATTAATTTATTGGTTTGAACTGCTGTCCATTGTGTATTGGGCGGTATCCTGTAAAAGTAGGTTTTCTGTAGATATTAAATGTAAGAGCATGTTCTTTTTCTAGTTATTTGGATAATCTAAAAAGTTAAGGGAATGTTGTTCATTTTCTATTTCTTTTGTGAATTGAATTGAAGGGTGAAAAAGAGTTAATGTATTTGAGAAAATTATCTAAACTGTCCTATCCGTCCCACACCAGATATAACAAAAAACAATGTCATCAACAATAAACGCCGCCATAATAAAACATGTACTAATCAGGCTGTTTGTAGATTCAAAGATTTTATGTCTACTCAAGTCAGACATAAAGGCATTTCACTGAGAGAAGAGGTGATAACGGTGAAGCCCAATGGAAAACCATCTGACTGTTGATAAACTATGCCATTAAATTCAAAATAACTTTGTTTTAGACATAGAGTCGATGCCGAAATCATTTCCTGAACTATTTCGGGTGATATATTACTATTTGAATTCAAATCCCTTCTAATGATATTTTTCAATTCATTGTTCGGAATAGAAGGAAATAAATTTATTACGTCAAAAGAGATTAATTTTGCATTGAGTGGAATCTTGAGATTCCACTCTATTTTACTCTTTAGTAATATTTTTAGGGGTGTTTGTTCTTGGGTTTGGTAGGTTCTTTTAACAAATCAAAATATTTTCAACGTTCACAATCTTTATTCATTTTAACGTTTGATTGCGTTCATCAGGAGAAGTTTTAATCTAAAAAACCAAACAGATGCAAAACTGTAATTACATGCTAGTTATGGAAATATACAGTAGTTCTTCTTTGTTTACTTATATGATAAAAGAATACCCAAACTATTAATATTGAAAGCCCCAAAAGTGTGAAAAGCACTTCGAAGAATAGGAAAAATTCGTACAAACACTTGTAAAATGTTTCGTTTCGAATTCTACACTTGTTCTCAAGAATTTTTTGGTTGTTTTAAATGTGCGAAGCACTAGAAGAATGATAAAACTGTAGAGATACAATATGGATTATGTCACACTATCAAGACTTTTAATATTAATTGTTTGTGTATTAGATATTTATCATAAAGACAGAAAACTACCTCCTTTCCATAACAAGCATTACAATTATAATGTAAATATATATATATATATATATATATATATATATATATATATATATATATATATATATATATATATATATATATATATATAAAAATGCTATGAAATTATCGGGAGGCGGTCTGTAGGGGAAAATAAAACTCTTACGTTCTCTCAGTTAGTCTTCGAATGGTGACATGTTTCTCGGTGAATTTGTGGAATTCTGGACTCTCCTTGTCTATAAATTTTATATCTGAAACAAAAATAAAGAGAAAGAAACTTGATTAGTAAATGCAAGAAAAGACAAATAGCTTGAAAAATTAATTCAATGAATTAGTAAGATCCTGAAAAAAGAAAAGATAAGATTTAGTAAAAATAATAAGTGGAAAAATGTGAAAAATAACAATTATACACATTAATACCACGCGTTTTCGGTGGCTTGGCTATCTCTAACCGTTCTCAGGGTAAAACTGATTATCAGGTTTGGATTGATCATTCTATTATACTTACCCTGCATCTAGGTTCTGCCGTGTTGGGCGTCTCTACCACATTGGCGGAGGGAGGGAGCTTGAGCAACCACTGATACGCGACCAGGATTGTTCGCCACGCGTTGCCACTTCACACACTGGGTTTTACTTGAAAACTTCATGGTTCTGTTGGATTGAAAGCAGCTTCCTTGAACTTCGTTTTCGCCAGTGTCATGTTCCCGGTGGATAATCCCTTTAAGCATCGTTCCACTTTTAATGTTGATTCGATGTTTTGTCCATTGCGTGATCGGCATTCCCGATCCGATGTTTCGGCTCTTGTGTGTGTATTGATGATTCTCCGACTCCTGACCATATAAGAACGGTCATCTCCGTTTCACCGAAGGTATGAATCTCCACATCCAGGGCACCATACGGTATCGCAATTTATTGTCCGGGGGTCCACTCTGGTTTAGTTTACGTTCTCGCTTAAAACTCAATATTTCGTCACTCAATTTTGTGACTGTCATCAGGAGTACACTGAATGAAATAAAAATTACATACATATCAAACATATTACAAGGAACACATAAAAAACCTACAGTTGGTAGAGCCGGGACATCACAGTATGTGTGGATCACACAGTGGGCAACGCACGACTGAGTGATAATATTGTATCGGGTCACTCTAGTAATCTATATACATTATTAGTTAAAATTTATTTTTGGATGGAGTTATTTTACCATGCTTCTATAAATCCCACAATAATATGTTACTGAGTTTTGGCCGGTATCCGATTTGTAATAATACATTTTTTTGTTTTTGTATAATATGAGCCATTTCTAGGAAAAGGTCTTGTTTTGTAATTATTATGTTGATCAATAATTTTTTACGTTGTCAAAAATCGAAGAATATGTCCAAGTGTTAGTCTGATGTTCGACAACAGCGCACAGAATTTTTGCCCAACCGGCAAGTCACCTCTTATGTTGTGTAATGCCGTTGATTTCAGCCATTGATTAGTTTGTCCAACATAAGAACCATCACAGTATGTGAACAGGGTATTTCATAAACTACGTTGTTTTTTAGCCATGGTCGGTGTTTTGTCTTTTAATTTGAAAACAATTGGGAGGTTGTCAATATATGGTAGTTGGGCAATTTTCAAGTCTCTGGATTCCGTTTAAACAGTGTTATCAGTTTTTGTGAGAGTTGATTTATATTTGGTATTTTTCTTATACTTCACCATCTGTCGGTCTATTGGCTCTGTAGGGCCATCATAAATTATAGGGAATTGTATATAAGAGTGTTTTATATGTGTTTAGGATATCCGTTGTCCTAAGAAAAATATCAGTTAGCAATTTTAAATTTTTTTGCAGAAATCTTCATCAGTTGATATGTGTTTATCCTATTTTTCATGGCGATTACAGTGTTATATTTTTGGTTTCTAGGTGTGTTGGAGTGGTAGTTAAGGAATCTTCCTGAGGCTGTTGGTTTTTCTATACCAGTCTAAGATGATCTCACCATCATTGAGCCTGATCACTTTTGTGTCTAAAAAAGGCACACTCTGATCTGTTTCTGTCTGCCATAGTGAACTGTATATGATTATTAAACAGAGTTGAAGGATATCACAGTGGTCAGTTTTCTTGCGCTGTTTTCAGGGATTGCACAGATAATATCATCGACATATTATATTATGAAGAGGCATTGTGTATGGAAGTTGAGGAAAATAATACTTCTGCAAGTAGGTATTCTAACACTATTTTGGCCAAAATATTACTGATAGGGGATCCCATCGGGGGTGACAAAAGGTTTGTTTATAATGAATTTCATTAAAGGTGAAGTAGGTGTTGTTGAATATGAATTTGATTATGGTCAAAAAACTGTCTTGTGAAAGAGATGTGCAACTTTCGATCTTCTGCCATTCTATTTTTATTATGTCTATAACTAGATCCAATGGTATGTTCGTAAAAAGAGATATGACATCTAATGACACTAGTATATAATTTTCTGGTAACATAGTATTGCGAATCCTATTGACAAAACAAAATGTATCTCTGATGTTGAAGTCATCGTTATCATCTTCATTGAAAGCGTCGCATAAGAATTTCGATAGGAATTTGGAGATATCATAACATCGCTGAAAACAGCGAAGAACTGACACTTGATATCTTCAACTCTGTTAATAATCATATACAGTTCACTATGGAGACAGAAACAGATCAGAGTGTGCCTTTTTTAGACACAAAAGTGATCAGGCTCAATGATGGTGAGATCATCTTAGACTGGTATAGAAAACCAACAGCCTCAGGAAGATTCCTTAACTACCACTCCAACCACCCTAGAAACCAAAAATATAACACTGTAATCGCCATGAAAAATAGGATAACACATATCAGTGATGAAAGATTTCTGCAAAAAAATTTAAAATTGCTAACTGATATTTTTCTTAACAACGGATATCCTAAACACATATTAAAACATCTTATATACAATTCCATAATTTATGATGGCCCTACAGAGCAAGTAGACCGACAGATGGTGAAGTATAGAAAAATACCAAATATAAATCAACTCTCACAAAAACTGATAACACTGTTTAAACGGATCCCAGACTTGAAAATTGCCAACTACCATATATTGACAACCTCCCAAGTGTTTTCCAAATTAAAAGACAAAACACCGACCATGCTAAAAAACAACGTAGTTTATGAAATACCCTGTTCACATTGTGATGGTTCTTATGTTGGACAAACTAATCAATGGCTGAAACAACGCATTACACAACATAAGAGTGACTGCCGGTTGGGCAAAAATTCGTGCGCTGTTGTCGAACATCAGACTAACACTGGACATATCTTCGATTTTGACAACGTAAAAATTATTGATCAACATAATAATTACAAAACAAGACTTTTCCTAGAAATGTTATTATTATAAAAAACAAAAAATGTATTAATTACAAATCGGATACCGGCCAACTCAGTAACATATATTGTGGGATTATAAGAAGCATGTAAAATAACTCCATCCAAAAATAAAATTTAACTAATAATGTATAGATACTAGAGTGACCCGATACAATATTATCACTCAGTCGTGCGTTGCCCACTGTGTGATCCACACATATCTTGTGATGTCCCGGCTCTACAACTGTAGGTTTTTTAATGTGTTCCTTGTATATGTTTGATATTATGTAATTTTATTTCATTTCAGTGTACTCCTGATGAAGTCACAAAATTGAGTGACGAAATATTGAGTTAACGAGAACGTAAGAGTTTTATTTTCCCTACAGACCGCCTCCCGATAATTTCATAGCATTTAATTCATCGTACGGTCGACAACACCACAAACTCCTAATTATATATATATATATATATATATATATATATATATATATATATATATATATATATATATATATTTATATATATATATATATATATATATATATATATATATATATATTTATATATATATATATATATATATATATATATATATATGTATATATATATATATATATATATATATATGCATTGAAAGGGAATGTTTATTAGCGCGAAACATGTCCGGTGAGTAGAATAAAGATAGTAATACGTTGGGAAATTCATTTGAACAGTTGATGATTAATCAAAACACGGACGGAGCTAGTTTCATGAAACCTGACAATATGGAATTACCATTTATCCTGGAGTGAAACACTAGACAGTCTGTTACTCTCTTCAGAGAGCTCATTGATCAATGGGACAGTAGTTACTGATGAGCTCGTTGAAGAGCTAAACATATATGTATTACCATCGTGTGTGGCATAGACGTCAAATTTTCTGACATTCTCCCTTGATGGATGAATGAGAGGGAGAGAGTTCCTTGTCGTCGAGTCTCATCAAACTAGCTCCGTTCATCTGATCTAATCCACAATTTTTTAAATGAATTTTACAACGTACTTTTTCTTGTATCGAATGATCGAATATTAAACCAAATCTTGATCAAGAGTATCCGAAAACAATAAGGTACATTTAAACGGTGTATTTGACGCTCGCTAAGAAATAATTTGGCATATTTAATTTTCATTTTAAAACGTAAAAATGGCAAAATTTTTTGGAATACAAATATCTAACCTATATTATACATATTTCAAGTAACTAAGTCACGTAATTCGAAACCAATTTTTCATATTTTCTCTAAAAGTGGCGTAGTTTAGAACTTTCTATCCTTTGGTGATTGGTTTCACCAGTCATTTCTCTAGAAAAATTATTTTTTCCAGAATTTTCATCAACAAATATTGCATTCAGATACTTCTCATTCTGTGGATCAATTAACGAAATCAAAAAAATTTCACGAAAGTTTTATAAAATTTTATATAAATATAACTGAGTTTGAATTCTCGCACATCACTTGGTGAAACATCATAAAGAATAAAATTTAATCTTTAAAATAAAACACACTTGGCTTAAGTTTCACTATATAAAATTATACAATTAAATTATTAGCCACCAATAACGGTTACAATGAAAGTCTTATCGATAAGCTCATTGGGAAAAAACGAATAAAGAATCTGTTGCATTCAATATACCCCACGCAAAATATTAATGAAAAACAAAAATAATTCCCAAAAAATTATGTGCCGAATTTGAGTAGCAAAATTTGTAAAAGACTGTGGAAAATAATGTTAAAACAATTTGTACAAATAAAATAAACTTGAAGTCATTCATGGTCAATAATAAAGACAAATCTAACATCGGAGAAAAAAAATATTTTGCGACGAATGTCCTGCTTTCTATATTGGACAAACAGGAAGAAATATAAACACTCGTGTTGAAGAACATAAAAAGTTAATTTTACAAAATAAAAATACCATTGGCTTCTCCGAACATTGTCTAAAGTTTAATGATTTCCTGGATTTCAAAACCCAATTGTTGCATTCAGGTAACAAAGGAAAACGCCTTGACCTTCTACAAATTCCCGAAATAAGTTCCGCCCATAATAGTAAATTATCCCTTGTAAACGAACAAATTGATTTTCAGGTATCACCTTTGCTTTTGTCTGTTTTATAAAACAAGATGTAATACTCTCCTGTAGTCAGTCTTGATAATGAGTTCATAATTCGAAACTTGTCGACTATCCTTTACTGCTAAATACAGTATCTAAATATTTTTATATAGTGAAAATTAAGCCAAGTATGTTTTATTTTAAAGTTTAAACTTTATTTTCTATATAAATATAGTGAGAATCGAATATTTTCATCACTTTGATTATTGAAATTGAAATTCATGATGTTTAATGTTATAAAATGATGTTATGTATGTTCTTAACAGCTCAAACGTCCCGCTACCAAAAGTTTCGATTATATTGAATGTCCATATCCCAATTGTTGACTATCGAAATGTCAGCCATTAAAAATATTCTAATTGTCTCGAAAATGAATACCATACTTCAGCAATCTCTTTTTTCTTCTGCCCATTGATTCGAGTTGCCGGGGAATTTCAATTAATTTTTCACTTTCCTTCTTATTACAGAACGTCCCATCCTTTTCAATCCACCGCTTCAATAATCTCAAGGACTTTCCGATCGCTCATATTTCCTCCCCACCACTAGAAAACTCATCGCGTTAGTCCCTGGGGAGACTTTCCACGAATATACCGAAGTTCCGAGATTCGACACATTGAAACTGCCTCGAGGGATTCTCTCAACAGGTTCGTATAAATATGTATGAGAATTTTTTCTGTTCCCTTACGCGTGTTAGTTTGACGTTAGGCTTCCTGTATCGTTCTTTTGATGTTGAATTCATCAGGGAGTCATGTCTCCTCGCAATGCGGCTTTCAAAGAAAGTCAAACAACTCGCTTATGACACTAACAAGTGGTTGTCGTACAAATTTGACACCTATTATGTCGTGCACAATGAAATCGGATTCGTGCGAAAATTTGAATTGTAAAGCGTTAGTCTGCCTATGTTATGTGTTAGACTAAGTATGATTTCATGATACGGCATCCACAAGAATTGCCTATTTTGCATTGTTCGAATCTCATCTTCGTTATAAAGAAATTATATTGGGATCTGACATGGAGGCGGAGCTTAGGTGATAACGTCAAAACAAGGCGTCTCAAAACCAACTTTCAATACGAATTATGTGGGAGATTTGAAATTCTTTCGTGTTTTTCCTATAACAATGTTAGTTTCGACCGAAAATGTGAAGCTTGATGTAGGTGAAAATTTACTCCAGCGAAAATATAGGCTGGAAAGATACAAATTCATAAAACTATGTCAGAAAAATGAAGAGAAATCGAAGACTGGTACCGTGAATTTTACTGCTTTTTGCTTATCTATTTTGATTTGATTTAATTTGAAGCGTAAAATACCTAGATACAGAGAAAAACTTCCATCATTTCACTCAATCTTCCATGAATTTGTCATCTTCTAAGATCGGAGAAGACATATTTATCGTACCACATATCACTGTAAAAATTTCTTCTAATAATACCAATAAATTTCCAGGCAACACAGATCCAAAAATTTTAAATGTTTTGGCTGCAGCATCTGGAATTTTCATTATTCAAGGGAAGTAATATAAGTTTCAATCATAGGGCTTAATTACCTGGAAGAATGTGATTTTTTTTTTGTGAAAAGCAAAGAACACACCGTCATTCTAGGAGTTTTGTGATTCTTTTTCAGATTGATTTTCCATACCATTAATAAATGAATCTTTTCCTTTTCTCCAAAATGATTTTCTCTCAATACAAAATATTTGTTTGGCTTCGGAAACCGATGAAAGCTAATACTTGCATTTGGATATGCTTTAGAGTTACAAGTTTTCACGCCACAACACTCTCTAGACTTGCTGATTCTACGTTTTGCAAAATTAACACTTTCCATTATTCAACTTTTGCGACCTTATGTGTAAGAAATCAAAAACTTGACATACAATTGCATATGCTGACGTTGGAAATAAAAACTTCATCCATCTGGCCGCCAGAGTTTGCCAGCTAACATGTCAGATCCCAATACTCTAGAGTATTATTACATTTTCCAACTTAGTAAAAACAAAAAGGCGTTTTATGTACTGACCTTGCGCATTCGCCATTTTGAATTTTGTCTAAGGAACAACGAATTAAGGATCTTAATCAGTAGTTACCCGGAATAACATTCAAAAAATCGTAACTAATAAAACATAAAGTTTGTAGCCTTAGTGCGATACCGTTTTATTCCCATTCATACTTGTAGCGGTGAATATCAAAATGGCCACCTCAAGCTATTTTCTCTTTCGTTTACTTACTTTAAAACGATTTTTCATTCAATTAATAATACATTGCGAAAGGAACTTCGACCTGTTGTCCCGTACAGCTCACGTCATTTTAGATTTAAATATAATTGTAACTATAATTATATACAACTTTCTAGATGAACCTGTTCATCGTCTAGACAAAATCATATTTACCATGCTTCCTCGGTTATACCGTGATTACCGCTATAGTTTCGCCTGTTACCGGCCTGTTTCCCCATTAAATCCATCTCAACTGAATTAGATAAGGCATCTACAAGAATTGCCTATTTTGCGTTGTTCGAATGTGATCTTCGTTATGGTCTTCCCTTCTGGGGTTCATGTAATTGTTCACAACTCGACACCATTCTCAAATTGTAGAAGCGAACAATTCGTTACATGTTTGTACTGAAAAATAGGGCTCATTGCAAACCTTACTTTAAGAAAAATAGAATTTTGACGCTTCCTTCTTTATATGTATTATCACCCCATATTTTCAAAACAGGAGATAAGAGTTTAATTAGTAATTATAGACCTATAAGTAAATTACCCATTTTCGAAAAGGTATTTGAGTCATTAGTTTATCCATATCTTTTAAATTTAGTTGCTTCGAAAATTGTCGCGGAACAGCATGGCTTCATGAAAGGGCGCTCAATCGAAACTAACTTGATAACATTTGTGGAGTTTCTGCAAACTGGACTTGATCAACGTGTTCAGGTTGATGTCGTCTGTACTGACTTCAGCAAGGCTTTTGATAAAACAGATATCAGTGTTCATATCTCTAGCCTTGCTGGGGTTGGTGTGGTTGGCAGTATGCTTGGATGGTTTGAGTCATACTTGTCCAATAGGTTTCAATTCGTTTCGGTGGAGGGTTACTCCTCGGATCTTTTTGAGGCGTGTTCTGGCGTACCTCAGGGCTCTCACTTAGGGCCTTTATTATTTTTAATATATATCAACAAGATTGCAAAATGTTTTACCAAATGTAACTTCCTTCTCTTCGCGGACGATTTGAAGATAATGAAAAGTATCAGCTCCGAACAGGATTGCTTGGATTTGCAGTGTGAATTGAATGCCGTTTGTAGTTACTGCGGCGAAAATCAACTATTTTTGAATTTAGATAAATGCCGGGTCATCTCATTTACGCGCAATATAAATAAAATTATCTATGCTTATAATCTTGATGATACTGTCTTGCCTAGGGTAGATAACATAAAAGCTTCTTTTTGACCGTCATATTGACCAACTAGCGCATTCCTGTTATAAAATTTCGGGCTTTATTACTAGAAAAAGTAGACACTTTACGAATTTGAAAACTTTTACCATTTTATATAACTCCTATATTTACAGTAAACTCAACTTTGCATCAGTAGTTTGGAGTCCAAAATATTCAGTATATATCGCCAGGCTCGAGAGGATCCAGAACAGATTCTTAAAATTTATCTCGTTTAAATTTAACTTTCGTTTGACACCTAGAAATCCCGAGAACTATCTTCTTCGTTTAACCCAATTTGGTTTCATTTCCCTCGAAAATAGAAGAAAAATCAGTGATGTCCTTTTCCTATATAAACTTCTCAACAATATCTATAATTCCCCTGACCTTCTTTCCTCCGTAACTTTCCATGTTCCGTGCCGTCTTCTCAGAAGTAGTGATATGTTCCATATTCCCTTTCGAAATACTAATAGCATGATGAATTCCCCCCCTCTGCAGGATGATGCGATGCTGTAACTGTTTGAGTAATGTTGATTTGTTCCATCTCACTCAAAATTCAATCAAGCAAAAACTCAAAAAGATGTTCTTGTGCGAATAAGATTTTTTCACCATTTCAGTTTTATTGTTTCACTATATTTTAGTTTACTTTATTTTTCATTGTATCAAGATATTTTTATTTGTTCTTTTAATTTAGTTACTTTTCTTCTTTTTATAAAAGTCAATTGTTCACTATGACACACTTTGTAGTGGGTACTGTGTTGGGTGGTTATCACCTGTTTGTAGTCCTAATTGCCTAAATAAATAAATAAATAAATATGTACGTGAATCTGTGTGCTTCATTCATAAGTATTTTCATGCCGTACTCTTGGTGCAACAGCACGGGTATTCCACCAGATCTTCGGGACATCATGTTCACCTCCCTATTCCTTCCTCTGAATTAACAAAAAAGTCCATCATTTACAATGCTAAGAAAATTTACAATCATCTTCCAGAGGAGTTAAAATCTATAACTTCCTTGGCCAATTTTCGGAAACGAGCAAAATCTTATTCTCTTGATAGACCTTATTACTCTATAGAGGACTACCATTTTGAGCATTGATCGATCGATATGACCAAATTGAATAACACAGGCATCAGCTTCGATTGAGGAGGATTTGACACTCTCGGTTCTATTGTAAAGTTTGTATATATTTTGTATGTAAATGTGGTTTGATGTGTTTTTATTTCTAGGTATTACACTGTTTAGTTTGTATATTTTTTGATTGATGTGTGTTTATTTTTATGTTTTACATTGTTTATTTTCTATTAAAACAATGGTTAAAAATAACAATTTACACATTTATTATAAGAAATAACGCATGACGCACGTTTCAGTGGAACTTCACCTTCTTCAGATGCTAATGGCAAACTAACTATGATTCTCTGTTATAACGAAAACAAGAAATGACAAATTATGTAGAAGTGGTAAATACAAAGATGGTTACAAATAATTATTAGAAAAAGAAAAACCAATTCTGAACTGCTAGTCAGGTAGTTCGGTAATTTTGAAAAGATTAAGAAGGGGGCTTGAAGTATGATCGATTTGGCTATTCAATAGGAGACCGGAATGCTTGTATTTATTTATCTGTAATAATTCTAAAAAATTAAGTTTAATTCCCTTACTTTCAGTATTTAATATTTTAAAATCGAAATTGAATGTGTGATTTTCTTGGATTAAATGGTTTGCATAATGTGAATCCGACTTCTGATTAACAAAGCTACGTTTGTGTTCTGAAATTCACATTATGCAAACCATTTAATCCAAGAAAATCACACATTCAATTTCGATTTTAAAATATTAAATACTGAAAGTAAGGGAATTAAACTTAATTTTTTAGAATCGTTACAGATAAATAAATACAAGCATTCCGGTCTCCTATTGAATAGCCAAATCGATCATACTTCAAGCCCCCTTCTTAATCTTTTCAAAATTACCGAACTACCTGACTAGCAGTTCAGAATTGGTTTTTCCTTTTCTAATAATTATTTGTAACCATCTTTGTATTTACCCCTTCTACATAATTTGTCATTTCTTGTTTTCGATATAACAGAAAATCATAGTTAGTTTGCCATTAGCATCTGAAGAAGGTGAAGTTCCACCGAAACGTGCGTCATGCGTTATTTCTTATAATAAAAGTGTAAATTGTTATTTTTAACCATTGTTTTAATATGTTTATTAATTTACACCAAGTATCGGCCCAATCAATCCAAAATTTATTTTCTATATTTTTCGCTTCGTTGATGAAGTGTATAATTTCAAGACTATTCCTCCCTAGGGAAGGAAATACGACTTTTCTCCCTGATGTAAGAGAGGCAAGTGAATACTTTCTGTAGGGGTAGAAGGAAAAAATATTTTTGAAGAGATTTTCGAGTCGTCTCTTAATTTAATTAACTATCAAATAGAGCTCATTACATAAAAATAACAATACCTACTTATATATTTCTCAGTTACAAGATTTTCATTGATCTTGTTTACCAAACGTTTCCCGGTTTTGCTATTACAAAAATTCAAAGACCTCTTCACTTTCTTAAATATTCTCTCGAGGTTATCCATCGCAGACCGCACGCTCATCCCTTAATCCGGCCGCATCCCCTTCACGATCGGTAAATATTTATTTCTCGCTTAAAGGTAGACTATCCCTAAATCAGAGGTTGAAATATGGCCCCTCGGGCTTTTCTTGTCAATATCTATTTGGTTTACCACAGCAGATCTCGGAGATAGGGAGAAGCCATGTTGCCCGCATCTTATTTATTTTTCCCCATTTCATCTATCTGGGAAGAAACAGATGAAACTGCTGATGTACAGGTTTTTGCCAACAGGTTTTCCCTCATTATTTTCTCGATTTAGGAGTTTGAATAACGTAAACATTGAAATTAAAATGTGCTATACGATGAAAATTCGAAAAAAAATTGTATTTATTAGTTCAACATACTTGGGCAAGCCTTCCAAAAACCTGAAATTGTTTCTTTATAAAAAATTTTCAAAGTTTCATATAAATCCAACAATAGCATTGGAAAATTGATTAAAAACAACAAATCAAAAATTCATAGAGATGAACTTACTGTTGTTTATAGACCCAACTGTAACGATTGTGAAAAATTCAATATAGGAAGTACAATCAGAAATTTCAAAAATCGAATACACCAACGTAGTTATATTAAGCAGAAAACTGACTCTAATTATGCGTCCAATCTTATTCAAGAATACCATACCTTTAATCACAATTATAAAATATAACAGTAAGAAAATAGTCTCCACAAAATTAACTGTTGGGAATCCCTATACATCAATAAATATAAAAATTCCGGAAACCTAGTAAACGACTAGATTGAAGTAAACCCTTCTCCTCTTCTTAATCTGTTCAATGTACCTACCAATAACTCTGAATGAATTGCTCATTCTTATTTAGTTTCTCTAGGAACCACTCTGTTATGTTCAGTTTTTCGTATAAATAGATTGATTTGTAATACCAAAATTTAGTACGAGATGAAGTCAATGTTATGACGAAACGCATTTACTCAATAAATTTTGTTTCAACCTGTGAAAAGTTAGTTTTTTGTTTCTTTATAAAGTTAGTTTAAAGTAGGAAAGCGTTTTTTGTTTTTATAGACCTTGTGAAGGCTTTTGATAGAGTGAGGAGGGACAAAATATGGGAAATATTGAGGAAAAGAGGAATCACAGAACAGCTAGTGCAATCCATAGAAAGTGTGTACAGCGAAAGTCTGAATTGTGTTGCCTACAAGAATATGAAATCGGAGGGTTTCCAGACCAAAGAAGGAATAAGACAAGGAGGAGTTTTGAGCCCGGCACTTTTTATAGTATTATTGGATGAGATCATAAAAGAAACGAAGGATAAAATGAGAACTCTGATAGTTGGACACAGGAAAATGAGAAAAGTGGAGGCTTCAACATTGGCTTTTGCAGATAACATTGTTTTAATGGCAGGTTCGAAAATTGCATTACAGAGGAATGTGGATATTTTGAACGAAACATTGAAGAAGTATCAAATGGAAATAAACAAAAAAAAGACTAAGGTTATGGAGATAACGGATATAGAGGAGGATGAGGATGTGCAAATAACAGTAGATAATGAACAAATCGAAAAAGTAAATAGCTTCACATATTTAGGAGTGGATATAGATAACAGTGGTAGTCAAGAAAGGGATATTGAAAATAGAATAGAAAAAGGAAATAAATTATTTTTTGCTCTAAACAGAAAATTTTTGAGGAAAAGGGAAATAAAGGAAAAAACCAAGATGACAGTGTACAAGAGCATATTTAGACCGGTACTAACGTACGGTTGTGAAACATGGGTTACTACACAAAGGAGCAGAAGCAAATTACAGGCAATGGAAATGAAGTATCTTCGAAGTGTAAAGGGTATAACAAGATTGGATAGATGGAAAAATGAAGATGTTAGGAAGGAATTGGAGATAGAGTCAATGGAGGATTATGTTGGAGAAAGACAGATGGGGTGGTGGGGGCACTTGATGAGAATGGAAGAAGAGAGACCTGCGAAACAGATATGGGAGGCGAGGGTGGACAACAGGAGAAAAAGAAGGAGACCTAAAATGACTTGGGACGATATAGTTGCAAAGGAAATTTTAAGAAGGGGGAAGAGCATCGTTGAAGCTAGAGCGTCAGCGGCAAACAGGGAAGAATGGAAGAAAATTATTAAGTTTAAATTGTAGTAATAGAGTATTATGTTATTTTGAGACCCAAACACCGAAAGGTATTATTGGGATTTAGATTATATATATATATATATATATATATATATATATATATATATAAAGTTAAAAATTCTCGATTTTTTCTTGAATAGAATTTCAAATGAAGAGGAACTTGTACGGATATCACATGTGTAATAATTCGCGATTGAAGTATAGTAGAATCAAGTCAACCCTTGTCCTTCGGTGTGCCAATAGCCGTAGATTGGCCGTGAGAAAAAAAGACTTAACATATAGCCATTATGTTAGTTTTAGTTATTGAAGAATATATTTCAATTTAGAACTGCTAACATGAAAGAAGTTAAACCAGAACTGGTTTCATTTCTGACTGAGAAAATTTTGACGTGTTGAACTGATTTTTTCCGTTGAATTGATAGCTCAGCCATTGAAAAGTTGACAAGCTTATGTCTGAAGTGAAATTGGATATAAATGTACACATGAAAATCAATTTTTTGAACTAAGTTATAGAGTTATCAGAACAGAGAGACAATTTAGACCAAAAAATCATAATATTGAATATAAAAACGAATTAAAAAAATTATTTAACTGCGAAGAAAACAAATGGAGACAAAGATTTGGAGATTTAAACAAAAGATTTCAGGGAGAGTGAATCATTGGTTATTGGTTGTAGTTTGTGTTTGTTATTGTTTAATGAGAAGCAGCTTTTCCGCAAAATCTGGGAAACTATTTGAGAAGGAAAATGTCAAGATACCTTCAAATTTAATTACCTCAAAGTTCGCCAAACGATTTCTAAATGAGTTTGGGGATAAGACGTAATGAGAAATACGTCAAAAATATAGCATACTGTTAATCCCGGATTCAAACTCATCAACCAAGTTCGAACGTATGAAACAAGTTACTTGAATGTGTCAAAAGATTTCCCAATTATTAATTCCAGTCCTTTATTGAATAAATATTTCACTCTAATCTCTCGGTTGATGAATGAGTTTAATTCATTATAACTAGTCCTCGAGTTCTTCTTGAGGAAATGTTCCATACAGATTTCTCATATGGTTGATGTGCAGCATTTTTTCGGGACTAATTTTTTGAATGCGACAAAAATTTGTCACAGGACATAGCGCTCGTGCTACGACAGTTCGTTATGATATTTTAAATGTTTATTAATACTTTCACGAAAATTTTCTTTTTGTATTATTCATTTAAATCAAAGATGTTTATTTGAAAGTGCGAATACAGCGGACGGATGAGTGTTACAGTTACTGTTCCACATTTTTCGGCCTAGCATTCATTCGCCAACTGCCTGGGATGTAGCGTGGGATAGTGACTGTTAAGTTAACGTTGCTGTTACACATTTTAAGGCCTTCTCTCAATAGCCTGAAGTATAACACTCGATAAGAAATGTCTGTACAAAAAATTAATAAAAGTTGAGATGACGGTAACCTTCATTTCTGTGTGCTCATGCCACAAAAAGTTCAGACAGGAATCAAAGTCTGAAGAACTTAAATAACCGAAGCTGTCCTGAAGAGTTATCAATTCCGCTCGAAAAAAAAAACGCTTGGGCAGCAGAACTCCGTCACGTGGTAAAAACAACGCTTTAATATCAAACCGGAATAAAAATTTGAAAATAATTTTTTTTCACGAAAAAAAAATTCGCGATGTCTTGCTTACTGATAGCGAAACAGGTCGAGATGCTATTCGAACAGATAAGTCTTCGTGAAGTACAGCGCGGTAGAGGAAAATATACAAATAAACCGCTGAATATCAGACATCGAAAAATTTTGGTCTTAAACACATTAAAAAAAAAACTAGTCCTGCAACAGACATTCTATAATATATTATTTTTGAAGAAAATACGATCAACCATTTAAAGCTACAGTTCCACCGGAGGAAAATGAGGAAAATTGAGGAACATTTTTGTTGCTATTGCGTGTTTCCGAAAATGTTCCAAAATGTTCCTGACAATTCCACTCATGTATAATAATTCCCATTTGAGAGAACGAAAATCGTAGTTTGCTATCGAATAAATAAGAAGGAACAGAAATGCAAGTGGATAAAAATATCGGATAAATTACGTTACCTTACTAACGCTACCAGTTATTCGTTTAGCAAGCCTTGCATCAGTTTGACAATTGTAAATGTCGAAAACAGAATTTTACAACAAATACCTAATATTCCAGTAAATATGTTGAGATTTGGAAATATTAGCGAGGCAGAAATAATAAGGGAGATCGAAAAATCAACTCCTGAAAATACAGAAAAAAGTTATTCCTCCATTTGGAATCAATTTAGCGAATTTTGTAAACAACGAAACTTCAATTTGGAAACCAAACAGTCAGTGGAAAATGTTGGATGCAGGAATATTGATGAACTGGGGCTTTAATATGAAGAAACAGAATGGGAAAGATTATAAAGAATATGTGGTGAAAACAATGTGGAACACAACCGCGAAAATGTTGCAAACCATGTATTTCGAAAAATTTAATGTTACTTTCAATCCTTTCACTGATTTGGCATTAACAATAATTCATGGAATTGTCGTACCAAATACCACGCGAGCTCAGATTTAGCAGGATATTTTTTGTGGTTGTTTTCTCATACTTACTTTCATTGGCAACTTAACGTTAAATTGCCAACGAAAGTAAGTATTCGAAAACAACGACGAAAAAATATCCGGCTAAATCTGAGCTCTAGTGGTATTACCCCCGAATGTTCCTTAAACTTTCTTTATGTTTCTGTTTCTACATGTCACCCTTCAAGCTACGATTCCATCGGGGAAACATGTTTCTTGCTGTTGCGTGTTTCAATAAATGTTTCTTAAAATTTCTTTATTTTTCGGCAACAAATGTTAACTGTTCCTACTTGTCGCCGGTTTCCATTTTGAGCGGTAAACTTCAAAAGAAAATAGGAAACATTCTTGAAAAAATCCGTGTTGCTATCGCAGTGGAAACGTATCGAGAACGCAACTAGTAAACATTCGTGTCGCAAATTTTTAGTGTGCAGTGAACTACGAAAACGAATAAATATATAGCTACGTTTCCAACGGAGGAACATTCTTATTGCTGTTGCTTGTTTCCGTATATTTTCCAAAATGTTCCTAAATGTTCCTTGAAATTTCTTTCTTTTTCGAAAAACAATCAACGAATGTTGATTGTTTCTACTAAACAATACGCAACTATTGAAAATTTTTTCGTAATCCCATACTGTTATTTTGATTCAACGGTATTCAGATGACAATTGAAAAGTCAGTGTTAACGGCCGCCGGCCGTTATAATTTTATAACGGCCGGCGGCCGTTAAGAAATCACTTGTTCAAATATTTATTTCAAAACATCATTCTGCTTACAATAACAACATTGAAATCTTGGTCCACAGCGAGTTGGGAGAATAAACCTCCGATTTTCATTTCGCATAGGGTAATAATACATCTTCTTTAAGCACCTTTACATTCTTGCTTTTACGCCACATTTCAAAATTTTCATATTCTTTTTGATATCGCTCTTGAGTTATTTTTGGCAGTTAATCAACACTCGCTGCACTGCACATGATTCTCCCAATATTTCCAAAGGAATTTGATTTTGTTCCTCAATTTCATCAATTTCATCCATGGTCGTCGTTAAAGCGAACTTGAGAACACAAAAAACTGACGTTGTTTATAAAACTGTCAAACTGTTTCATGACAACAGAGTGCACGACGTTGGGATGTTTCTTTAGAATTGCGAGGTACGGGTTTTTTTCTTTCTTCGGAATCAAAATATAATCTTTCAACGGGATTACGAAAAATTTTTAACAACACACGGCCGATACGCTAATAACGGATTCGGTTAGTTATAACTAACCGAATCCGTTATTTGCTACATATCGGCCTTGTTACGTTAATAACTATAGTTGACAATATCCAACCTCATCCGTTATTTGCTACATATCGGCCTTGTTACGTTAATAACTATAGTTGCTTCAGTGGAAAGAAGAAGTTTACGTATGTTGCCATAAGTTTCTACCTTTGGAAACAAGGAGAAACATTCAGCAACAAAATGTTCCTCCGGTGGAACTGTAGCTTAAGATATTCAGAGGATGAAATTGAAAACAACAAAATTTTCACGGATAGAAGATTCAAAATTTTAAGATATAGGGAATATCTACTTTAACGAAACCTCACATTTATTGTCATTGGGGACACCGTTATTCACATAAATCGCTCTCAAACTATTAATTCACAGAACAACCACGACCTCCATTGTTTCATAATCGAGATATCATTCGCAGTTATCTATATCTCATGACGACGTTAAAAGAATTCGAAAATTTACGACACAACGCTCCAGTGTCATTATATCGTTTCTTTCATCTATATCTCCACGTTCGCCGTGTTTAAAGATCCCCATTATTCAAAAGCAGGTGCCTTTCTTTCGAATAATCACCTATCGAAACTCAGCACTCACTTTTCAAATCTCAAACGAAACAATGACCTTCATTCTCTCACGGTACATAAACAGAATAACAGATTTCCTTGGGTCATGAAAAAAAAGAAAAGAGAAGCTAAGGGGGAAGTAAAAAGCTCGGCCCATGTAGATAATAAACTGGCGTAGTACATGACGGGCTTTGTGCTGGGTTGTGCTAATGACATAGAGACGTGGCAAAAAAGGTGATTTTTCAGATTTTATGTTTCGGCCTCGCGTCTTACATATATCAGTGTAAGTCTGTGAAGGGTATCTAATATTTCAATTTTCTTACTAAAGGGAGTAGACTTAACAATCAATCTATGTAGAATTTATTGTAAATAAAGGAAAACCTCCACAGTTTTCGATTTTCACTATATTTTGTTAACATGACAATTGTTTCGCCAAACACGGTGGCTTCTTCAGATGTATATTACATACTAACTTTTACAACAAGAATATAGAAAGATGAAGGAAGGAAATATACAATAAGAATGGGGAAAACCTAAACGTAATCACTTAGCAGGTAGAAAGTACAAACTGTTAATGACTTGGGAAAAACACAACAGGCACAAATATTCAATATTTCATCTGGAAGAGATTTAACAACGTTGAATTATTCATATCTAATTGGTCATTCAACAACTTGAAAAAACAAGAGTCGTGTAAACTATATTTCAAAAAATATAGAATATTAACACTTCCATGTATTTACATGTATAAAGATGACAGAACTTCAGTACCCTAAAAATTCAGTTTACCATCAGTATTCAACGAGAGGATCAAGTAAATACGTACTAGATGTTCATAAAACGACAAAATTTGAACATTCTCCAGTGTATACTGGAAAAAGACTCATGAACAGGTTGCCGAATAGTATTAAGAATTTATCAATAACAGCGTTTAAAAGAAAAATAAAAAATATATTTTTGGACGGAGCCTACTATTCGACGTCAGAGTACTTAATGTGAAACGGTGTTGTATTTCTTGTAATTGTTTATATTTGTTTCAGATTTCTGTTTGTCTTGTCACATATACACATATACTTGTTAATTGTTAATGTAATTTATATTGATGTAATTTATATTCTTGAATGACGTGTATATCCATTATAAATGGCGGCTATATGAATATATTATTATTATTATTATTATTATTATTATTACTATTGATTTCAAGAGCTTCTAAAAAAATGAGTTTATAGCCTTTTTTTTCTATATGTAATATTTCAAATTCAATATTAAAAATATGATTTTCTCCCAGGAGATGTGATGCATAAAAAGAAATATAATTTTTCCTTGTCGTAATTTCTTTTATGTTCTGTTATTCGAACTCCAAAATTCCTGCCAGTTTGGCCAACATATACTTTAGGACATGAAACACAAGTTAGCTTATAGATCCCTGACTTATTATGTTTTGTAGTTTTATCTTTTGAATTTTTAATATGTTTTCCAATGGTATTCTGAGTTTTGAATGCTATTTTTTAATTTCGATTTGACAAAAAGGTTGAAATTTTGAATGATGGGTCACCTATAGTCTGTCCAGCGACCGTTGGCGTGTACGTCACCGACGTCGATCGAGAACACTGTTGCCAGACATAATAGATAATTTTAAATCTAAATAGCTAACCCAGTTCTCAACAAAATGAGATATCTTGCATGTTTGACATAGCGGCGATTTTTAGCGGTAAATTCAAATTGACCATTATTTCCTACCAGAAGTGTCTATCTATATGGAATCCATATTCATCGATCGATAAATCAAACTTATTTACAAAATCTTCTAGGTTACTCGGCGACTGTCAAACGTGAAATGCCCATTAACGGCATTGGTCGAGAGGGTCCGACAACATTGCAAATTTTTCAATTAAATGACAACGTAACAAACATTCAACTTATTTTCATTACTCGGAATGTTAGTTTTTCTTGAGAGATACATACGATTTGATATGTTAAGAATAGAATATTTGTCGAAATGGATGATCCGGTCACTATCACCATATAACTACCTTTTCAGAAAATTACTTACGACAGATATGAATTTTGACCATTTCGAATTTTATTTATTTGGGTAGGCAGCCTTGCGTCGTTATTTGCGCATGACTGTGACGTACACGCCAACTTAGACTGAACAGACTATATATGAGTTAATAATTTAAAGTTTTTATCATTATCTATTACTTTCGAATACACTTGAAAAATGGCTGGCTCATACAATCTTCTTGTTAAAATTGTATCTATTATTTTTGGAGGATATCCACTATTGTGCGCTATTTGTTTTATTATTTGTAATTCCTCAGCTTAATTTTTCTGTGATAACGTTATATTAATGAGCTATTAAATGCTGCTAATTTATGTTGTTGAGGATGTGAAGACGAATTGTGTATCGTAAGGTCCGAATGGGATGGCTTATGGAAAATCGAAGATGCATGTTTATTGCTATTTCTTTCTATTGAATTCATTCATAACCAGTGCCACATAAAGGAACTAGTTTATATGAATCCCATAGACTAACTAAAGAACACACTTGATTTATTAGAACTGTTTTTCGATGATGTCCTGAAAGATTTAAGTAATATCTACGTTAACACTCCAAGTTTGTAAGATACAGTCGTTATAGTTGCTTTTTACTAGCAGTATATCCCAAGTTTATCCGAACTTTTTGCTGGTTCTTCCCCTAATAGTCATATAGGACGGAAGTTCTAGCAAACTTATTTTACCGAAGTCCGTATCTAAAGGTTACATCGAGCTACTGTGCCTACGAGTAGAGTTTTATCATTTTAAATATATTCCGTTAAACTTCGGACTTGGTACTATCTAATTGAATTAAAGTCTTAGTATAATTAGGAATTTGATACCCATTGAAGGATGAATTTGATCGATTCGGAAGTGGAGATGACATGATAGCATGTTTCAACGTTCACAACGATATGTTGACTAAGTTTTGTAGTGTAACTTCTTAATGAACTTTCAGCAATAATCTTATCAAAATAAAACAGATAAGAGGGTGAAGACTCGAAAGCCACAATATTATTCATTGATTACAATGATTAACTTTCTCATTTCCCAATTTTTTCTCTAATCTTCAATCTTCAGGTTGATTGCAATTATTGCATTGGCTTATCTTTAATTTGATGGAACTTAAGTTAGCAAAGCTTTGAGGGTTTAATAGATCTTCGAGAAAGATAGGTCCAATGAATGATAATACCTTCTAAACATTCCGACCATCTCCTACTTATTTCATGTTTGAAATATGTCCTGTATATACACTGTTAATTTTTTCAGTTCTGCGTTGAAATGAATGTAAGAAAGTGTCGGTAAAACAGACAGAGGAAACAGAAATTTCGAACGAAATTCAATTAATTAATTCTTTAAATGGCGAGCCATTTACTTACAAACAATAATAAAATCTTTGTGGATGCCTGGGTTGAGATTTTGAAGAAAAATATTGTTTCTCCATATTTTTTACCAGAAACTTGGATAGGTGAATCTTATATCAATTCACTTCAAGATCTCAAATACCCAAGCATTGTGAAATTTAAAGAGGAAGGAGAGGTTTTTTGAATGGCCTACAAGATCGCCAGATTTAACACCAATGGTCTGTTTGTTATGAAGTCATTTGGAAATTGTTACAAAACGGAACCTACCTCTTTAGAACATTTTCTCCACCGAATAGCAGTAAATTGTGGCAAAATAACACAAGGAATGTTACAAAATATTCGATTTATTGAACTTTAACTTTCAACAGGTTTTTTATGATTTATTTCAATGCAGAAAAAAACAAGTTGAAGCATGTTTGTAAAAAAAGGTTCAAATACCTTTAACCCCCAATATCATTCGATATTCTTCAAAGGGTCTCTAACCTGTTCAGAAAAATAAATTACATGCGTGAATTTTTTATTAGAATATGTCTTCCTCTAAAGCAGAATCGACCTGTCTCATCAAATATTCTAGCTGGAATGTATATATACATAAACATATATATAAACTTATATAAAACAAAGTTAGTAGATTAGTGATTCGATTATTTTACACTGATACAGATTGCTTAATTCACATATGAAATTTGAAAAAATCACTGAGTTTTAAAAATACGAAATAAAACACGAAAATAAGTTACAAATTAATTATTCAAGAGACTGGTTACATTATACGGTTACCCTAATGTCAAATCGTTGTCGCTTTGATGATCTTAAGATCCCGATGAATCATAAATTATTAATTTCTACTTCACAACCAACTCGAAATTGTTTTTCTATCGAACTCGCATCCCGATCTAATCCAGGGAAGATTGAAAAAAACCACCCCATTGTTTCAGGAATGACGTTATCAATATTCAATTTTGGGGGTGTCTCCAGCCCAGACTGAAACGCAATTTTTCAGGTCATCGCATATTCTGGATCATAACGTTTTGATTCGATTATGAACGGAATAGGTTTCTAATGAGGTTTCAGATTCCTTCATTTTACGTTTTGATAGTAGAGAAGTTTCCTAGTTAAAATGGTCTCTCATAAGAGGCTACGTCAGTCGAGTACAATTTATGGGGCAATACCTTTTAGTTTTATGGGTGCAATGAAAATCAGTTTCTGAATCAGCGCAATAGATCCAATCATTTTTACTGCTTCATGCTAGATACCCTGTCTAAAGATATCATCATATTTTGTAGCCACTTCTATTTCTGAAAGCGTGTAAGTGCAATTGGCAATTGAACTGTTACTTTGTTTTATTTTAGTATTACGTTTTGAGGAGGCTACATACTTCATATTCAACCGAAAGACTTATTACAAATGGTAACTGTTCCTTTATATCCTTTTGCATGTGGAATCTGCAATAAATTCAGGTTGTAACTTGTTACTACTGATTGCCAAGAGATCAAAATATAAATTTTAGTTATCTGCACTAATATTCTTTATGAACTTTAAATAATATGTCAAATATTACACTCTAGATAATTATATATATATATATATATATATATATATATATATATATATATATATATATAATTATATATATGTATGTATATATATATATATATATATATATATATATATATATATATATATATATATATATATATATATATATTCCTCCTGAACCCAATCCAATAACAGCGCTCCACTTACACCATATCACACCGACGCAGTTGCAATCCAATTCCTACTGGACATTTAAAGAGGTCGTGCCGGACTTCGACTATCATTTCTACTCACAGTTCCGTAATTTTCTCAAGGCAGTAACATTTATAAAAGCTACGCCTTGTGCGGCTATAAACTGAGATTAAGTTAATTTGTTCAGAAGCTCTACACGGGCCAAATATCAGGACATATTGTGGCGTTCCTGAGAGTAAGGAAGGGGGCAAATTAGAGGTGCCGCTTTAAGTGCATTATTCGTGGGTCAAGGAACGCAACTCTGAGATAACCAAATCGGTCGAGCTGTAACGATTGGAATTTATGGACATCCGACTGAAACTTATCGATCGGAAGGTAGTCGGTTTAGGGTATTAGTCGAATAATCTTCTTGACGAGTGCTGAAAGTGATAATTACAGTGTTAGCTGGGATTAATCTCATTATATTATGTCTAATGCAAGAATGTCCTTTGAGGGCATTGACAGGTGACCTACAGGATTTTTTAATGGTAACTCGAGACTCAATTGAATAAATATCTAATCTAGACTTTTGTTTGTAACTTGATTTGAGTTTTACTATATACAACTTGTGTTTGATATGTTCTTATATGTAATCGTATAGAAACTGTTTATGTTTTTTTTTTGAACGAAGTTCCTTACGGCAGTCTTGGAGGAGATAGGGATTTTGCTGCGGGACCAAACTGAAAAATATGCGAGACTAAAACTGTAACGAAAGCATATAACGAAAGTGACGACACACAAGCGAATATTGTATAATACCCTTCCCTCTTTCTTTCCGTTCTCTCATTCCTTCCCTTTCTGATCCCACTCCACCTCGCTGTGTTTCTTCTATATTTTCGAATGACTAAAAAACGTCGAAAGTTCATATGAAAATGGAAACATCGTATTAGAAATATTTTTAGTTTTCATCCATTTATCTTTCCTTTGGTATTAACGATTTCAAACTATATCTACCTCCAATTAGTTGTTACAATTATTAAATCAGTTTCTCAATTCCCGTCGAATTGAGCAAAATTGATGTTTGCGGCTATAACACGCTGAAAATGACAGATCTCTGAAGCTAAGCAGCGTCGGACGTGGTCAGTACTTGGATGGGTGACCGCTTGGGAACACCGCTTGCCGTAAGCGTTTATTTTATTGATTTTATTCAGAAACAATTTTTTTATAATATGAATTGCTTAAAAAACTTAATTGAAATGATTTTCATTGGAGGAGATAGGAATTTAGCTGCTCGACCAAACTGAAGAATATGTGAGACTAAAACCGTAGGAAAAACATATAACAGAAGTGCTATAGTCATAGTGTATACACAAGCGAATAGTGTATAACACCTTTCTCTTTCTCCTTCTTTCTTTCCGTTCTCTCATCCCTTCTCTTTCTGATCCCACTCCGCCTCGCTGTGTTGCTTCTATATTATCCGAAGGAGCTTTGTTCCTACTTGGTGTCCCATGACATCGTTATCTTTTTTTCTTTGTTTCTACATTTTTGTACTGTGATATTGAACCATTATACTAAATGAATAAATGACTTGAAATGGTACTTTCAATTGGTTTTCTACACCATAACCTCTAAAGTCAATAATTATTCACTAGTGAATTCTTCCGTAATTCAATACATTTTTAAGTTTGAATGTTGTATTTCACATTGTCAGTATAAACTTAAACAATGAATATATAAAATATCAATGCGGTTGGACATATTCAACTGGTCTAAACTACCCTCTGTAGTTGCTGTCCGAGCTAAATGTAAACTAACAAAGTGGTATCAATCAAAAACGAAGCAAACTGAAAGTTTCAACATAATGTTGGATTTACTACACCTTCGTTCTTGTTCTTCCAGCTGAGCTAATACATTCGGTGGAGATTCCATCCAGCGCCTCAGTTTTAATTAAAGGAAATGACTGTGAAGGTTCCTCAAGGGACATATCACGTTAATTTTTGCGGCGGCAGTTCCCAGTAATGTAAGCTTTGACATAATCTCTTTTAATGCCCAAGTCGGAGTTTCCTGCCTGTTTTATCTGATTATGACTGTTTTGAGAAAGCTAATTGCTGTTCTAAAGTTAGCGGGATCTTGTCGGCGATTTCATCTTTCATAATTATTATGTGTCATTCACTTTCATCTATGAAAATTGCGTTGATTTATGAATTTTTAGACCATATTAACTGGTCCATCACTCCAATATTTCATTATTATCTATTCAACTTCAAAACTGAATGAAATCTGTATATTAGTACGTGAGCTGAAAACATTATATACTTTCTGAGCAAGATGCGGCGATATGACAAGGTTTCATGGAATGGCCGGCAAGATCTCCAGACTTAAAGCAATTATAATTTGAACATATTCTCTTGAGTACTCAACAATTATAAGTGATTTTCCGATAGGTTATAAATAATACTAAGATCTTCTACAACGAAGCAGTGAGGAAATTTTCGAACCTAAACAAGATAAACAGCACTTTCCATTGAAAAAACTAACGATGTCGTATCCGCTTCGTAACTAGTCAATTTTTATTCGATTATTAACAATTTAATATTAGATTGCAGTCCTATACGATAGTTCAAACATATGAGGAAGTTTCTTCAGTATGAACTAATCTTCATCAATTATTGCGACGCTGTACTGCGTCCGTTTTATATCCACTTCTAACCATCGATTTCGAATCTATTGGCGAACGTAGATAAGCGATACGCTCCTCACCGGTGTCGAATATTACTAACGTATGGGCCGTAGGTTGCTTTGTTTACGTGTATTTTATATGAGAAGTTGTTGAGTTTGAATTGTGTTTAATTTTGTTTGGGATCGTTTACAAACGTTCAGAAGAGATAAATCACTATTGTTGTGTATCTTATTGTTCATTTTGGGCAAAAGAAAACCCGAATATAGCTTACATACCCTTCCGAAAGCTGGACAATTCAAAGTTGTATTCCAAACAAAGTTGGGAAACAAGGAAATGATGGACAGAAGAAAGGTGTGGATTCATAACTTGAAGATTGAAAAAAAGTGTCTGAACATAAGAGAGTTGTTCTTTACAGTTTACTGAGAATAATTATTTTCCCTGCAGTAAGTTTGTGGATTTTTCCATATAGAATTATACCAACTGATGATGTGCAATTTTCAGCTAACCGAAAACGTAGGGTTTTTGAAGTCTAATGCTATTCCAACGAAAAATCTTCCACTTTTATCGGAATCTGAACCTGGGCCATCATCCAGAGATTCTAGATAATTGTATTTTCTTTCATGTAACAACCAGAGATACTATTAAAATAATAATAATAAATAATGTTTATTTGCACAACCAAAATAACAGTTTATCATAACATCAAGAATATGAAATAAAACTTGACTCTATAGCTAGGTAGAAACTAAAATATTCAATTATATAACCAGGAAAACAGAGATTCTATAAAAAACCAGACTCTCAGAAGTTCATCGTACTTTTAGGAGAGCTGTTATACGTAAGGAAAATTCAAAAAATATAATAACTCATTACATTCAAACCATTCAAGCAGAGTATTCATGTTAATTCTTCTTTTATTACATGTCGTTTCGTTCAGATCTGGTAAGTACTTAGTTTTGTCCATTATACTCAAAACCTCTTCAGTTGGTAATGAAACTAGACATGTCAGCGATGTTTCCTTGAAAGTTTTTCTATTTTTTAAATAAATAGGTGTTCTATCATACAGTCTTTTCATTATGTATACATAGTTCCTCTAAGCAATTAATTTATTCGTCCTCTCCTTTATTTTATTATTGATTTTCATGTTCAATGATAACAACTCAGTGTAAATTTCAACTTGATGTAAGTACATAGGTTATCTACTGTTGAACAGAGATAATATTGAACTCAATCAAAACATAATGAACCACTGGAAAATACGTAGTCCGGCGCTACGATCTTAATTTCAGAGGCCAATACTCATTTATCAATTATATCGAAATATCTCGGAACAAAAGATCGAGAATTGCCCAGATGTGTGTGGGAAGCTGAGCGATAGAAAAAAATAATGAAGTTATAAAAATAGATTGATCCTTATCCAAACAATAACAGGCGGATGTATTTCTTTCGACTTCTACACTATTGTTTACACAACAACAGCGGTCATTCCATAAACTAGAAGTATTATGTGTCGCGATAAAATAAAGTTGACATTCGTTATGATATTACGCTTTCCGTATTTTCGTCGGAAAAGTCATGCCCATTTTAGCACCTTGTTATCTGAGCTGTTGCGGTTCCAGAAGATGAATGGTTTCCGTTCCTTCTTGAAACTGAGGTCGAACTTTTTGTTTGATCAATCGATCATTCTGTTTCAGTATTTTATATGTTGGTTTATATATTTTTTGGTCGTATTTTCCCCGAAAATAATAGACTATTGCATCGTATCCAGAGTCAACGCCAGGTGCGGAAGCAGTTTTTTTATCAGTTTTAGATCTCCCGGATTTGGAATTATTTTGATGTCTGACATATATCTATAAATATATATATATATATATATATATATATATATATATATATATATATATATATACTAGCTGACTCGGCAAACGTTGTTCTGCCATATAAATTATTTTTATCTATTCATCTATCTGCCGATGTATATCTACCTATCTAACTATATATCTATCTATCTAGATAGTTATCTATCTTTCTATCTATCTATCATTCTATCTATCTATCTATTTGTCTATCTATCTGCATATCTATCAATCAATTTATCTATCTGCCGATGTATATCTACCCATCTAACTATATATCTATCTATCTAGATAGTTATCTATCTACCTTTCTATCTATCTATCTATCTATCTATCTATCTATCTATCTATCTATCTATCTATCTATATATCTATCTATCATTCTATCTATCTATCTGTCTATCTGTCTATCTATCTGTCTATCTATCTGTCTATCTATCTGCATATCTATCTATCAATTCATCTGACCGGGCAAACGTTCTGCCATATAAATTATTTTTATCTATATATCTTTCTATCTATTCATCTATCTGCTGATGTATATCTATCTTTCTATCTATCTATCTATCTATCTATCTATCTATCTATCTATCTATCTATCTATCTATCTATCTATCTATCTATCTATCTAGTTATCTATCTTTCTATCTATCTAACTAACTATCTATCTATCAATCTATCTGACCCGGCAAAAATGTTAATCATTGGGAGTATGAAAAATTTATTACGACCTATCCTCAAACCGACTATTGTTATTTTCGATTGCCATTTTGCAGCCATATTGCGGATCTGTGAATAAAATAAAAAAAATGAAAATCGCGATGCAAAAATAGGGGTAAACAATTGAGAGTAATATGAATTTTTCTATTCTAAGTCATGACAAAATAAAAATGACATAGATTAGAAATAATTTTATATGGTGGTTAAGTATTCTCAGATTTTCTAATTTCCCGCACAATTTTCTTAATTTTTTCTTTCATAGGAACCTTCTTCTGACAATAATAAACACAACAAAAAAAGAGATAGTGAAATCGATCCAGCCGTTCAAGCGTGATGGCGTGACCAAGGGAAATAAGGATTCATTTTTATATATAGAGATATATGTATGTATATATACAGGGCCCCCGTAAGGGCTACTGGCGCCTGTGTGCAAAAAGGGATTCTGGCGCTCCTTAAGGCATTTTGGATCATGTTTTTTCATTTATATTTTTGAAGGTAGGTAGGTAGTGAAACAAACGGAATAAAATCATAACAAAATAAATTCTTGTTCACCTCCAATCAAAAGATATTTGGGTATAAAAAAATTTATTATAACCAGTATCCTATAAAGCGTTGCTATTGATAGTATAAAGTAAAGTAGGGAGTACTTACCATTTTATAAAAAATCAAACCGTTGAAATTGCAGTCAGAAGGTATTCAGCACTTAATTTTTTAGAAAAAAAATTAGTAAACAAAATATTATACAACACAACAGTTGACAAAATAAAAATAACTTTAAATGTAAAAATTAATAGGATTACTTGTTTTTATGCACTTGTTGCACGGTCCAGTGAACTAACCAGTTTAAAAACGCCTCTGGCGATGCATCGCTTTTATAGCGCTCCAGGCATTATTCATGTCTGAACAGGAAAAATCAAGAAACTACCGCCTGACATGTTCTCGCAACATAGGAATCGGCAGTAACTGGATGATATACCTACTAATAAAATTTGTTGTGTATTTATACCTAAACCTATTTAATTTCTCAACTTTTATTTTAAAATTATTCTGTTTTTTGTTTTTTAATAATTTTGACCCCTGGTTTTGGCACCACTGAAGGATGGCGTCCGTGTGCATTGCACACTTTGCACATATGGTAGCGGGGACCCTGTATAGATATATATATATATATATATATATATATATATATATATACATTATTGTCAATTAAACTTCTCAGTTTTTGATTTTCACTATATTTTGTTAACATGACAATGGAAGAACAAAAATACTTCCCAATAAATTATGTGCCGAATTTGAGTAGCAAAATTTGCAACAGACTATCGAAAAATAATATTAAAACAATTTGTACAAATAAAAGAAACTTGAAGTCATTCTTGCTCAATAATAAAGAAAAATCTAACATCGGAGAAAACAGTGGTGTTTACAAAATATTTTTCGACGAATGTCCTGCTTTCTATATTGGAAAAACAGGAAGGAATATAAAATTCGAGTTGAAGAACCTAAAAAGTCAATTTTACAAAATAAAAACACCACTGGCTTTTCCGAACATTGTATAAAATTTAATCATTTCCTGGATTTCAACAAAACCCAGTTGTTGCATTCAGGTAACAAAGGAAAGCGCCTTGACCTTCTTGAAATTCTCGAAATAAGTTCCGCGCATAATAGTAAATTCCCCCTTGTAAAAGAACAAATTGATTTTCAGGTATCACCTTTGCTTTTGTCTGTTTTATAAAATAAGATGTAATACTGTCCTGTACTCAGTCTTGATAATGATTTCATAACTCGAAACATGTCGACTATCCTTTACTGCTAAATACAGTATCTAAGTATTTTTATATAGTGAAGCCAAGTGTGTTTTATTTTAAAGTTTAAACTTTATTCAACATGACAATTTTTTCGCCAAACACAGTGGCTCTTTCAGATGTATATTGCATACTAACATTTACAAAAAGAATATTCAGAGATGAAGGAAGGTACTATACACGTATATGTGTTGGCCAAACTGACAGGAATTATGGAGTTCGAATATTAGAACATAAAAAAGTTACGACAAGGAAAAAGTAGATTTTACTTATGCATCACATCTCCTGGAACATAATCATAATTTTAATAGTGAATTTGAAACTCAATTTATTAAAAGCTCTCGAAATCAATAGTATGAAACAATACGATAATTTGTTAAATGACCAAAAAGATGTGAATAATTTACCGTTGTTGAATCTTTTTTAAATGTAATATTGAATATTTGTACCTGTTGTTTTTTTCCCATGTCATTAACAGTTTGTACCATCTACGTGCTAAGAGATTACGTTTAGGTTTTTCTCCATTCTTATTGTATATTCCCTTCCTTTATCTTTCAATATTCTCGTTGTAAAAGTTAGTATGCAATATACATCTGAAGAAGCCACTGTATTTGGCGAAACAATTGTCATGTTAACAAAATATAGTGCAAATCGAAAACTGTGAAGTTTAGATATTATAATGGATTTTCATCAAGTATCTGCCCAATCAATTAGTTGGAGGTAGATAGGCATCAAAATTTGGTCAAAACAACCTATTAAAGAAAAATAAAAGTGCCAAGTAAACTTTTTCACAGTGAAGCCTTCACTACCTCACGTTTATATTTGACCAGGTGATTGTCGATAGTATTAATTGTTCGTAGAATAATTTCAAAATATGTACTTTCTGGAAAAATATTAAGTCAAAATATGAATTATTGCAACGTATTGCATGTTGAATAGGGAGTTTTTGAGACCCTTAATTTACACGTAAATTACGTTTTCGGTTATTCTGAGAAGCTTTGAAATTACCGAGACGGTAATTAACCGATAACGTACTACGTTATCAACGGGACCTTAACGTTCGCTTAATAAACATCCGTTATATTCGCGGTGTTGACAAGTTTAAACGCGCTTGTGTTAAATTGTTACAAACTAAAGAAAAATAGACTATTTAAACTATGATAAGTGACTAATATCATATATACTATCGTGCTAATTCGTTCCAAACTTCTTCCTTTGTATTAAAAATTCGCAAAAAATGTTATTTCTTACTATGTGGCAACCATCAATCGAGTCTGCGATCTGATGTTTTGAGATTGACAGTTTCGGTATTTTTATTGGTTATGTCACAGTGCTATTTTGGTTTGTTTATTTGTGTAAATTGGCCTGCTAATTTTGATATTTTTTCAACGGTTTTTGTTCACTTGCCACGATAGTTAAAAAAAGACTACGATTTACAGATATGAAGGATCTGTTACTTCTTAGAGTGGTTCTAAGTAATAATCCATTTGAAAACCCAGATATTTGGTCAGTGATTCAGCAGCACATTACCCTTATAACAGGAAAATTATTTTCAATGAGAACAGTAAAATACATAAGCCTTCGATGCCTAAGAAATATATTTGCCCAAATTAATCACAATTATTACTACAAACTATTGCATTTACCAGTTGCTTTATGTCCAGACAATTGGGTTTGGTATCTGCAAAGTTTGGCATAACCGTGGCAAATCCTCTCTTTGAAAACGGAAAATTCTTTTCACCTCTTCAACGTCAATATTATACAAATCGAATCCGGGTATGTTTCCATCAATATTTTCAAGTTCTTGTTCCTCTTCAAAGATGTTATGTAAGATTATACCTCTCATTAAATTATGATCCACACCCCCGCGCCTGATCGCTATATAGTCTATTCATATCTTCCATGATAATTTACCCAAAGAACGCTAATAATAGGTAAATGAAAATTGGAAAAATCACCCCACAAAAAATAATACAAGAACACAAGAGAGGTTATACTTATTTGACGTTCGCAATGAATTTGAATTCAAAAACTCTTTTTGGATCTTCAACCCGTTAATAACGTTTTCCGTTCTGCGCAAACTCAGCATAGCGGTTTACGATAATTACGTTGACTTAAAATAGAAACTCAAAAACTCCCTAGTATCACTGGAAAGAACATGAAGAATGCTACAAAATGACACCTCTTTCAGCTCTCTAGCTCGACTAGTACAGCTCCTAGAGTAAATTTAAAAAAGTACGTTTTCGGTTTTTGGCCGATATTTTGAAATTTTATATATCTTGGAAATAAACGGTTTGGGATAACAAATTGAAATTTAGTATTTTTCTCAGTCTTAGCAACTACAATGAGTATTCCAAATTTCACCGAAATCTAAAAAGTTGAGGAAAATTGGGCGCGTTGATTTGACATGGAATGACCCCGAGATCTAATTCCGCTTCAAATTTCGAAATACAAGTGAACAAATTACAGCACAGAAACGGTTAAACCGTGCAATTTCCATAGAAAACAACTACCTGGTACCCGAATTCCAACCTAATAGAATCTAACCTATAAATCGAAATAATTCATGTGACTCGTAGCACAAATCCACAAACCCCCATTTTCTGAAGTAATTAAAACGAATTCTGCAAATAATAACTCCATTTTCACCTGCTCCTACCGTCCTTGTTCAAAAAAGTAACAAAGCCGTTGAAAAAAATGGTGACTGGTTACACCTCCATTAGCTTTCGGACCATTTAGCTCCGTCTCGGCACGGAATTTAATCCAGTAACTTTGGGTAACCATTGTTCGTTTGTTTTTATGACGTAGGCGCCCTCGATTTCAGAAAACAAAAACCAACAATGCGTCCTTGGTTAATTAAAGTATTTTTCGAGTGTAAGATGGAATTTCGTTTGGAATTGCGAAACGAGATATTTTGAATTGATAAGACCGTATATATATATATATATATATATATATATATATATATATATATATATATATATATATATATATATATATATATTGAGATTGAATTCTCGCACATCACTTGGTGAAACATCATAAAGAATAAAGTATAAACTTTAGAATAAAACACGGCTTATGTTTCACTATATAAAAATATTTAGATACTGTATTTAGCAGTAACGAACAGTCGACATATTTCGAGTTAAAAACTCATTATCAAGACTGACTACAGGAGAGTATTACATCTTATTTTATAAAACAGACAAAAGCAAAGGTGATACCTGAAAATCAATTTGTTCGTTTACATGGGGTAATTTACCATTATGCGCGGAACTTATTTTGAGAATTTCAAGAAGGTCAAGGCGCTTTCCTTTGTTACCTGAATGCAACAACTGGGTTTTGTTGAAATCCAGGAAATGATTAAATTTTATACAATGTTCGGAAAAGCCAGTGGTGTTTTTATTTTGTAAAATTGACTTTCCTTCCTGTTTTTCCAATATAGAAAGCAGGACATTCGTCGCAAAATATTTTGTAAACACCACTGTTTTCTCCGATGTTAAATTTTTCTTTATTATTGACCAAGAATGACTTCAAGTTTTTTCTATTTGTACAAATTGTTTTAACGTTATTTTTCGATAGTCTGTTACAAATTTTGCTACTCAAATTCGGCACAAAAATTATTGGGAAGTATTTTTGTTCTTCATTAATAGTTTGCGTGGGGTATATTGAATGCAACAGATTCTTTTTCGTTTTCTCCCAATGAGCTTATCGATAAGACTTCCATTGTAACCGTTATTGATGTCTAATAATTTAGTTGTATTAAATTCGGTTTGAAAATTTGTTTTCGATAAGGGAATAGTGAACAACCTATGTATAAATGTATGTTATAAAGTGAAACATACGCCAAGTGTGTTTTATTCTAAATTTTATACTTTATTCTTCATGATACTTCACCAAGTGATGTGCGAGAATTCAATCTCAGTTATAGGAAAAAATATTTTGGTATAGCAGAAAGCAAAAAAGTGTACTCTTTTAACACTATATTTCCAGAACAAAAAAATGATGATTATCAATCAACATTTTTCTTCAAAAAGTCACAAAATATAACCCACAATACAGTTACATTTAGGGAAACATTATTGAAAAAACCAAAATTTAAAACGAAAAAATCTTCTACGTCGTTACATTATTATTTGAAAAGACGCGAGCAGCCATCTAGATTAAGCATCAAACATGATTGATCGCTGTCTATGATAGATAGATATTTATTCATATAAAATTTCAAGAAATTTACACTTGTCCTAAAATACATTACAAGAATTAGAATTAGAATTACAGACAACATAACAATTACGAAAACAGGAGCACGAAAAAAAAATAAATTTAAAACTTAAATTTTCTACTCGCATGTACAAGAGGGCATGTGCAGGAGGAACTCTTCAACTGTATAGAAACAATGCATCATCAATATGTTGCGAATTTTTTTCTTAAATATATTGTATGTTAAATCTTTATAGCAGTTTGGCAAGGCATTGTATAGCCTAATGCTGATATATCTGTATATATTTTGTGTTTTCTTAATTCTGCACAAAGGTATGCAATATGTATTGTGCCGCATAACACCATGAGTTAAACATCTTTTATGAACAAACAAAAGGCACTCCATAATATAGCAACAGGGCAGTGACAAAATTGATAATTTTTTGAATAGAGGCTTACAATGAGATCTGGAGCTACTAAAATTCATAATACGTATCACCCTTTTTTGTGTTACAAATACTTTTTCCTTGTTACTACAGTTACCCCAAACTATTAATCCATAAGTCAGTATACTATAAAACAAAGAGAAATAGGCCATTCTTAAATGTTGGCTGTCCAACTGGAACCTCAATTGTCTTATTCCGAACGTCGCTTTTGCTAGATGTTTGCACAGATCCTCAGCGTGGAAAACGAAATCCAACTTTGAGTCCAAGTAAACGCCCAAGAGTTTAACTGGCTCACTGTAATTGATTCTTGCTGTAGAGAAGCTTATGTTTTGGGTTTTTGTTTCATTGAGAGTCAGACAATTGATGCAAAACCAGTCTTTGGATATGACCTCTGACTGTTCCAGGGTAGCAAGTGTTTCTTGCCTCGTTTTGCCAGTTTGATGCTAAATCAAGATGGCTGGTCGCGTCTTTCCAAATAAAAATGTAGCGTTTTTCGTGTATAACTTTCGCTTGAAAAATGTCATCCTCTAGTTGTAGACGTTGTACATTTTTTCTGGTTGATCGCAGACTAACTCAATTTGCACAAGTAATTTAGTACAACATTATTGTAACGAAGTTACTTACGGCAGGCTTGGAGGAGATAGAGATTCCGCTGCGGGACCAAACTGAAAAATATGCGAGACTAAAAGTGTGACGGACTTAGACTGACGAACGTAGACTGACTGACAAAAGTCACGCTCTTAGTTAACACAAGGGAATATTGTATACCTTTCTCTTTCTCCCTCTTTTTTTCCGTTCTCTCATCCCTTCTCTTTCTGATCCCACTCCGCCACGACAATCGTCAATGCATTATATGTACTCATGAATTCATGTACAGGCTGTCCCATTTTCGATGTCCTTACGGGGTAACTCGCTTATTTTTATAGATAGAGATTTGCGGTTTTCGCGAACGTTGGCTACTTTTTTGTGAATCTCACGATACCGTAAACAAAATTTTCATAGCTTGCTTCGTTTTTGAGATACAGGGCGAAGTTGAAAATATTGCATTTTGGCCCCCGCCTTGTATCACAGCTATCTTTCAACTTATAGGAAAAGTAAAAACTGTGTTTTATACACTTTTTTACGTAGAATCCAGTGGCGTAGTGAAATTTTCAAAATGAGCTGTCATTGTTAAGATATAACCCAAAGTTATATATTTCTAAATGGGACACTCTGTATATTTTTCCATATTCAAAACACAAATGTTTTGAGCTTTTCAAAAATATATAATACTTATAAAATATTTTAAGTATTAGCCCTGTATTTAGATAAATTTCATTTTTGTTATAGCAAGTCAAGACAAATATCACTTTAGTAGAACGTTTAGCGCAATAAACAAATATCACTCTCATTTATATATGGTAGCATGGAAAGTATTCATTAAAAAAATATTATTTAATATAAGTTACTAAACAAAGATTAATTTAAAAATTATTATAACAGAAATTAAAACTTATATGAAACACTGCTACAAAACAAAGCTCTATTATTTTTCGGTTGAAAATATTTTATAAATATTGTTCAAATTGCTGTCCATTCTGTTGAAGACACAATCGACATTTTCTGAGGATAGCGTCAATTGACCGCAGTAAGAACAAAGGTCTTATGCGTAAGAATTCGAAAGCTTCTCTCGTGGCATTCATGAGAGCATCTCGATTTTCTTGCCGCGTATGGTTTATTTCATTTTTCATAAAGTTCCATATGAAACAATCTAATATCGATAAGTCAGGGGACCTTGGTGGCCAGTTAATGGGACTATTATTACCAATCCACTGGTTTTGGAATCTTTCATTAAGAAAAGCGCTAACGGGACCTGCGTTATGACAAGGTGCGCCATCTTGTAGGAAATAACTGTGTCCGTATTGAGCCAACGGAATTTCGTCAAGTAGTTCACAAAGACAGTCATCCAAAATTTCCAAATATCTTCGGTGATTCAAGTTACCGTCGAAAATGCGGTATGCCAATCTTCCTCCAAAAATGCAACAAGATATATTAAAGCCGAATCTGCCTTGCTGTTGACGAGCCACCGTAACGTGCTCATTTTCATTTGACCAATAACGATGATTATTTCGATTTAAAATGCCAGCGCTACTTATATAGCTTTCATCGGACCATACTACTAAATGCCCAAAATTCATATTTTCTCCCGTCTTTAGTATATACCACCTACAAAACTGAATGCGCTTCTCAGCATCACCTGGGTGCAGATGATGTATAGTTTGAGGTATGTAGGGGGTATATTTATGATTTTTCAATATCTTCGAAACTCTTGTCTTTTGAATGCCAATCAAATCTTCAATTTCTGTGGAAGAAGTATTTTTGTTCTCTTCTACCTTTGCGAGGACACTAATTTCAGCATCTTCAGCATTTTCTTTCCTATAACTTTTTGGTCTAGGCTTTTCAAAAGATCCAAAATTTTCCAAATTTTTTTTTAGTCTGCCAAATATTCACCTACTCGGTTGTCTCCTTTCAGGAAACCTAAAATTCCTATCTTATTATCTTACTGACACCCAGTAAATGGGTAATAGTAAATACCTTTCAAAATAGAGGTCCATCGCTTGATTTGGATTGAAACCAACTTGGTAATTTATCCCAACCATATCTAATTTTTCGTAATTTTGATATCTTGGATTATCATTCGCCATTGTAAGAAAAATTTGTTAACTTTGACAGGTAGGTGACAGGACCTATATACATTCTGCACTTGCTCTTTTTCCATAGCTACCTACTAATTAGGTCCACAGCGTTTATAGTCGAAAAGAGTGTTTCATAAGAGTTTAAATTTATTGTTTTGTCAAATTATTTAGTGACTCATACTGAATAATATTTTTTTAATGAATACTCTCCATGCTACCATATATAAATGAGAGTGACATTTGTTCATTGCGCTAAACGTTCTACTAAAGTGATATTTGTCTTGACTTGCTATAACAAAAATGAAATTTATCTAATTACAGGGCTAATACTTGAAATATTATATAAGTATTATATATTTTTGAAAAGCTCAAAGCATTTATGTTTTGAACATGGAAAAATATACAGAGTGTCCCATTTAAAAAAATATAACTTTGTGTTATATCTGAACAATGACAGCTCATTTCAAAAATTTTACTACGCTACTGGATTCTACGTAAAAAAGTGTATAAAACACAGTTTTTACTTTTCCTATAGGTTGAAAGATAGCTGTGATACAAGGCGGGGGCCAAAATGCAATATTTTCAACTTCGCGCTGTATCTCAAAAACGAAGCAAGCTATGAAAATTTTGTTTACGGTATCGTGAGATTCACAAAAAAGTAGCCAACGTTCGCGAAAACCGCAAATCTCTATCTTTAAAAATAAGCGAGTTACCCCGTAAGGACATCGAAAATGGGACAGCCTGTACAAGCAACTCGAAAACGTCAGATGTGAAACATCGCAATAGTTTTATGTAAGTTATATGCATAAAAGAACAGATTACGATAGGAATCAGATATGGCATAATGAAAAGATAAAGCTTTACAAATTTGTTCCATAAAATAATGACTACGTATTGTAGCTTTATATTCAATTAAATAGCGTGGCGATACGTTATCCTCTCTTTTTATACACTCTTGCGTCTAAATTTAACATTGCGTTGACGACCGAATGGTCTAAGTACTGAACCCTGGTGTGCCGTATTTCTAAGTTCGAATCACAGAGATTACTCCTGGCTTTTTAAATTTTTTTATTTACAATCTCGTAAAAGCTCTTAGCTTTCAATATTAATTATTTCTAATTGGATTAGTATAAGTTATCACTTCTGTCGTGCGCCCCGACACGCACATTGTGGTCCTTGTATATTATTCGAAGGAACTACGTTCCTACCTGGTGTCCCATGACACCGTATTTCTTGTTCTTTAAATCTAACCTTGAAATAACGCCTTAAACACGAATTTAAATAATAAATTAGGAGCTAAGTGCTATCTTCCTTGGTGGGTTTCTTCAAGTATGAATATTCTTAATAGCAAGAATAGTATTACAAAATGGGATTGAAACATTGTGACACTCCTAAAGTTCAAATTGAATAAATGAGCAAGCAAATCAAATATTCAGTAACTCCAACCTTCTTTAGACCAAAGTTGTCTTACTTTTGACAAACAAAATTACATTAGCGTTGCTGGTCTAACCATGAATAATCGAGTGTTCTGCATTGACTAAAATCTTGATGAATAATTCAGAAAATCAATGTACTCTGTTAGCTCGAAGTTCATTGATTCATTCAGATATGTGTGCCACTGGAATTGATGTAATTATACAATAATTCTCGAACAATTCATCAATTCAATCAATTCTTATATCAAATTCAAACCATTAAGTTAGAAATCGAAAACTCATCGAATTTCTTTGAACTTCATGCTTTTTTTAAGAATAGTTAGAAGAATTTTCATCAAGCATCGCAAACATATATCACAACTGACTAAAGATTCAGTAGATCGACGTATTATATCTTATAGTTCATAATCTCTGAATATACATAGTGAAATTACTTTGAACAATGTAGCTAAGTCAATGTTGGGTATAAAGATGCGGAAATATGAAGAAGTTTCATTTAATGGCCGTGAAGATTTCCAGACCTAAAGCAACTTGACTTTATTCTTCCAGACTATTTAAAAACTTTGTTTTTGAATTATCTCCCGACGGAATGTGTAGACAAATTATTGAAAATGTCTTGTTGGACACAGTATTAGGATGATTTTTCAATCGTAAAGTGTCTGCTTTCCAATAGAAAAGAACTTGGAAATAGGTTATATTATAACAAAACAAATAGTTTTGAAGAATACATTTCCGCGTATTTTGGAAATCAACTTTGCTTTAGGTTCTGATGTAAAGTCTGTCTAGCGACAATTGGCGCTCACGTCCTCATATGGCGAAACAGTGTTGCCAGACGTGATAAATAATCTCAAATCTAATTAGCTGACCTAATTTTCATCAAAAATGAGATGTAGAGGTTATTTCGGCGACTGTCAAATGTGGAAGTCAACAATTCAAAGTTGTATTCCAAACAAAGTTGGGAAACAAGGAAATGATGGACAGAAGAAAAGTATGGATTCATAACTTGAAGATTGAAAAAAAGTGTCCGAACATAAGATAGTTGTTCTTTACAGTTTACTGAGAATAATTATTTTCCCTGCAGTAAGTTTGTGGATTTTTCCATATAGAATTATACCAACTGCTGACGTGCAATTATCAGCTGACCGAAAACGTTGGGTTTTTGAAGTCCAATGCTATTCCAACGAAAAATCTTCCGCTTTTACCCGCATCTGAACCTGGGCCATCATCCTGAGATTTTAGATAATTGTATTTTTTTTCATGTAAGAACCAGAGATACTATTAAAATAATAATAATAAATAATCTTCATTTGCACAACCAAAATAACAGTTTATCATAACATCAAGAATATGAAATAAAACTTGACTCTATAGCTAGGTAAAAACTACAATATTCAATTATATAACCAGAAAAACAGAGATTCTATAAAAAAAACAGATTCTCAGAAGTCCGCCGTACTTTTAGGAGAGCTGTTATACGTCAGGAAAATTCAAAAAATATAATAACTCATTACATTCAAACCATTCAAGCAGAATATTCATGTTAATTCTTCTTTTATTTCATGTTATTTCTTTTAGATTTGCTGGTAAGTACTTAGTTTTGTCCATTATACTCAAAACCTCTTCATTTGGTAATGAAGGTAGACATGTCAGAGATGTTTTTTTGAAACTTTTAACACTTTTTTTACAAATAGGTAGGTATTCTATCATTCAGCCTTTTCATGATGTATACATTGTTCATCTAATCAATTAATTTATTCGTCCTCTCCTTAATTTTATTATTGATTTTCACGTTCAATGATAAAAACTCAGTGTAAATTTCAACTTGATGTAGGTAGGTTATCTACTGTTGAACAGAGATAATATTGTCCTCGATCGAAACACAATGAACCACTGGAAAATACGAAGACCAAAAAAACACAAATTGCACCAAACAATATAAATAAACCGTTAATGGCCCATAGAGTAGTACCGATGTTAGCCGTTCCGGCGTTACGATCTTAATTTCAGACGCCAATAGTTTCATTATTAACATTGTTAACTATACCATGTACATAACCCTTTATCAATCATATGGAACCATTATAGAAATTCGAATTATTTAAACAATCATAACCTAATGTTTCTCCAAACAGTGGAAACTTAGTAGTTGAGGAAAACAAAAGGGTAATTTAGATTGCTTCACAGTATACTACGCTAACTCAATTATTTTCTGTTTAGGGCGTATACTCGACGACATTAATCATAACGTAAAATAAACGAGATCTAATAAGTAGCCATTTCGTTCAACAAGTCCATTAAAATTCATCTAGAATTCAGGAACGAAGTAATCAAGAACGATCACGAGGGCGCGCTGCACGCAATCCTCGGCGAAGGACCAATTTGCGGACAAACAGTGCTATTATTTGACCTAGACACGTGACCACAGTTATGGGCGGATAGGATCAAAAATTATTGGGGGGAGAGGTAGATAAGACCGATACGGTTTCGTGATTTCTATTAGGATAATTAGTGGTGTTCCGTTAGATCGACAATTCATTCTCATTATCCTATTGATTATGTTTAGAATCAATAGCAATGAAAATTCTGAAGAAGCTTCGGATTTATATTTCCTGAGGTAAGTAAGCTATAATGGCTACGAAAATCTCTATTATCATTTAAATTCTTTTCTTGTTAGATATCCAGAAAGAAGGCAACCGTTATTTGAGATATTTGCTCGTTTAAGAGCAAATTTAGTTGAGCACGGATCATTTGTTCACTCGCGTGCTAAAATGTACAACAAAGAGAACAGGGAAAGAAAAGAGATAGATACTTTGGGATATATAAAAGCAACACCATTGTCCTTATAGAAAAATTGAGAAGGAAATTGGTGTGCCAAAAACTGACAG
Organism: Cynegetis impunctata; assembly: GCA_030704885.1. Classification (NCBI taxonomy): domain Eukaryota; kingdom Metazoa; phylum Arthropoda; class Insecta; order Coleoptera; family Coccinellidae; genus Cynegetis; species Cynegetis impunctata. The sequence continues at coordinate 428,787 of JARQZK010002903.1, forward strand.
CATTGCAGAACTTCGAGAGGCAATTCATTTAGCCTTTCGAAGTCTGCGAATGAGAACAAAGGTTCTTTTAAACGCTATTCAAAGAATTACAAAGCTGTGCCAATTTTGCATCAGAAAAAATGGTCGTCAATTTGAACATCACCTTGATTTTTTTTTCAATAATGCTATTTATTTGTGTTTGTAATAAAGTTACTTTACGCTACAAAACTGTTGTTGAGTGGTGAATATTGTTTTGATGTTCGTGTTTTTGAGAGATCTTCCAATTGTCCTCGTTCTTATATAGGACAAACAAACCGACGAATTCAGGTGCGTGCCAAAGAACATTCACTTTCAGTAAGACACTCAGATATCTCCAAAGCCCTTTCCCAACATCACACCCAAACAGGCCACATTATCGATTTCCCCAATACAAGAACTATTGCTCCCGTCCGATCTTTCAAATCCCGACTTTTCCGTGAAGCTGTAGAAATAGAAAAACGTCCAAATTGTTTGAACACCAGAGATGACAGTCACAGACTCCCATCAGCATGGAAACCACTTCTCAGTGGTCGCCATGTAACGTCCAATCAGAGTGCATCCCGCACTGATGAGCGTGAGTGCCCGCCCCCCTTCCCTATAAATACGGCCACGCGACGATCGGCCCGTCAGTTGACTCTGAAGAGTAGGCAGGTTGAGACTTCAGAGTTGACAGGAAGCAGTACGGTTAGTGGAGTAGGCAGGTTGAGACCACGCAATCGTATTGTTTCCGATTCCTCCTAATTCGAATCGTGGAGTAGGCAGATTGAGGCCACGATTCTGAATTATTTCCCTTCTAATTCTCCTGAAGATGGCTCCGCAAAAGGAGCCGAAACGTCGAGATTTTTCAAATCTTTCACGCGGTTCATTCCGTGAACCAAGTTTTTCAATTAAATATATATATATATATATATATATATATATATATATATATATATATATATATATATATATATATATATATTTATATTTATACACCATTTAAAAAACATAAGTTTGCTTCATAACTCGAAAATAGTAAATATATATAAAAAAATATCTACACCAATGCATTCTACGGAAAAAAATCTATAAGAATGTTATATTACCTTTTCGAGAAAATGAAGGATAACGGCAAAATACAACATTTTCAAAAATGCCCTGTATCTTCAAAACTAAAAGGGCTATTAAATATCTATTGTAAAATTCAGTTTTACGAAAAAGTAGCACAATGTCGCGAAAACTGCAACCCTCTATCTTCAAAAATAACGGAGATACTATCCAAAATTGCCCTGTACATAAAGCAATATAATTTTGGAAAAATATTAAACAATAGATTGAAAACTTTACAGAAAAAAGAAATAGGTTATACATTTACTGAGTTACCCAACTGTATCATCACTATTCAAAAACATTCTTTATTCTAGGAAAGATGACACTGAGTGCATTATCTAAAGAGACCCTCGCATAGTTCTTCGTCCATTGAACCAGCCAATTCATGAAGATACTTAAAAAAACTTTGTATAATGAATCTACGCCAACTATACGCGATATAGTTGCTGCTCTCTCAAAATCACGAATCACTGTGAAAATATTGATATAGAATATTATTTTATTTTTATGTACTATTAAGAACTAAAACTATTACCAGAAAGACGTCACATAGCTATTAAGTATGAAAGTAGTAAACGCTCTATCTTCAAAAATAACGGAGATACCATTCAAAAGTACCCAAAATAGGATACCCTGTAAATTAAACCTAGTGAATAAATCGAATATCACGTTCTTCTTCTCCTCAACTCGCCGAAAATTCTCAGCAAGTACTAATTATTCATTCATTCGAACTTACCTGTTATTTCTCATCAAACTTCTATATTCGATTCATCTCTACAGCTATCACAGTGGCAATTCTTCGAATTCATTAAAATCGCGCCCTCCCGAATTAACAAGAGTTCTATATTACCGTGAACTTTGGAATTCAAATTGTTACATTTCCCGGGAAATATTAGAATACGACGTAGCTCTATTATATCCTGGTGAATTCCAAATTGCAATATCGAGGGAGATTATAAATTTCGATTATAATTGTCTCCGTTGGATGATTTAGAAGTCGGCGAACGCTAGAGTTATTGTTGTTCAATTCTAAATGCACTCAATCGTCAATGAATCGACCTTATTTGCTAAATATATAAAATAGATAAGTAAATAAATAAATCAATGAGTGAATAAATAAATAAATAGATGAATGGATGAATGAATAAATGAAAGAATAAAAGTTGATGGAAATCGTCGTTACTACGTGATAACTCAACAAGATGAACAAAAACTAAATTTGAATTTACAACGTTTATTATCACAAAAATAATTTGAAAAATATAACACTGCGATTGCAATTTCGGTCACTAGACCATCAACGGGCAGATTGAGTTAACCCCTTGTTGCATCATGTGCCAAATATGGCACAAACCAATGTTTTACACATCTTTAATACAAACGTCAGAGAAATATAACTTTATATGCATGAATTACCATTTCAGGCACATACAAACATATTTCCAAAGAGGCAGCTCCCTCTCTGTATTTATTTCGCAGTTAGATGTGTTTTTCAAAATGGAGACGATGAATCAGCTGGTTGTCAGTATTATTGTAGATTGACTAATAGTTTTGAGTTCATCCACCATTCTACCTTATGAAAATTGTTTTTGTAAAAAATATACTTCTAGTAACTGCCTCATAGTGGCAAGTACTCGTATTTTTGAATCATTGACATTTTTCATCTAAAAATCAGTTTGTGTCATATATGGAACATTATGCAATTCAAGTATATCTGACTTGACTATATTGTGCTATAAATGGAACATTATGCAGTTCAAGTATATCTGACTTGACCATATCTGCAGATTATGAATTTAGAAGATGTGGAAGAAATCTTTTTCTGATATATTTAGAATCCCAAGTTATTTTATGCATAAAAAAAATGAAGTTATACATAATTTTAACTCAAATGAAAGTGAAGACAACATATCAGATGAAGATGAAATATTGGCTGTATAACATATTTTTAGATCATTTTGCATGCTGTACCTTATTTGGAACAAACCAGTTTTTTTTTTTTGACTAAGAATATTGTGTTTTATTTTTTGTAATATTTTTCTGATGTAATATATGTCTTTTTCCAACTGTACCTTTTTTTTTATCAATTTTCAAAAAAGCATGCATTGAGGGATTTAAGAACTGAATACAAAATAATTATAGATTTGCGCTTACGGGTGGGAAAGAATTATTGCAGGTACCTAAATAGACAAGAGGAACATATTTCAATTTATTCAATGCCAAAGATTTCACTTCAAAATTTGAAAGTTCAGGAGTTTATAAGTTAATTTTTCTTGTATGTAAAGTAGTGTATGTAGGTCAGACTGGTCGATTGTTCAAGACAAGATTTAAAGAACACCAACTATCTTTTTTGAAAAATAAAACGGATTCAACGTTTTCAAATCATTACCAGCTTGACTTGATATATTCTCCTATATTTAGTGTATTCAAACAATAATGTTTTAAGAAGTGATTGCCTGAATTACAAATGGAAAAGGACATTTTATAATTCCTGTATAAACTCAGTTCTAACACATATGAGTCCAATATGGGGGCGGTCTACTAATCAAAACAAGGACAGACTTCAAAGTTTGCAAAACCGGGCCATCAAAAGTGTTTTCGATCTCGCCTACAACACTAATTAAGAATCTTTATACAAAAACTTATTATCTATGAAAAATCTGGCAATACAAGAGCAGTGCAAGTTGATCTATAAGATACATAAGAAAAAGACTAAATCTCAAGTGGAAACCATGAAGAACCAAACGATTGCCTGAGAAGACCCAACAATTTGAAAATTGATTTAAAGGTTAAAAGTAGGCGAGGTTTGAACCTTATAAGCTATGCGGCTGCGGATATCTTCAATGGATTGCCCGAAGAACTCAAGAAAATAAAAGAATATCGGAAATTTAAAAGAGACTTAAAGAATATTTTGTACATTGTTAATGTCAATAGTCCAATTTATTGTTTATATAATATTTTCCAGCTTTGTGGTAATATATTCTACGAAAAATCTAATTTTCAATTCTATTTCTGAATAAATAAATGAACAAATGGATGAATAAATCAACAAATGAATGAATAAATGAATAAATCAATGAATGAACAAATGGATACATGAATGAATGAATATATGTATAAATGAATAAATTAATGAATGAATGAATGAAGGAATTAATGAATAAATAAATGATAAAAATAAAATCATGAAACATATATTCTCGCAAGGGGATTCTGCATTTTCGATCCAAGAAAAAAATTGTTGCTTTCCAATATCCTTGGAGCAGGGCGCTTTGAGTTGTTATGCAGATAGTAGTCCGACTGCGATTTGTATTGGGAAACAATTAGAAATTTGTGAATGTCGAATTCTCGTCGCGGAATACATATTACCAGCTCCCTTGGAAAGTTGATGATATGTTTAAATTATTAAAGAATTTTTCTTGTTCACGTTATGTAGCAAAATAAATGAATAAATCAAACAATTAGAAACTGCGAAGAACTTAAAAAATAGTTAATACAGCAGGTATTATACATACCAGATATTTACTTTCAGTGCTACTACCTGTGACGCATACAAATTTCACACGTCTAATAAATATCTGTTTTTTCTTCGTCTACGATGGTTATTCTGGCTACGAAACCTGACTTCCGGAATGGTAAACCTATTTTTCACAACGGTGATGTCCGGAAAATCCACTGGTAAAGACTTATGTGCCGTGTCCGCTGGCCTAAGCCACATAATTCACTTCTGCTCGTTTCTTTACGTTCTGGGACTTGCACGGTCACAATGCGACGAATTTAATTTTTCCTCGTGTTTGAAAATGCAACGGGAATTGTAAGTAATTTCTCGGAAGGGAGTTTTCAACCCTGCGTTTTCTGGAGCGATAATTTTCCGGATGTCTAACAATAAAATGTGCTAGATAAAGTCAACGGAGCGGTTAAAGCAGTGGGGGTACAGTTAGAGTTCTAACACATAAGAATGAAATACTATCTTCGGTTCGAATTCTGATTAACCTCATTGGAAAATTTTAATTATTTTGTTGATGTGGACTTCTTCAACCTCTTTGGAAAATTTGAATTATATTGTTGATATGGACTTCTTCTTCCGATACCGTACCCGGTTTCGGGCGTAGGCTACCTCTCTACAACTATTCGTGTTGTGCGTGATACAGTGATACACGAATAGAGGGGACCTACAGTTTTACGACGGTTCCAAACTTCTTCATAGAGAGGCTTTACAAGGTAGAATACTTCTCGGTGGTTTGCCAATGCCTTCCGAAAGGTGGCTACGCATTAATTCGTTGGTTTGAAAGGGATTCGATCCAGCGACCTTCCGTTCAGAAGTCCAACGCACTGACCACTGAGCTACGGAGCCACTGATATGGACAATATGAAGAATTATTATCAGTTATTTATCAAGGTGTACGTAGGTAGTTATTTTTCTACTAACCCTTTCGTTTTATTGAACTTCAGGTATTCATAATGAATAACTATAACCTAAGAAACATAAGAACAAATAAAGCGAAGAATTCACCGATCTACCAGACCGTAACAGTTTTTAATAACCTACCAGAAGATTTTGAGAATCTAGAAAAATTAAATTCATTTATAAAAAAATCAAATTACATGTTGAAAGCTGATATACCTACTCTCCACATTATAATAATGCGTTCACACAATTTTTTTTTCTAATCAATATTATTCTACGGTAACATAGACTTGATCGCCGATTTGTTTTTTTATTTTATAATAAATAATAACAGGAATTCCGAGAGGAATTGGTCTTTGTGTACTTTATTTTTACCATTTCACTATCAATTTGAAAAGTGAAAAAAGTCAAATGGTTCGCAAAAATTGGAAAGAATATTCAATTGCAGATGCTTGACAAATAATAAAAGTCATATCATTTATTACGGATAAGTAATGTTTTATTCACAATACTCTTCGTTGGTATTTTTTATGAAACCGCTTGTTATAGCTGACAAACCAAGAAAAAATCGATAAATATATATATATATATATATATATAATACGTTCGGGATATTCTTTTGAAAAATTTATGATTACGCAAATAAATCCTCATAACACTCATGGAATTTCCATTCATTATTCAAGGGATAATGTTAAAACATTCGAGTTCGGTGCCACACGATAGAAACACCATACAGCTGTTTTCTCTTCAACAAGCTCATCAGTGTCCCGTCCATCGAGCGAGTGAGCAACAACGTTGAATCCACATAACAACCTCATAGTTTCTAAGAAGAGAAAACTACGGAATGGTTATGTAGATTCGAAGTCGTTGGCAATGATGAACAGGCCGCTTCCTGAGAGCTCGTTGAAGATCAAAACTGATTATCTACTGTTTTCATCTCGTATGAGGCACCGACATCAAATATTCTAACATTATCCCTTGAAATATGAACGGGAATTCCATATCGTCGAATCTCATGAAACTAACTCTGTCTGAGGGTTATTTCGACTGGTCGTCAATTATTCAAATGAATTTCCCAACGTACTATTTTTTTCGCTTCAAAAATAAATATTCATTTTCAATAATACAATAATACTTCATCCTACCTGTGATGAGCCATAGTTCCTTAAGACAATCGTCTCTGCTTTTCTGTACAATCAACGGCGTTTCGTTGGTAAAATCTCCTCCCTCTATTGCTTTGAAAAGGATAGCACCGAAAATTGCATAAGAAGTCATTATTACTAGTAGTCCCGTCCTTCCGCATAGCACTGACATTGTGCAGCTCCTGGTGCCGACTTCCTCCATCTGCAACGAAAACACTCGTGCAGTCAACTCCGCATAGAATGAACAGATTTGTTAAATCGTACGTTTCGAATATTGTAAAATCATCTTCTGAACTTTTTTTTTAAGGGTATGATGAAACACAGGCGAGTATTCGCCTGTTTTCCATCCTCTATCCTCATGGGTTTATAAGCTGGTACATTACCCAGCAGATCATGTCACGTAGATATATATATATATATATATATATATATATATATATATATATATATATATATATATATATATATATATATATATATATAATTTTAAATTCCAATTTTCGATATTCGTAACATTCATATCTTCACCGGGATTCGAACCCTGCACCGTCTGTGCCCTAGAAAATTTCCGAACCATCTGGACCACAGACGATTGATATCTTCTGAACTCAACACTTTCGCTCACGGTGTACAATATATCGTACATCACTCTACTTAAATCCTAACTAATTTGTAGTATGTTTCTATTCACTTTACTCACAAAGTAAAGTATTCTGTAAACATCCTTATTACTATTTTAAACTGTTTGCTTCACCTAGCGTTGAGTAGTTTACCCAAAAAAATGTTATTAATGGTGAACAAAAACTAAATTTGAATTTATTACGTTTATTATCACAAAAATATTTTGAAAAATATAACACTGCGATTGCAATTTCGGTCACTAGACCATCATCGGGCAGATTGAGTTAAGAACTTCTCTTCTTAACTCAATCTGCCCGATGATGGTCTAGTGACCGAAATTGCAATCGCAGTGTTATATTTTTTCAAATTATTTTTGTGATAATAAACATAGTAAATTCAAATTTAGTTTTTTTCATCATGTTAAATTATCACGTAGTAACGACGGATTCCATCAACTGTTATTAATGGTACCTGTTACTGAAATGTAGCAGTTGTTTCAGAATGTTGAAATGAGGTGGCGCTTCAAACTTTAAAACATGTTGTGACATGTCTGCAGTATTTATTTTGGTAATAACCGATACGTGTATTTGTTACTTTCATGGTGAACTTGCTGAAAATTTAGTTTGTTTTTTCTATATTGGAGTAAATATTACTGTACAATATATTTTACATTGTGAGTAAACGGAAATCGACAGGTATGGTAAAAAACTCCACGTTATTTAGAGTTCTTGTTATATTAGATTTATTTCATAGTATGACGAATTGAAAAATGAGTATAAAAGTGCGTTAACTGGAGGAGGGCCTATCAGATATTGAAGGGCTTAGTGATGACGATTATGGGTGGGGAGATAGGGACGTAGAAATAAGCAATGATTATGATGATGAAAATACGTTAAAAGAAAGAAGTCCAGATGATATGGGAGGTAACTTTTATGAAAAATCTTTTTCTTCTAGATGCAAATTTCTTGAATGTACATCTAGCTAGGACGAGTTTTATTTGTACTTAGTGCAATATACATTGATGCATTTAAAGAAAAACAAAATTGTTTTTTGATTTATCACACAAATAAATGATCAGTTGTAACCTTATGTTGTTTTTCATTTGCATTTCATTTTACAAAATCGCAAATACACTACCACTTATCCAAAATGTGCAATATTGTACAAGTCTAGGGTTGTCATCCGTCCGGGTTTCCCCGGAATTGTCCTGGTTTGGGGGGTGTCCGGAGGTCGTCCGGACGGGGCTTTCAAAATGTATTCGGGTAAAACCCGGACGAATTATGTGTCCGGGTGTGTGAAGCTTGAGTGTCAGTGACGGAGATGAGCTATTAAATGCAAACCAGTTGTGGCCGTATTTTTTCGAAACATCTATATTCTAAACTGCTCAAAATTGCGTAGTAATATTTTTGTATACCAGCTCACAATGCGAATGTAGAGTAATTTTTTCCGCTAAGGTCGCAGTAATAAAGGAAGGAGAGAAACTTGCTAAATACACATACGCTTTCTTCTCTGATCAAAATAAAGTCTAATTTTAAAGGCTTGAATTGCTCCGACTTTTACAAATTCATGATGAAAAATAAAGACATTTTGGGAAAAATTGGCAAGACTGAAAAATTCCAAGTTAAGTTGAATTAGTAAAAAGAACTTGATCTCGTTAAAATTAAAACTTGTTACTAACTTTTGATTTATAGTTAATAAATAATTTAGACTTGTGTATACCTAACCTATCTACTCGAACTAGATGACCTATTCCATAATTTGCTATTACAATGTTAGAATCTAGTCCATTTGATTTTTGATCTACCAAAAATTATCATCGTGAGTTGTTTTTTATTTGGTGATACCTAAAAAAAAAACTGTAAACTGTGTATAATAGAATTTTATTTGTTTTTTGTTGTTCTGTTTATATTGCAAACAGGCGGTTTAAAGTTTGAATAAATAAAAAAATTAAAATATAAACGATGTTTTATTTCATTAAAAAAAAATTTTACGGTCTGTACGGGGAAAAACAAAATTTCACAGAAATGTCCGGGGTTTCGAAAACTTTTGCTCTGCATCTGCAATTCAGGTGATGGCAACCCTATACAAGTCATATATACCGTTTACTCACAATATACAGTATATTGTACATATCACACCCCCTGAAATAGATAATATAGAATTTTTTCGAGTGCACCAAAAAATTGTAAAAAAATGAAAGAATAAGTCTAATTCCAGATTTTTATCTTGAAAAACAAAAATGCGTGAGTGAAAGGGTTAAGAATGAGAAGAAATAATTCAGTTACGTGATTTTGAGATGTTAACTCAACGCTGAATCTATCAGCGTATCTTCAGAATTAATACAAATTCCTTGGAGTAGGCAGATTGAGGCGTCAAAGCTAACAATAAGTTACGAATCAAATCGCGTTATCGATAGAAATTAGTGGGAGCATACCTGAAAATAATTTATGACCGACGCCGAAATGTCGAGTAATCACTAAATCCAAACGTTAATAATTCATGACATATGGAGGTCCCACCTTTGTCTGCATCTGGTAGGATACGCCTAAAATCAACCGAACAATCGATATATTTAAATGGGGCATTTACGCGAAACATCGTGAAAATTAATCATTTGCTTTCCCCCAAACAAATTGCCGAATTTCTATCGTGAAAAATTATAGATGACGCGAACTTCTCGTTTTGATATATGGGTCGACTAATGCGATTCCATTTATTGAAGGGGTGATTCATGTTCGCCATTTGTTATTTACGATTATAGCGTTTCTGCCGAGTAAAGTATCATCAGATAAAATGATTTTGTCTAAGTGAATGTTTCATAGTTTCTAGGTAACGGAAGATGTTATTCTAAGCAGAATAAATTGAATTCATTAAAATATCATCTGAGCGAGGTTTTGAAAACCAAAATTGAAAATTGAGAAGAATTTTATTAACCAGAAAAAAAATATCACAAAAATTTTGAGGTGAACTAGTCACCTGTACAACATTACATGTAATATTTCTACAGAAGTGAACTGAGTCACTTGTACATAGACTGTCCAACTTAAAACTAATACAAAAAATAAAAAAGAAATTTTAGGTACACCATAGATATGGTTATATACATAAAAATCAATAAAATAAAATGAAATATAAAGCAAAATAAGGTATAAAATAAATATCTAAGATATAATATTATATATATATATATATATATATATATATATATATATATATATATATATATATATATATTTGAATTATTATCTCAGTTGTATTTATATGTATTAAGAAGGAAAGGGAAAACGAATGGGTGTTAAATATTAATCTCTTTATTCTATGCCAAGCTTTCAAAAAAAAAAATATATATATATATATATATATATATATATATTATATATATATATATAGGTATATATATATATATATATATATATATATATATATATATATATATATATATATATATATATATATATATATATATATATATATATATATATATATATATATATATATATATATATATATATATATATATATATATATATATATATATATATATATATATATATATACAGGGTGTCCACGGAAGGTGGCTCGCCCCAATAACTTTTTTATTTTCGGAGATAATGAGAAGAAATTCAGAGGATCTGTTTGATGTATAAAACTGCATTTTTTTGACAAGTAACTCAACCTCAAGCAACTTCCGGTTTCACCGGAAGTGACATAAACTTTCGATTTTTAAATGGGACACCGGGTATATTTTCAGTTTTTATGTCACCATATGATATTAAGAATACAATTATGTATCATTTGTTACTTTTTGTAATCGTTTTTCTATTTTTTTTCAAATAAATTTTCATTCTAGAGGGCTATGGATTCGTTCAAATAACTAATTTCGGTCCTAAAATGTATGTACAAATACAACTTTACTGTTTTCGATCAAAATGTTCCAGCTATGTGAAGTTTAATTTTAAAACTTTTATTACTATTTTTTTTCAAATGGCAACATGGTGGCTCGTTGGCTTGAAAAAAAAGATAATTTTATTACGATTAATTTGATACCGCACTCTAGGTATTAGGATGAAAGAAAACTTTCAATAAAAACCTGAAATCCCATAACCTTCTTTAAATGAAGAATCTTATTGAGATTAAAATAACATTTGAAATCATCGAGTAGCCTGTGACCAACACAACTGAAACAAAATAAGTCCGAAGTCACGCCAACAAATCTACATCCCAGGACGGTAAACAGGGCAATTGTAGGACCGAAATTATTTATTTGAACGCATCTATAGCCCTCTAGAATGAAAATTTATTTTGAAAAAAAAAATAGCACAGCGGTTAAAAAAAGTAGCAAATGATACATGGTTGTATTCTAAATGTCATATGGAGACAAAAAACTGAAAATATACAAAGTGTTCCATTCAAAACTCGAAAGTTTATGTCACTTCCGGTGAAACCGGAAGTTGCATGAAGCTGAGTTACTTGTCGAAAAATGCAGTTTTATGCATTAAACAGATCCGGTAAATTTCATTTAATTATCTCCGAAAACAAAAAAGTTATAGGGGCGAGCCACCTTCCGTGAACACCCGGTATATATATATATATATATATATATATATATATATATATATATATATATATATATATATATATATATATATATATATATATATATAATATAAATAATATATATATATATATATATATATATATATATATATATATATATATCATATAAGATACCACAAAATAATGAAAAAGAATATTTAGAAGACCAAAAGTTTTCGCTGTGAAGGATATAATCATCTAAATTAAGATGAATTGACTGGTTATCTTGGGGTGTTTTTTTTCATTCATTCAATATTAAATTTATACTGAAAACTCCAAAAAGTAACTGGTAATAAATATGTCAGTTTGACTTAAATCTATTTTTTCAAAAAGTTCAAATGAAACTGAAAAAAATTACTTCAGTTCATCAGAAAAACTTTTCACTTTATAAAATGACTGAAATTATGAGATATTGGATATTTGAACTGATATTCTAAATTTAAAAAAAAAATCAGACTAAAATGTTGAAAAAGGAACTAGTAATAAATATATGTGACTTAGATTTCAATTAGGTTTAGACAAAAATGATTGCGTATCAAAAATGTGATTTTGATAGATTTTTTCAAAAATTCGATTGAAAATAAATTTCACAATAAACAAGAATTTGAGTTTACTACTAAAATCTCGAAAAAGTAATATAGTAATCAATATGTGTATCAATATTAAACTCAACGTTTTCAAAAACTTATATTAAAGAAAGGCTTTAGGAGGATAAAAAATTTCTTCATGTATATATTTTTCAAGAGAAACTAGTGAGTAATAAAATATATGTGACAAATAATTTTTTTCAAAAACACTAATTGAATATTAAAATAAAGATTTTAGACGATAAAAGATTTCACACTGAATAAAATTATTGAAAAAATTAAAAATTTGATACGCAAATAAATTTTCTTTATTTTCAAATAATCTGAAATTTACAATTTCATTTGAATGATTGTTATATCTGAAAACTAAAAATAATTCCGAACATTACTTAAATATAAACCTTACTTTTGAATCCAAATAAAGAAAACTATTATATCACCAATTTTGAAGATTTACATCAATCAAAGTTAAAGTATACAGGATATACCCTTAGGAGTTGAAATCATTTTTATATATACCTAATTCATGGAAAATTTGAAGATAAATTTCAAATATGAAGCATAAAAATAAATTTTAAAGAAGTATATATATATACATATATAAATTATTTTTCGATACCTACTACATAAGTTTCAAGAATTCCCATTGGTTGAACTAAATAGAAAGTCCCGTATAAATTAACTTAAAAATCGAAAAAAAAAGTTTTATGAACACAATATGCATATAAAATAATTCTTCCAATTAAAAATTGTATATAATCACTATCAAAACCAGCATTAAAAAAAACTATTCCTTACCTTGGTAAGTTTTCCGAATAATCTCAATTCCACCGAAAGTTCTATTTTATTCAAATAAGTACGCGCTTCTCGCAACTGAAATGAGGGAAATGAGCCAGGAAAAGCCGCCCCGTCTGGTTTCCGACGCGCGCTTGGATAGACTGATCGCCATCCCTTTAAACAGAGCGACAAACGCCAAGCGACACCCTACTACTGCCAAGGGTGTGTCGGTGAATTACCACAATTTTCTCAAGAATTTTTTTGCGAACATCTACGGGAGATGAAAACACTTCCACGGCGTAGAAATCAACCTACTGACAAGTACGCTCATAAATATATATATATATATATATATATATATATATATATATATATATATATATATATATATATATATATATATATATATATATATATATATATATATATATATATATATATATACAGTGCGTCAAAAAGGTATGGACTAATAATTTGGTAGCCTTCAGGATTTATTTTTTCTGTTTCCTACATTTTGACCAAATTATTTTGTTCTTTTAATGACAACTGTCGAAAATATGACGTCATTGATAATTTTTCTCAAATGACAGTATATAGCATGCGATACATCGTTTGAAAGTCCTTGCTTCACTCAGTATGTTCCTGAATTTATATGCGATTTTGCAGCTACTTTTCAAAATAGCGGCCGTCCAAAACTTCTATTGTAATGCTATTGAGATATCGAATTTCGTTTTTCTCCATGGAATTGAAAAACAAGCTCAGGCCAAGCAACTTAATGTAAGGACAGGAATTTAATGATAAAGCCTTAGTACTGTCTGAGTATAATGATGGATTGTTTTTTTTTTTGATAAATCGAGAAAGAGTTATTCTTTTACTAGGAGTCAATTAAAAATAATTTTCACAATTTTACCGCCGCCAATTTGAAACGAAGCTACAGAATCGCATGAAAATCTAGGAACATACTAAGTGAAGCAGGAGCTTTCAAATGATGTATCGCATGCTATATACTGTCATTTGAGAAAAATGTCGATAATGTCACATTTTTGACAGATTTCATTAAAAGAACAAAATAATTCATTCAAAATGTAGGACACCGAAAAACTAAATTGATTGTTTTTCATAAATCCTGAAGGGTACCAAATTATTAGGGTAAGTCCATACTTTTTCCACTGTATATATATATATATATATATATATATATATATATATATATATATATATATAACAAGAAAACAGTGTAATGGGACACTAGGTAGTAACGAAGTTCCTTTGGATAATATAGAAGAACCACGCCAATTTGCGAAAACGAAATATGGCGCGACAGAAGTGATAACTTATACTAATCCAAGTTGAAATAATTAATATTGAAATGTGGGGCAGCTCTAACTAGATTTTAAATAAAAAAATGAAAAAAGCCAGGAGTCACCTCTGAGATTCGAACCCAGAAATACGGCACACCAGGGTTCAGTACTTAGACCACTCGGTCGTCAACGCAATGTTAAGAATAGACGCAAGAGTGTATATAGAGAGAGGATAACGTATCGCCACGCTATATAATTGAATATAAATCTACAATACGTAGTCATTATTTTATGGAACAAATTTGTAAAGCTTTATCTTTTCATTATGCCATATATGATTCCTATAGTAATCTGTTCTTTTATGATATAACTTATACAAAATTATTTCGATGTTTCACATCTGATGTTTTCGAGTTGCTTGTACATGAATTAATGAGTACATATAAGACATTGGCGATTGACGTGGCGGAGTGCGATCAGAAAAAGAAGGCATGAGAGAGCGGAAAGAAAGAGGGCGAAAGAGAAAGGTATACAATATTCGCTTGTGTTAACTAAAAGCGTGACTTTCGTCAGTCTACTTCCGTCACACTTTAAGTCTCGCATATTTTTCATTTTGGTCCCGCAGCGTGAGCCCTATCTCCTCCAAGCCTGCCGTAAGGAACTTTGTTCCGATAATAAATCAGAAGTTCACAGAAACAATAAATTAGGAATAAAATTAATTGTGGTGATTGTGATAAGTTTCAAATTGGTAGAACTTTCTGAAGACCAGAATGTCAGAAAACAAATGTAGCTTTGTTAATCGGATTTATATTTTGCAAACCATTTGCAATGACACATTCAATTTTGACTTTAAAATATTAATACAAACATTCAGGTCTTCTATTGAATAGCTAAATTGATCATAATATGAGCCCCCTTCTTAATCTTTTCATAATTACGGAACTTCCTGAATAGCAGATTTTAATGGAATTCCATCTTTTACTTATTATTTGTAACCATCTTTGTAGTTACCCTTTCTACGCCAATAAGTTATTTTATTTATTTCTTGTGTTGTATATATCGGAGAAATTTTCCACTTAGCATCTGAAGAAGGTCAAGTTTCATCGCAACGTGCCCCATGCGTATTATCAAATGAATGGTTAATTTGTTTTTATTTTTCACTCGTACCTATATTATTTGTTGATTTTACCTTAGATACGGTTGCTATAAATACACTCATTATGCCCTAGGGCGTTATGAGCAGGCATTATGGATCATAACGCCCGCTCATTGTACGAGGAGAAATGAAGCAACTTCCATTGATTAAATACTTCATAATCCTTGTCGTATACGACTCTGGATTTCTCCGGCAATGAATTATTCGCAGCTTTGGCTGCATTTTCTATGATATTCTTGGGTAAATTCATTTTCATTTCCATTATTTCTATAAGACTACACAAAGAAAGCAGCAATGACATTCACTAAATATGATGACAAAAATATTCACAAACGTCAAAATATCAACAAATGACATGCCTACTATGAGAAGGAAAATGGAAAGTATAGGAGCAATGAACCGATTTTAAAATCGATTTTTCATTATAATAAAATAATTTTTTCGTGAAAAATAAAATCTTGTATGCACCACGTGCGTTACTAGATCCTAACGTTAGGATCTATATAACGCACTTGGTTCATAAATAACTATTGCCAACCTTTGTTTCATATTAATCATATCCTGTCAACAGTCATTAAATGTCATAAAGTGACGATTGGCTCAATTAATCTCCATAGTACCTATCTTTGTCGGAAAGTTATTTTCATTTCCTTCTGTTCTATTTCCACTCGGACCTTTCACATAACCCCTAACCTTCAAAAATGCGATGCTACAAAAGTTCTCGGATTGTTCAAAGAAAATTTCAAGCTAAAGAAAAGACCGGTGCACTTTTACTTCGCATCTTTTGTACTTAATTTCAGCTTGAAACAAAAGTAACCTTATACTTTTCCGGACTTACATTTCTTTGTAACAGTTTTCCTAATAATAGGATACCCAATCGGGCCTTCATCTCACTCTCTCATCTATTCACAGGCGTTCTATTTTTACGAGCGTTTATGAAAAATCTTGCACGCTTTGCAATTCAACGACTGTGATTTAATTCAAAAGAATTTGTTCATTAATTTTCATTTTGCAGAGTTGCTTTTGCAGAGAGTTAATGAGAAAGTTATTCACTTCGTTTTATAACAGATAATATGAATTTAGTAAATCAATTCATATAAGAAATTAAAGACGACTGTTTGGGACTTTCAGACCTCAGTTGTGCTGCTTACTCGAAATTCCTTGACGTCAAATTATTTCTCGAGGTAGTCAATGGTGTCGCATACATATTAATGTGAAGGATTAATAACTCCGGGTCAGCAGCACTGACGAAATCTGACAAGATGAAATTAGTTGTCTGATGATCTTGATGTAGGAGGATTTCATTGTGAGTAACTACTCTTGTATTTTGCTATTTGAATCTCTCTTGAAGAATTTATTCGAAAAATTTCCATTACCCAAAACATCTGGATCGAAAAATTCTATTATATGAAAGTTTATATTATATCTCGAAGGTAGGGGTTGACGAAAATTTTTTTTTTCGCTCGAAAGTTGCTTTCTGTATGTAATTTGGGTTGAAAATAACCATGCTGATGATAGTTTTCGTCTCGAATGTTTATATATATATATATATATATATATATATATATATATATATATATATATATATATATATATATATATATATATATATATATATATATATATGAGGCGTTTAGAGCAAAAGTGGCCCAAGCCACAATGTGTTGAAAATTGAGTTAAGAGCTATTTCACCACAAGATACCACATAAATTCACTTTTGCGCTCACAGTAAGTTAATATTCTAGAAAGCAAGACTGACTCAACCCACTTTTGAGCCGCTTTTGCATTCAATTGCGACGCATATTTCACTGCATGCTTTTGTTTCTACTTTCATGGCGTACTTTTTTTCCTTTGAATTGAAGTTTATTTTGAGAGAGTGCAATAATATGCCATCATTTCAACAAGAGCTGCGTACTGCAAAAGATAACTGTAGACGTTTTGTTTCGGGATTCATGCTCATCAAACTAGCAAGGTACACATGTACATGTGGGACGAGAGTATAACATCCCGGGATCCCCAGGAAATTGGTTATTGTATTGCACACAACATGAAAAACTTTGTCACCACAAGAAAGTTAATAATGTACAGCGATCAGTGCTGTGGTCAAAATAGAAATTTTGTATTGCGGCCCTTTTGCTTACATTACCTTATCCTGCGACCACAAAATTGGACAAAATTGACCATAAATTTTTAGTATCGGGACACTCTTACCTTCCAAACGATCAAGACTTTGGTCTAGTTGAAAAAAACAAAGAACACTATGAAAATATTTATGTTCCCAATGATTGGGTGCAGGTGGTTCTTGAAACCAACAAAAAACATCCGTTCAAAGTAGTTGTTATGACATCCAGCGACTTTTTCAACAAAAGAACTAGAGAAAGCATTAAAAAATTGCAAAAAAACAAAATCTGATTAAAATGTACAGTGGCTACGTATACAGCGGCTTCGGTATTATGAAGAAAAACCTGGAATAGTCCAGTATAAGTATTCGAATCACGAAGATGTTTTATTTAAAAAAGTTACTGTGAAAAAACGGGGCTAGAAAACATTCCAGGAAATAGCAAAACTTCTTCCGTTGTTTGGAGGACCCAAGCCCATACAAGAAAAAAACACCAAGATTTATTATCCCTGCTTGACTATATTCCACCAGTATACCATGTATTTTATCGTTAACTGGTCCACAATGAACGTGATGAAGAAGAACAAGATGTTTTTGAAGGTCACGGCGTGGAAGAAAATGAATAAAAACTCTTTAAGTAAATTATTTAGCATCAAAATCATTTTTTTATTCCAAAGTCAACAAAAAAAGGAGTTATGCAAAAGTGGTCCAAGCCACATTCAAAATCTTATTTTTCAACAAAAATGGTCCAAATAGTTAGTATAACATCCTATTATTTGCCTGAATTCAAATGAGTTAAGGAACTCTTAACATTTTCTTTAATAATTTCTTGATTAATTCTCAAAAATCTTCATAATTTTCTTTTGCTTGTTTCTCCATATTAATTATTTTTGACTTGGGCCACTTTTGCGCTAAACGCCTCATATATATATATATATATATATATATATATATATATATATATATATATATATATATATATATATACAGTGCTTTCATGATGAAAGGAACAAATTCATTAAAAAATTAGGTTTCTATTTCATGTTAAAATCCTCGGACAGGTCGATTAGTATTTTTATTTGGGCAATTTTCGCAATAAAAATTTTGTATACAGGGTGTCTCATTCAAGAGCTATGGCTTAGTCATAAGTTTTTTTACGGTCCTTCCCTGTATATTATTTCACTTTACAATGCTACGATAAATTCTTATCACTTTTTGTGAACATACCATATGCCTCAACTTCATGGATTGCCAGATTATAACGGAGATAGAGGAGCACCTGGAGATTCAAAATGTGGATTAACAGTACATAAAAAAATTTTGGTAATCATTATCATTAAATCTGAAGAATGAAATTTCACATGTACCATCTGAATTCATTCACTGGTGCTGTATAGTCCGCAGTTTTCACGTTTTTAACGCACTACACTACTTCATTGTTTAAGAAAATGCAATTACTTGAGAGAGAACGTATTGAAGTACTTATGATGATTGGTTTTGGAGATAGGGTGCGTTCACAAGAAGAAGTCTGCAATCTATTCAATGAAAATCATCCTGATCGTCCGCCAATTACTAGATCGACAGTCAGCAAAATTGAATCAAAATTCAGGAGATACGGCCACGTTAGAGATTTACCTAAAGGAAGACCACCGAGAGTATCTGAAGAAACAGTGCTGAACGTTCTACTAGAAACCCAAGATAACCCTCATACATCCATTACTACAATTTCCAATAATTTCAATTTATCAGTAGGGTCCGTGCATAAAATACTTAAGGTAAATAAGTATCATCCCTATGAAATTAAGCTGGTACATGAATTATTAGAAGACGATTTTGACCGCAGAGTACAGTTTTGTGAGCAGATTCTTGAAATTCATAATCAACATCTAAATTTCATTACAAACATAATTTTTTCTGATGAAGCCACCTTTACTTTAAATGGCCACGTCAACAGACAAAACTGTAGGTATTGAGCGACCGAGAATCCTCATTGGATGCAAGAATGCCACACACAGCGGCCTCAAAAAATTAATACATGGGCAGCGATTGTTCGAAATCGTATAGTTGGTCCCTATTTTTTTGAAGGAACACTAAACGGAGAGGACTACTTGAACTTTCTCGAGTTCGAACTCATTCCGGCTTTAGCTGTTTTGTTTCCTAACCCACAAGATCCTGACATACCTAATAACGAGATATGGTTTCAACAAGATGGGGCACCTCCTCACTATTCAATCGCTGTTCGACAATTTCTTGATGCAACTTTTCCCAACAGATGGATAGGACGGAGAGGTCCGATTGAGTGGCCGCCAAGATCACCGGACATAACCCCATTGGATTTTTTCTTATGGGGTTATTTGAAGTCTAAAGTTTATTTGAATAGACCAAATAATATTGATGATCTAAAAGAGAGAATCAGGCAGGAAATAAGACTTATCAGTCCAGAAGTAATTGAAAATGTGCAACGGGAAACATTGAATCGACTTCAAAAATGTCTCGAAGTAAACGGACAACAGATTGAACATATGTAAAAATTAAATTAGTAATTACATTTGTGTGTTTTCATATCGTACCTCTCATTACCCACTATCTCCGTTTCTGGCAATCCATCGAGTTGAGGCATATGGTATGTTCACAAAAAGTGATAAGAATTTATCGTAGAATTGTAAAGTGAAATAATATACAGGGTATTACCTTTAAAAAAACTAATGACAAAGCCATAGCTCTTGAATGAGACACCCTGTATACAAAATTTTTATTGCGAAAAATGCCCAAACAAAAATACTAATCGACCTGTCCGAGGATTTTAACATGAAATAGAAACCTAATTTTTTAATGAATTTGTTCCTTTCATCATGAAAGCACTGTATATATATATATATATATATATATATATATATATATATATATATATATATATATATATATATATATATATATATATATATATATATATATAATATATATATATATATATATCTTATAATCATTGTTTTTCATTTGTGAGTTTGAATGGGTACTTTTTTTATTCATATTGTTTTTTTTTACCTCAAATATACCGATATAATTATTGTGGACTGCGATAACGGTTTCTCATTTGTACGTATATGTTAAGCAAAACATTAAAAATATCAAAATCTAAAGAATGAATAGAATGTGGAATAAGAAATTTAAAAAAGAAGTTATATAATTTTATATAAATTTCTATGATTCAAGTAAGTAGATTCATGATTCGTCTTTCAAAAACTCATTACGTGAAATCGAATTCAAAACAAACAAAATAATGGATTTGTACATCCAATATTCCATTTAAAATAATCTTATGTTTCACTTGACGAAGAAAGATATGTAGGTACCAGTGTTTCGTTTTGAATATAAATTTTCGTCATATTTTCACCTGATCAATTACTCATTCTTCTTTAAATTGAAGACTAATAAATTTAAATGAATTTCATTCAAACTTAAAAATATTGTTAAGAGTTCAACAGTCTAGAAATGAGTTGCTCCATCTGGACATCATTGAGCGAATTGTGAACGGGAAATGACAGATATCTTTATCCGACAATGAATTTTTTCATACTTTTGAAACACCTTACAATAGATGGCGCTGAGGAATCAATATTTACCCGGAATTCTAAATACATACTTCGGAAATATTCCTTTATCAATACAAATTACGGAATTTCATATTTTCATTGGAAGATCTAAACTACAAAATTCTTCTTTCAATAATTTAATCATAAAAAATACATTAAATATATAATTCGAATGTATTATTTCAGAAGATAAACAGAATTTTTCAAATAGTTGATGGAATCCGTCGTTACTACTTGATAATTTAACCATATAATGATGAACAAAAAGAAAACTTGAATTTACTCCGTTTATTATCAATTTTTTACTTTTCAAAGTAAGTCTTTTAACTTTTTCTGGAAACTAAAAAAACAAAGAAAAATCTCAGAGGAATATAATTTATTCAAACGCAAATTCTTCAAATACTCTCAGTACATTAAATGTGAAAAAAGTTTCACTTACGAAACTTCAATATTTAGAAGCTACAAATAAATAAACTACAAATTTCATTATAAATATTAATTACAACAGTTAGTATATAAAAAAAATGCAGTCAAGTTACAGTGTCGTAGATTTTTCAAGAACTAAGTGAAGCTACTGAATATTTCAAAATGGACGTTTCGAGGAAGGAATTGAATGTACATTTGGACGATAACTGTTAGGAACACTACTTAATATTATGTGAGCAAGCAAAATAGTTGAAAACATGGTTAATGGTTTTGTTGTTTACATATTATACTAATTTATATGAAATCTTTGAGATTTTTCCAATTTCAAATTTTTATTAATACTTATTTTATGGAATGAAAAATTAGTTTAATCACACAATCATATCTCAAAAAAGCTTAAAGCTATAAAAATATATCAATCAATAAATCTTACAAATACTAAATATTTGAAAAATAAACTGTCAACAAAATATTACGATTATATGATATATATTTTGAGAATAAGCATCTCGTCAATATTTAGAAAGGAATATTTCCCTTTATTGCACTTTTTTTAGATCAAATCTTCCAAAAATTCCCAATTGTATAACAACGATAAACATGAAGAAAATGGAATAAATTATAAATGCAGAATATTTAATGAAGAACGTCATAAATGAATTGACTCTTCAATGAGCTCTTAATTAAACCTATAATAGAATAAATCGAAAGAGGTAAATAATGAAAATATTGAATAACCCTTATCACATTCTCATAAACATTTTGTACTTTTTCGAACTATCTCACTTTATTATATTGGACCAAAATTTCCTACAATTTCAATATTTTCATTTACTACTTTCATACTTAAAAGCTATGTGAAGTCTTTCTGGTAATAGTTTTAGTTCTTAATAGTACATAAAAATAAAATTACATTCTATATCAACATTTTCACAGTGATTCGTGATTTTGAGAGAGCAGCAACTATATCTCGTATAGTTGGCGTAGATTCATTATACAAAGTTTTTTTTAAGTATCTTCATGAATTGGCTGGTTCAATGGACGAAGAACTATGCGAGGGTCTCTTTCAATCATGCACTCAGTGTCATCTTTCCTAGAATAAATATGTTTTTGAATAGTGATGATACAGTTGGGTAACTCAGTAAATAATAATAATATTTATTTCAAATAAAAGATACAATGACTCACTATAATCTTTGAAATGAAATATAGTCAAAAAATAAATTAATTGATGACAAAGATAATGTTATTTAGATGTTTTTCTTCAGATTTCCAACCACTACAAAAAATTCTTGAATATTGTATGGTTCTATATCGAGCAATATCTTGTATATTTTCTTTTTATAGATATTCAATCTAGTTTCACTTTTTATCATTTCTGGCATTGTGTTGAAATACTTTATAAATTTATATTTTGGACCTTTTTCTGTAGATGTTTTTTTGTGACTGGGATATTTCAGGTTTGTTGTTCTTGTGTTATATATGTTAGATGAGTTCAATTCAAATTTATTTTTGTTTTTGAAGACAAAAATTAGACATTCCTGTATATGCATTGCTGTAATAGTTAGTATGCCATGTTTCTTGAATTTTCCTCTACATGATTCCCTGTGTTCTAATTTGAGAATGATTCTAAGAGCCCTTTTCTGGAGATTGCATATTTGAATTGCTTTAGCAGAGTGTCCATAGAACATAACTCCATATCTTGCTTTCGATTCCAACACACCATGATAAATGGTTTTCATGGAGGATCTGTCTAGATATCTTGCTAATATGCCCAAAGAATAGCAGACTGATGCCAAGCTGTTCCCTAATTTGGAAATATGTTCCTCCCATTTCCTCCCATTTCAGCATATGTGGTAGATTCTATTTATACAGATCTTTCGAGAGCGTTTGATCTAGTAAATCTGGAACTTTTACTCCGAAAACTATATGCCTATGGCATGAGTGGTAGTCTCCTTTGATGAGTTTCATCTTATCTTCATGATAGAAAACAAATAGTAAAAATCGGGAATGTCTACTCTTTTTCAATCATTGTTCTTTCGGGAGTAGGACAGGGGACTCATTTGGCCCCTTTATTCTTCCTCATTTTTATTAATGATGTGATAGATCAAATCCTGTATAGTAAAATTTTGTTGTTCGCTGATGATGCAAAGATTTTTAGAGAAATCACCTCCTACGAGGATATGGATAAATTGCAATATGACATAAATAGCTTTAATAATTGGTGTGTAGCTAATGGATTGAATATCAACGTAAATAAATGCTTCCACATTAGGTTTGGTAGATCACCATCTATTTGGCTTCTTCCATATTCTCTTAGTAATGAACTTATAAATCAAGTGAATTTTACGAAAGATTTAGGTGTAATTTTTGATGACAAATTATCTTTTAAGCAGCACTACGAATTTACTTTTCTAAAAGGTCAAAAGAAAATCTATTTTCTTAAGAGGTTTACGAATAAGTTTAACAACATTGAAACATTTAGAAAACTTTATTTCTCCTTTGTGTATTCAACAGTTATGTATGCTTCACCTATTTGGAGACCCAAAGATAAGGGAGAGATAAAAAAGTTAGAATCTCTCAATAGAGTATTTATTAGGTATGCAGGGTATAGAACTGGAATTTTGGAAAATTTTGAATCAGCTATGGATAGAGCTGATGTGATCTTTGGGTATAAAATTTTGGTCAATTTAATTGATGTACCTGAAATATTGAGTCAATTTAATTTTTATGTAACCCCCCGCAACCTTCGTCATAATGTTTATGATTTTCAACCTAACAATTGTCGTCAGGGAGATAAAGAGAGAATTATTGATAGAATATTTATGTTATGTGATAAAATCGTAGACTGGTTTGATCCAAACACACTTTCGTTGTACAAAATAAAAAATTTATCAAAATCATTGTTAAAATTTGAATGAATTGAATAACTTAATATTTTCTTTAATGTAATCAAGTTTGTATTTTTGTAGGCTTCTAGCCATAAACACATTGTAATTTTTAATATATGGGGCTTGCCCCGTGAATAAAGATAAATAAATAAAATAAATAAATAAATATCATCCACATAGATTCCAAGGATTTTGCAGAAGGAGTTAACTCTTGAGTTCTTTTTGACATCACAAATTCATTTGGGGTTTCAAAACCTGCATGTGTTGATTTGAATAGAATGGCATGTGTTTTTTCATATGAAGTTTATTTTTTAAGAACCATCCTTCAATATTTTTCAACACTTCCGATGTTCTTTTTATCAGTTCACTGTATTCTTGTGCCCTAATAAGGATATTTGTGTCATCTGCATAAGTTGTTATAGATGCGAAAGAATTATTTTTGATGAGACTTTCAACATCATTCATGTACACAATGAATAAAAGTGGCCCCATAATGCTTCCTTGTGGTACTCCCATCTTTAATTCCTCTGCATCTGATGAGGCTTGTCCCTCTTGTTTCTCTATGTAAACATGCTGTTTTCGGTTATATAAATACGATCTTATCAGATCAGCTGATGTGTTCCTTACACCGATATCTTCCATTTTCTCCATTAATTGCAGATGAAATAAACTCTCGAAAGCTTTTGATAGGTCTAGGAAAATGCCCATTATCAGATCTGATTCTTCTAATGTCTCCACTATTTCTGTTATAAAGTCATAAATAGCAGTGGTGGTAGATCTTCCCTTGATATATCCATGTTGTGAGAGCGCCAATATGTTATGTTTCAAAAGAATGTATAACCTATTTCTTTTTTCTGTGGAGTTTTCAATCTATTGTTTAATATTTTTCCAAAATTATATTTCTATTATGTACAGGGTGTCCCATTTTGGGTACTTTTGAATAGTATCTCCGTTATTTTTGAAGATAGAGGGTTGCGGTTTTCGCTACACCGTGCTACTTTTTCGTAAAACTGAAGATGCCGTCAACAGAATTTTAATAGCCATTTTAGTTTTTAAGATACAGGGCATTTTTGAAAATGTTGCATTTTATCGTTAATCTCATCGAAAAGGTAATATAACATTCTTATAGATTTTTTTCCGTAAAATGCAGTTGTGTAGATAATTTTTGTTACGTATTTTCGAGTTAAATGGAATACCCTGTATATTTATAGACTATAAAATTTGTCTTTTTCTTTAACTTTTCAAAAATATATGTTAGTATGAACTTTTTCTCTGAAACGCGCAAATAAGGGACAGTTTTCTGAAATTAAATGCATAATTTAATAGTAGGCCATGGATATTGTTCACAACAGGAAACAAAAATAACTATCAAACCAATATCATCGGTTTTTATACACTTTTGATACATAAAGGTGTTTATTTTGGTTCTTTTGGTATTCTTATTTAATTCATATTAATCAATGTCTTCGAAGAATGCAGCGTATGGAAATTATGAAAAATATGTTATGCTGGTATGTTTTATACAGAGTAATGAAAATTCTGAAGAAGCTTCGGAATTATATTTCCTAAGGTAAGTAAGCTATAATGGCTATGAAAATCTCAATTATTATTTTAATTATTTTCTTGTTAGATATCCAGAAATAAGGCAACCGTTTTTTGAGATAGTGGCTCGTTTAAGAGCAAATTTAGTTGAGCACGGATCATTTGTTCACCCGCGTGCTAAAATATACAACAAAGAGAACAGGGAAAGAAAAGAGATAGATATTTTGGGATATCAAATCAAATCAAGGACAACACCGTTGTCCTTGAGATGAAAATTGGTGTACCAAAAACTGACATCATTGTAGAACTTCGAGAGGCAATTCATTTAGCCATTCGAAATCTGCAAATGAGAACAAAGGTTCTTTTAAAAGCTATTCAAAGAATTACAAAGATGTGCCAATTTTGCATCATAAAAAATGGTCGTCAATTTGAACATTACCTTAAATTTTTTTTTAATAATGTTATTTATTTGTGTTTGTAATATTGTTACTTATGCTACAAAACTGTTGACACAAACTTACTGTTAGAAAAAAGATCTATAGGTATTTTTTCATTAAAAGATACCTATATGCAAGGTATCTAATTCTTCGTTAGTAATATGTAACTTTCACTTGTTCATTGTTGTTATCCATGGCCTTCTATTGATTTATGCATTTAATTTCAGAAAATTGTCCTTTATTTGCGCGTTTCTGAGAAAAAATTTATACTATCATATATTTTTGAAAAGGTAAAAAAAGCCAAATTTTTTAGTCTATAAATATACAGGGTGTTCCATTTAAAAAAACAGGAGTTTGCTTTATAAATCGAAAATAGTAAATATGTAACAAAAATTATCTACACCACTACATTCTACGGAACAAAATCTATAAGAACGTTATATTACCTTTTCGATAAGATGAAGGATAACGGCGATACGACGGGGATCCCAAAATGCAACATTTTCAAAAATGCCCTGTATCTTAAAAACTATAAGTGCTATTAAAATTCTGCTGACGGCATCTTCAGTTTTACGAAAAAGTAGCACAATTAGCGAAAACCGCAACCCTTTATCTTCAAAAGTAATGGAGATACCATTCAAAAGTACCCAAAATGGGACACCCTGTAGATAGTTCTCAATCTTGAAAAATCAACTTTAGAGGGCTCTACTTTCAATCCTTTCCTTCTTTTCAATTTTTTTGAACTTGTCATTTATTCACTAATCGAAATTTATTTGTTTCAGATACTTTACAGTGGGTCTAGAATTCTACAAATGAAAAAAATACATTGTCCACTTTCAAACAGTCTCAAATATACTGCAGATCTTTCTTTTTTTAAACTCGATTTTGAAAAATTTGTTGTATTAACATCCTAATTAAAATGAAAAGTACTGGATTTTTAATACATAATCTTTTGCAATGTTATGAACTCATTCACTTTTATACATGCAATTTGTTTGTATATCATTCTACTTAATGTAAAGAAGATTTCTGTTATAATATAATCTTCAAATTGATACTTTGATAATTATTTTAAATTCAATGTCATTCAGATGTAACCTAAAATATATCACTTCAGGTCACTATAATCTTCAAGCATGTTGAAGTCTTTCATATTTGTAAATATGAACATAGTTGATATAGTCAACACAAATTGAACATTGTACGGACTTACAGTAAATCTTTAGTCTCCTGAGGCATCAATTTACTCTGTTCGGAATCTTCCGGAGTAGGTTGATAAGCAACCTCAGACACCGGAGCATACTGTGCAGTAACCAAAAGATCAGTTGATGGATTAATGTTCATTCCTTGACTACCAACCATATCTAGATGATCTTTACCACTAGACCAACACCATCTTCTGGTCATTCGTAAGAAAAATACTGAAAATAACAGATTTGAATCAACATCGATACATTTAAATAGTTTTCTTATCTAAAACTTACCGAAAAGAAGAATGGATACACCAAATAATAAAGCACCAAAAATTATCAAAATGAGATAGACATCATCCTCATTTTGAAGTGTTTCAGAGTAGCCAAGAGCACCTTGGATCAGCAAAACTAACCTAGAAGAGAAAATACTTGATAAAACAAAATTTTTCTTCATTTTGCAAGGATATATTGATGTTCTATTTTTAAATTCAAAAATAGAGCACTCAGAATTATCTTAATGTTCACACATATATACATTGAAAAATCAATGCTCGATTCTGATTTTGAGTTCTCTCAATGTTTATTCATAGTTGTAAAAAGCAATTTCTCTATGAATGTCAATAAAAACCTTCATTGTATATTCAATAGTAATTTCTGACTTACCCAACAACCAAACATGTGATACATGATGTCAATAGAATTACAGGACAAAATCCCCTACAAGCAACGCAAGAGATACCACAGGGCCTTCTTGATACTTCTGTTACTGTAGACGCTAAATAGCTTATTGGCCTATCTTGCCATCTTTCACCATTTGACTCATAAGTAACCGTTGTGGGCTGATACACTGCCCCCGACATCTTGAAGCTATAAAATTGATAAAAACAAGTTCATAATACATAACGAAATTTTGGGTGAAAGTATGAATATTCAAGAATACTAGATGTTATAACAATTTGAATTACAAAAACCGCAGATAAATTAAACTTCATTACACAAAATACTGCGTTAAACATGAGAAAAAGAATGGGAATTTTAGTGTTACACTTACTTTCAAACACGAAGCTTATATTCAACTAATTTGCGGTAGTTTCTGTTGAAAATCAATGTTTTTAAACTCAAACCAAGCATCGATTCGTCTTTAACCAAGGTAATCCATTTTCGGTTGAAAATTCCAGTTTTCAGATTAAATGAGATTCGTTCCACTCACAGTAACTTGTTTATTGACTATTCAAGGATCAAGGCTCTTCTTAAAATGGTATTTTTGTAATTTCAGCGACTAACTTCCAATTGGAGACATTTGGTATTAAACTCTTGTAAGACATTGGTCAAGCAAAATACAGAAGCGGTCAAGTGAGTGGTGCATCCTACGATTAGTATACGTTGCGCCTAACTTCATTCCTTTCCACACGTATAATATAAGTTTACCGCGTTGCCAAACTGATGAGGGAAAAATAAAAAAATAAATAGTTATCAATTAATTTAATCGTGAAATTGTGTTAGTTCATCAATTCATAATATTTGGATCAAGCAATTCACATGCTTAATCGGACCTTCATAAGATTTAATGCATTTCAGTATTGTTAATTTAAAACAACCTAGAAGCAAAACAAATGAAGGGAGTTTTTAGACCTCATTTGGAAGACTGTAGGAGGAAGAGCATTTTTGAATTAGGTTCATCATAAGCTATCATCTATGAAATATGTATATAAGGTTTCTTGATTGTTTTTCTTCGCTGTATTCATTTTGTAGAATTTTTGGACATTGTTGCAACCTTGCATTAACTGCAAGGTCACGAGACATAGTGGAAGCCAGGGGCGGGTCATATGCAGAAACATCAGGTAAAGTCTTGACAGATGAGGATAAAGTACTATAGTAATCGATTACCCAATACCTAATGCCCTATTTGGGTTAGTTTATTGGATAGTACAAATTTATGATATCGCATTCTTGTTCAGATATTAGAGTTTAATCGGAAAAATCATTCATACTTGATGTTAAGTATAATTTGAATATTTTGTAGTGTTTAGGCGCAGAGATGAGTAGTTTTTCAAACACGCGTTCCACTTACTGTCTTTGGGTATCATTCTTCAAATAAATTTCAATTAAAACAAGTTTTAGCAACTTAATGTTCCATTGGCCAGACGAAAATACGCTAAAAAGTGAATGGCGTAATTTATTAAGTTATACATTAACTACTAAGTGATAATATTTAATTCCCTATAGAGTGTTATTACTTGAGTAGTGTTAATCTATTAATATCAACTACCAAGTCATGCTGGACGTGGAAATATGTAGACTATTTTCGAAGTGTTCATATGTGATTCTAGTTCTTGCTTTTTTATCAACAAATTTTGCTTGGAAATGAGTTATTGAAGTCAGTAAACACAAATTGCAAAACAGCTATTACTTTTCTAAGAAATTTGGAGAGACTTGGAGTTATCTCTTTTGGAAAATATTTGTGTTAAAAATTTGATAAAATAAACATATTTGAGAGTGTGTAAAGAAAATGTAACTACTTGTATGAGTTTTTTTTTGAAATTTTTTTATTGGGATCGCTATGGCCGTACAAACTTCAGCGGTGGCCAGACAAACTTGCGCTTTTGCCGGACAAACTTCCGCGGTGGCCGGACAAACTTCCGCGGTTGCCAGACAAACTTCCGCGGCTGCCGGACAAACTTGCGCTTTCGCCGGACAAACTTTCGCGGAAGCCGGACAAACTTCCGCGGTAGCCGGACAAATTTCCGTGGGACCTAGATTGGACATACCTTATTTAGAGAAGATAAATTTGGAGACATTGATATATCCGTTATTTATAAAATCTACAATACCTACCCAAGAAATAATACCCTAGCGTAATTTTTATTTTGGGACACTTGATAAATTTCAATCAGATACACCAATGGTTGCTTTAGGCGACTTCCTATGATTCATCGAGAACAATAGTTACAGAGGAAACAATATGAGACATTGAGTTAATATTAATAGACCTACTATCTACTAAACCATTCATAGCTCTGTTTGTGGAAATGAGTATACTAAAATAATATTTTCTTAATTTATAATATAGATACAATATAATCCTTAGTTGACGATATAAACAGCCTTATCTATTCTCGATGACCTATAGATATATTACCATATCTCGATGAATGAAAAAAACATTGTGAAAGATGATGTAATAAGAAATGCGTAATTTGTTTTTTATACTGGTAACTCTGGACTGGCTTACTAGAGTTTTCTGAATAATATCGTAGGATTAATTTTTTCAATATACGGGGGGCGTCCCAGAACTATTGGATCTAAAAAAGAAGTAACGAATGGAGCACAAGTCTTGCTCCTCCGGAATATAGATTTTCGTAGGTTCGCTTCCCATTGAATTCTTGGGTGTTTTGTAAGTGCCGATTTAAGTGGTTTAACCATAGAAATCTTAATATATATCGAGTAAGTATTTATAGTATATATCTATGGGTTTAACCCTTGGATTTATATAGATGGGCATATAGTCTACACGTCAGACCAAATTGTATCGGTTGGATGTAATACATAGGTATACGGCAAACATGCTTCCTATTCCTTAAAAATGAAGACGTGGGGTGTCGATTGGAACAGAGGTTCTTTGGCTAAATATAATGCATTAAATAGAAGGCACATTGAAATAAATTGTTTTATAGAGATATCTTCCAGGATCTATTCCTGCAAAACCATGCCATTAAAATAGTCGATTCTGTCAGGTTTTTAGGCCTCTCTATCGACAGTAATCTCAAATTTTCACAGAATGTGCATGTATTAACTAAAAAAAATCATCTGCCTATTTCACCATTAAATCCATCTCAAGTGAATTAGATACGGAATCTACAAGAAATGCATATTTTGCATTTTTCGAATCTCATATTCTTTATGGTCTTTCCTTCTGGGGTTCATGTAATTATTCACAACTTGACACCATTCTCAAATTGCATAAGAGAGTAATCTTCACATGTTTGTACTGGAGAATAGGGCTCATTGCAAACCTTACTTCAAGAAAAATGGAATTTAAACGCTTCCTTCTTTATATTTACTTGAATCTGTGTGCTTGATTCATAAGTATTTTCATGCCGTACCCTTGGTGTCACAGCACGGGTATTCCACCAGGTCTTCGGGACATCATGTTCACCTCCCTATTCCTTCCTCTGAATTAACAAAAAAGTCCTTCATTTACAATGCTAAGAAAATTTACAATCACCTTCCAGATTATTTAAAATTTATAACTTCCTTGACCAATTTTCGGAAACGAACAAAATCTCCTTTTCTTGATAGACCTTATTACTCTATAGAGGACTACTTTTCTGAGCATTGCCAATAAAGTGTGTAATTTTAAGACAATAAATCATATTTTGATTTGATTCGATTTGAAATTAACAAAATTTGAGGGTGATTAGGTGATTAAATGAAAAAACAATTCAGAGTAATCAAATGAAAGAAAAATAAAAAAAAGAAATGAATGAATGATTAAAAAATTGAAATTGATTATTTTTTAAAAAGCTATGGAGATATAGATTTTATTATTATAAAAATATAAGCTAAGAATGATCTTAGTCAGTAAATTCAATCTTATTTCAATAATACAGTAACAAGAGTACGCATCTACGAGGCCTTTCAAATGAGGTTATTGGTCACCTAATGATGGACAATTTTCTCCTTGTTTACATTGAGAGCTTTTATTATTAATAGCTGTGTAAAGAATGAAAAAAACGTAGTGTCTACAAACTTGAATAAGTTTGTAAACATTACGTTTTTTTTGGAATTAATATACCAAACGACAATCTTCATTATAACCGTAAAATGAAATACTTTTTAGACTCCCCTCGTATTTCATTTAATATCGCGTAGCTTGTTCATACATCCAACATTTTCAGAGCAAAGTGAAATTGTCTTCATACTACAGAAAAATTCTCAAAAATTACTAGACATGAAACTATCTCGTTTCATTATATTCAACAGGTGGACAGATTTTACAACCAGCTCATTTTGTTTTTCTTAGAGAGCAGTTCTTTCAATGGTTCACATCTCTTTTGAATTAAACATCTTTAATTCATTAATAACGTCCGTGACTTTTACCTTCTTGAGCACACTAAAATATTGCCGATTTTAAACCTACCTATTAGTTTTATCACTTTCGATTTAGCTAATTTGTTTCGACATGTAAAAACTGTGAATATAAAGGACGTTGTTAAATGAGAAATAATATAGTGTTTTGCATATTAGGATCTCGAAATATCTTCTAGGTTTTTTCTATTTATTGTTAGTGATTTACTTTGAAATTTATTTAATAAAAATCAAATGATTTTTGGTGAAATATTTTGTTTAATTTTCATCTCGTATTTGTTCACAAACTAGCTTCAATTTTTGTCAGGGCTAGACCAAGCACGCGACTGCGTCACGCGGCTACCTATCTCGTAGATGTACACGCCCTTAGCATCTTGTATGAACAAGAAATGAGTCACGAAAAAAGTAGGTACAATTAGAGGATAGACACAGGGAACTATAACGCAATTTTCAAATATCGTAGAGGTTTTCTCCAATCCACAGAAAAAAATATTTAAAATAAATTATTGTAGAAGTCGGTTATCTCCATATTTAATGAAAAAATCAGTTTGAATCAATGAAAGTGCGGTTTTATGAAAAATGATGATTTTTAAATTTTTTCAGGAAAATCATGACTTCACTTCTACATCACAAAGTTATGAGAAGTATAGTAACAGTCAAAAATTGTTTGAATTTTTTTTTCAGGTAAATCGTCCTGAAATTTTCCAAAACTAAAAATTTTATTTGAGCAAAAAAAATTCGGTCGATCTATTAGTTCCATCTATAACTTTTGAACAAATTAAACTATCAAATTCAAATTTGCCACACAGGTTGGTATCCATAAGAGAACAGTTCTGATTATTTTTCAGTCGATTTGGTTTTGGATAAGAGGGGGAAATGGGGTGTTGATTAGCCAAAATTGGTAATTTTTCTTTAAAAATCAAGTAATATGTCGTTTTACGATTTTTTTTTGTATACAGATTTCAATTTTTCAATCGATATGACAATTTGACACAAATTAGTGGTGGTGGTAAAAAAGGGGCCAAAGGGGGTTTAAAAAAGTTGAATACTGACAGTGTAACAGTGATGTGGAAGTAATGATACAATTTGCGGCGGTTTTTTTATATATTAAAACAATGGTTTATAAAAACAATCTACACATTTATCAAATAATATACGCATGACGCACGTTTCGGTGAAACTTTACCTTCTTCAGATGCTAAATACAAACTAAATATATTTCTCAGTTATAGGGAAAACATAATAAGCGATACGCCCCCTACCGGTGTCGAATATCACTAGAGCATGAGAGATAGATTGCTTTGTTTACATCTGTTTACGTATATTTTATATGAGAAGTTGTTGAGTTTTAATTGTATTTTGGATCGTTTACAAACGTTCAGAAGAGATGAATCACTATTGTTGTGTATTCTATTGTTCATATTGGGCAAAAAAAAACCGAATATAGCTTACATACCTTTCCGAAAGCTGGACAATTCAAAGTTGCATTCCAAACAAAGTTGGGAAACAAGGAAACGATGGACAGAAGAAAGGTGTGGATTCATAACTTGAAGATTGAAAAAAAAATGTCTGAACATAAGAGAGTTATTCTTTACAGTTTACTGAGAATAATTATTTTCCCTGCAGTAAGTTTGTGGATTTTTCCATATAGAATTATACCAACTAATGATGTGCAATTTTCAGCTAACCGAAAACGTAGAGTTTTCGAAGTCCAATGCTATTCCAACGAAAAATCTTCCACTTATATCGGAATCTGAACCTGGGCCATCATCCAGAGATTCTAGATTATTGTATTTTCTTTCATGTAACAACCAGAGATACTATTAAAATAATAATAACAAATGATGTTTATTTGCACAACCAAAATAACAGTTTATCATAACATCAAGAATATGAAATAAATCTGGACTCTATAGCTAGGTAAAAACTAAAATATTCAATTATATAATCAGGAAAACAGAGATTCTATCAAAAAAACCAGACTCTCAGAAGTCCACCATACCTTTAGGAGAGCTGTTGTACGTCAG
This sequence comes from Cynegetis impunctata, assembly GCA_030704885.1. Lineage (NCBI taxonomy): Eukaryota > Metazoa > Arthropoda > Insecta > Coleoptera > Coccinellidae > Cynegetis > Cynegetis impunctata. The sequence goes on from JARQZK010002903.1 coordinate 463,801, forward strand.
GAAAATTCAAAAAAATATAATAACTTATTACGTTCAAACCATTCAAGCAGAGTATTCATATTAATTCTTTTATTTCATGTTGTTTCTTTCAGTTTAGCTGGTAAGTACTTAGTTTTGTCCATTATACCTACTCAAAAATTCTTCAGGTCGTAATGAAAGTAGACATGTCAGAGATGTTTTCTTGAAACTTTTGAAAGTTTTTTTATTTTTGAATTAAATAGGTGTTCTATCATACAGCCTTTTCATGAGGTATACATAGTTCCTTCAACCAATTAATTTATTCGTCCTCTACTTTATTTTGTTATTGATTTTCATGTTCAATGATAAAAACTCAGTGTAAATTTCAACTTGATGTAGGTAGGTTATCTACTGTTGAACAGAGATAAAATTGTCCTCAATCCAAACAAAATATATCACAGGAAAATACAAAGTCCAAAAAAAATAAAAATTACGACGATAAACGTTCGAAAACTCAAAACGAAATGAACGTAAATACCATTACAACCAATGTAAACAAACGGCTAATCTCCCATGCTCTAGTACCGATATTAGCCGTTCCGGCGCTACGATCTTAATTTCGGACGCCTATATCAAATACAAGAAATAAAAAGATGACATTATGTAGAAAGGGTAAATAGAAAAAAATGGTTACAAATAATTAGTAAAATAGGAAAAACCTAATTCGGTAATTATGAGAAGTTTCAGAAGGGGGCTTGTAGTATGACCAATTTGGCTATATTCAATAGGAGACCTGAATGTTTGTATTTATCAATCTGTAATGATTCTATAAAATTAAGTTTAATTCCTTATTATTCGATTAAATATTCTGGTCTGAAAACTTGTGAAAATTCTAAAAATGTAAAACTTTTCACAATCACCACAATTAATTTTATAAACTCCTGATTTATTTTTTTGTGAACTTTTGATTTATTATTTTTTATATAATTTCCTAAGAAAATACGCTAAGCAATGTTGATGTTGTGTTTAGATAAAAGTGATTTGAGTTTTTCACTTGAATTTTCGATAAAAGTGGGGCTGTTATACTTAATTTTATTCTTGGTAAGGAGGTACACCTGGCTAAACGCATGTTTGAAATACTTATATATTATTATCTACCGTAATTTGTTTAATTATATTTTACTCTATGTTAAAATTGCCCCTCAATCAATCCAAAGTTTTGTTTATAACCCTGATTGAAATAATGTTTTATATGATGAAATTAAAGATATTTAACCGCTAATGTTACAATATCTTCGAGTGAACAACTAGTTAATTATTATTTTTCACTTGTATATTATTTGTTGATTTTACCGATATATACGATTGCTATAAATACAGATACGGTTGCTATAAATACACTCATTATGCCCTAGGGCGTTATGAGCGAGCATTATGGATCATAACGCCCGCTCATTGTATGAGGACAACTGAAGCAACTTCCATTGATTGAATACATAATCCTTGTCGTATACGACTCTGGATTTCTCCGGCAATGAATTATTCGCAGCTTTGGCTGCATTTTCTATGATATTCTTGGGTAAATTCATTTTCATTTCCATTATTTTTATAAGACTACACAAAGAAAGCAGCAATGACATTCACTAACGTCAAAATATCAACAAATTACATGCCTACTATGAGAAGGAAAATGGAAAGTATAGGAGCAATGAACCGATTTTAAAATCGATTTTTCATTATAGTAAAATAATTTTTTCGTGAAAAATAAAATCTTGTATGCACCACGTGCGTTACTAGATCCTAACGACCATCGGGCGTTAGGATCTATATAACGCACTTGGTACATAAATAACTATTTCTTTCTCGTACATGAGATTCCTTTGCATCAGTTACAAATCCACCAGATGAATTTGATGGAGACCATGCGTCGCCTACTAAATCTGATATCAATGTCGTCCCATCTTCAACAAAGCTCGTATAAATTCTTTCTGGCTTTGTTCTGCCCGTTTTGTAGTTCGTCATAAATAGGATAATACCGAATCCAGGTTCCCCTTTACGATTCCAGGACACGGGATGAAATAATCTGGGTTTGACGTTAGCGAATACAAAAGATGAATGGAATATAGACGGACAGTTTACATCTCCTGTAAACATTCTATTTATGAGCATTCGAACAACTGGAAATGGAAGATTATATAACGACAAGCGGGGTATAAGGGGTCTTCCATATATATAATTACGAAACACGAATTTATTGATTTTTGGAACGAAGTTCCTTATGGCAGGCTTGGAGGAGATAGAGATTTCGCTGCGGGAGCAAACTGAGAAATATGCGAGACTAAAAGTGTGACGGAAATATACTGACGAAAGAAGCCTGACGAAAGTCACTCTTTTAGTTAACACAAGCTAATATTGTATACCTTTCTCTTTCTCCCTCTTTCTTTCCGTTCTCTTTCAGATTCCACTCCGCCACGTCAATCGCCAATGCATTATATGTACTCATTAATTCATGTAAAAGCAACTATAAAACGTTAGATATGAAACATCGAAATAATTTTGTATTAGTTATATGCATAAACGAACAGATTACGATAGGAATCAGATATGACATAATGAAAAGATAAAGCTTTACAAATTTGGTCCATAAAATAATGTCTATGTATTGTAGGTTTATATTCAATTATATAGCGTGGTGATACGTTATCCTCTCATTATATACACTCTTGCGTCTAAATTTTACATTGCGTTGACGACCGAGTGGTCTAAGTACTGAACCCTGGTGTGCCGTATTTCTGGGTTCGAATCCCAGACGTTACTCCTGGCTTTCTAAATTTTTCTATTTTCAATCTCGTAAGAGCTCTTAGCCCCACAATTCAATATTAATTATTTCAACTTGGATTAGTATAAGTTATCACTTCTGTCGTGCGCCCCGACACATACATGTTTCGTTTTCGCAAATTGTGGTCCTTGACAACGTTTTCTTGTTTGAGAACCCCCTCGTTTTGGTCACAGGTGGTCACGTTTGTGATTTTCTTTGATATCTGATATAAATTTTTTAAAATTTTTTTTTCCGGGTACATATTAACATCTCCAGCAGGATTATTTTCGTAAGTAATTGCACAAGTGCATCAAAATTACCGATAATTTTGCATGACAGCGTGTTGTCAAAAAACTGCATGAGTTCATTTTCATTTTTGGAGAAAGAGCCCGACACCGAAGGTGGAGGGCTCTTTCTCCAAAATATGAAAATGACCGAATGCAGTTTTTCAAAGACAACACGCTGGAATGCGAAATTATCCGGTTATTTTGATGCACGAGTGCAATTTTGGGGAATATTTCCCGAGTAAACTTTCAACTTGTCAAACTGACGTTAGTAATTCATAAATTGTCAGCTTGTCATCAATAACCGTGATATGACCTATGCTACTATGCAATTATCGGTCTACAATGCAATTATCGCAGGGCTCTTTCGGTATTATGATCTATGCTACTATGCAATTATCGGTCTACAATGCAATTATCGCTGTAATTTTCGATAATTGCATTCCATTTACAAGGGATTTTTGACAGGAGGGAAATATTCGAGAAATATAACCACCTCCGTTGGAAAAGGGGTATCCATTAATTACGTGAAATAATTTTGCCGAATTTTCGACTCCCCTTTCCCCTTTCGTGAGATGTCGTGAGTTCTTGCTGGACCCCCTCTCCCCCTTCCCGAATCTCACGTGAGTTTTTTTTATGAATGAGTTAATCTGTGCTTATTCTATTAGTTCAAGTAAATCAGTAATATTTTATAAAAATGTGAAAAAAATAATAATATAATATAATAATAAAACAATGGTTGAAATACGTCACAGTTTTTTTCAGTGAAAATTATTTGTACATCGTATGTTTATTATAAAAGGTTATGACATTATTCTTTCATGAATAATATTCATATCGTACCGTATATGAAGAAGAAATATGTACTCCAAAAAAATGATTTACTGTTAATAAATATTTATCAATAGTTAACGAATAATGTTAGAAAAATACTTTTTCATATTTTATAAATGAATAAATTGTTTCCAACCGAATGAATTTATTTATAGTTAATAAATTCTTCCGTTAGAGCATAATTAAACCCTGATGAATATTTTTATGAATGATTTAGCTATATTTTAGTGGAGAAACATTTTTTTACTTGTCGCAATATTATATTGTTTCTTGCGGAAAAAAAATAACGTGATATTTGTTGAGACCACCCCCTCCCCCACGTGAGATTGAGTAAGATTTTCCTCGACCCCCTCCACCCCTGAACACCCCACGTAATTAATGGATGCCCCCAAATTGTTTGATAATTTTTAATTATTGCTATTGTCATTTTACATTTTCATGAATTGATTATCAAAAAGTAAGATATGTTGAAGAACTGAATACGTTGAAAAACCGTTATTAGATAATATATTGAAAGAAATTTATCCTTTAAAAACTGGGAAATCCGTGTAACACGCTCCATTAGTCACACTGTCTTTCTGATGTTCTGATAATCGATAATATTCCAATTTTCTATTTGGCTACACTCCGCATAATGTTTGTACAGCCTACAGCACATTAACATTCTGTCAAAATCAATTAATTGCGTCAATGTGTACAAACTCTAAAGGCCATTAAGGACCTTTCAAGAACGCTTAAGGCAAATAGGTCCCCTGTCACGGTTTTCTGAATGTTCTGGCTCGGAATGCTTCAGATGGAGTCCTTACTAGTCACCAAACGTGTTAGGGTCGACACGTCGCATTCCTAACCTAGCCCTACATTAAACTCCAACACGGCTTTTAGCATTTTCTGTCTATAATCGACCCCATTTCCTTAGCGAAAATTGAATCACAGCTTCTAAGAGAATCAGAGGCGGAGTTGAGGAAAATCTGCGACGAATATATATATATATATATATATATATATATATATATATATATATATATATATATATATATATATATATAAAGAAAAAAGGTTATATGGAAAATGTTTTAGAAAATTTCTGTCTTATTTCATATTTCCTTTCATATTGGTGTCACAAATGTATCACATGTTCTTGAAATAACTTTATCACATTGTCTACAAATAATAAATAAGTTTAAATAATCTTCCTTTGTATAATATAACCGGGGTGCCATTACGATGATTTGAAATGTCAAATACGATCGAGGCTATCCTAGATCTAATTGTTTAACGATTAAATGCAAAATCGCCACTTAAAAATATTAAATTGGCAATATTTCGAAAACTTCAAATTTTAAGTATAGATAACCTTATACAAAGTTACCTTCTTTTTAAATGCTTAATACTACAAAATAAGAAAAATGGGGGGTTTCCATTTGAAAAAATTGATTTTTGTCAGTTTTCTCAATCTCATTTTAGATCTTATTTTTTGAACACTCTGTATGATTAGTTATCCAAATATTATACAAAATCTATTGAAGTAGGTCCTTTTCAACAAGGAATCTAACCCAAAGTAAGTAAAAAAGGCTTATAGGAACAATTGATAATTATATTAGGGCTTGCAATCGTCGTTTTTGACATAAAAACCTAAATATGTCGAAAACGCTTAGACTTAGGTATAGGACATGATGTATAGAATCTGCCTAGAATCTTAAGTAGAATCCAAAAATATAATAATATATAAAAATTTAGCTGTATAGGCCCCAAGACATCTAGCAAGTTCCCAAAATTTCAAATTTTTCCTACATCCAGTTTCTGAAATATCGATCGATGCAGTTCGTCGTGGTCCATCCTGTATGTATATATATATATATATATATATATATACAGGATGTTTCTAAATTGATGCGAAAGATTTCAATGGGTGATTCTTTAGCAAAAATTAAGGGGGGTCTTTTTGTTCAACAACCTTTTCCCTCCAAGTTACAGCCCTTTGAAATTAGGTGAAAAAAATTGTTTTTATTCAATACATCCACTTTGGAACAATTTGGAAGAATGAAATTTGGCAGATAACTGCTGCTAATAAAATGGAGTGTTTGAGTGTTTTTGTTACCCTTAAATGTAATCACAAGGGGCTGAAAAAAACAACCTCTATAATATTTTGCATCAGAACTTTTTAATGCGCCTATATTTTTCTTTTTAAAAAATATATTCGAAAAGACAGACTCAATCTGCAACTTTTTTATGTCCTGACTTTTAATCATAAAGTTGTTAGTTTGATCACAAAAAAATAAAATAGTGCTCAGACTATTTTCCCATAAATACACATAGGTTATCATTTATTAAAAAAAAACAAGTAAGCTGCTGTAGAATGTCAAATAATTTGTTAATTGTTATTAGTAGTACAATAATTATTGTTCAATCCGCTCTAATTTGCAATATTCTTCAAATAAATAAAAAAATGCCATTCTTTCAATAAAGTTTTATTTAGTTGTGAAAAATGTTTGAAGTCATTATAAAACTGTCTAGAAATTAGAAAAAATCAGGACAATAAAACTATTTGTCATATGACTTCATTTGACAGCAGCTTACTTGTTTTTTTTTTTCAAATAAATGATAACCTCTCTGTGAATTTATGGGAGAGTCTGAGCACTATTTTATTTTTTTGTGATCAAACTAACAACTTTATGATAAAAAGTCAAGACATAAAAAGGTTGCAGATTGAGTCTGTCTTTTCAAATATATTTATTTAAATAGAAAAGTATAAGCGCATTAAAAAGTTCTGATGCAAAATATTATAGGGGTTGTTTTTTTCAGCCCCTTGTGCTAACATTTAAGTGTAACAAAAACACTCAAAAACTGCCATTTTATTAGCAGCAGTTATCTGCCAAATTTCATTCCTCTAGTTCTTTCCTAAGTGGATGTATTGAATAATAACAAATTTTTTTCACCTAATTAAACAAAGGGCTGTAACTTGGAGGGAAAAAGGTGTTGAACAAAAAGTTGTATGAAAGACCCCTCTTAATTTTTGCTGGAGAATCACCCATTGAAATCTTTCGCATCAATTCAGAAACACCCTGTATATATATATATATATATATATATATATATATATATATATATATCTATAAATATATATTATATATATATTATATATATATATATATAATATATATATATATATATATATATATATATATATATTCAGTTTGGAATCCCCAAAGAGTAAAACCTTATAGTTAACCGCAAACTCATTCCGCCACAATGAAAATGTTCAAGTATTAGTACGAAACTTGTCCTAAATACATATAATTGCAAATGATTCACATGGCTTCCGTATTCACAATGCAGGAGGTCCTTTCTATGCAAATTATTCGCCAGGGAAGAACTTGAAGGATTTTCGATCCTGTTTATGACTCATATGTGAAAATAGCTCTTGAAATTCAATCGAAAAAATGTTCGAATTCGAAAACTTACTCAGATATTTCATCCAATAACGAAAACATTTCAACTGATTAACGTCAAACGTCTATTTAAAAAACACTATTGAGCAGCGCTGCTCCTTTGTTAAGGTCGTATTTTCCCGATATTCTTATTCTTTTTTCCATGCAAATTCGCAAATTTTTCAAGTTAATTTGGAGGGACTGAAGATATGCACAGAGCTTGAATATCTGCAAAAACGCATGAAATTTACTTATTAAAATTGCGTCGGTGAAAAACAACATTTGAAACTCACCTACCAATGATCAGTAGATTTCTTTTAGAAATTTTCCGCCTTCTAACTGAAAATCCTCAAATTCGTTTCAAATTTCAACATAAAAAAATACGCTTAGCAATTCTGTCGTGTCAAACTCAGTTTCAGGCATATCTTTCATTAGCCAATTATTTTTAAATTTTGGATTGATTGGGCCGATACTTGGTAAATTAATAAACATATTTAAACAATAGTTAAAAATAACAATTTACACATTTATTATAAGAAATAACGCATGACGCACGTTTCGGTGGAACTTTACCTTCTTCAGATGCTAATGGCAAACTAACTATGATTCTCTGTTATATCGAAAACAAGAAATGACAAATTATGTAGAAGAGGTAAATACAAAGATGGTTACAAATAATTATTAGAAAAGGAAAAACCAATTCTGAACTGCTAGTCAGGTAGTTCGGTAATTTTGAAAAGATTAAGAAGGGGGCTTGAAGTATGATCGATTTGGCTATTCAATAGGAGACCGGAATGCTTGTATTTATTTATCTGTAATGATTCTAAAAAATTAAGTTTAATTCCCTTACTTTCAGTATTTAATATTTTAAAATCGAAATTGAATGTGTGATTTTCTTGGATTAAATGGTTTGCATAATGTGAATCCGACTTCTGATTAACAAAGCTACGTTTGTGTTCTGAAATTCTAGTTTGAAAACTTCTGAAAGTTCTACCAATGTAAAACTTATCACAATCGCCACAATTAATTTTATAAACTCCTGAATTATTATATTTATGTACTTTGGATTTATTATTTTTTATATGATTCCCTAAATTATTACCGGTACGATAAGCAATGTTAATGTTGTGCTTAGATAAGAGAGATTTAAGTTTTTTACTTGAATTTCCGATGAAAGTGAGGCTGTTGTATTTGATATTATTTATAGTAAGGGGGTACACCTCGTTAATCGCATTTTTGAAAAACTTTTTATCTATCACATTGTCTATAATACTGGGATCATAATTATTATTTACGGCAATTTGTTTAATTATATTTTTCTCGATGTTAAAATTGGCATTTGAAAGTGGAATATTTACTAAACGATGTACCATACTATTGAAAGCTGCTATTTTGTGTTGGAAAGGATGTAGGGAAGTACTATGTATGACGCTATCAGTGTGCGATGGTTTGCGAAAAATTGAAAAATTATGTTTGTTATCTACTTTTGTTATTTTCAAATCCAAATAGTTAATCGAGTTATCTTTTTCCATCTCTAAAGTGAATTTTATAGAATAAAATTCACTATAGTATGGTACATCGTTTAGTAAATATTCCACTTTCAAATGCCAATTTTAACATCGAGAAAAATATAATTAAACAAATTGCCGTAAATAATAATTATGATCCCAGTATTATAGAGAATATGATAGATAAAAAGTTTTTCAAAAATGCGATTAACCAGGTGTACCCCCTTACTAAAAATAATATCAAATACAACAGCCTCACTTTCATCGGAAATTCAAGTAAAAAACTTAAATCTCTCTTATCTAAGCACAACATTAACATTGCTTATCGTACCGGTAATAATTTAGGGAATCATATAAAAAATAATAAATCCAAAGTACATAAAGATAATAAATCAGGAGTTTATAAAATTAATTGTGGCGATTGTGATAAGTTTTACATTGGTAGAACTTTCAGAAGTTTTCAAACTAGAATTTCAGAACACAAACGTAGCTTTGTTAATCAGAAGTCGGATTCACATTATGCAAACCATTTAATCCAAGAAAATCACACATTCAATTTCGATTTTAAAATAGTAAATACTGAAAGTAAGGGAATTAAACTTAATTTTTTAGAATCATTACAGATAAATAAATACAAGCATTCCGGTCTCCTATTGAATAGCCAAATCGATCATACTTCAAGCCCCCTTCTTGATCTTTTCAAAATTACCGAACTACCTGACTAGCAGTTCAGAATTGGTTTTTCCTTTTCTAATAATTATTTGTAACCATCTTTGTATTTACCCCTTCTACATAATTTGTCATTTCTTGTTTTCGATATAACAGAGAATCATAGTTAGTTTGCCATTAGCATCTGAAGAAGGTGAAGTTCCACCGAAACGTGCGTCATGCGTTATTTCTTATAATAAATATGTAAATTGTTATTTTTAACTATTGTTTAAATACAATTATTTTTACCTTGTTTGTCAATTCAGTTATAGGCCAGTCAGTTTAGACATAGAAAATCTAAAATTTAGCAATAATTCCGAAAGTTTTTGAACTTTGGTCAAGTGAATGCTACACAGAGAAAGGAACAATTCTCATTTTGCAACCTTTTCCGAAGTCCGGAACATTGTTAAAATTGCAATAACATTGAATTTTGCCTTATGTTTGTGAAAAAAATTCCAAAAGTTCTGCAAGCTTGGAGTAGTAATAAATATATTATTTCATATCGCGTATCAAATTTGCATCCAATTTAAGGGTACGAAATATTTTTTTAATTCAAAATTGACGTTTTTCTTTGATAAACTGACCAAAAAAAATTCCAAAAGTTCTGCAAACTTGACAAATACTTTGGGAAAATATACCGAACAGTTGTATGAATTTGCAACCTTTTACGTTGACCGGAACATGTTTATTTATAATTTGTTTAATTCGTTGTAATTTTTTCAAGCAAGATGATGAATAATTACAAAAGTTTTGAAACTTGGTTGCAAATTTAGAAAAATATATTCGGATGCATTTACAAATTTTCAACCTTATTCGGAACATATGCAATTTGCAAAAATATAAAAATCCAAAAATAATATTTTTCCAAATTGCATAAAGTTCCGGACCGCGTACAAGGTTTCAAATTTGCAAATACATTCGAATAGATGTTTTCTAAATTTGCAACCAAGCTTCAAAACTTTTGTAATTATTTCGAGACCGTCTTGCCCGAAAAAATGACCACGAATTAAAAAAATTAAAAATAAACATGTTCCGGTCAACATAAAAGGTTGGAAATTTATACAAGTGTTCGGTTTATTTTTCCGAAGTATCTGGCAAATTTGCAGAACTTCTGGAAATTTTTAGGTCAATTTATCAAAGAAAAATGTTAATTTTGAATAAAAAAATTTTTCGTACCCTTAAATTGGTTGCAAATTTTATACCTTATATGAAATAATATATTTAGTACTACTCCAAGTTTGCAGAACTTTTGGAATTTTTTTCACAAGCATAAGGCAAAATTCAATGTTATTGCAATTTCAACAATGTTCCGGACTTCGGAAGAGGTTGCAAAATTTCATAGTTTGTTTTTATCTCTTTCCAGACCATACATCAAATTTTGAAAACTTTTGGAATTATTGTCAATTGATTATCTAAACTGACTGGCCTATACCTAATATGTAAATTAAATTCGTAAATTCATTAAATTGCTCTACCGAATAACACTGAAGTTTTTTTATTGAAGTACAGTTAACATTTATATATATTTTTTTCATGGAATATCTCCTACGGGATTGTGAAATGCGCCGTCTACATTCCGTCACTAAGCTGTTCCACGAATTCGTTTCATGAATTGAAACGACGAAAAAGATCGTTGGCCTTCCTTGTAACTGTAGCATAGCCCCATCTTTCTATACATCCCCAGAAGCTTCGTTTTGGACCAGCGCATTAGAACCTCGCGAGCCAAAGTAACCACCCCCCATTCTCTGACAGTTTGGCACCCTTCGCTCGCTGGGGTCTACTCCCTTTTCACATTCAACAACACACAGCACACATTCCAACCCTAATATTGTAATTATTGACTTGAAAACTTCCGAAAAAATTCGTGATAATTAATTTGTTCAACGATCTCGACTTCCGAATGCGGTTTAGCTTGTGCCTGTGTAACTATCTATCTTTCTTCAGTTCAGTTCAGTTCATCTTTCCTAATTTTTCTTCTGGATGATAAATCTCTGTTTTCCAACTTCTGAAAGGTAATTTCAATTTTTCCTCAAGTAGAATGGCTGTTTTTCCTTAGAACTAGTGAAAGAGCTTTCTATTGTCGTTCGTTGATTTTGTTTTATCGATATTATTGTGAGAACGTGTCCTTTATTTAGATGTTTTTGCGATTTCTGAGTGGAATCGCAATATGTCATAGATTGAAATTATACGATTGAGCTGTATCTTCTTTTTTCTTCGATTTCTTTATTAATTTATTTGAGAATTGGTTGCACAGATTATAAGATTTTTGAGAAAAAATGTGTTTTTTCAAAATTTATATTGTGAGTCATTCAAGTGAGTAGGTGCGGTATTATTATGAATAGAATGAATCAAAAATAATACACAATACACCTAATTCACGATATTTTTGTTTATAATGGAATATTAAGAAATCTTCCATCAAAAAATGATAATTATGTCTCAAAGGCTTTACCAAACGATTTGAAATTGTACAACTAAACATAATTTCATAAAAAATACTGAAATGCAGGGTGCAACCTCAAATATACGAGTTCATATTGTAATTATCCAACTTTTATGAACCTATAATAGGAAAAATTCAATAAAAAAAGTCTTGAAATAAGTATTGACTCAATATTGAATCTTCACCTATGAACATGAATATCTAGTCTTAAAAATTCGACTGTGACAATTCAAAAGATTTAGTTTGAATATTATGTATTTATATTCGTGGAACAGCTTAGTGATGGAATGTAGACGGCGCATTTCACAATCCCGTAGGAGATATTCCATGAAAAAAAATATATAAATGTTAACTGTACTTCAATAAAAAAACTTCAGTGTTATTCGGTAGAGCATTTTGATGAATTCACGAATTTAATTTACATATTAGGTATAGGCCAATCAGTTTAGATAATCAATTGACATTAGGTATAGGCCAGTCAGTTTAAATAATTCCAAAAGTTTTCAAAATTTGATGTAGGGTCTGGAAAGAGATAAAAACAAACTATGAAATTTTGAAACCTTTTCCGAAGTGCGGAACATTGTTGAAATTGCAATAACATTGAATTTTGCCTTATGCTTGTGAAAAAAATTTCAAAAGTTTTGCAAACTTGGAATAGTACTAAATATATTATTTCATATAACGTATAAATCTTGCAACCAATTTAAGGGTACGGAACATTTTTTAATTCAAAATTAACGTTTTTCTTTGATAAACTCACCTAAAAAATTCCAAAGGTTCTACAAACTTGACAGATACTTCGGAAAAATAAACCGAACAAAAGTTTTGAAGCTTGGTTGCAAATTTAGAAAACATCTATTTGGATGTATTTGCAAATTTGAACGCGGTCCGGAACTTTATGCAATTTGCAAAAATATTATTTTTGGATTTTTAAATTTTTGCATTGGCTATACGAACGTAAACAATGATTATAAAAGAATGGCGAATGCAGCAGTGTAGTCTTTATACGAAACTCATGTTTTTAGAAATTGAATTTAATGTATTTGTAACACATTTTATTCATATTTCAGTTTCCTGCGCTCTTTTTCTTTCAAACTTTAACTGTGACGAACTTCTCACAACTTCGTTCGAGAAGTTTGCTAAAAAAAAGCTCAAACTATTTATATTCTCATATTTATATATAGATTTATGAATTTTATTTATATATTTTCATTTCTATACATCTGAGAAAAAAAAATTATTCATCTAGTTATTATTAATACTTTATTTATAATTTCTTTATATATTTCTTCTGTCCATAATACGGCAATGATGCTTCAGCGAAATTTTGAAGGAGATATTTCTAGTCAACTATAATTAATGAAATTCATAGTTTGAATTATAATTCTTGAAGGTCTTTCTTGGAGTTTTTCCTAGGTTTTTTCTTCGGGCTTTTCAATTCGCTCGAGTCAAAACTGTAAGAGACTTTCCACCACTTGTCCCTAATTTTCATTTCGAAAGTGTGGCTTCAAAGACAACCCAACCTGAATGAAATTTCGGGAAATTCTCAGCTAATTAAAGAATTGTACGATCTGTTTAAACTGAAAGTTTTCAAATTAAAGCTTTACCTCTAACTCTGACCTCGGCCCTTGTAAGGAATAAATTGGAAAAGATATTCAATTAACTAAATTCCCATTAATTCGAAATGAAATTTCAATTATTCTTTCATTTCTAATTTATTATGAACGCTTGTAAAACTAGACAGATACACGAGGTTTGTTAATGGAGTAAGGTAATTAATTTCCAAGTAAAGCATACCGATGTTATGTTAATTATATTTTTAGTCGCTGACGTAACGGATGCTACAGCTGAATAAACTTTTTTTTCATGAACTATTATTAATTTTTTGTATTGAATATGCCATTGGTCAGCACCATTTCAATGAGTAATCGAAAAATAATGATGGAAGTAGCTTCGTGAGTTATGTCCATATCTATATGTATATATATATATATATATATATATATATATATATATATATATATTAGATATATAATATAATAGTATTAATGAGTGAGTAGTGAGAATAATAATCGTGTACGTACCAGTAATCATTCTTATCATATCGAGCGCAGACCTCATTTGAATAAGTCAAAGCTATATAATTCACATTCATCCTCCACGGGGAAATGTTAGGAAACTCGACATCCGTGCCACACAAGACAGTTTGTTTCGTTGTCATTTATTCTTCAAGTGAATTTCTCAACATCTATTAGACAAGGCATAAGTTTGCTATAGATTTGGAATAGGTAAATTGTATGTGAAGAGGGGAGGTTTTCCATTTTTCGGTTATTTTCGGGTTCCCCGCAAATAGCTCCGGTTTTGAAATTTTGAATGGAATACCACACGTATTTCACCATTTTTGAATTTCGCGAAGTTTTAATGACTAGTATGGTAAACAGGATTAAGACAAGTTTGCAAAATTACATTTTCATGTCTTTCGATTTGAAAAAACATAAATTAAATAATAGAATAGATAAAATACTGGGTATTTATTTATTTACTTTTGTCAAGTGTGCCATGGATAGCCATGGTGCATAATATTTTGCAGTTATTTCTATCAAGTATTCTTTGGAAAACAAAACATTCACTTAGGTAATGACAGTTACACACACTAAAATATTAAAAGTGACAATAAAAAAAAGAGTAGATTCAGAAAATTTTCACATTCTGATACAAATTTATCTCAAAAATCCAAAAATGTTACAATATACAGGATGTTACAGTTAAAAGTTGAGAACCTAAGCCATTTCCGGCAAAACCGGAAGTGACTGAAAGGTGAAAAATATGCAACAACTCTCTTCTAAACATATAATTTACTTATTACCAAATCTAATTTCGATATGCCCAATATTCTTGAAGTTATGACGGTTTATCGTCGAAATTCCATTAGAACATTATAATATTCATATATTCAAATGAAAAAATCGAAAATCCGAATCGGAAATACAAGAAAAACTGAAATCGAAGAATAATTTTGTCGAATTGAAACTAGAATGCACAGAAAACTGTATCAGACATTGATTTTATAACTGAAAAATTAATGTGTTCCTATCTATCTTGTTTTGACAACCAATAAGTGAACCTTGGAAGACAAATGACGTCCACAGTTCGCCTTGTTCGTGCATTTCCCGGACGGTGAAATAAATCAAAAATCGAGAGAGCGGTGCTAACCTTTGTCGATATCTACGTAAGTTTCATTGAGGTTATGGCGTACTACACATGTAGAAAATGCCTTATCAGCTTGCGAAGGGGAGCCGAAACGACTTTTTCTGAACGTTCGGGCCATTTTCCAACTAGAAAACTTCGTTATTAGACGTAGCAATAGAGCAGAAAAAAATGATTCTGTGACAAAGATCGTAGCTGGATACCGCTTATACCTTTACACGAGAGACAGTCTAAACTAGTATTTTGCTATGTTTTGGATCATCATTTATTAATTCTTTATAAACGTTTAAGAACAAAAAATCATATTTTTTTACTTTTTCCATCATAAAATTAAAATTAATGAAGCAATATGGATGCTCTAAATACAGTGGTGGGCAAACTTTCTTCACGGGGGGCCAGAAAGTTCATGAAATTTCAGAGGATGGCCAGAATTTAAGGAAAAATGCATTTTGATAGTTACAAGTTACACTATTGTAAATAAAACTTCACAGTTTTTGATTTTCACTATATTTTGTTAACATGACAATTGTTTCACCAATATACAGTGGCTTCTTCAGATGTATAATACATACTAACTTTTACAACGAGAATATTGAAAGATGAAGGAAGGGAATATTCAATAAGAATGGGGAAAACCTAAACGTAATCACTTAGCAGGTAGAAAGTACAAACTGTTAATGACATGGGAAAACACAATAGGCACAAATATTCAATATCACATCTAGAAAAGATTTAACGGTGAAGTATTCATATCTAATTGGTCATTTAACAAATTTTGGATTGATTTTTCCGATACTTGGTGTAAATTAATAAACATATTAAAACAATGGTTAAAAATAACAATTTACACATTTATTATAAGAAATATTATTTGTTGTTTCACTGGTACTCTTAGACAACTAGACTGCTTTCAAACATTCATTAACACTTTACACCCTAATATAAAATTCACTTTAGAGATAGAAAAAGATAACTCAATTAACTATTTGGATTTGAAAATAACAAAAGTAGATAACAAACATAATTTTTCAATTTTTCGCAAACCATCGCACACTGATAGCGTCATACATAGTACTTCCCTACACCCATTCCATCACAAAATGGCAGCTTTCAATAGTATGGTACATCGTTTAGTAAATATTCCACTTTCAAACGCCAATTTTAACATCGAGAAAAATATAATGAAACAAATTGCCGTAAATGATAATTATGATCCCAATATTATAGACAATATGATAGATAAAAAGTTTTTCAAAAATGCGATTAACCAGGTGTACCCCCTTACTAAAAATAATATCAAATACAACAGCCTCACTTTCATCGGAAATTTAAGTAAAAAACTTAAATCTCTCTTATCTAAGCACAACATTAACATTGCTTATCGTACCGGTAATAATTTAGGAAATCATATAAAAAATGATAAATCCAAAGTTCATAAGGATAATAAATCAGCAGTTTATAAAATTAATTGTGGCGATTGTGATAAGTTTTACATTGGTAGAACTTTCAGAAGCTTTCAAACTAGAATTTCAGAACACAAACGTAGCTTTGTTAATCAGAAGTCGGCTTCACATTATGCAAACCATTTAATCCAAGAAAATCACACATTCAATTTCGATTTTAAAATATTAAATACTGAAAGTAAGGGAATTAAACTTAATTTTTTAGAATCATTACAGATAAATAAATACAAGCATTCCGGTCTCCTATTGAATAGCCAAATCGATCATACTTCAAGCCCCCTTCTTAATCTTTTCAAAATTACCGAACTACCTGACTAGCAGTTCAGAATTGGTTTTTCTTCTTCTAATAATTATTTGTAACCATCTTTGTATTTACCCCTTCTACATAATTTGTCATTTCTTGTTTTCGTTATAACAGAGAATCATAGTTAGTTTGCCATTAGCATCTGAAGAAGGTGAAGTTCCACCGAAACGTGCGTCATGCATTATTTCTTATAATAAATGTGTAAATTGTTATTTTTAACTATTGTTTTAATATATTTAACAAATTATTGGATTGTTTCATACTATTAATTTCAAGAGCTTCCAATAAATTGAGTTTATAGCCTTTCTTTTCTATATGTAATATTTCAAATTCACTATTAAAAATATGATTTTGTTCTAGGAGATGTGATGCATAAGTAGAATCTAATTTTTCCTTGTCGTTACTTCTTTTATGTTCTGATATTCGAACTCCAAAGTTCCTGCCAGTTTGGCCAACACATACTTTAGGACATGAACCACAAGTTAGCTTATAGATCCCTGATTTATCTTGTTGTTTTATTTTTTGAATTTTTAATATGTTTTCCAATGGTATTCTGAGTTTTGAATGCTATTTTTAAATTTTTAATTTGACAAAAAGGTTGAGATTTTGAGTGTTGGGTCACCTATATAAGTTAATAATTTAAAGTTTTTATCATTATCTATCACGTTCAGATTCACTTGAAAAATGGCTGCCTTATACAATCTTCTTGATAAAATATTATCTATCATTTTTGGAGGATATCCATTATTGTGCGCTATTTATTTTATGATTTTTAAGTGGAATTTTCTTGTGATAACGGTATATTAATGAGTCTTTTTTCACGCTTTCAAATGCTGCTAATTTACGTTGGTAAGGATGTATAGACGAATTGTGTATCGTGAGGTCCGAATGGGATGGCTTATGGAAAATCGAAAATGCATGTTTATTACTTTTTCTCTCTATTGTCAAATACAAAAAATTAATAGAGCCTTCTGTTTCATTTTCAACTGTAATTTTAATATAAGGACGTAATGAATTAATAAAATTTAGAAAGGAACTAAGTTGTCCCTGTGAAGCAGGTTAATACATTGTCCACATATCTATACCAGTTAAATCTGCTTCATACGTAGTTACGGCGTGCCACAAGGTTCCAATCTGGGGCCTCTTCTGTTTTTATATTTATTAATGACTTGGCAACCTCTTTGAATATTCCTAACCTACTATTCGCCGACGATCTTAAATTATATTATAAAATCGATGACATTACAGATTGTCACCGAGTACAGTCCGAATTGGACTCAATCAAACTTTGGTGTAACGATAATCGTCTACAACTGAATGTGACAAAATGTAACATAATATCATTTACAAAAAAATCGAGCACCTTGATATATGGTTACGCGATTGACAATAAAATAATTAACCGCGTACTAGAGATGAAAGACCTTGGTATCACATATGACAGTAAACTAACATTCAACACACATATGAAAAATACCGTTGCAGACGCGAATGGGATGCTTGCTTTCATTTACAGAAATAGTAAAAACTTTAAAAATATTGCCACTTTGAAGTTGCTGTATTTTGCTCATGCCAGATCCAGGTTAGAATATGGCTCTTTGATATGGAACCCAATCTACGATTACCAAAAACAGTAAATTGAAAGTGTACAGAAAAAGTTCCTAAAATATTTATGTCTAAAAGTCGATGGACAGTATCCTGTAAGAGGTATCGATCATAACATTTTGTTGTCGCGATTTGAAATGATATCTTTGGAAAAAAGAAGAATTATACTTATACTATACAATATCGATAGTAGTGTTCTTCTAAACGATATAAATTTCCTAGTACCTAGAATCGGAGGCCGACAATGTTTGAAATTTTATTGCGAAGCATCGCGAACAAATGTTATGATACGATCACCTGTAAATTTTATGTGCAATAGCTTCAACAAAATTTGTAGGCTGTGTGATATTCATTTTGACTCTTTGAGCGCTGTTATGTCATGTATTGTTAATAACATATAATAATCGTGTTGTATTGTTACGTTACGATGATATTAGTCAACTCTATTTGAATACTTTTTTTTTGGGTTTCACGTGTATTAATATTTGGTAATTAAGTATATTTTTCATTTATCATTTATCATTTGTACGAGATACTTACTTGCTGTCACTTAGAAGATAGTATATAATTTATGTTAACATTTCCTGTAACTGGGTACCCCTGTTGGAAATAAATTGCTTTTTTTTTTTAAAGGAAATTCTTAGTGGGTTTATTATTGCGAATTAGATTTTTCAAATTATCCATGAATATTTTCGCAAATAGAGGGCTAAGTTGATTTCCCATAATTAACCCTTCATCCCTGGAGTAAACATCATTGTCAAATTGAAAATAATTTTGGTCTAAGCAAACTGATAACAGATCTAAAATTTCTCTTTACACTATTGGATTTACATTTTGCGTTTCTAAAAGATTTTTTACCAATATAATTGTATCTTTCGGTAGAATGCTAGGAAATAGATTCTGTGCGTCAAATGATATTAATTTTGTGTCATCCGGTACAGTTATTTTCTCAATTTTATTCATTAAATCAAAAGAATTAATTGTACTATACTTCGCTGAAAATTTGGTATAATCTTTAATGATGTCTATTAATTTGTGTGATATTTTATACGATGGTGCAGTTAAAAATGAAGCAGGTCTAATTGGTGAATTAACTTTGTGTAATTTTAATAAGGAATAAAGTTTTGGAATTTGAGGGTTCATTGTTATGAGTATCGGCCCAATCAATTAGTTATACAAATTACACCCTCATCCCCTGATTTTTTTCTTCAGTACTTTCTTAGGTTTGGTGATACGGTTCTCAAATTTTCTAATCAAGAAGACTGATCAATTATCTTCATTTGGGTACTCACATCAGGCATAGTTTCGAAAGAAAAAATTTTTTCCTTAAATCCTGCTAACAGATATTCCTAATGCGAGTTTAATAAAATTGGCAAAACGTTTTTTTATAATGAATCTTCAATATAACGGCCACTTTCATCAATACAAAAGTCGACTCGACGTAAATACTTGAAATGCACCTTTCTTTGAAAGTGTTTTTTCATATAAACTTCCAACTATCCTCACGGTTAAACGGTACATTTTGGTATATAAATAAATCGGGTTCAATCAATTAATTTTCACCTCTACTACACGTGATGGCTCTGTATCCCTGCAATTTTGAGGTATCCTGTATATCAGACATAGAACAATTTTCGAAAATCGTGATCTAGGAGGTCTAAATCGTATAGAAATATTACTTAAGCATCTGACTGCTTTCTTTCGATAAACTATAATAGTACCTATGTATTTCATGGGAAAATACAACTAAAAAAAGTAGGTTCTGTTGGGACTTGTTACTTGATATTCCACTCTGAACATTATTTATGGAAAGCATACATTCTATCAGCTAAATAGTTTCCCTAATCTTTTCCAGTCAGTTCGAATTCTGCTGATGTACAACCCTGACATGCACATGTGTTCAAGAAATTTGTCAATATCCTCTAAGGAGCGCAGACATTTTCACTAAAACCACCAACTGAATTTTTCATAACCCCCGACTCTTTTTGCGAAATATATCAATATGTTAAGGGCGAAGGCTGTAAAATATTTATGGTTTCGTTACTCGGAATTTCCGAGGCATCGAAAGTCGGGTTAATGTTTTCCAGCGAATTTTACATCAAAATGAACGTATCGTTATTTCCAAGATGTTCAGAATTTGTTATTTTGAAAGAAAATAGCGTAAGGCAGGTGCGGAACTTCAAGTTGTGGGTGTAGAGCCATTATTTTTATGATAGGAATATTTAGGTCGAAATATGTTTCATTTTTTACTTGTATATTATTTTTTGATTTTAGCTTAGATACGGTTGCTATAAATACACTCATTATGCCCTAGGGCGTTATGAGCGGGCATTATGGATCATAACGCCTGCTCATTGTACGAGGACAACTGAAGGAACTTCCATTGATTACATACTTCATAATCCTTGTCGTATACAACTCTGGATTTCTCCGGCAATTAATTATTTGCAGCTTTGGCTGCATTTTCTATGATATTCTTGGGTAAATTTATTTCCATTTCCATTATTTCTATAAGACTACACAAAGAAAGCAGCAATGATATTCACTAAATATGACGACAAAAAATATTTGCAAACGTCAAAATATCAACAAACGACATGCCTACTATGAGAAGAAAAATGGAAAGTATAGGAGCAATGAACCGATTTTAAAATCGATTTTTGATTATAATAAAATAATTTTTTCGTGAAAGTAAAATCTTGTATGCACCACGTGCGTTACTAGAACCCAACACCCATCGGGCGTTAGGATCTATATAACGCACTTGGTACGTAAATAACTATTGAGTACCAAATTATGGTATCTTAGTAACAACTTGTTTTCACTTCTTGGCTTAGCCAACGTTTTCAACCTCAAATTTTTCATCATAGTTTGCTAATAAGACATACCTTGGTTACCTTTTATGCCAATTTCTACAGATACATTATGGTATCATGCTTCGGGGAGCCTCGCACGTGAATGTTAGGAAATTCTTAAAGCAGAGGGGGCGATACTATATCCTTCCGAAATTTTGCTTGTAAAAAACACAAAGTTATTTCAATTATATCGTCATAAAATTATAGAATGAACTTCTTTCCAACTACAAGAATTCTAACAATGCAAAGTTCAAAAGAACGCAAAAGGAAGTTTTCATTGGGAGGTTGTTTCTACAGCGTTGTGGAATTTTTGTCAAATGACTTTTGAGCGTTTGTAACAGTTGAATTTGATGAATCTTTTGTGTTTCCTATGTTTATTTTAATATGTTTTTCGTTTGCTCGTTTGTAATATTCATGAGATTTTACACCCTATTTATTATATCTCACATAATTCTTTCTTAATTATTTTGATAAATAAGGGGATAAATAAGGGCGTCACCAACGGGGGCAGGAGAATGGCAGCTGCCCCCTCAAAGAATGGCAAACATTTTTTCAAATGAAAGGTATTTATTAAGTACCTAATCAAAAAGTAACCAAAGAAGATTGTTTGAATTGAAAATTTTTGTCGTGTAGAAAATTATTTGAACAAATTTTATTTATTTAAGCTACAATCCATATCTTCTATCTCACATCTTACTCCCCCCCCGGCCCATTGTTTGGCAACGCTCTTGCTGAGCTATAAATAAAAAATATATGAATAAAATGTGTGGAACGATGTACAAAAGTAAATCTATGATATAAATTCAAAAAATATGATCAATTCAATAATTTTAATATTGCAATCGTAGAATTAATATTTTATTATATTTGTTTTGTTTAAACAAAATAATAGGTTCATCAAACTTAACAATTATTATTTATACTTAATCAACATATGATGCTTTTAACTTGTAAATGTTCTGTACATATCTTCTACACAGTAATTTTCTACAGAATATGAGTAAGCTGTCTGTAAAAAAATTTTAATTTTATTTTGAAGAAATTTTGCGAGAATTTTAATGTTATATAGTCATGAAACTATGATTAATCCTCCGATTCAGTTGATTAAGTGGAAATATTTTCTCTACCAGAAAAAATTTGATTATCTCCCCTATGCTACCAAAATTTTCTTTCTTAAACTCTATTAATCTCCTCGAAATCATATAGCCAAAATGTAAAAATTTTCTAAAGACATCAAATTGTATACTATATTAAAGTTCGCTAATAACCTCTGTGGTTGATGCGATGAAATTAAAAAAAAAAAAAAAAATTTTCGAAGACTTTTAAATCACCCCAAAGATTTTCTTCGGCTAAAATACAAATAGACCGATCACTTTCTACAAATGCTACAGGTTTGACACAATTTATCGCCCTCTTTGTTGGAAAACTCCCGACTCTGCCAAAAAGTAGTTAACGTACCATAACCTATAATCAACATGTATGAAGACACGTACTTGTTTTCCCGGAATCATTAAGACATAATTGCAGCATATCGATCTGTAATTCACTTCATAGCTTTCATAAAATATATACAGTGACCGTTTTCCATATATTACAATTTCCAAAGTTCCATTTTTCCTGTTTGTGAACTGTACTCAACGAAATCAACGATTGCGCTAAATGAAAACCAGAAAAACTGAAATGAGTGATGCTTTCAAAAGCACGCCAAACTTTCCTTCGTAGCTGTAGCTCGCATATTCCCTTTTCCGTCTGAATTGCAGTTGGCTTTTGTCTTTAATAGTGGATTATATGCTAGCTCTTGTCTACTCATTCAAAAGCACTGCTCTCTTTCTGTCCAATTTTTTAACATAGGTGCTCACGCTAATTAGATATACTAGTTGAGATAATAAAAATTTGCTTTGTGAATGGATGAAGCGAGGTTGTCACTTTGTTTTGCTAAGTAGGTGTCGGAAAATTCATGCACGCTTCGCTTTTCACGTAATGTCATCTATATACCTAATTGAAATCTGGAGAGAAACAGCGAACACTTCGAAGGTTTCGGTACGGAGTTCCTTGTCACACGTTACACTCCAGACGTACGGAAGCTAGGCCCGAATATTGCAAAACGTAATGTAAACGTAACACTCTGAGATTCTTCATGATTTAGGTGAAGAAATGATTACAAATTTTTGAAATAATCTATGCTTATGATTATCAGGAACAGACTGATTAATTAGACGAAAACTTTTTTGTATATACATAAAGAAAGATATTGATACTTTAGGAAATTCATTTGAAAAATTGTTTTTATCATGTGTGGCACCGATGTCGAATTTTCCAACATTTTCCCTTGGAATATGAATGGAAATTCCATGTCGTTGGATCTCATGAAACTATCTCCGTTATAGAATTGATGTGGTGAAAATCGTTTTCTGCATTAATTCTTCATTATATTAATTTTTTCGCGAAAAAATACGCGCACTGTTTTTAAACATTTTTCGTGTTAAACTCCTCCTACTTTTTTTCAATTTCTTATGTCCCATACTATACTTAAAATATACATCATTTTTAAATCTAAAAATTGAATTGCTCCCTGAAGACTATTGAATGAGAGTTTTCAGGAAGAAATAACTAGGAAATTATCAAAGGAGCACACTGAGTCAATTTTCAAAATTAATTAATGTGAACTGAAAAATAAGGCTGCTGAATTATAGCTTATATTGAAATCTAACGAAAATACATGTATTTCGTTCATTATAAGTAAAAAATCATGTGACGAAGAAAAATCGACATTTTGGAGGGGCTCTGCTATCTCAAAGAAGGTGCAGACCTAAGCAACAGTAGGATTGGTAGCGCTCAAAATCCTGGGTAACTTGAGGATTTTTGTGGTTTTGAAAAAAAAGATCTCCATGAAGCTAAAAGTTCATTGTATAGAGAGATGTAGAGGAAATTAATTTGTATAAATTTCCAAAAACAATTGAAAACAATCAAATTGCATTTACGTGGGGAATTGTATTGAATCAAAAAATCTGATGCAATTTCGCTCACACAGTTCATTCTAATTTCTAGCAGATGAATAAGGTACACTTTCAGCTATGCGTATAATTTTTGAAGAAATTTTTAAATCGAAAGATATTTCAATTACATATAATTTTTGTTTCAGTCAACATTTATTGTCTGTTTTTCTTTCGTACTACTTGAAGTGTTCTAGTAATAAATAACAAGAGAAAATCAGGTTTGTTTCATCGTTACGAGTTCATGAACACCCATGAAGCAATGGTTCAAGAGACACACCCCTAGACATAGTTACACACCCCTTGGTGTAGTATCATGTCTCTTTACATTCCTGACAAAATAACTCAGTTCTCGTACCATTACTTGCAACCATAATACTGCTAATTCTCTCATTAATCGTTTTAAATATGGGAGAAATTCGGGATGGCTCTACATATGAGGAACCTGTATAGTCAAATTCAATGTCTCTGAGTTTAGCCCTTAAAAATGCACAGCATTTTACTGAAAAGTATCCATAAATGTAGATTTTTGGATTCTAGAGCAAACTCAAGTGACCTGCCAGCTAAGCCACCAGTTTCCGTCCATCTGAATCCCTTGCCCTAGCTAACTATACCAAAAATACATGATAAATTGTCAATACCCTTCTGCATTTCGTTCATGACAGTTAAAAAATCGGGCGACACAGAAAAATCGACACTTTGGAAGACTCTAATGTGTCAGAAAAGGGTTGCACCAAGGGTGTATATAACATTAGGATTGGTAGCTCCTAGAATCCGCAAGGAGAAGATTGAGGATTTTTATGTTTTCAAAAACGAAGATCTCGATGAAGCTAAAGATTTTTTTTTATAGAGAGATGTAGAGGAAATTAATTTGGATAAATTTCCAAAAACCGTAATAAACACTCAAATTGCTTTTACGTAGGGAAGTACTGTATTAAACCACAAAAAGTCTGATGCAATTTTGCTCGCACAGTTCATCCGAATTCCTGGCAGATTAATCTCTAGAAAAACTTCAACCAGAAAATCCCAGCATCGCTGGAAAGTGCAATTTAAAAATATCTTCTGGATGGAACAAGAGACTTCAGTTCCAATTGTTGGGGACTTAAATCAATTACAGCTTAATCGGCTTAACAGAAGCTGGGTAATTATTCAGAGCTAAAACTATCTCGCGTCAGTGAAATATATTTATTCTAGTATTAGAATAACGCGGTGCAGTTACGTGCTCACGATCCAGAAGGCTTGACAATTTGCAATAATATTTTGCGATCACGAGCTAATTTTACACAAGATCAAAAAATAAAAAATCGGCCAAGTGCGAGTCGAACTCGCGCACAAAGGGTTCCATACCATTGACTATGTCCCCCTTGAATATTTATTTTATTTTAATTTTATTATTTATGATTAAAGTAAAAATACAACTGATTACATTATTGATATCGAGTTTGTTGTATGGGAGCTCCCCTTAAATATTCATTTTATTTTGTTTTTAGTATCTGTTGTTATAGCGGCAACAGAAATACATGATTCGTGAAAATTTCAACTGTCTAGCTATCGCGGTTCTTGAGAAACAACCGGGTTACAGACAGACGAACAGACAGACAGACGGATGGACGGACGGGCGGACAGACAGCGAAGTCAAAATAATAGGGTTCCGTTTTTACACTTTGGGTCCTCCTTCTCAACCTGTAGCTATCCACTGCTGGATGTAGGTTTCTCTCATATGTTTTCATGTCTCCCTGTTCTGAGCCATACTTAACCAGTGCTTGCCTGCCACCTTCCTAATGTCGTCCTCCCATCTTTTCTGCGGGCGTCCTATGCTTCGCTTGGTCTGTCTAGGCCTCCAAACTGTTATTCTATGACCCCATCTACCTTTATCTAGTCTGGCCAGGTGACCGGCCCAATGCCATTTCATCTTAGCCACCTCTTGGATTATATCGGTAACTCTGGTTTGTCTTCTGATATCTTCATTTCTAATTTTGTCGTTAAAGTGAGACCCCTAGCATGCTTCGTTCCATCGCTCTTTGTGTTGTTAGAAGCTTATTTGCAAGTGCTTTTGTTAGACTCATTGTTTCTAATCCGTATGTTTGCACGGGTAGTACACAGGCATTATATACTTTGCGTTTCAAATTTATAGGGATCATGCTGTTTTTAAGAATGTGCCCCAGTTTGCCGAAAGCTGCCCAAGTCAATCTTATGCGTCTTTTAATTTCCTCGTGTTGATTTTCCTTTCCGAGTTTTACAATGTGTCCCAGGTATATGTATTCCTTTACGCATTCAATATTATTTTCTTGGATGTATATGTTGATATCTTCAGAGCTCATTATTTTTGTTTTACTGTAATTCATGTTTAACCCAATGTTCTTAGATGCTGGGTTTAATTCGTTTAGCATCTCCTGCAGTTCCGTGACGTTGTTACTTACTAGGAATATGTCGTCTGCGAATCTGAGGTGGTTAAGTCTGACACCATCTATATTAATGCCCTTGGTGTTCCATTCCAATTTTTTAAAGATGTCTTCGAGGGCCAGCGTGTACAGTTTAGGTGAGATGGTGTCTCCCTGACGCACTCCCCTTTCCAATGGTATTTTGTTGGTCGTACTTGTTTCATCTAATCTTATATGTATTGTTGCTTCTTTATAAATGCTTTCGATGATTTGGGTGTATCTCGAGTCTATTCTTGCGTTTTGCAGGGCCATTAAGATTGACCATGATTCAACCGTGTCGAAAGCCTTCTGGAAGTCAACGAAGGCTAGGTGTATATGTACGTTATACTCTGTGCATTTTTCTATGAGGGTACGTACTGTATATAGGTGATCTATCGTACTGTATCCCTTTCTAAATCCCGCCTGTTCAACCGGTTGGTAAGAATCCAATTTTGATGTTAGGCGATTCGTTATAATTTTTGTGAAAAGTTTGTATAGATGTGATAGAAGGGATATAGGTCTGTAGTTTTCGACGCTCGTGTTATCGCCTTTTTTGAACAGTAGTATTACCTCAGAGTTGCACCATTCAGTTGGTATTTTACCGGCATGAAGACATTTATTCAACAGTATTCTCATTGTTTTCTTTAGAGTCTTCTCCCCAGTTTTAGCATTTCTGTAGTGACTTGGTCTTCACCTGGGCATCTGTTGTTTTTCATTTATTTTAATGTTGTGTTTATTTCGCCCTCCGTGATTTCTGGGAGATCTTCAGATCCGACATTCATAATGTTTATCTTTTTTACTGTTTTCTGAGATTTAGATGAATAGAGGTCAGTATAGAAATTTTCAATTGATTTTATAATCTCGTATTTGTTGTGTACTATAATATTATTTTCATTGCACATTTTTGTGATTTTTGTTTTACCTATCGAAAATTTTTTATTCAACACTTTCATCCTGCAATTGTCTTTTATGGTTTCCTCTATAAGTTTCGCATTGTACAATCTTTTGTCCTTTCTTATTTCTTTCTTGATTTGCTTATTTAAGTCCATATATTCTTGGGTTGTTCTGTCCTCTGTGTTCCTTCTTTTTTCTAGTAGTTTTAGTGTGTCTTGACTCAGCTTTGCGTCTTTGTGATTGTGTGTCCTTGTACATATCTTCTTCACCGAAGTTTTCACAATGCTTGTGATTTTATCTGCGAGTTCATATATTTCCAGTTGCTCCAGATTTATTTTTGTTAATTTTTGATGCAGGTCGTTTTGATATTCTGCTTCTTTTAGTTGAAGAACATCGCTAGTAGGATAGCGGTGTTTTTTGAGAAGCTTTTTTCTTTCGTTTGCAGTATCAATTTCAACCTTTGCTCTCACTAGCCTGTGATTGCTCCCCGTATTAAATCTGTTTAGAACCGATACATCCCTACATATTGTCTTCTTGTTGGAAAAGATACCCGTACCCTTTGGGTACGGGACCCTAAAAATGGACCACCCCAAAAATTCAGATTTAAGTAGTTTTTTCCTTTGTTTTTAGTTGAGTTATGCCATTGTGCCACGACGCCCCTGTAAAGTGACCACGTCGCCCCGGGGCGTCACTGCATACAATTTGGGAAACTCTACAGTAAATAAAAATTCGGAAAAATTGATTTCTCATAAAGACTGCCCTGGCACCTTCGCCATTTTGTATAATCATTGTTTACGTTGTTATTTATACTCACATTTAAAAATCTAAAAAATTAATCCAATTTAGACCACTTTCGATCTTTAATTCAGAAAATTATATGAATCATAAAGTAATCACCATTAAAACAGAGGGTGTGTAACAGTAAGAATTGAAATTTTCGTTTATTTCTAAAATCGACCTACAATAGAATCTCAAGCGTTTCTTTGGCTCAGTAATCGTTGCACCAAAACATTCCCGAAGCCCCCGTTCTTACCCCTTCCGAGACCTTAATGTAAATTGGGGTTGCTAAACCTTAGAAACGACCCTGTGATGTCAATATTTACGACCACGCCACGCTGTATATAAGGCACAGCTATCGCGTGATCAACTTCATTCACGTTAAAAATTCATTCCCCAAAATAAATACCGGCAATGCTATAATTGTGAGGTTTTCTGCGTTTTATTCCATAATGAACTAATGTGCATATCTGTTTTATATCTCCGTTAGGCATTTTTCACATTCACGGGGGTGGACTGCGCATTACTTTAAATTATAATTAACGACCTCTTAGGTATTATTAACACAACGTGGGAGCTGAATTGTGGGTAATTTTCAATATTTTGATATGTAAAAAAGCTCGCATTTCACGAAAACTTGTATTCTTATGACGTGTGTGACTAATAATAATGAATGAGAATCTTCCATAATTACTAAAACGTCTCGATGTTATATATTACTACAGGTGAGCAGAAAAAGCAAAAATATTTAATATATATACATAGATAGACAGGGTGTTTCTAATGTAATAACAATATTTAATGAGATTATCTGTGCAAGATTTTAAGGTAAAAAGATTATATAAACATAGGTCTGATTTTTATTTTTATATATATATATAGGATGTGTTTACTTCATTCAGTAATTAAAAAAAACTTCTGAGTTTTTATTGTGATTTGAACTGTTTTTAAGAAGAAATCACTCAGCTATTTGTATGTTTTCATACAAAAAATATAATTTTATAGAAAAAGGATTTTTTATAGATGAAGGCTTCTTATTTTTACTTGAAAATAGTGAAAAAAATAGTCAAGAGATATGTTTTGTCGCAAAATGAAGCACCAAGAAAAAAAAATGTCTTTCAATACAAGCGTAGTGATTTTATTGAAAATATTCAGAGTCATGTGATTTGAGGTGCTACTGATTAAAATCAGAAATTACTTTCCTTCTTAAAATATGTGTACATACACTTATTTCACGTACACCAAGTTTTATAAAAATATCTAATGTAATTTAGAAGTTATTGAGAAAAAAAGCATTTTATCCTGTATATCAAATGTGAACTTTTTATCAAAAAATCATGAACTGATTCATCTCCACAAAAGCTAATATTCAATTATAAACCATACTGTATACACCAAAGAGACCGTTGATCGAGATGATCAATATTCCAATGTTTCTTCTTACGTTGTGATGCCATCTTCAGGAATTGACACCCTCAAAATGAGACAGCAATCAACCAGCCTATTCAACCACTTCTATGGTGCAACCTCCCTTACATAATAAGTTTTCATCTGTACCAACACCCCTCTATTGTAGCCAATCGACGCTTGCAGGTCACTGGATGTTATGATCTCATCTCTGATTTTGACTGTCGTTTTACCCCTTATCGACCTCCGGGCGACCTGAGGCTTTCCTATGATTACACTTTTCAATATCAAACTTTTGCATCCCTTCGTCATGTTCGTAGTTTACATCGATCAAACGCACTCGAAGTGTATGAGTGTGTTGGATAATGGAATGTTTACTCAAACTTCTGTTAGCTTCTGGAAGCAGTGAGTCAAATTTGTGTATTAGATAGTAGCCCCAGGTGCAAATATTCATACAATACTTCAAATGTGGTGTTATTTACTATTATGTCTTGTGTGTGTGTCTGTGTGTGCAAATATAAAAACTAGTTTTATTTATCTCATATTATTAAGATATACGTAGGAGGCTCCGTGGCGGAGCTGTTTAGGTAACGCTATGCCGTCTTGGTTAACGGAGTTGGTGGGTTCGATTCCCACCATGTTCCTGGGTGTTTCTATGCGTCCTGAGATTTAAGTGGTTCCCCTCATTAGTAAATTGATGGCTAAATGTCCAGAGTTGACGAAGCCAAATTGTGTACGGAGGTTGGGCGTGTGAGAGGGCACACGTCCCACCTCTTTAAAGAAAAAAAAGATATACGTAATGGTATTTATTGAATTGATGAGGCCATTACGTTAAGAATTCATAACAATATTATTAGAAAAAGATGCTTGATTTTAACGATAACCTTCCTTGAAACTATGGTGCAATGTTTCACCACACGTTGGCTTCATCAGATAGAACTGAGCACAAAAATTCTGGTATTCTAGTTTATATAAACATGAGCCATAAGAAAATTGATAAAAACAAGAAATTAAATAGTAGGGTGATCTGTAGATAATTCATCGATAATCCCTTCTTCAAAAACTTAACCAAGTCATCTTGGAGCCTATTGAATCCATAAATTCTATCAGTATTCAAAGCGATTAAAGTTCCAGACACACAAAAAAATATTTTCGAAAATCATAGCAGTCACATTGAAGGAACCAGTCAAAAGCGTACAATTTATTTAGTATTCATGACACTTTCTTTCGAAAAGTAGGACTTGGACCTTGGACATATAATGCTGAGGTGAATTCGTAATAATTTCCTATTCGCTAATTGAATTGAATAATTTCCTTCAATATTCCTTAAACATGAAAAACTTGTTAATCACTTATTTGGAGGCTTCATCGAATTGTTCAAAAGTTCGAATAAAATATATATATATATATATATATATATATATATATATATATATATATATATATATATATATTTATATATATATATATATATTTATATATATATATATATATATATATATATATATATATATAGTAATACTTAATAATTTCGACCAATCTGTATAATATAGAAACGCTTTGTATTATCGGGAATGTGGTCTGTAGACTCAATAAACTCTTTGTCTTTTTTTCAACTCAATATTTCGCCATTTATTTTACAGCTTCATCAGGAGTACTGCAAAAAATTTTAAAAAATTTAAAAACTTTAAAACCTTTACATTTTCACTATCTCTTATATAACTCTACACAATTAAAATGACATATACAATTTTAAAGCACATAACATTTGACACTTACAAGAATAGAGTTGGTCCTTAGTTGTAATATATCGGATGCATATATCTACCATCTCAACACAAATCTAAACCAACAATGAATTCCCTCTCACTGAAGACAACAAGACGAACACATGGCAACAATGCTACATTGATAAACGATTAGATTTAATTCAAAATATTTATATAGATTTCACTCAGTTGGTCTGTGTCTGATTTAAAATTCACTGTATTCACATCTTGACTTATGTGTACCATTTCCAAAAACAACCTACTCTTATAATTATATTCTGTTTCTAGTATTTTGACATTGTCGAAATTAAAATGATGTCCCATTTTTTGATAGTGGTTAACTAATGCACACGAATTCTTTCCTATTTTACAGTCACTCTTATGTTGCGTCAGCCTTTGTTTCAACCACTGTTGCGTTTGTCCAATGTAACTACTGTCACATTCCATACATGGTATTCTATAGATGACATTATATATTATATTGTAATGGTGTTTTATCCTTCATTCTAGTAAATAGTTTCGAGCTGTTATGGGTATTATACTTTGCTATTTTTATTTCTGGAAAATTTTTAAATATGTTCATAATTGACTGTGTCACTGTACCAACATACGGCAATCTCTTGTATTTAAATATTATATTTGCCTCTTCCGTGGGACCGTCATAGAAGTGAGTACTGTAAATAAGTTTATTTAATAGACCTCTAGGGTACCCATTATTAGCAAAGATGTCAATTAGTTTTTTTAAGTTGTTTTTTTTGAATTTTTCCTCAGAAATATGTATAACTCGATTTTTCATTGCTATAACAGTGTTGTACTTCTGATTATTTGGATGACTAGAATGAAAGTTTAAAAATCTACCAGAACAAGTTGGTTTCTGATACCAATCCAATTCAATTTCATTATTATTATTTCTTATTACTCTGGTATCTAAACCAGAGTAACAGAAAACCAAAGAAGCATTCCATTTTTAGATACCAGAGTAATAAGAAATAATAATAATGAAATTGAATTGGATTGGTATCAGAAACCAACTTGTTCTGGTAGATTTTTAAACTTTCATTCTAGTCATCCAAATAATCAGAAGTACAACACTGTTATAGCAATGAAAAATCGAGTTATACATATTTCTGAGGAAAAATTCAAAAAAAACAACTTAAAAAAACTAATTGACATCTTTGCTAATAATGGGTACCCTAGAGGTCTATTAAATAAACTTATTTACAGTACTCACTTCTATGACGGTCCCACGGAAGAAGCAAATATAATATTTAAATACAAGAGATTGCCGTATGTTGGTACAGTGACACAGTCAATTATGAACATATTTAAAAATTTTCCAGAAATAAAAATAGCAAAGTATAATACCCATAACAGCTCGAAACTATTTACTGGAATGAAGGATAAAACACTATTACAATATAAAAATAATATCATCTATAGAATACCATGTATGGAATGTGACAGTAGCAAACAGTGGTTGAAACAAAGGCTGACGCAACATAAGAGTGACTGTAAAATAGGAAAGAATTCGTGTGCATTAGTTAACCACTACCAAAAAATGGGACATCATTTTAATTTCGACAATGTCAAAATACTAGAAACAGAATATAATTATAAGAGTAGGTTGTTTTTGGAAATGGTACACATAAGTCAAGATGTGAATACAGTGAATTTTAAATCAGACACAGACCAACTGAGTGAAATCTATATAAATATTTTGAATTAAATCTAATCGTTTATCAATGTAGCATTGTTGCCATGTGTTCGTCTTGTTGTCTTCAGTGAGAGGGAATTCATTGTTGGTTTAGATTTGTGTTGAGATGGTAGATATATGCATCCGATATATTACAACTAAGGACCAACTCTATTCTTGTAAGTGTCAAATGTTATGTGCTTTAAAATTGTATATGTCATTTTAATTGTGTAGAGTTATATAAGAGATAGTGAAAATGTAAAGGTTTTAAAGTTTTTAAATTTTTTAAAATTTTTTGCAGTACTCCTGATGAAGCTGTAAAATAAATGGCGAAATATTGAGTTGAAAAAAAGACAAAGAGTTTATTGAGTCTACAGACCACATTCCCGATAATACAAAGCGTTTCTATATATATATATATATATATATATATATATATATATATATATATATATACATATGTATACATAAAAGAAGGGTAGTCTAGTTAGAATACAATTAGGATAAAATATTTGGGTATAGCAGCAAGCAAAAAAAAGTACACTTTTTGCTTGCTGCAATATTTACCAAAATATTTTATCCTAATTGTATATATATATATATATATATATAGGTACCTATATATATATATATATATATATATATATATATATATATATATATATATATATATATATATATATATATATATATATATATATATATATATATATATTTATTCGAATTGTTGTTGCCTGTGAACTATTTCTAATCTTTTGATAATTATTAGCAATAACAGGCTTGTTGAATCTTAAAAAACTCGATTTTATTGAAAAGTTGACGTTTCGCCACGACATTCATGGCTTTATTAAAACTTTTGAGAAAAAATTGAAATTTCTTTGACATTTATTGATTTGAAAAATTTCTATAGAAACAGACTACTGTTTCACTAAAATTTTTTTCGGCTGTGGCCGTACTTTGCTATTTATTACGTGCTATTCAGTCCAATATTAACATTCAAATTTGTTATTATTAGATGGTAAGGGAAACCACAGAAACCTTTACCCACGTAATGTTCGAAATAGGTCCAAATTATTTTGATTTTGAAGAGTCAAAGAATAATAATATAGGGTACTATTTTATCTTTTCTTCAAAAATTTCTCATTGCGGCTGTGGCCGTCTTCAGTTATTAATTACGTGCTATTCAGTCCAATATCAACAGACAGGTCCGTTGATATTAGATGGGAAGGGAACCACAGAAACCTTCACCCACGTAATGTACAAAATAGGTTTAAAATATTTGATTGTTGTCTTTAAAAAGACATTACTTGTGATTTTGGAGATCACATGTTCAAAACTATATTTTCTTTCCAGAAAAATTGAAAATTCTAGATGTTTAGATTTTGTCTAAGAAGATGAGTTGTTGTGGTTAGAATTTGTTTGTTGAATTAAATCTGCGTATATTGAACTTAAATGTTTGATATCTGTTCTATCATTTACGACTTTATTTAAATTTTTTGAATATGTAACATTTCTAAAATTTCTCTGCGTTTTTGATCTTTTTCTATTTCTAAAATTTTTGTGCTATTAAAGTTGAAAGTATGATTCTCATTGTTTTTATGTTTTATTAGTGCTGTGGTTTGTGTTCTGGTATATTTGTGTGCTTTTAATCTTTCTTCTAAATTTTGAAAAGTTTGTCCTATATATGATTTATTACAATTATTACAGGGTATACTAATAAACAACATGAGATTTTTGTAGAAGAGGTGTTTTACTTTTTAATTTAGAATATATTTGTTTAATTTGATTTTGTGCGGTATGGGCTACTTTAATATCGTGTGGATTTAAAATTTGTGAAATTTTATTACTTAAATGAGGAATATATGGAAGAGGAATATATTTTTTGTTTATATTTTCTTTTTTTGATGTTTCTAATGTGTTGTACAGTTTATGAATTCTATTTTTAGTGATTTTCTGTATAAGTTTTATTGGATAATCGTTTTTTATGAGTAATTTATGGACATCTTGTAATGTTTCATGTCTGTGTGTAGGTGAAGTAAGTTTAAGTGCTTTGTCTATATATCCGATTATTAAACTCTTTTTTTGTGACAAATGATGTGTACTGTTGTAGTTCAATGTTCTTTGTGAAAAAATTTCTTTCTATGCCATTTTGTGATAATTTCATTGTTTTTGTGCAAGAGAGTAATATCAAGAAAATTTAATGTATTGTTTGTTTCTTTTTCTAGAGTAAATTGTAATTTCCTATTAAAGTCGTTGAATTTTTTGAGAATATCATCAATAAAATCTTCTGATGTTATTATAAGGCAATCATCAACATACCTTTTGAAAGTTATAATTTGTTCATTCAAATTATTTAATACATTTTCTTCTAAATATTCTAAAACTAATTGAGCTATAACACTGGAAATAGGACTTCCCATTGCTACACCATCAATTTGTTGGTAGAAGCTATTTTCATATTGAAAATAGTTTGTACCAAGAGCAAATTGAATTGCTTCTATAAAATCGGTTTTAGGAATATTTGTATAATTTTTGATAATATCCCATTTGTCATTAATTATTATTGGAACCAAAGAATTTGGAATATTGGTATAAAGAGAAACAACATCTAATGAGAAAAATTTGTAATTGTTAGGTATTTTCAAAGATTTAAGATGGTCTACTAGATCGAGAGAATTTTTGATATAATAAGGATTTTGATTTACTATATTTTTCAATATTGAAGAAAGAAATTTAGAGAGATTATATAGAGGTGATTGAATATAAGAGACGATAGGTCTTAATGGTATGTTTTCTTTATGTATTTTAGGAAGACCATAAAATTTAGGTGGAAGGCTGTTGTGTCGAATTAATTCTTTTGATTTTTGTGGAGAAATGAAATTTTTTTGTTGCCATGTTTTAAACAATTTGTTACTTTCATTTTGCAGAGTCTTAGTTAAATCTTTTTTAATTTGTTTATATGTAGAAGAATCACTAAGCATTGCAGAAATTTTTTGTTTGTATGTATTTGTTTCTAGTATAACTGTTTTGTTTCCTTTGTCTGATTTAGTTATTGTTAGTTGTGGATTAGATTTGATGAATTTTTTGGTTTTATATAAGTTTTTGATAGTTTCTGTATTATGTAATGTTTGTTTTTCATTTTTGTATTTATTGTGGTGAGTTTTTATAGTTTGTGCTATTTTTTGTCTAATGGAATTTTGATTTTCAGGACATAAATTTGAAATACCTTTTTCTATGTTAGCTATAATATTATTAATTGGTATTTGTGTGATATTATTAATTTCTATAGAGTGTTTGGGGTCTAAATTTAATGTTTCTTCGACGAAAAAAGGTAAAACAGTGGTAGTGGTATTAATTACGCTATTTTCATGCGATGTTGCTTCTACTATTGGTTGTGGTGATTGGTTAGATATTAGTTTGTTCAATTTTTTGATGTGTCTGTTTTTATTGATTTTACTTAGGTTATTGTTTTTAATTTCTTCATGTTGTAAAAAATTAAGTAAAATTTCATTAGGAAGAATTTGTTGTAATGTGTTTGTTTTTTAAGATTCAACAAGCCTGTTATTGCTAATAATTATCAAAAGATTATATATATATATATATATATATATATATATATATATATATATATATATGTGACATACAATTTTTTTTGAAAATCGTGTTCTAAGAGATCTAGAACGGGTAAAAAAAATTACTTTCGCGCCTGGCTGCAATAGTAAGTATTTTAAGGAAAAATACGACTGAAAATATGCTTGGTTTTCCATTCCATAGCCCATTTCTCAGCTTACTTTTGTTTAACTTTACAAATTATCGCATCAGGTAGGTATTTACTAAGCCCTGTCTCTCGTGGCTGCGGCTGGAAGCGGAACTAAGTGTGATGCTGACATTTATTACAATAGGTAGTAGAGATCAGTTTTTAAATGTATGGATTTGACTTACTTCCGAGAGTTATTTATTTTCAATCTTTGACACGGAATATGTTTACTGCGATAACAAAATGGTGGCGCTGGTAACTTTCAATTTTCAAATTACCTAATTCAAATCCATTTTTCTTCGATACACTGCAATATTAAGTATTTCATGGAAAAATACGACTGGAAATTATCATCTCTGGCCCTTTTCTTAGCTAACTTTTCTTGAACTTTACGAATTATCGCATCAAGTAGGTATTTATTGAGCGCTGTCTCTCGTCGCTGCGGCTGAAAGCGGAACTATGTGTGATCCTGGCATTTATTACAGTAGTAGAGATCTCTTTTCGAATGTATGGATCTGACTCACATCCGAGAGTTCTTTGACGCTGGTAATGTTTACTGCAATTAAAATAGTGGCGCTGATAACTTTCAATTTTCAAATCACCTAATTCGTTCAAATCCCTTTAGAATAAACGATTTAGACAAACAAATCTGCTGTACATACTTTTGATTGCACAATTTTTTTCCAGGTGGCTTTAAAGTTCCTACCACTCGACAAACACAAACCCAAATCCGAAAAGGCTGAAACGAATTACCAAAACTCCCGTGCCTCTAATTTGCCGTCGTCAACATAGTAAAAGCAACCCGCTTCGGAGAACTCACCCCCGGCGACGCCACCCTACAGCCCGAAGCTCTGAATTTCCGAGAACTTCCATTTCTAAAGTTCGATACCCACAGCTTGAGCGTGGAAATTCCATATGGCCTTCCAGTAGCACTGTGCAACTGCGACTGCTGGATAAGAGGCAGCAACTTATGTCTCCCTTTCATAGATATATGGGCGATATAAAAGGGTGATTCTGGTGCAAACAAGCCAGGTGAGTACGATATCCCTGGCTAAGTTCAATTTGCTTGATTTACAGAGGGTATTGGGTTGGAAAAGCTGCCTGAATAAACAGGTTGTTTCTCTTAATGGAACAATTCCTCAATTTTCTATTATATTAATGTTACGGAAAGTTTTACCGATATTTTTGTCAATTAATGATTTCGGCGTTTTTTTAATACCCTTCAATTGAACGACTTTTTTAACCTTCAAGCGACTTTTTGAATCTTCAATTCGATATAATATGCCTACAAGTTATTGCTATTGAGAATATTCAGAAGGTAATATATGTCAGTTTATTTTACGCACTGAAGATGGACGTTATGCCCAAAACCCTGAATATACTTATTCATAATAACAATATATCAATTAAATAAATAAAAATAATTTCATAATGGCCAACTATCATATAGTAGACAATTTAACATCGAATTATATTTCATGGAGAATTTCGGAGATTTTCCTCAAAAATCAATCAACCTCATTATTAATTGGGAAAAAATATCAGAAGGAATTTTTCCAACCCAATCATATCTTTGTTGGAGTGATATTGCTTTTAATGTATATATTTTATTACGAATAACCACAAGTGTCGTATTGAGCTCCATATACTTTACATGTAGGTAAAATTGAAATTCATAACTGTAATGAATTTTAAAATTTTTTATTTTTTACTTGTATATTATTTGTTGATTTTACCTCAGATACGGTTGCTATAAATACACTCATTATGTCCTAGGGCGTTATGAGAGGGCGTTGTGGATCATAACGCCCTCTCATTGTACGAGGAGTAATGAAGCAACTTCCATTGATTAATCCTTGTCGTATACGACTCTGGATTTCTCCGGCAATGAATTATTCGCAGCTTTGGCTGCATTTCTATGATATTCTTGGGTAAATTCATTTTCATTTCTATTATTTTTATAAGACTACACAAAGAAATCAGCAATGACATTTAGTAAATATGATGACAAAAATATTCACAAACGTCAAAATATCAACAAATGGCATGCCTACTATGAGAAGGAAAATGGAAACTATGAGAGCAATGAACCGATTTTAAAATCGATTTTTCATTATAATAAAATAATTTTTTCGTGAAAACATCAGACCAGAAGCCCTCGGGCCAAATGCTACCCTCCGTGTGTTAGGATCCATATAACGCACTTGGTACATAAATAACTATTAATTTTATGGTAAACTGACGAAGAACTTCACATGTCAGTAATGAGGAAAATATTGCGTGAATGAATCATTATATCGATTTTCTTGATCTTAATGAAAAAATTCGAAAAATTCAAGATAACTTCACTATTTGAGGTGAATTAGTCGATTATTCGTTTTCCTTTCATCCAGTGCCAATTTTGACAAGAATTCACGGTTTGCCAAAATCGTTAAGATTAAGATGAAGTTCAAGTCATGAAATTATATCAATTCACAACTTTCTAAACCAAGATCTTCGAAATAGTCACAGAATAATAAAGAATATGATCTTAGTAGATCTCCTCAATACTCTATACTCGTGAAGGAATGATTTATTTTTTATCCAATCGCTTCTTGTTCACTAGTCTTTTTAATAACCGGTATACTGCGAATTATAAAGACAACAGCGCCATCTTCGAATAAAACAGACAACATTACTCACCTTAATGAAGGGAACTATCGGCTTCGGTCTATTAGTATATTTCGAATATTTAATAATCACAGAACCTTTTTCAGTTGTGTTCGTTATAGTCCAAGATCCCAGAACTGCCAGACGTTACTTATTTTCTCAGCAATAATGAAGTAGTGTTCTCATGTACTTTCAGTATATGGATACCTGCTACCTTGTGCCGACGGCCAATTTACTGGTATCAGGTGCTAAAGATGGAAAAAAGTCAACTCACTTTTCTTATTTTCTCAGTCTTGATTTTTATATATGATGCTCAGGGAACTATTTCAATACCTTAATCAAGCAGCCAGACCGATCGTATGGGCCAAACATCGCGTCGGACACAATTAAAGTGTCTCTAATGTATGACAGTATGAGCGAAATGTTATAACAGTAAGTATAGAAGGGAGATCGACGCGCATAGATAATCACTTTCGCGCTTAAATGAGCAAATCATGACATTTCGCGCATACTGTCATACTCATAGGGATACTTTATTTGTGTCTGGCGAGATGTTTGGTCCATACGATTGGTCTGGCAGCTTGCATAAGGTATTGAAATAGTTCCCTAAGTATCATATATAAAAATCAAGACTGAGGAAATAA
The DNA here is from genome assembly GCA_030704885.1 of Cynegetis impunctata. Lineage (NCBI taxonomy): Eukaryota > Metazoa > Arthropoda > Insecta > Coleoptera > Coccinellidae > Cynegetis > Cynegetis impunctata. Next base: position 504,219 of record JARQZK010002903.1, read on the forward strand.
GAAAAGTGAGTTGAGTTTTTTTCCATATTTAGCACCTGATACCTGGAAATTGGCCGTCGGCACAAGGTAGCAGGTATCCATACACTGAACGTACATACAAGCACTTTTTTATTCCACAATATTATTGCTGAGAAAATAAGTAACGTCTGGCAGCTCTGGAATCTTGCTCTATATAGTAGAGGAGTTAGAGAAGTTTCTAACTTGAAGAAGCAATAAACAGTGGAGCTTCCAGGTATATCAATTGTTGAATATTTTTTAACAACTGCCAGTCAAGCTTTTTCTTTGATTCTCGAATAAAGAATAATCCAATAATTATTTTCTATGTTACTTCGTCTGCTGATGGAAATTTTGATTAAACTGTACGAAACATATTCAGTAATTTACTTTCACGTCTACAATATTTTTTTATACATATGGGCACTACTCCATTCCACAAATTTGATTGCTGAGAAGATGAGTAACGTCTGGCGGCTCTGGGATCTTGCTCTATTATTCTCGTTCATCAACGTTTGGCTCAGTAAATTCAGTGATTTAATACTGCCTACACAAGTGCTCACCGTATTAAAATAGTTCTGAACTTTACAAACGAGCTCTACTTATAAGCTTAGTAACTAGTCTGAATAAAACCAGCAATACATACGTTCTCATTTTGGGTATCTAAAGTTCAAGGACCGATTTTGCAGCGACATAACTTCAAAAATAAAATAGCGTAACAGCGGCCCATGAAGTTATTATTATTATCCGGCTAGATTTTAGTTGCACGAAGGTTAACCAAGTGATAACGCTGTGAAGATATTGTCGGTCCCTCGAGAATGAATATGGGAGTCGAACGCAGCCATCATCAAAGGCCATCGTGACAAATACAAAAGGACACGAAGAAAGCTGGACTCGGGCCATGTTCTATCGATTATGCATGAAATTGAAGACGCTTCCATTCGATTCGACCATGACATCTAGGAAAAGTGGAGAACATGAGAAAATTCCATAATGAATTTATACAGTTTGTGTGCGCTTATATGACAACGACGAAAATAATTGAGATGAATATTTATGCCAACGAAATACGACGTTCTCAGGGAGGAACTGATTGAACTGACATCTTGTTGTGTAGAGGTGGTACTAGATTGATTGAAATGTTCGAACCAGAAAGAGGAAAGCGATATGATTTAGAATTTATGAAATAATTAAGTGGTCTGACACTAAATCAGCGTTTCTTAACCTGTGGGGCTTGACCCCCAAGGGGGGCACGAGCATACTGAAGGGTGGACGCGAGCATACTAAGGAGGAGGGGCTGCGAGAATATTCAAGGGACACTATTATTTTAAAAAATTGATTCACTTACGGAAAGGCAAGTACGGTGTGTCCAATTTTCGATATTTTTGTATGGTATCTACGTTATTTTTGAAGATGGAGGGTTGCGGTTTTCGCGACACTGTCCTACTTTTTCGTAAAACTGAAGATGCCGTCAACAGAATTTTAATAGCCCTTTTAGTTTTTAAGATACAGCGCATTTGTGAAAATGTTGCATTTTGGGATCCCCGTGGTATCGCCGTTATCCATCATCTTATCGAAAAGGTAATACAACATTCTTATAGATTTTTTTCCGTAGAATACAGTGGTGTAGATAATTTTTGTTGCATATTAACTATTTTCGAGTTATAAAGCCAACCTTCGTTTTTTTAACGGAATACCCTTTATATTTATAGACTATAAAATTTGTCTTTTTTTACTTTTTCAAAAACATATGATAGTATAAACTTTTTCTCAGAAACGCGCAAATAAATGACAATTTTCTAAAATTGAATGCATAATTTAATAGTAGGCCATGGATATTGTTCACGACAAGAAACAAAAATAAATGTCAAACCAATATCATCAGTTTTTGGATCGACTTTTGGTTTATAAAGCTGTTTATTCTCGTTCTTTTGGTATTATTATTTAATTGATATTAATCAATGTCTTCGTATAATGCAGGGTATGGAAATTATGAAAAATATGATATGCTGGTATGTTTTATACATCAGAGTAATGAAAATTCTGAAGAAGCTTCGGAATTATATTTCCTAAGGTAAGAAAGCTATAATGGCTATGAAAATCTCTATTATCATTTTAATTCTTTTCTTGTTAGATATCCAGAAAGAAGGCAACCGTTTTTTGAGATATTTGACCGTTTAAAAGCAAATTTAGTTGAGCACGGATCATTTGTTCACCCGCGTGCTAAAATATACAACAAAGAGAACACGGAAAGAAAAGAGATAGATACTTTGGGATATATAGAAGCAACACCTTTGTCCTTGTTATATAAAAGACCAAAGAATTACTTATTTGAAAGTAATGAGAAATACTGAACGTATTCAACTTCAAGTAGAATAAATAAAAATGAATATTTAAAATGCTTTTGTTAGAATGAAAAATTTTCAACTAATTTCTCAATAAATTTTTTCCATATTTTTGCTTGACTTCATTTTCTATAGAGATTGACGAAATCAAACGAATGTGAGTATTGAAAGGCTTTCATTGTGTTCTCGTTTTCAACCATTGATGAGTTGTTATGAAAACCCCAAAACACTTCCGCTTGAAAGAAAAAATATACAGTTCTTCGATAACCTCAGTCCTAATTCAATTTTTCCCCGAGAAATTCCGGAAAAACTTCGGCGAATGAAAAGGTCGTGACTAGTTATATCCTCACAATTTTCCGGGTTGAAGTTTCGCAAAGCGGAAACGAGAATTTTCTTTCGTTATACCCCATAAATACATCAACTCGCCGACTTGATTGTCACGTAAAAATTTCGGAGATGTTGAACTCGTATTATGAAGGAAATTAAGTAAATTTGCGACATAAATTCCCAGCTATAATAAATCAGACCCTATTTTTGTCACGTAGAAAACTATTTTGTAGTGCAAAATTTAGTATTGCAGCTACCAGAGAGAAGGAAAACGCAATACATTAAAAGCATTTATTACCGAGAGGAGGAACAATGTTAAAAGTGACTGGCAAGTCATAAATAATTTGACTCCTCATTCGGAAAATATGTAACATCTTCTACTGTTTGGTAGGATTTGAGGATAACACATTAAAGCAAATTTTATTTTCATCAATCTGTCACAAATCTGAAATTCTATGTTGATTGCTTTTGTCGAATGTTAATCATTCTCTTTTGAGGTCGTCTCATTGACAGAATACACACTCAATTCTAATTTATTTAATCTCAACCTGCGATTGCAAAATGTCAACGTCATTCTGAAGAACTAGGCTAAGATAGGAAGAATTATAAGGTAGATGTGGGTAATATAAAACTAGCAGCGCCATCTACCGGTGGTAGAATTACTTCGTTACAATCACTAATATAGTCGTGATAGATTCCTTCGGAAATATCTCATTTGTTTCGAATTTTACTGATCAGTCAATACAATGATATGTATTTTTGATTCCTTTTTCTAATATTTGAGATTTTCGATTACATGGTTTTTCAGTGGCGTGCTAAATAAATGAGATGCTATAACTGTTAACCTAATAATTAATCAAATATTTTTCCAAAAATACCGAAAATTGTGTTGACTTTCGAAAATGATGGGAGTTTTTAGACAAATTCTGTTCTTTAAAATCACTGTCACTATTCAGATTGTATCAAACAAGAAAACGGTATCATGGGACACCAGGTAAAAACGAAGGTCCTTCGGATAATATAGAAGGACCATAATTTACGAAAACGAAACATTTGCGTGTCGGGGCACAAGACAGAAGTGATAACTTATACTTATCCAAGTTGAAATAATTGATATTGAAATGTGGGGCTAAGAGATCTTACGAGATTGTGAATAAAAAAATTAAAAAAGCCAGCTCTGGGATTCGAACCCAGAAATACGGCACACCAGGGTTCAGTACTTAGACCACTCGGTCGTCAACGCAATGTAAAATTTAGACACAAGAGTGTTTATAACGAGAGGATAACGTATCGCCACGCTATATAATTGAATATAAACCTACAACACGTAGTCATTATTTTATGGAACAAATTTGTGAAGCTTTATCTTTTCATTTTTATTATGCCATATCTGATTCCTGTCGTAATCTATTCTTTTATACATATAACTTATCCACAATTATTTCGATGTTTCACATCTGACGTTTTCGAGTTTTTTGAACATGAATGAATGAGTACATATAATTCACGTGGCAGAGTGGGATCAGAAAGAGAAGGGATGAGTGAACGGAAAGAAATAGGGAAAAAGAGAAAAGTATACAATATTCGCTTGTATTAACTAAAAGCTTGACTTTCGTCAGTCTACTTACGTCAGTCTACTTCCGTCACACTTTTAGTCTGGCATATTTTTCAGTTTGGTCCCGCATCGAAATCCCTATCTCCTCCAAGCATGCCGTAAGGAACTTCGTTCCAATAATAAATTATAACTGTTATCAGGACCTGAAGCATAATGAAATATACATCATTATGATTAAAGTTCAACAATATACTACTCAACATCATTTACGCAGGAGTTTTCATATCAGCAACTTCCATCGTGAGTCTTGCACGATTGGTTACTTCTAACGGTGTACAAACAATCAGGTAATGAATTATGATATTCTCTCATTAAAGATTCTCTGGATTCTCTGACATTGTTATACGAGGGATGACAGATTCACAAATACCTTCTCAGAATTTGTGAAATTACACTCTAAATCATTCAAGTGATCATTTATATGTCGATATTCAGGTTTAACTCAATTTCAGATCCAAATCGAATCTGTCTGTAGTAATGCATATTCGAATTCAAGATGTAATTGATGAAACAGGTCTTTCTTATAGGGTTAAAGTAGTTTTCGTGGAAACCATTTGTTGCAAAAGGATGCTAGGAATTTAAACAGAAAAAATACGATTATAAAGTACTTTTCCAGGAAATTCTGGTAGGCTTATTTGAGATAATATACTTGGAAGAATATACATTGAGGTCAGGTTATTAAAATTGGATTTTCATATATAATACCACTAGAGAAGAAATTTTGCCGGCAAAATTTCTCGATTGTAATATGAAAGTTTGTTGCTTAGGCAATTTCGCGAATGACATTTGTATCAAAAATTTTAGGAAAAAATGTCATGAGCGAAATTGTCTAAGCAACAAACTTGAATGTTACAAGAGAGAAATTTTACCTGCTTATATTATTTTCATCTCGAGTGGTATTCGACATGACTATTTCACGAGAAAATATGTCTAACAGTAATATGAATTTACATTTGTGAAAGTCAAGAAAATAACCTATGAATGTTAGAAATGTCAAAATATTATCGATGAAATAATAACTTGCTAAGTTTTGCCGGCTTGCATGTTTTATCGCTGTGAAACGAGAGTAGTAATGAAAACTTCCTCACTAAAAATGGAATGAGTAAAATAGTCAGCCTGATAAGTTAAAAGTTCTTGAAATAAATTATGTTTTGAATATATCAATTATAGGGGAATAAATCAAGTCAATCAGGTCTTTCAACAAGACATAATCATTTGTATTATGATTGAGTTTGAAAATTTTCAATGAAAAATTCAATCAGGCTTATTTCGACAAATATTTTGTGATAATAAACATACTGAAATCATGTTTTGGTTTTTCATCAATTCAATATTCCAAATATGAGAACTAATCATCTTTTTTTATCGCTATCTGGGTTGTTCACATATCCCCCTTTTGTCTATTCAAAAAAAGAATGGAAATGGCGATGCATGTTTCATCCCTACGACCACTTCTTTAGACACACTGCTAGTACGCCCTGCTAATAGCCAAATGAATTTCATTATAATTCTCCCAAAAAAACCTTATTTCGTTTTCATTTATATTATATTTCAAAGACTTGTGTTTGAAATCTGATTGAACCCTCAACTAACTTTAATGTTTTTATATATGGTTTCTAAGAAGTTCCATATTTGAATTGGGCACTGAAAATATCACCCAATTAAGTGGATTAGTGTCGGATTTTATTATCTATAGTCTCTGCGGTTATAGCGTTATGGGCCTCTCGAGGATTGAACGACAAAGAAGATCTATAAAAGCTGAAAGGACCTATTAAGCCCGACGTCATATGGCTCGGGGTTGTTAAACTTGGAATAAAATACCCTTAGATTATTATGAGCATAAATTTCTAGAGAGATAGAATACGTAGCTCATTGTTTGGTCGTGGTTAGTAGATTATTCATAATGAAAATCTATATTTGTTGAAAATACATGACGCGTAATTAGATATACCAGTCCTTCATCAGATGCAAACTAAAAAATTGTGAAATTTCACAGAAATAGATGTTTGAGTACAATCTCAATTGTCCAGGAGCTTCTGTGAAATATTTATGGAAATATTGAAGATTACATCTTCAATTTTTTGGACCAATTAAAACTCACAGAGTACCCTCTACTTCCAAGAAAATGATTTCTCTAATTATTTGTAAGTATACTAGAACTCGTTTCAATCTTCATCCTCTTCAAATTATCCTTCAAATGTTGCCAATTTTATACGAAATTTAATATTATTTCGTTAATTTTCAATTTGCAACCCTCTACCGATTCACAATCAGATTTTTAGTTAAAAACTTGACATTCAAGAGCGCCCCACTTCAAAGACTATTCAGCCGACGAAGACGAGATACGCTCGAACACATAACTCAGCTGAATTCCTCTTCATTAAGCACCCTCATCTTTGACTCATTCGAGGGCAAATCACGTGTGAATCCCGGCATGAAATCATTTCAGTGTGCCCCCGAAATGATACGGCGTTTTAAATAGCGGATTTTGCGGGAAACATTCGTTTTCTATATTCTGTTTTGTTTGATATTTGATTTACCCGGCGATTTAGGTTCGTTCGACAGATTTGCCTTCGTCGGTTGTCGCCGCACGGCGTCGGTCTCCTTCTAGCACATCGATTTTGTACGGTGTAAACGATTTGGATGGGTCGTACCTGAGCAGGGCTGGATTTGAATTGAAAGGGAGCAGAACGTTGACACGATATCCTCAGAGGATATTACGGACGTGAATATCGATGGAGTAGTTTCAAGCCCGAAAGGCATACTAAGAAACTCACTGAGACTGATTACTGTAATGTTCACATTCTTCTTCGTTCTTCTACTAAATCGAGCTTAGTGAAGCCAACATGAATTATTAAGAGGTGTCTAAATTACGAACTTGAATATCTAGGGAGTAGTTTTAAGCACGAATGGCATACTGAGAAATTTAGTGGAATTTATTACTATAATGATCATATTCTTCTCCGTTCTTCGAATAAACCAAGCTTGGTAAAGATAGCCTGAATTATTAAGAAGTGTCTATATTACAAACCTGAATATTTATAAATTATTCTTAAGCACGAACGACATACTAAGAAATTCATTGAACCTGATCATATTCTTCTCAGTTTTTCGACTAAACCGCGCTTCCTAAAGTGAACATGAATTATTAATAGGTGTCTAGATTATAAACTTGAATATCTATGGAGTAGTTTTAAGTACGAAGGGCATACTAAAAAAGACAAAGGAACTGATTACAGTTATGATCATATTCTTCTGCATTTCTCGACTAACCCGAGAATAGTAAAGCCAGCTTGAATTATTAAGAGGCGAGGTAGCCAAACTCCCACTCACTATTTCGCATTCTATTCTTCTTCATTAAAATTATCTCGTAATCTAACCTCAAATGATTAAGAACCAGGTATCAAGTACATAGTTACTGTAGTTTCTCGCGGATAGAATTGGAAACGTAATTTTCATTGTTTAATTCACTTTATAAATTCACTCCTTTGAGTTAAAAAAATTTTTTTAGATGCATTTGATTGCAGATAAAAATGCTGAAATCCTATAAGACAACAATCTTCTTGATTCGAGCTTTGTATTAATTGTATTTGTATTAATTGCCCATAAGCGAGTGTGAATTTGTCTGGTCTTCTGGAAGCGTAAAATGAAATTTAAACTTCTAGAAATTGAACTACGACCTTTAAAAATGATGAAAGGTATCGCGAATGGTTGGAATGAAATTCCTTTCTCTATCATATTATGAATGAAATATATTTATAATTGAATATCGATAGCTATTGCCTCAGATACATTCGTCATAACGGAGTGCACTATTTGATAAATAGCCGACATATGTCGAAGTATATCTGTCCTAAGTAGTCTTGCAGTGAGAACTAATGAATCATTAATTTCAATTCACAATTTAATTCTTGAAAGTATTATATACTGCAGTTTCTATAACGTACAACAGTTCTTGCGAAATAATCTTGTACACTGTTTAGATCCTTTGTTGACTGGAATTCATGCACACGGATTTGCTACGACTACGCCACGTGGCTTGAATGCTTCAGAGCAATTTGGCCACAAGCTTCACATATCAATGTAATTTGTGGTTAGCTAGAAGTCATGAATGGAGTACGTGACTTCTCAGGGTTGCTGTTTTGTTTTAAATCTCACAGTAATCGGGCAACTAGAAATTCAGTTTCAGTATACCTTATGAAATGATGGAAATTTGGAATTTGAAGACGAATTAACATCGGAAGTTCTAGGTTCTGAATGATCAATATTGCCAATTTATTCAGAAATTACGAGGACGATAGATTTCTAATTCATAGCAGAAAATAATGAGTAATATTCATATGATTGTTTCGATGTAATATTCATGAAGATATCCACAGATTTTTTGTTATTAGTGTTATAAATTTTACCTTTTTGGTATCACCTGGTATGTATAGTGGATGAACCTTAATCTACCTCATTTTGTTATATATATATATATATATATATATATATAGGATAACTATTTGTAGGGACTGCAGCAATGTAAAAGGAAACTCTTTGAAGTTTTTCCAAGCTTTCGGAATCGTTTATTCCATCATCAGGGAGAATCTATCATGAGGATGATTACATAGATGTTGATAATACGATATAAGAAACATTGAAAATTATGGTATTTGTTAAAAAATTAGAAAAGTTGATATATTTTTGAAGTTATAATTAAATTTCTGAACGAAATGACAAATCGGTGTCACTCATTTTTTTTTTAATTTTCAAATTGAAGTTTGACATTATTTCGTTACGTTAAATTAATTTGATTTTGAATTTGAAAATTAAAAAAAAAATGAGTGACACCGATTTGTCATTTCGTTCAGAAATTCAATTATAACTTCAAAAATGTATCAACTTTTCTAATTTTTTAACAAATACCATAATTTTCAATGTTTCTTATATCGTATTATCAACATCTATGTAATCATCCTCATGATAGATTCTCCCTGATGATGGAATAAACGATTCCGAAAGCTTGGAAAAACTTCAAAGAGTTTCCTTTTACATTGCTGCAGTCCCTACAAATAGTTATCCTCTAAACTAGTCAGCGACTACCCTCCTCTTATATATATATATATATATATATATATATATATATATATATATATATATATATATATATATATATATATATATATATATATATATATATATATTAATAATTTGATTCCAGATATATTAATATTTTCCACTAGTAAATTTTATAGACGTACCTACACAATACCCAAGGACATAGAGAGAATTGAACCCACGAACACTACACCGGAGAGGGCATACTAAACCGCGTCGCTACAGATCGACTAGAACTTCTTAGATTCATTCGTTATCTTTTGTTGTGCTCTCAAGATATTCGGTTTCTTTTTCATCCAGATTTTTTTTTTCCTCAACCTAGTATCCTTCCCATTATGGAAAAATTTGTACCAAGAATATTTTCGGTGGACACCATGCATTTCTCATTTTTTTAAGATGAATAGATTACGTCTCATTCTGGTGCGTTCAACAGATTGTTAACGGATATTGAATATCTATATATTGATATGTAACAAAACGTTGAACTCCTTGAAATACATAAAACTATTTTCCTGAAAAAATTCCAATCACATTACATTCAAAATCAATTACTGTCAAATTTGGACCACCTGGCGGTTACTAGTATCTGTATTTAATATAACTTATTATGATTTGAAAATTGAATTCTAGTTTTTATAGAATACTAAGTTGAATATTTATTCCTGTACTAATATTAAAAAACTTTAATTGGAATACATATATTTTTACACATAACTAATTAATTAACTAGGAAAGATAGAATGACAAAATTAATGGTCTCGTGATCTTGTGAAATTACTAAGAGAGTTGTTAATCTCATAACATTAATTTGGTTCTCATCAAACATTTTTCGTTGTACCCGCAAAAATTTGAATATTTCCGTCCTGTGAATGCTTTTCTTTTCAATTATTTTTTATTTTCTGCACCTCCCTTTTACGTCGGATAACCGTTAGACTTCTAGGCGGTGCTTAATATGTTCAAAGTTCTGATATCTATCTTTATTTCTCGGAAATAATCCGACAGAACTACTCAAGAACATTCGTTAATTAGATCATCAGAACGTAGTTTTTTGGGTCTGTAATATGCCAAATGGAAAGTTTCAAATGGTTCGTTCACTGGGCTCTAGTGGAATAACAAGGCAATTTTTATTCATTTGGATGAAGCAATCTACATATTTTGATTCCCGTGGAAAATGTGAAAAAAGCGTATTAGTTGAATTATTGTTCAGAGATCGATACATCGGTAAACAGAAAAAAATAACAATAATGATTTCTTATAATATGACAACTATTGTGTCAATTAATAAACACTACAAAACTCCAATATCAAAAAATGGAACAAATCTGTATCATAAGATGCAATACAAAAAAAATTGTATATATGTATAACAGGGGCGGCTAGTCAAAGGAGGCTAATGAGGCTAAGCGTCCTCAAAAAAAAAATTCAGAATTTCGTGCAGAAGTTTATTTTAAAGACTATTTTCTGTATTTCAAACTACTGATGATACGACTCAATTTAGCCCAAAACGAAAGAAATTCAGTTACGCAGATATGGAGCTTCACTATAAGCAAATATTTTATGAAATTTTGGATACTATTAGGGGTCAAATAGAAATAAGGTTCTCTGATTTGAAAGAACTGCATTTCTTCGACTTACTCAAAAAAAATTTGTTAACCGGATTTTTGGCTAATTTTCCAGATAACCTTTTGGAAAATTTATGTCAAAAATACATTTTTTTTGATAAGGTGGCCATAAAAAGTGAACTGTGTGTTGTTTATAATGACAATGAAATTTTGGGGCAAAATTAAAATCATGTGATTACTATTAAATACCTTTTTGATAATGATTTGAATCAAGATTTACCCCAAGTTTATAAACTCTTATGTCTAATTGTTTCTATCCCGGTGACATCGGCTTCCGTAGAGCGCTCGTTTTCCACTCTCAAGAGAATTAAAACTTATTTACGAAATTCAATGAGCCAGGATCGTTTGAAAAATATTAGTTTGTTATCTATTGAAAAGGAATTGGTAAAACTTTTGGCGAAAGACAAAAAATTTTATGAGGATATTATAGATCATTTTGCTAACGTTAAAGATCGCAGAATCCCGCTAATCTTCAAATATATATAATAAATTTTTATTTGCTCTCACCAGCTGTTAACAAATTCGTTAAGTAGGTAGGTAGGTACCTATTTTGTGAAAGAAAAAAAATTTTGATGAATAGATGAATTGATTAATTGGCTGAGAAGAGTTTCTGTGAATATTGTGAATAGGAGTTTTAGGTCTCAAGGTAGACACTCGAAAGTGAAAACAAATTAATAGCTTAGGGTGCTTGATTTTCTTTAAATTATAAGGCGGTTGACCTTGAAATCCTAAAAATTTTCGCCTATGGTGTATTTTTTAACACCTCTTGTAGCCTCCTCAATCCAAAACCTCACGAGTCGCCACTGATGTATAATGTTTCATTATCAATATTAAATTTCCCTAATTATTGAGCTCATCAATTAATGATATATCATATGCTTCACGTTGTTCAAGGAAACAAAACAAGTCGCAATTTCAAGAATCGTCTCAATCTAAATCCATTTGTTATTATCCCTAGTAATTGAATTAATAGTAATTGAAGTAATAGTTTCAAGTTGATTCAATCATATTTGATCAATATGACTCTGTTTGGCTATAATCTGTTGCTCAGTTTACTCACAAACTATTGAATAACAGAGTAATTGGCAAATCGATAATCAAATTTGTTTTCCACCAATGATCTTCCACAAATATATTTGTGGAGTATAATCTCTATTTCGAAATACATAAAAATGTATTCAATCTACAGTGCTAATCAAATAATATAAATTGCTAATAATAATTTTTCCATGTGAATAATATAATTTTTTTCACATTTTGGTCCTTTTCGATCCTTGTGGCTCCTAGATATTGCCAAAACTAATGGTTTCCAATACACCGTTGGAAAGGTCCGACCTTTCCCTATAGTAAAAGGGAAGCCAAAGTGGCCTATTTTTCTATATCGCGCGATTTTTCCCTGTCTCGGACTAAATTTGCCAATATAATGACACTTTGTCATGAAGTTTCTGGTATAGCTAGATTTGGTATGGCCTCTAGTTGGGCGTAAAATGGCGCGCTTGGCCGGCAAACCACTTGGATTTGCCCTAAGGTTCATAAAACTATTTTAATCAGCAGTTTTCAGTAAAGTGCTGTGAATTTTGTCAGTAAATAACCCTGAGACTTCGGCACACTTGGGTCTTACTGCACCGCGACCTTAAATTCTATTGTGCCTCCAAAAGAGCTGTTCTCATTACTATGCCATCTAAAGTTCGCCTTCTAGTTTCAGAGTACTAATGAACTCCAATATCTGGGAAGGTTTCAAGGAGGTTACATCCCCACTCCTACAGATTCTTGTCCAGAGCATTTTTTACGTTGGCTTGCAATGGCGAGGCATTCTGTAACCAGGCCTCCTCCCCACAGAATCTACACTCGTCAGTTTCTGATAAACCTATTCTCATCAGATGCTTCCTGAGATGACAGTGTTCTGAAAGGAAACCAGTGGGGAGGTGTAATTTGTTCTTACTGAAATCCATATACCGTTTTGAATCTTGCAGTTTCAAAGTTCCGGAGGAACTTTTTGTAGTGATCCATCCTTGGAAGACTCCGCCAGTTTCCTCCTCCTGGAACTTTTATAGGTGCATTTTTTTATACCACAGAAAGGTAATATGCCAGTGAATGGCGTTCGTGTTCCCTTTGTAGCAAGTGTATTATCCTCTTGATTTCCTTTGATTCTCGAATTACCGGGAACCAGACTAAAAAGACCTTGTTATTTTTGCCTATTTTATTGAGTTTTCTAGGCCATATAGGTTGCTCATATTTTGTCCTGCTTTGATTTAGACCCACTTGAAGGCTCTTGGTCGAACAGGCCTTTAAAAATTGGTTTTTTCAATTAAATTTTCTTCAATCAAGCTGAAAGCTTAGCTTACAAACTTTTTTTGTCATTTGAAACTAGAGCAATTTGAGTCGTATAAAAACAGGACAGCTAGAAATAGAAAACAAATTTTGACTGAGAAAATTTTAGACTGAACTTGAAATATCTTTCAATTTAAATAATCCTCCGATCAATCGAAAATATTGCGAAATAGAAGCTGCATAATTAGGTAATAATTTTTCTTGATGAGACAGCACTGATTAAGTTCTGGTACTCTTATTAACTCTTTATTTAGGTAAATATTGAGTAAAAAGTTATTTCCCTTTCTCCCTATCTTGCTCTCCGGTTAAACACCCATTCTTCATTCTTCTGAATCAGCGATAACTTTGTAGAAATCCCTAGAGTATATGTATCTTTCCAGAATGGACTAATTAAAATGTGGTAATTGGGAGCAGGTGTTAGCATCTGGGTGAAGTGTTGCTGTATCGTTTTGAAACAGCGCGGACAAGCGTAGATTCTCTTATAATGATGTTCGTTCCAACAGATCATTTACGTAGTTTAATTGTATGATATCTAGCGTACTCATTACCGTTGAACGCCCGCCAAATCCAAGTCAGAACAGGGGTGCAGAAAAACTGTAAACCATATAGTCGTATTTTTCCCGAAAATAATAGAATTTTGCAATGTATCAAAAATCAACAATGAGATGCGGGAGTGGTTTTAAAATACGTTGTAGACCTCCTGAATTTTCGAAATTTTTTTGGTATGTAAAAAAAAGTTGCCCAATACTGCCCAAATTGATCTAATTTCAACCTAACCTGAATCCACACCTAACTTAACCTAACCGTGAAGGCGTGTCTGTGCGCAGTCTATTTGTGAGTATTTGAAAAGTTGAAGGTCAAGCGACTTCACTCATCGAGTAGTGATATAGGTATACAGAGAGTCTATGAAGTCCCTTAACTTCTTTTCTATTTAATTTAGCAAGACGAAATCTCCAATATATATGTAAAAAATAACCCTCTTTCAAACAGCATTCATAAAAATTTCGAGATCTTGAAAATGTTTGAGCACCCTCGATTGACTCAAAAATCTTAAATTAGAGTAGGGGTCAAGTGGGGCCTCAATAGAAAGCTTATTTTGATATGCATTCAACTATAAAGTTTGGAGCCAAAAATATTGAGATTAACTCAAATTATAACTAAAAATCTTCATGTTTTTTCGAGGTTTATAAGATTTTGATCACCTCTACAGCCCCACCAAATTGACTCAATAACTTGAAAACTTTTATGCAAAAAATAACAAAAAGGTGCAAATTACAATTTAAGTAAGTAGAGTAGTTCTGCTGCTCATGCATTAATCTATATAGGTAACCGGTAAATATGCATAGGAAGACAAGAATAATCTTCTTAATCAATAATGTCGCTAGTACTGCAATTCTGAAAAAAATTACCAATCGTCGTCTGCGCTTATCCTTTTTCAACTCGTAATAAAACAGAATTTCGAATTGAAATTAGAACTGAAAACTTTGGATTTGTTTATATGCCTGCCTGAAATCAAATTTTTCATTTCTCGAATATTTGCAATCAAATTAATTTAGATAATAGTATTTCTAGTGTCCATAGTGAAAGCTACTTCGTAGGTTTTCAAAAGGTGTGTAACATCATACACTTCCTCCCAAATTTAATTTGCTAACCAAAGTTGCCTCGGCAGGTTTTCTGCAGCTATTGCCTCCATTATTCCACCAGCCTCACAATCTACTCGTCACACAAGATACGCAGATAATCTTTCATTGGAAGCATCTCTTCTTCTTCCGGTGCCATACCCGGTATCGGGCGTAGGCGACCTCTCTACATCTTTCGTGCTGTGCGTGATACAGTGATGCACGAATAGAAGGGACCTACAGTTTTACGACGTTTCCGAACGTCCTTATAGAGAGGCTTTACAAGGCAGAATACTTCTCGGTGGTTTGCCATTGCATTCCGAGAGGTGGCTCCGCATTAATTCGTTGGTTTCGCCGGGATTCGATCCAGCGACCTCCTGTTCAGTAGCCTGACCACTGACCACTGAACTACGGAGCCACTCTAAGCGTCTCGGAGCGCTTCAAAGGCGTGTTATAAACTTCTACTATCCCATAGAGTTTCTCATATAACCCCAGCTCGAGAACATTGAATCACTTTTTCAATCTTCAGGAATGTGTTACACGCGCCTTAAAAAGCGGAGTTTGAGTGATCATACGTCAAGCAAGCGTTCCGGGTTCAAATCCAGAATTAGATATCGATGTATGTCCATGAATTCCAGTGGTTCAATCAATTGAATAAGCAGTTGGGCAATATACATTATTTACAAGCCCATAAGCCATTCAGAACCTTCGTTCAGCTGAAGGTCCAAAGAAAAAGATATAAGTTTCTATTTAGAGAGGGAATAATTCGATAAATTTCTTTTTTATCGACACAGATGGCGAAATATTACTCTCATCATCTGGCATTCCCGTTCTCACTCTCGACACGCCTCTGTGTCGAATAAAACGCATGAAGAAACAGAAGAGAAAGAGGGTGTATCAGACGTAGACCGTTAGATAATACACAATGAGACCCTGGAGACTCCCTCCCGTCTACATGAGAAAATGGGAATACGACTGAGAATTCAGCTTTTCCGGAAAGGACAGGGATGTTCATTGTTCGGTATAGAAGGTAGAAAGGAGTTCTTTTTCTTTAATTTGTTTTTTCTTCCAACTTTGGTACGCGACATGCCTTGACAATATTGTATGGGGCATTACCGTTCTTTCTAGGAATAAATAATACTTATATACTTTGTACTTAAAGAACGAATGAAGGTTCGAAGAAAGAACATTATTACATAATTTTTTTATTCAATAAATGTTCACTTTATCTTCACAATTTCATAGTAATACTAAGGAACTACGAATTTTATAATAAAACGTAGTTTTTTATTCTTATAAATTAAAAATTTCAAATATTCTGTTAATAATAGCAATTTACACATTTATTTAAAGAAATAACGCATGACGCACGTTTCGGTGGAATTTCACTTTCTTCAGATGCTAATGGCAAACTAACTATGTTTCTCTGTTATATCGAAAACAAGAAATAAAGAGATGACAAATTGTGTAGAAGGGGTAAATAGAAAGATGGTTACAAATAATTATTAGAATAGGAAAAACCAATTCTCAACTGCTAGTCAGGTAGTTCGGTAATTTTGAAAAGATTGAGAAGGGGGCTTGAAGTATGATCGATTTGGCTATTCAATAGAATACCGGAAAGCTTGTGTTTATTTATCTGTAATGATTCTAAAATATTAAGTTTAATTCCCATACTTTCAGCATTTAATATTTTGAAATCGAAATTGAATGTGTGATTTTCTTGGATTAAATGGTTTGCATAATGTGCTTTGTTAATCAAAAGTCGGATTCACATTATGCAAACCATTTAATCCAAGAAAATCACACATTCAATTTCGATTTCAGAATATTAAATGCTGAAAGTAAGGTAATTAAACTTAATTTTTTAGAATCATTACAGATAAATAAACTCAAGCATTACGGTCTCCTATTGAATGGCCAAATCGATCATACTTCAAGCCCCCTTCTCAATCTTTTCAAAATTACCGAACTACCTGACTAGCAGTTCAGAATTGGTTTTTCCTATTCTAATAATTATTTGTAACCATCCCTCTATTTACCCCTTCTACACAGTTTGTCATCTCTTTATTTTTTGTTTTCGATATAACAGAGAAACATAGTTAGTTTGCCATTAGCATCTGAAAAATAGGGGTTTTTAAGCGTATATCGCGTTTTTTATCTCAATGGACTAAAATACTAGTGTATAATACCATGATTTTTCCTCATTTTTCATATGTTTCTTCATTGTTAATATCTTGTACTGGTGAAAAGTTAAATAGATTGCAATTGCAACAAAATAAGATTATGAGAATTATATTGAATTGTGATAAACATACTCCTATCAAGAATATGCTGGACAGGCTGAATTGGCTTGATGTCAGGCAGTTCATCAGAAGAGCAAATTTAATATTGGTGTATAACATTGAACATAATAGTCAACCTAGCTATTTAAAATCTTATTTGGAAGTAAGATCGAGTTTTCATGGGTATGGTTTGAGGTCGAATAAAGATTTTAATATTTCGTTGGTGAAGACTACTAACTTGCAGAAAACATTATTTTATGATGGGGTTCGCTTCTTCAATGATCTGCCTGATGATATTAAAAGTGCGCCTACTTTAAGAGTATTCAAGAGGAAACTTAACATGTATTTGCATAGTTAGATTGTTATGTAAATTAAGAAAACTTATATAAGTAGATATTTTTGTGATGTAAATAGCAGAAGGCTAAATAAAGATATATATATATAAGATAGTGAAATTGCACCGTAACGTGCGTCATGCGTTATTTCGTTGAATAAATGTGTAAATTGTTATTATTAACCATTGTTTTAATAGGTTTATTAATTAACACCATGTACCGGCCCAATCAATCCAAAACTCTGGTCTTCTCCTCATGGCCAGATAGAACTCAGAAACTGTCCCATACTTAACCATAGTGGTTGGGTTAGAATATCATTTTAGCCCCTAAATAATCGCAGTTGTATAATTTTTACTATATCTGAGTTATAACAATGTTTAGTCAGCATCTGGAAAAGAAGCAATACTTCTTGCTTTTTTTTAAAAAATATGTGAAAATTATTATCAAAATTGTAGTATTTTATTCAAATTTTTTTTTTATGATATAGTGTTCTCATTTTTCATATATTAGTTATATCATTTGTATTTGAGTGACTGTTTTTGTTGGATAAGATATAGCATCGTATTGCAAATCACATTATATACACCTATAATAAACATTAGCTTGAGCTAAATACTGATTCATATTTTCAATAGGACGAAGGTATATTTCAGTTTATTATCATCATAGTTTTCGCTTTCTACTACGTTTGTGTCGTATTTCCTAAGAAAATGATTTAACAATATATTGAACAGGATATGTTTACCTTTATTAACTGTTTTCATTTGATACTATTTTCAAGCGACCTACATAATATAATGAGAAGTTTGGTTAAAAGTTCCCACACAGCCATTAATTATGTTACGAAAATGAATACATGGAAAACGTTATTTGCTTTTTTTCTTTGTTGAAAATCGATCCAAACTTTTTCGAGTAGAGTTCCCCTGTATAATAATAGACAATATTTGGTACTAAAAAATTGTCTGGGGCACAGGCGGTAACGGGTTCGAATCCCGGATAAGATATGGATGTTGTGATTGTCAAATAATTAAAATTTAAAGCTATATATCTACGTGTGAAATGATCTGCTTGGTAATGTACTAGATTACGAACCCATGACGTTAGATCGTGGGACACAGGCAAATACTCACTTGTGTCCCAGCATCCGCTTTAAAATATATATATATATATATATATATATATATATATATATATATGAATTATTATTAGAAAAAAACACGTGTTTGATTTCAACGGTTATAATCAAACATTCAATAGTATTGTTAAAGATGTTAACAAAGTAACGGACACATCAATTCAAAAAAAAAATAGGATATATATTAGAAGTTGAATATCAATCTCACATTTAGATAGCTTTGCCAAATTATAGTAGGAAGATGAGAGAGAAGGTAGTTGAATACAATATCCAAATTGAATCACTGCTGACATATTTATAAATCCCGAGAGGAAGATGAAGTTTTGCAAACAAACTCAAGTGCCTACACACGCTACCAAATTGCCACCAATAACACATAATTCCCCAAATTAGAGCATGAATAATAATCAATGTTCGATAATGATAGGATCGGAAACGAATAGTCGCCGGGGAAAACGTGACGTCATGAATGTTATTCAATTATTCTCTAGCAGCACATTCGCTAAATGATCACGCCCGCCTTTCAAACAAATGAACAGTACGAGTGTCACTTCGGAGCGCTCTATGGTCAGCTGTGCTGTACGTGCCAATTCAATATAACGATAATTCTGTGCTACAATAGCATGCATCCAAAATAGTAATGGATGCAAAAAAAAACTTTATATTTCATGGAATTGGCCTCGTGATTGGATCTTTCATGCAGAATTTGACGGTCCAAACTAAAAAAACAAGACTAAAGGAACGAAGTTCCTTACGGCAGGCTTGGAGGGGATAGGGATTTTGCTGCGCGACCAAAATGAAAAAAATGTGAGACTAAAACCGTAACGAAAACATATAACGGAAGTGCAACGAGCATGCGTCATTCTTTCTTTATCTTTCTCCTTCTGCCACGACATATACATAAAATTCTCGTCTAAGCACGTGCTGTATACTCACATCATAAATTCATTTTACTCTTAAATAAACACGTTTATTTTCGTATAGTTTGTAAATCTTCAATACGATATTAAATATAGTAACAATCCCAAGTGAACTAACAAGTGACTTAATTGAAAGTGATAATAGTGGAAAAATAATTAGCGAAATAAAATTAAATTCGTGAGTATAACTTTACAAATATAAGTTTATATACATGGTTAATATTGTTCATACACGTTACATGTGTACATAATATTTATTCTACACTCTCAATACATTATTTATCTTATTTTTAATATTATCATATCAATAATTATATTATAATGTCGAATCCGAAGGAACTTTGTTCCTACCTGGTGTCCCATAACACCACATCTTTTTTTTTATAATAGTATAAAATTAAATAAAATGACAATTTTTAGTATATCACAGCTTGAGAGAGAAAACTTCACGTAATAATTTTCTTTAAAAATCGACACGCGCAATACTCGAACGTTACAAGCGTCCGTTGGTAGTGAGGTCGATATCGATTGAACCTGGTCTCCTTAGACGTACAGGGTTCTAATTTATCGACGTCCTTCCTTCTTTCTCCACCGATAGATGGAAACCTAGTTTACTTTCTGGTGAATTAGGTAGAGTTGTATATTGAACTTAATCGAAATTCAATGAGGAGATATGTTGTAGTTATCAAACTATCCGTATCCGTATATAAAAATGCAAGTTTTTATGTGAATTAGAAAAGTCAAAATTTGTTCGAAACTTCAATAGGCACTGTATCGATGAACAGAAACTAATTAGAAAAATTTAATAGGTATCGAATTGTAATTTGAAAATTATCAATTTTTCTGATTAGAGATAGGTGATATTGATAAGGACGAATAAATAAACAACTATGAAGTTATGAAACTGAATTTTGAATTGCTACATATACATAAACATTATTCATTGTGCGTATAATTCAATCGCAAGCATAGTTCCGCTAATTAGCGAGTATCTGGCTCCATTTGTTCCGTAAGATACAAAGCATTCTCGCCTTGTGAATAGAAAGCAATTAAGGGTCGAATAATTGATGAAGCTTTAGATAAGACTCGGGTATACAGAGTCGAATTCCAAAAGAGTAATTCAATTCCGAGAAATATCGATAGAATAAATTTACAGGCAGCAGCTTCACGAATATATAATTAATGTTTCATTAATTCTTTATACCGTGAAACTCATATTGATTGCTAGGACCATTATAGTGATTCAATTGAACGAATAATTTAAATTGTCCTTTTGGGATGTTGTTCATCATTTTCAATCAACTGTATTGTCTAGATAAACTGAATTGATGATAAATTGCAAATTTTTACGCAGTTGTTTCCAGTTCTGAAGTAAAAAGTTGAATCATTTCCTCTCTTTCTAGATGATACAGAACAAAATAAATGAAAATTATTACACTCTCTTATTTGGAAAAGATATTGTAATACACCAGCGATAAAAACCTATTAATCTTAAGGTTTTTCAATTGAACTTTAGTCAATGAAGATTCTTGAATTTTCATGCATTCATGTTTGAACAATTCCTTTCATTTTAACTGATAAATTAGATTTTAATGGGTAGGTTCATGATGTACATTCAGATATTTTTTCGAAATTTTGAAAATCCAATTCTAAATAAATAAAGTTGCATGAGGAATGCCTTGATAAATTTAAAAATAAAAAAAAATGTTGTCAATATTTGTGATAAGTAAAAAAGAAATTAAACACTCCTGAATTAGGAAGACATTGAAAGTAAGAAAATTCCCAAAAACCGACGAAAAAGGCAAAATTAACAATTATAAAATTGTTGAAAAAATAGAAAAAAGATCAAAATACATAGAATTTTTGAGAGAGAAACTTCTCATTCGTAAACATTTTTCGATCACTACAGTGATAAGCCACGTGAGTTTGATACATACATCCTTAATCATCCATCAATTTTTTAATCACGTTTTCAATTTAAAAACTTCTTATTTTTATTGTATATTTCATCATAGAAAATAATAAAGTTGTCTAGATTTTCTTTGAATTTGACAAACAATAATACAATTCCCACTGATTACATATATTTTTCAGATAATTGTTTCAATTAGACTAATTAGTAAAATAAATGTCAGAGAACTTTCTCGCTGTTTCATGGAATTATTTTCGAAATATCTCCCTTCGTGCCCATTTAATATTTGGATTTCTGTTTGATAAACATTAATCTTTTTTGTCCTTCCGGTAAGCCATAGACATAAGCCCTAATTCTCTCAAGATTATCATTAGCGCTGTTTTATTCAAAAGATGGCCAGAAATTAACACAGCCTGTTTGTCTGACAGGTGCCTAACCGAACGTGGTCTCTGTTTCTGATCAGACCATAGAGCGATCGATGGTTTGACCTAGTTTCTCACCGAAGGAGCAGGGGAAGGTGAAGAATGCACAATAAGTCTAGTTTTATCGCCTGAAAATGAATAGAAGGTTTTAGGTCACTCACATGTTGGTTTATATGGACGCAGTTGATAAAATATAACCAGGACTGATGAGAAGGATGAGGATTTATGTGACTCTATTTGATGGCACAAAACGAACTGAATATATTTCTAGAGGAATGTGAAATTGAATGAAAATGATGAGTCGAATACATACATTTATAGATCTAACAATCAACTAGCTATATTGAAATCATGTGATATTCAAGCATTTGTGTCGAGGACTCAATGACATGATCAACATTCTTGATGTACTTACTGATCTTTCGAAAGAAACCATATAAATGTTAGTTATATGAATAGGTGTCCGCGAATTTATATTTTGTGGACAATGGCTTTCCCCAATTTTATCACCCAGGGCCGCTATTGAACTGATGTATGATAGTTTTGAGGTTCTGTAGATGTAACACGTATCGATACATCTTTACTGACCTACGCTCATATCTAAAAAAAATAGAATATCTAAGAGAAAATCGCTGATTTTTGGCTACTGTTCTAACTCTCGAAGTTGGTCCTTTCCCTTCAAAAATCCGGCTTATGCCACATTGAGTTTGGAAACATCAAACACAATTAATGAGTTAATCGGTCTGACCTGCACACAAAAGCATACGTTTTCAGGGGTTTCCGACTTGTTATCACTCATCAGAACGATATAGCCAAAGCATAGAATAATAGGAGGCGCCACACTCGCAGAGTGCTTGGGCAGATAGGTATTATACAGTATCGTCTCATTTTAGCGCAGAAAATACATTAGGTATTTCAGACGATTGAATTAATCTACTCTTGTACTGTTTCTTCTCTGGCTAGACGTGTCATTGGGTATTTTTTAAAACGCTACGTAGTTTGATCATTCAGATGAAGAAGTGTTGGGACATTGATTTGGTTCACTGTAATCGTAGTCGTAAGCCAAAACAGCAGCCTATTACTTTAATCCTTTGCAATGGCCATTCAGATGTTTCTAACATTTTTCGCAATGAAAATTTGTGGGTGGAAACAGTCCAAATGTGGCAACTTCATTAGCCAGTCCCTCCAGGGGAATTATATGATGAATTTCTGTTTTCAGATTCCCCTGTCCTCGTATATTTCCAAATTGCAATTTGGATTTGGTTCAAAATGGAATGCCGAACACCTGTGGAAACAATTATCCTCAAGTAATTGCCAACGATAACTTTCCCTATCTAACTAACATTGCATTCCCCATACGCGAAACCATACATAGCTCCAGCCGTCAGTGTGATCTCGCATCGTGTCACATGGGAGGTTTCTACGTGGAAAATTACGTATTCATCCCTCATGAAATTACCTCGTTATAAATTATGATCGCGAAACCGAGAGACGCGTGAATTACCTGGAACAAGTCGATGAATATAAAGTTGGGGTGGAGAATTGGAGGTTGATTTGGGGTTGGTGGTAATAATGTCACTGGCGGTTTGGCACGGAAGAATAGGTTATCTGTGAGGTATTATCGCGAACGATGCCAGAAATTCGAGGTTATCTATATGGTCGTTTATATGTTTGAGAAATATTCGAAGTCGATATGATGATAAGGGTAGGTTTAATGTATAATCGATGTTTGATGCGTTGTTATCTAAGTCGATGAATTTTCTCGATTATATTTAGAGCTTTCGAACTTTAGTGCACTCTGACATGTAAAAATGTTCCGGTTAGAAGAACCACGGTAATTCCTGCATATTTCACAGGTGGCGCTGCTTTTAATCAACCTTCGCATTTATTTATTTTAGTAGGAAACACTGAATCATTCGACAAATCACTTCTTCCGCGTTCCCAACAATAATAAGTTTCTTAACAGATGTTTGTTGTTTTTTAGCTGGAATGATTAGCTATTTTCTATTGTTCAATGTAATGGAAAGAATACAGATGAATCGTTTGTTGAGATTTATTAAGTCAGCTTCTTCGGAAGTTCTTTCGATGATTTGCATTTATTAGTTTCCTTATTGGAATAAAAATAGATTGCTCATCCTTTAATGAAATGTTTTGAGTAGTTTTCAAATATTTTCCTCTTCGGGTAACAATTACTGAAATGTGCTCTTTAATGTTATAACATTTAGATGTTACATATTATACCTAAAGTAGCTCAATATTTTACAGATAAAAAATTACAGCAATATTTCAAACTATGCATTAATAATGAAGTATCATACAATGTACGTGTTATTTTCCTCATACAAAATCTTTTTTAAATCTCTTTATGCACCCTCTTTCGAAAAATTAATAAACTATATCCATCTTTCATAACCCAGCCCCCAAAGTTTGCCCTAATCTAGCCGTCTATCCTATCTTAAAAATTGATAACCTCCAAATTGTCTCGAGTTCAAGCAAACCTAGTGGACAGCCGAAATTGATCTTGTAATAACCCTCGGAATAATTTAGTGGGGCAAAATGCTACTGAATAGTTAACTTAAAACAACAGGTTGTTAGGCCTGGTATGTTTTTGCTCTCTAAGCTTTGTTCGTGCAGCAAGAAAGACTCGTTTGTTCTGAATTTTAATTGACGCAAATTCATTCGCAAATTCATTCATTTTTATGCCGTATATATACATTTTCTGAACGCATTTTCAATAAAATAATATTAGATAGGTACGTAATTTGTTTTAGGAATCCTACAAAAATTGAACTTTATTTGCGGGTTGAAATAAATTCAAGATAAGAACAATTTTGACGTTTCGACTGCAGTTGCGAAATCAGCTTCAGGGTTAAATTGATGAATAAACTCTCTGAATATTTTCTCTTAACATTTCATCGAATTTTTCAAAATCTTTCACTTCAATTATTCAAGCTTTTGCACTATCTCGAGCTTCAGTGCCATTAATCAGTTGATGATTTACGCCAAGGTACCTTTAACCTTCGATGGTTGTTTTAAAAATGAGTTTATGTTCTATATCAAATCTGGAGTTGTAAATACTCTGAAATTCTCTTATAATGAAGCATTATTGATAAAAAATTTCACATAATATGTTAATAATGCAAGACGCGCGCTTAGAAGTACCAGTTCTTCTTCAGATGCTAACTAAGTATTGGTGAAATTCTACAGATATTTATCTTCTTCTGAGTGTGCCTATCCGTTCCGGATGCTGGCGACAAGCAAGGCAATTCGAACTTTACTGGCTGCTGCTCTAAACAGTCCTCGTAGAGATAGAGAAAACCAAGCTCTAAGGTTTCTCAACCAGGAGATTCTGCGTCTTCCAGGTCCCCTTCTACCAAGAACCTTTCCCTGGAGTATTACTTGTAGCAGACCGTATTTCTTTTGGTTCCTCATTATGTGTCCGAAATGAATTTGCGCACCTTAATTATGTCCACTAATTCGGTCTCTTTTTGAAGCATTTCTAGACCTGTCCTATTGGAAACGTGATCAACCCAGGAGATTCTAAGGATTCGTCTGTATAGCCACATCTCAAAGGCCTCAAGTTTTTTGTGGACGCTTCCGTCAAGGTCCAGGACTCGGCACCATACAGGAGCACTGACCAGACATAGCACTTAAGCAGTCTCAGTTTCGTGCGAAAATCAAGGTATCCGCTTCGGAATAGATTTCCCATTTTAACGAAAGTGGCCCTTGCTTTTTCTATGCGGCATTTTATTTCTACAGAATGATCCCATTGCTCATTGATCGTAGTACCCAAATATGTGTAACTAGTTACAGATATTTATAAACAATCATAATTAGCTACGAACTTATGTAAAATATTTAGGAAATTCAAACCATACCACTTCCAGGAACTGTATTCTTGAACAATTTCATAAGAGACCACTTGTGAGTTCTACTTGTTCATCGAGTAAAAGAAAAAAGTCTTGAATTTATTGATTTATAGAGATTTTAGAGAATTTTCATTTATACTCTTTTAATATTTCAAAGTATGAGCTAAATGACTGGTTTTTATTAATTAAATGATTTGCATAATGAGAGTCCCTTTTTTATTATTTTCATTATGCAAATATTTGTATTTGTATTTTCTATTTCTTCTATTGGAACCAAGTTCCTTACGGCAGGCTTGGAGGAAATAGTGATTTTGTTGCGGGACCAAAGTGAAAAATATGCGAGACTAAAAGTGTGACGGAAGTAGACTGACGTAAGTGGACTGACGAAAGTAGACTGACGAAAGTCACGCTTTTAGTTAACACAAGCGAATATTGTATACCTTTCCCTTTCTCCCTCTTTCTTCACGTTCTCTCATCCCTTCTCTTTCTGATCCCACTCCTCCACGTCAATCGCCAATGCATTATATGTACTCATTCATTCATGTACAAGCAACTCGAAAACGTCAGATGTGAAACATCGAAATAATTTTGTATAAGTTATATGCATAAAAGAACAGATTACGACAGAAATCAGATATGGCATAATGAAAAGATAAAGCTTTATAAATTTGTTCCATAAAATAATGACTACGTATTGTAGGTTTATATTCAATTATATAGCGTGGCGATACGTTATCCTCTTGTTATATACACTCTTGCGTCTATCCTTTACATTGCGTTGACGACCGAGTGGTCCAAGTACTGAACCCTGGTGTGCCGTATTTCTGGGTTCGAATCCCAGAGCTGGCTTTTTAAATTTTTTTATTCACAATCTCGTAAGAGCTCTTAGCCCCACATTTCAATATCAATTATTTCAACTTGGATAAGTATAAGTTATCACTTCTGTCTTGTGCCCCGACACGCAAATGTTTCGTTTTCGTAAATTATGGTCCTTCTATATTATCCGAAGGACCTTCGTTTTTACCTGGTGTCCCATGATACCGTTTTCTTGTTTGATACAATCTGAATAGTGACAGTGATTTTAAAGAACAGAATTTGTCTAAAAACTCCCATCATTTTCGAAAGTCAACACAATTTTCGGTATTTTTGGAAAAATATTTGATTAATTATTAGGTTAACAGTTATAGCATCTCATTTATTTAGCACGCCACTGAAAAACCATGTAATCGAAAATCTCAAATATTAGAAAAAGGAATCAAAAATACATATCATTGTATTGACTGATCAGTAAAATTCGAAACAAATGAGATATTTCCGAAGGAATCTATCACGACTATATTAGTGATTGTAACGAAGTAATTCTACCACCGGTAGATGGCGCTGCTAGTTTTATATTACCCACATCTACCTTATAATTCTTCCTATCTTAGCCTAGTTCTTCAGAATGACGTTGACATTTTGCAATCGCAGGTTGAGATTAAATAAATTAGAATTGAGTGTGTATTCTGTCAATGAGACGACCTCAAAAGAGAATGATTAACATTCGACAAAAGCAATCAACATAGAATTTCAGATTTGTGACAGATTGATGAAAATAAAATTTGCTTTAATGTGTTATCCTCAAATCCTACCAAACAGTAGAAGATGTTACATATTTTCCGAATGAGGAGTCAAATTATTTATGACTTGCCAGTCACTTTTAACATTGTTCCTCCTCTCGGTAATAAATGCTTTTAATGTATTGCGTTTTCCTTCTCTCTGGTAGCTGCACAATACTTTAGTCAAAATCTCGTAAGAGCTCTTAGCCCCACATTTCAGTATTAATTATTTCAACTTGGATTAGTATAGGGTAGAAAAGGTGTCATGGGACACCTTTTCTTTTTTGTTTTCTCTGTAATTGGATGTAAACCTTATGAAAATAAAAGTATTATTATTATCATTATTATTTTCAACGACACTACGTTTATGTTCGGAATTTCTAATTTGAAAAATACCATATTTAATTTCATTTATTTTTACATTTTTTTATATTCTTGATTCATTATTCTTAATATGTTTTTCAATATTTTTACTGGTCTGGAACGCTACATTGATATTATTCCACGGAATAAGTGGTTTTAGCTTTGTGCAGGGGGTTCTAATATAAGTTAAAACACTCATTTGGAAAAAAAACCTCAATTTAGAGGATTCAACATAAAAATAAAAACAGATCTCGATAAAAAATTTTACGAATGATTGGCAATAACCCGATGGAAACTACCTGAAAGCCATAATCTGCCAAAACAATACGCTTGTATAGGAATTTAAAAGCCATTTTCGACTCACCCACTTTTATGTGAAATAAAAACAAACACCCGTAAAATGAACAAACTCATTTTGAAAATGAAAGCGTGAATGGTCCACAACAACATAAAGAGGAATAGTAGTTCTCGCATTTTCATTAGTGAAAAATTCTCGATTTTTCCTCATTTCTGGTACAAAGTACTAAACGCTGTCTTGCTCGGTTAAATTTCAAGAGAACCACTTGTGTCAATACCACCTGTAGGATAGCGAAGGAAAGTGTACGTGAAAATTCGATTTCCAGCGCGCGCTCTCTACGCCCTCTATCAACGAATTTTCCGTGGAAAACGACAACGTTTCCCCAGTCGGAAAACCGGGCCCAGCGCTCAACAAGGGACGCTTGATATTTTCGGGGAAAATTCGTGAAGTTAGTTCGACTTCGCGTCGTATGAAAATTCGTGTATGGTGCCAGTTTCCGCGCGAAAATGCAGCGACCGATGATTTCAGCTCACAAATTTTCTCGAGAAAATACGTGAGAAAAGTGTTCGTTTAATTAAATAGAAAAAGCGGAATGAAAAATGAAATAAATATTGCGTATCACTAGAAAATTTTGAGACCAAATTTTCAGGTGGATTTTTCTGGGTAAACGGATGTTTTTCGTGAAATCCATTATCTCTATCTGTTGCGTCTGTTCCGTGGTTCATTGAAAACAATCATGATTTTATTTTCACATCATGGTCACTCAGTTTGCTTTTTAGTTTTTCTTTCGTGGTTGATTTTTCATCATGAATATTTCTATTTTTTTACTACTGAAATCATTACAGCGTTATTTAATTGAATAATTAAAGAATTAACTGGTCTTCCGTTACACCAATCTGGTTCAAAAATAATAAAATAACTAATTCCAATTTAATTTTGTTTTTTAACTTGCTTGATCTGTTTACTGACTTGCTTTAAATTGGTTTGTTTCTGTATTTTTACGCGTTGTCATGGAGATTGTCATTTTAGTTTAATGGTATATCTAATTGGAATTGTTTTATTGTTGAAAAATTAACTTCGTTAGCCTAACATATAATATGAAGAACAAAAAATCAAAAAAGTTAATTTCTCAAAATCGAGTGTTCATTAACTGTCATGTTAGTGATTGTGTCAAAATGAATATTAACAGAAACTTTGGAAGAAGAATCAAAGAATATAATCGCTGTTGTGAAAAAAAAAAGAGTTCATTATTATTCCAATCAGTTATTAAATGAAAAGAATACATTCATTATAGATTTCTATATTGTACAAAGTTGTAGACTGTAGAGAATTAAAATTGAACTTTTGTGAAGCTTCACAAATCAACAAGTATAAGTATTATGATAACTTATTCAATGAACGAATAGACTAAAATCTTCCACCCTTATTCAATGTATTCAGTAATTGATGTAATTTGGGCAAATTCTCTCAAAAGATTATCTACCCATTATTAAATTTTATTATTTTCCCAACTAAAATGCGTTACCAAGATTTTAGCCAACAATGTCTTGAGTATACTCAAGACGTTGTTGTTTTAGCACGTAGCTCTATCTGATGAACCCACACAGTGTTGAAACGCTGTGTCATAGATTCAATTATAGTTTCGTTTATATCAAATATGCGATTTTTTAAAAATATTGAATGTATTTCAAACAAGTTATATGTATAAAATCAAAATTTAGACGAATATTTGACCATCTTCAAGAATGACCAAAAGAAAGATAAATTAAAAACTTAATGAATAAAAAACAAACAAGTCACTATGAATATAACACTGCTGAATAATGGAATATATTAGCGTATTTTTCTTATAATATAAAATGAATGATCAAAAGAAATTCTATATTTTCTCGCTTCCGACTTCAAATTTTCCAATTCGGCATCTTTCATATTTTATATTCCTTGAGTATAACTGTAAGATATGAAACTCCCAGATCAAATTTCGCCTGAGATGCGGTTTTTTCGGAATCCAGAATTCTAAAATTGATGAGGAAAGCGTGAATGGAATTCTTTTAGAATGTCAAGGACAAATGGGAGGGCTGTTCCAATTGTTTCGTGATATGAAAATTTAATGAACAGATCACTCGTATAACTCTCATTCGCAAATATTTCAATTTCATCAAATGAAGTAGAGAAAAATTTTCGAATTATATTTTTTTCTCGATGTAAATACGTAATACCGTATTTGAGATTTCTAATTTTAGTCCTACCAAATTCGTTTCATGTGTCTCGAATTTTTTTCGTATTTATAGATGGTTTGAATCAAAATTTAATTATATTTTGATAGTTTTTTTTTCATATCAGTTTGATAATCTTACCAAATTTGTTGAAAAACAATTTTTCAACTGCAATGTTACAATTCCATTGGTCAGATTTCTGTATTTTAATTGCCGAATTTTTTTTTTATTTATCGAAATGTCAAATAACATTTTAGTAGATTGTAATGCCTGGTCCTGGGTGTTAAATGATGCACAGGTTCATACTATACTTTAGTCTTTATTTATAGTATTATAGAATATAGGCTTAGCGCTGAGCGCTCGGGCAGTGTGACGAGTCTATCTCTCAGTCTTACTTACTCCCTATCTTAAATTCCCTCTCATTTATATATCAGTGTTTATCAATATATCGGCCTTGGCCTCACGTACTTGCAGAGTAAGTGTATCGTACTTGCAGGTAGTTTACAAACAATATAAAGTATAAGCTATAACATTCTTCATCTGATATGGAATACAATCGTAACATTGACCTACTGATTTACTCAACACAAGATAAAGATATTCGAATTATATTCTTTTCTCGATGTAAATAGGTAATTCCGTATTTGAGATTTCTTATTTCAGTCTCACCAAATTCGTTCCATGTGTCTTGAATTCTTTTCGTATTTATACATGGTTTGAATCAAAATTTAATTATATTTTGATAGTTTTTTTTCCATATCAGTTTGATGATCTCACCGAATTTATTGTAGAACAATTTTTCAACTGCAATTCAACAATTCCAATGGTCAGATTTCTGTATTTTAATTACCGAATTTTTTTTATTTATCGAAATGTCAAATAATATTTTACAAAAATGTAAAATATTATTCAAAATAATCCAAATTACATCAGAGTAACCTTTTTTCAACAATTTCCGAAGTATTTTGTTTTTAATTTTCAATTATTTCTAATTTTCGTGTTTATTCTATTCATTATTGATAATTTTGTTAATTTTATTACATTTCTAGGTTATCTATATTCTGCAGATTATGTCGTTACCTTTTCTTGTTATTTTCGCCACCAAGAAGTCCTATTTCTCGATCTGTAATATTTTTTTTTGGGCTTATAACATCCGTTGTAAATTTCTTCCTCAATTTTCTTCAAAACTCTGTTGTCAAATTTCTTCAAGTTTCATCAATGTTGTGACGTTCTTCTCACTCCTTCTCTTCAATTTTCAGTTCAACGAAGATAATGCTACATCCTTTTCTTGCAACATACACTCTACATATCAGTTTTCTCATATTTTATACCGAACTATAATCGAGTGGATTGTTACAAGGCAGAAAGTGAAAAAAATAACCAGCAAGTGATTGGATGCGTACGGAGAAAATTGTTTAAGTGCCTCAGAAAATTAACTTTTATATCAATTGAATTATTGGAGATATAATAGAACCGGTGAATTTTATTCTGATTCAATGGTGATCTAATATCTTTTTTTTTGGTTTTCAATTTTTATAATTAAAAGGAGTATATTGTGAGGAATGAGAGTTTCTGATCTTCGAAGAATATTAATTATTGAATTGAATACATTGATAAATGAATATATATATCTATATATATATATATATATATATATATATATATATATATATATATATATATATATATATATATATATATATATATATATATATATATATATATATATATATATATATATATATATATATATATATATATATATATATATATATATATATATATATATATATATATATATATATATATATATATATATATATATATATATATATAGATAAATATATATATATATATATATATATATATATATATATATATATATATATATATATATAGAAACGGTCGATTATTTTCTGAAGTAAGATAACTAGAGAGAAAAGTTAAGATACAAAAGTTTTAGGGTTTTCACAATCTATCACACTAAATAAAAATTAAGTATACAGGGCCAGTCAAAGAGTATTGAAGAAATAAAACTGCTTTTTCTTCAATAGAAATAGAACACCCTATATATTATACCATATTTCAATTCTGCTCGAAATTCGGAACAAAATTTACATAGCACATAGTTTCCTAAATTCAACCGTTTTCGAGATATCGAACTTTCAAAATAACTTTTTACTACTCTCAAATTTATTAAAGAAAAAGCACGAAATGATGGATATTTATTATAATCCTAATTGGTATCCATGGATACGTCAAAATAACTCGCTAGTCGATTTCTCAAGTGTATTGATATATAAATTATTACAAAATTGTGAAATATCTTTGTTATTATCAACTTTAGGTATAGGGAATGGTTATACAAATCGAAAGGTAATTGAATAGCGAATTCAATAATGCAAAAATATACATAGCGTTCCATTAGAAATAAGAAAGTTATTAACGTTTGAAATTAACCAACTTCACCCTAGATTTTATCCAGTAATAAGTTAGAAATATGGAATAAATGAAACAATGTTTCAAGGTTACAAAAATCTAAACCGCATACCAATAGACCTACTAACAAAGAAGTTATAGCCTATTTTTGTTAAAGACGCAACTGTCAAAATTACGAAAAGAATTAATAACTCGAAAACTGGTCATTTTAGGTAAAAAGAATGTTATGACAATTTTATTATAAATTACATAAGAAATTCGAAAATCAAAAAATATACAGGGTGTTTCATTTGAAATAACATAGTTGATATCACTACCGGCAAAACCGGAAATGCAATTTTCTTCAAAATAATTTTGAAAAATAGACTTAGTCAAATCATATTTGCTCTGAAAATTTCATATCGATATCTTGACAAAAAAGTTATGGACCGATTACGTAGCTCTGGGTCACCCTGTATATATATACATATATATATATATATATATATATATATATATATATATATATATATATATATATATATATATATGTGTGTATATATACAAGGTGTTTTTCAATTGAATGTAAATAATGAAGGGGATGAATTTTTGGCCCATTTTAAGATGAAAACTTCATATGTACGCATGTCCTAAACGTCCTAGTTTTTGAGATACAGGGTGGTCAAGTTTCAGAAAATAAATCATTTTTTATTTACAACTTCAAAACCTCACAAAATATTCGAGAAAATTTAAAACAAAAATACAAAAAAAATTATATTAATTTGTTTGTTCGATGCACCAATTTTTCTTCAACAAAATACTATTTCCTGCAATGTGATAATGTTATGATTATGCAGAGAATCAGTTTGAATTTTTTTAAGCGAAAACCATGCGTCGCTGGAAAGAAACTCAAGAGATCAAATTTGTTCCAAACAGAATATACATTTCATAAATAATTTCAGTTTTAAGAAAAATCAGTGACGTACCATAAATGTTTGCTGAAGCATGCAAGGCAAATTTTGCATGAACGCCATCGGTGGAAAATTTAAAACCTGTATTGCATCAAAAAATGCACATTGATGAGTAGTACTTGCATAAAAAATTTGATTGAAATATTTTGTGTGGTTTTGAAGTTATAAATAAAAAATTATTTATTTTCTGAAACTTTACCACCCTGTATCTCAAAAACTAGGACGTTTAGGACATACGTTTTGTATGTTCATAATTTTAGAATAGTGAACAATTGCGCAAGTAATTAATTCAATCACCATGGAAAATTCTATAAATTCAGATATTTATATACAATCTCAATTATCTACAAAGTTGCTCAAAATACTGGAAATCAAAACAAACAACTACCAGGAATCGTATTGTTCAACAAGTATAATAAGGGATTATTTACGAGTTCTATCTACCCATTAAGAAAAGACCTGAAGACCTGAATTTATTGATTTGTCAAGATTCTAAGAATTTGTATTTTAAATCCTTATTCTTCCTATTCAATATTTCAAAGTCTGAGGTGCTTCTTATTATCAAATTATATCAAGAAATTCTAATTTAATAATTTCTGAAAGTTATACAACTATAAAGAATTTATTTGAGGTTTATGTTAAAGAAAGCGAAAAAATTCTATTTAGTGTTTCGGGACGGTAAAAATATTGGAAAACCTATAAAAATTAATAGATCCATAAAAACAAAATGTCCGGTGTATATAAAATTAATTGCTGTAGTTGTGAAAAATTTCACATTGGTGAAACTTTCAGAAATTTTCAAATTAGAATTTAACAGAGCAAAAGTAGTTTGGATTTTAAAACATCAGATTACCATCATGCAAACCATTAAATCAATGAAAACCATTCATTAAGCTCAAACTCTGAAATATTTGGTAGAGAGGAGATTAAGGGTTTAAATTCAAACCACCTAGAATCTCTATAAATCAATAAATTCAGATACTAAGGTCTCCTTCTATATAAGTAGACCCTTATAGATATAGGAGTCCCTCAGGGTAGTATTATAGGACCCCATCTCTATATTATCTATACAGATTATCTCGGATTAAAGTAAAGAAGAACTCAATAAAGCTGAAGAAGCAATGAGAGCAACATACTGGCAAAGACTTCCAGGACTGAGGCAGGCCAAAGATCTTCTCGGAAAGTTCAACCGAGCAAGATCGAAGACACTGATTAACCTCAGCAAAACTAGTCTAAAGACAATCACAGGATTTCTTACGGGGCATTGCAGACTCAAAGAACACCTAAGGAAGCTAGGTTTAGAGGGGGACAGCACCTGCAGATTCTGCAAGGAACGTCCAGAAACACCTCATCATATACTGATGGAGTGCTATGCTGTGCACCATGAAAGACTGAACACACTGGGATCATACCAGCTGACTGTAGAAGAAATACCACGAATAGACCCCCTTAAAATCCTCAAATTCCTGAAGGTATTGAGGCTTGAGGGGCTGCTGTAAAACGAGAACTCATCGAGAAGCAGAAGAAGATGGGGCACAATAGATCTAATAAGGTCGCAGCGCATCGGTCACCATCCAAACCTACCAATACCAATACCAAAAGATATAGACAAAGATCAAGGCACTCAAAAAAATATCGAATATCTAATAGACCAACTAAAAAATCCCTAACCCTAATTGTTAAGTATCTTAAGTATTTTACCTAACTTCTTAGGTATTTGAAATTATATGTAAATATCAGTATTTGTAGATCTAAATGTTATTCATCCAGCATCTAACGAAGAATTAGTACTACGGAACCTGCGTCATACTTTTTAAAATGAACTTGCCAACTTTTTCATGCAATAATGACATTGATTCATTAGACCAATCTACAATTAATATAAAATCTCTATTCTCAAATTTCACCTAGGTTCACCATATTCGAGAAAATATTTCATCCAAATTAATTGTTAGGTTGCTAAAGTTCGATATCGTGCTGTTCTTGAAGCAATAAGAATAATTTTAGTACGAATAAAATCGGCATAATTTCTACATCAACAACTTTTTCATGCACAGTGGGATGATAATAAGTAATACTTTTTTTGCCTAGGTGTAATGTTGACTTTACTGTATTTTTTTCACTCAGTTCGTTCGTTTTCTATAGCTTATATTTTAGGTTAGCAAATTTGAATAATTTAATCCACGTTATAAGTGCCATAGAGATAGATTGCCATGATCTTAATCTAGTAAGTTTGTTGGGTCGATTTTGAGCAATTTCTTTCTTCTTGCCTTAACTACGATACATAATTGGAAAAAACTGAAGGTAGTTTGAGTACACGCAACATATACATTTAATTTGCTCTCATGGAAGAAGTTCTACAGTTTAGGTATCATGAATATGTCAGTTATATTATAACTGGTTAGAAAAAACTCGAGAGCAGCAGAGCTCCATCACAGTCGTATTTTTCGTGCGAAATGCATCGAGTCGAGATGCGGTTCTAACGAATAGAATTATATTTTGAAAAATCACGTTTAAATAGCAAACCGAATTGATGAGTAGAAAACAATTCATAACTTTATAAAGAAATAAAAAACTAACTTTTCACAGGTTGAAATAAAAATCTATTGAGTAAACGCGTTTCGTCATAACATTGACTTCATCTCGTACTAAATTATGGTATTACAAAACAATCTATTTATACGAAAAATTGAACATAACATAGGGGTTCCTAAAGAAACTAAATAATAATAAGCAATTCATTCAGGGCTATTAGTAGGTACATTGAACAGATTGAGGAGAGAAGAAGGGTTTACTTCAATTTGGTCGTTAACTAGGTTTCCGGAATTTTTATATTTATTGATGTAAAGGGATTCCCAACAGTTGGTTTTGTGGAGACTATTTTCTAACTGTAATATATTTCAATTGTGATTAAAGGTATGGTTTTCTTGAATAAGATGGCACGCATAATTAGAGTCAGTTTTCTGCTTAATATAGCTACGTAGGTGTTCGTGTATTCGAGTTCTGAAATTTTTAATTGTACGTCTTATAAAGAATTTTTCACAATCGTTACAGTCGAGTCTATAAACACCAGTACGTTCATGTTTATGAATTCTTGAATTGTGGTTTTTAATCAATTTATCAATGTTTTTGTTGGTTTTATATGAAACTTTGAAATTTTGTTTACGAAAAAACAATTTCAGGTTTTCGGAAGGTTTGCCTAAGTCATAATAATTTCCTCTCTGCAAATTACAATTTTGGTTGGGGGGGCCTTTAGTGGGGGCCTACTCCAGCCTGTTGGTAAATCCGGCCCTGTACAGGACAGCAATAATTCGTTGCTGTTTTCGGAAGGTTCAAACAAGATGTTAATACCTGTTGTGTTAATAAAATTGCTCGTTGGAAGAAACTTTATTGGTCCATTGCTTTTTTGTGGTTCGTTTTAGTGTACACCTAACGTTGTGGGATGTGCAATACGTTTAAGGTTGCAAAAAATTCAGTTTGTCTTTTTGGGATTTCTGCACAAAGTAAGATACTTATTTTGAATAATCGAGCGTATTTTTGTCGTTAGAACAACTTGTATATTGAATCATTTTAGTTTATTCGGTCTTTCTTGTCGTCGGTATCTTGTAGGTATATATTAATGAATTCGATTTAATTGTCAACTAGTTTGTTATTAAAAATCAAATTATGAAAATTATACGTTGACGATAGTCAATTTAATATACTATATAAAGTGAAATTCTTCATATACGCCACAGCAGAATAGACATTTAATATCAGGAGATTCTGCATTTTCGATATAGAATAGAATAGAAGATTATTGATCCCTTAAGACAACTTTACATTGTGTAGGATAAGTCATAATAAACAATGAATATTCAAAAACATAATAAACATAATAGTAATATCTGAATCACCAAAGTACTCTGCCATACTATAGTACGCCTTTAACAGCAACGAATTGTTGGTTTCCAATATCTTTGGTAGAGGGCGCTCTGGGTTATTATCCAGATAGTAGTCCCGACCTCGATTTGTATTGGGGAACAATGAGAAATTTGTTAACTCACTCCGAGTCAAATAAGCTGCACTGATGAGATCTAATATGATCGAAACAACTGTATGCAGATTTTGAGTCGGGTGACTTGACGATTTCTATAATTCACCATTGGATTGTGAATGTAGAATTCTAGTCGTGAAATACATATAACCAGCTCACTTGGAAAGTTTTTTGAATTTTTTAGAAGGTTTTCACTTTGAAAACCTGCTTATTAAAATGGGTGCGATTAGCAAAGTTGGACTTAGGACCAAGATAGTTTTTCGTTTCATGACTTTTAATGATGCTTGGCACTTTTTGAAAAAGTTTTGATGAAGCCACGAATGTCGTGGCGAAACGTCAACTTTTTAATAAAATCGAGTTTTTTAAGATTCAACAAGCCTGTTATTGCTAATAATTATCAATCAAATCATGAAAAACATACTAGTCGACCATGGTCAATTTCATACATTACATAAAGTGAACAAGGAAAATTCTTCAATAATTTTAAAAAATTATCAAACAACTTTCCAAGGAAGCTGGTTATACGTATTCAGCAACGCAAAATCTGCATTCACAATCGAACGGTGAATTATAGAAATTGTCAAGTCACCCCGACTCAAAATCTGCATACAGCTGTTTCGATCTTATTAGATCTCATCAGTGCAGCTTATTTGACTCGGAGTGAATTCCTTGTTCACTTTATGTAATGTATGAAATTGACCATGGTCGACTAGTATGTTTTTCATGATTTGATTGTTATATTTTGCGTATTAAGCGACTAGAATATTCGGAGCGCGCTCTCGTGAGTATATCCAAAGGTTTTAAATCACTATGTTAGTGTGCCTTGGAATCATATACACCACTGTTGTAGAGTAGATATCTTCATATCAGGAGGTACGTGTTTGAGCGACGAATTTCTGCATTTTCAGTCTAAGCGGTGAATTGTTGTTTCCCAATATCTTTGGTGGGATGGCGCTCTGGATTGTTATTCATCCATTGTTACTGACCACGATTTGTATTGGGGAACAATTAGAAATTTGTTAATTCACTCCGAGTCAAATAAGCTGCACTGATGAGATCTAATAAGATCGAAACAGCTGTATGCAAATTTTGAGTCGGGGTGACTTGACAATTTCTATAATTCACCGTTCGATTGTGAATGCAGATTTTGCGTTGCTGAATACGTATAACCAGCTTCCTTGGAAAGTTGTTTGATAATTTTTTAAAATTATTGAAGAATTTTCCTTGTTCACTTTATGTAATGTAATAATTATCAAGAGATTAGAAATAGTTCACAGTCAACAACAATTCGAATAAATATATATATATATATATATATATATATATATATATATATATATATATATATATATATATATATATATATGTATATAAAAGCTTATGTATTTTCAAGTTGTTTATCCGATAAAGGGCTCAATTTTGGAACATTAGGGTTGAAAGTTTGTAAATAGGTAGTTTCGCATGTTATGTTGGATGGGATTGTTTTTGGTTCGAATTGGTTGGGGCGTTGACCCTCCCTGGGGGGAAAATAAATCTTGTTCACAAGATAAAGGGCGCAATTTTAGCAATAGGGTTGAAACTTTGTAAATAAGTAGTTTCGTATGATATCTTGGATGAGATTAGTTTTGGTTCGAATTGGTTGAGGGAAAAATAAATGTTGTTTACACGATGAAGGGCGCAATTTTCAAGCAATAGGGTTGAAAAATTGTAAATAGGTAGTTTCCTATGATATCTTGGATGATATTGGTTTTGGTTCGAATTGGTCAGGGAGTTGACCCCCCAGGGGGAAATAAATCTTGTTTACAACACAGAAAGCGCAATTTTAAAGCAATATGGTTGAAAGTTTGTATCTAGATAGTTTTGTATGATATCTTGAATGGGATTAGTTTTGGTTCGAATTGGTTGGGGGGTTGGCCCCTCGGGAGAGGAAATAAACCTTCTTTACACGATAAAGGTCGTAATTTTGGAGCAATAAGATTGAAAGTTTGTGAGTAGGTAGTTTCGTATGATATATTGGATAGGATTGGTTTTGGTACGAGTTGCTTGTGGGGGTTGACCCCCTAGGAGAGGAAATGAATCTTGTTTACACGATAGAACGCGCAATTTTGGGAGCATAGGATTGAAACTTTGTATGTTGGTAGTTTCGTATGATATCTTGAACTGTATTTATTTCGATAAAAATTGGTTGACCCCCCGGAAGAGGAAATGATTATTGTTCACACGATAAAGGGGGCAATTTTTGTTTTTAGGATTTGGAACAAAAATCATAAAAAATTAAACTGGATACGTTTTGAAAACCTATTTGTCGAACTCAGCTGGCTGCGATAGAGTTTTTTTAATTATTGAAGAATTTTCCTTGTTCACTTTAAGTAGTATAGTTTGTTATCGTTTATTCGAAGAATTCGACAAGAGTTGTAATATTCTATACGCTAGAAAGTATTATTTATTATTTATGTACAAAGTATGGAACCGTTGACGAGAAATACAGCAAAACGGTCCTTTAAATCGAAAACACTTATTTTGTATTACATTTGGCGGAGTTTTCCAGCTTATTTTTATTCACGGAGACAATACCCAAAGTAGTGCCGTATTCTTTCTGTTCTTGTTTATTCTTTCAACTCGAAATGAGCTATGAAATTTACATATACAATAGAAATACAATATAAAACTGCGATTCAACTGAAGGTTCTAGCTTCATATAAACCTTATTTTCAATAAGAATGAATTTTTTCTTTCAATCATATGCGCTTGAAATATCCTATTTCATCGAAGCGAATTCTAAATAACATTTATGGTGAAATAGAATAGAATAGAATAGAATAGAATAAGTTTATTAATTTCATAGATTATTCGTACAAATATTAAATATAAATATGCACAAAATAAAAATGAAACAAGTCACAAAAAACAAATACAAAAAGCTTATTTATAACAATAAACCCTGAACTCCTCGACCGAGTAAGGTTCACATTTCATAATTAACATGTGAATGCTTCTCTTAAAGGTCCCATGATTTGAAATAACCTGTAGATGTTTAGGTAACACATTGAACAACTTGAGTGCCATGTACTATGTGCCTCTTTCACGTATAGTGGTAGAATGAATAGGAAAAAAGTACAGAACACTTTGCCTTGTATTATTAATATTCTTAAATTTTGCAAAATAATCTTGATTTTCATGGAAAAATGTAAGTATTTTATATATATACAGCCCATAGAAAGTGAATAAATTGTGCTTTCTAAAGAGACCACGACAAGATTGTCTGTAGTCGAGGCGCAGCATAGATCTAACTGTCCATTTTTGGCAAATAAAGAGACTATCAGAGTGGATGGAGCCTCCCCAGAAAATGATACCATAGGAAAGGATAGATTGGTAATTAGCAAAATATAGAATTTTTAGGACAAAGCCTCCATTTATTCTTAAAAAATTTCATTTATTTATACTGTTAATTATTGAAAGTTCTGATATTACCAAGAAAAAAAACAAAAAATACAAGTTAATTCGAAAAGTAGAAATCAAAACAAATTATAATAAGGTAATCATAGGCATGTCCTAACATGATAAGTATAGGAGATACAATAAAATGAGGGGCGCATTCTCGATCTCTTTTTTCGAGACAAATTCACTGGCGAAAACCAAAATTTGCTATCGTCTTTTGTTTTCGAGTTATAAACAGAAGTTCGACTTTAAGACAAGTGTGAATAGCATGGTTGTTTGTAAATTTACGAGATAATAACTTTTACAATCTCAATGCATATTTTTCTGTATAATCCAGTGGCGTCGAGAAAATTTGAAAAAAAAAGTGCGGATTCGAGTTATGGCCTAAAGATGTATTTTTTAAATGGGAAACGTAGTTGGCTGTGGTTTGGTTTGTACGGATTTTTCCCTTTTTTACTACGTATCATATGTCGGGTTACTTCTGAGATGTGAGTCTTTAATAGAACGAATAATATTTGACTACATTACTTTCTGCCTTTTTATACGTAATCCAAGTAGGCGGGTGTCATCTATGACAGAGTTTGTCCATTTCTTTCCGTCATAATATCAATTAACTGATCTAATCGTGAAAGTGAGGATGTCGTACGAAAATTATGAGAAATATATTATTTAAAAAACTTTATTTAAAGTGATAACAGTTTTGATATTGCATCTGAGATATATTTCAATCGCTGTTCAGAAAGAAGACATCCTAATGTAGCCTATTAACGCCGAATAACAGCAATGAAGGTATCATCAGCAAACAAGGTTGTTCTATGTTTATTTAATAGAAACTTTTTCAAATATAAGCACTAGCCTTTCCCGAAAGTTTCTTAAATCATAATGAATAACTATGTGGAATAAAGTATAAACTTTAAAATAAAAACACTTGGCTTATGTTTCACAATATAAAAAAATATTTAGATACTGTATTTAGCAGTAACGAAAAGTCGACATGTTTCGAGTTATGAACTCATTATCAAGACTGACTACAGGAGAGTATTGCATCGTAATTTATAAAACAGATAAAAGCAAAGGTGATACCTGAAAATCAATTTGTTCGTTTACAAAGGGTAATTGACTATTATGGGCGGAACTTATTTCGAGAATTTCAAGAAGGTCAAGGCGCTTTTCTTTGTTACCTGAATGTAACAATTTGGTTTTGTTGAAATCCAGGAAGTGTTGAATTTTATACAATGTTCAGAGGAGCCAGTGGTATTTTTGTTTTGTAAAATTGACTTTTATTTATGTTCTTCAACACGAATATTTATATTCCTTTCTGTCTGTCCAATATAGAAAGCAGGACATTCGTCGCAAAATATTTTGTAA
Source organism: Cynegetis impunctata (assembly GCA_030704885.1). Classification (NCBI taxonomy): domain Eukaryota; kingdom Metazoa; phylum Arthropoda; class Insecta; order Coleoptera; family Coccinellidae; genus Cynegetis; species Cynegetis impunctata. The sequence goes on from JARQZK010002903.1 coordinate 546,753, forward strand.
ATACCACTGTTTTCTCCGATGTTAGATGTATGTATTTACAAAATATTTTGCGACGAATGTCCTGCTTTCTATATTGGACAGACAGGAAGGAATATAAATATTCGTGTTGAAGAACATAAAAAGTCAATTTTACAAAACAAAAATACCACTGGCTTCTCTGAACATTGTATAAAATTCAATCACTTCCTGGATTTCAACAAAACCAAATTGTTACATTCAGGTAACAAGGGTAAACGCCTTGACCTTCTTGAAATTCTCGAAATAACTTCCGCCCATAATAGTCAATTACCCCTTGTAAACGAACAAATTGATTTTCAGGTATCACCTTTGCTTTTATCTGTTTTATAAATTACGATGCAATACTCTCCTGTAGTCAGTCTTGATAATGAGTTCATAACTCGAAACATGTCGACTTTTCGTTACTGCTAAATACAGTATCTAAATATTTTTTTATATTGTGAAACATAAGCCAAGTGTTTTTATTTTAAAGTTGAAAAAATGACGACTTTTTTAACCTCAGTTCTCAATGTTGAAGTTTGATTTCACAGACGTCCTTTTATTTTACTTTTTTGTCCGGCCGTGAGCGTACAAAAGAGTACACTTTTTTGTACTCTGACATCAATATCAAGAACGTCGGGCGGCGTACAGTTGGGTTCCGAATCCGACATAATGTGATCTGTAAGAAAAATTTCATATATTTTAATACAACAAGTCATTTTTTAATACTCGGGTACTAACCAAAAACGCGCAGTCCTATAATACGTAGATAAGTGACTTTAAATGTTTCTGACAATTTTTATTTTTTTTTCAACTCGAGGGACCTACAGTTTAACGCCGGTTCCGAACGGCCAATGGGCTTGTAAACAATGTACATTACCCAACAATTAATCTCATAATTAGAACCACTAAATTCAGGACATACACAACGCCCAAGAGCAAGGTGGGACTCGAACCCACATCCTCGGTCAACAAACGGTACAAGGCGGTACTCGCTCACCGCTCTACCGAGGCCCCCGTTTCTGACAATTATTTTGTTGAATTGTCAAATTTGTGTTGCCTTGGCATCTACAAAACCAGTAAGCAAAGCAAGTTACGTTTCTTCACATCTAATCCTTTTCAAAAATATCATCTTAATTATATCGTTTGAACACCGTTTGCGGAAAAAATCGCATGTTTCGTTCGGAGAAAAGCACTTTTTGTGACTCGACTAAAATTGTCGGCCTCACTGCGTTCAGCGGACAAACATTTAGTCTCGCAACAAAAAGTATCACTTAAAATTCTAATAAAACAATATACAATTTTGACAGTAGCAATATCTCACTGAACTAGGACAAACTTATTTCGATTCTTATCAAAATAAAGGTGACTCTAAAATTAAAAAAAATCTCACTTTTGATTGTTTGTATTCCTCATATCTTCGACTTTAACACAATTATACCTCAAGATATCATTACAAACATGAGGTAACTTGTTTTCTTAACGTCGTTCTAGTCTCTTAACCCCATTAATTGTAGGATTGAAAATTCTGTAATTCAGAGAGAAAACATAAGTGATAAAACGCCTTAAAGTGACAGTTTTCCACGGTAGCCTAGTTTTCTGATCATTTTTGTTTGAGTTTGTTCCGACACAAACGAAACACGAGACCATTTCCACCCGCACTCTATTTAAAAAGGTGTAGAGAATTGATCGACCAGGTGCTCCCTTGTTTTTCCACTGTTTGACCTTTGTTGGAAGCCAGCTAACCACGTTCAATGAAGAAAAAAAGGTCGACAGCATGTGAAATGAAAATAAATCATAACCAAGCCCAGAGCGTATCATTAAAAACGTATATAATACGAAATGGGTTAGTAATTCAAGTTCAAAGCTTTTTAGATGGAAATATGTTATATGTTATTCACGAAATGTAATACAAATTTCTAGAACACTCTCTTCTATTTGTTTACGCGAGGTATTCTATAGCATACAAAGAGTCACAGCTTATTTAAATACCACTTCGAAATTTACAGGAAATTTCACAGTGTCTACCTCAGAATTGTTTAAATTTTATATATACAGGGCTATTCAAATTCGAGTCTATGCATAGGGATTTCGATAACGGTAAGAGATAGAGGGTTGGTTAAATGGGGGAAAAGTAGCCTATTTCAGAGGTTAATTATATGAATAAAAAAATCTGACCTAGCTTCTTTAGTTCTGGAGTTATACAGGAAAAATCGAAAATTTCGAAATTCTTTTTTTGCCTATATCTTTTTATTTTACGAAGATTTATTTAAAATTTTCCCACTTTCCCATAGCAATTTTTTGTAGCCTTTCCAAATATCTGAATAAATATTATATACAGGGTATCGTACACTTTGGGCCACTCTCAACTTTTCATTTTCAAATACGGACCTGTATTTTTTATTGCATTTTTTTCATATTGGCGTTTTATTTTTATCTAAACAATAAAGTGTGTTGGAAATATTGAACTAATACAGGGCATTCTATATCTTATTCTATGTATTTTTTTAAAATTACAGCTGAAATTTAAAAAAAAAAGTTGAAATTTCACTGGTAATAGTTCAATATTTCCAAAACACTCTGTAATTCAGATGAGAATACTACAACAATATGAAACATGACTCTTGGCATTCAAAAAAATGCAATAAAAATACAGGTCTGTATTCGAAAATTAAAAGTTGAGGGTGGCCCAATTTATACGATACCCTATATATAATTTTTATTCAGATATTTGGATAGCCTACAAGAAGTTGCAATAGTAAAAAGACAATTTGTTAAAAAAAAGTTGCTAAATTAAAAAGATATAGGGAGAAGAAGAATTTCGAAATTTTCGATTTTTCCTGTATAACTCCAGAACTAAAGAAGCTAGATCTGATTTTTTAAATCCATATACTTGACCTCTGAAATATGGTGCTTTGTCCCCAATTAACCATTCCTATATCTCTTACCGTTATCGAAATCCCCATGTATAGACCCGAATTTTAATTGCCCTGTATATATATATATATATATATATATATATATATATATATATATATATATATATATATATATATATATATATATATATATATATATATATATATATATATGCAGTTCACTTTTAAAATCACTTAAATATTGAGTAATGAGAAAACCATGTTTTTTCATTTTCATATTAATTTAACTTAATTAATTTCCTACTTATGGAAACTGGATCTATTCCCGAAGGAAACGTACTAATGAAAAAACTAAAGAGATAAATTCGAAGAAATACCTAATTTTCGTTTCATTTGTATGTAATTAAATTGTCAGAGGAGAAAGAAATAAAACAGAGCTCAACAATAATATAAATCCAATTCACTTTAACAAATGAGCAAAACGTAATCCTTTAAAATGTGCCTCACGGACTTTCGAATAATTTCGAGGTTATTTCGTATTTAATGTTTCTATATGTTATAAGTTAATTTACTTTCACTAGAAATGCAATATAATAAGAATTTCGACATTTTGAAAGTTAAAAAATAAAAAAGTAATGAAACAATTTTGTCCCCGCCAGATCAGCCATATTTGCACAATACAGTTGAGTATTGTCTACTAAATTAATGCACAAATTTTTTGAAAGTAATCAAGTTTCAAGATATTATAATTGAACTTTCGTTGCCTTTTTCAAAAATTTATAGCTTCCCTTACAATCGGTTTCTAATGAGAATATTAACCATAAATGGATATAAAATAAGTGAAACTTTTAGTTTTCTGTTTTTAAATAATTTCATGAACCTTTAAGTATCGTACAGGATATTCAGAAAATCGCATGAAACCATGTCCTAGAAAATACACACTTACATTCTAAGAAATTATTGTACATGGCCTGGAACTTCCACTCATACATAACCTGTGAAAAACAACTTTGATTTATCCCCAGTTTTTAAGTTAATCATAAACACGTAAACTGCATTTTGGGTAATGGAAAACGTATTCCAACTTTTAAAAATATTTTCTGTAGAACAGTAATAAATAAGCCAAGGGTTGATATTTATTTCAATCTTATATATCCGCTTCATATTTCTATTCCTTGGTCAAATTATTCTTCATTCTATTCCATTATATGTTCCTAAAGAATACTACGAATTCTTTCTTTTAACATTTTATAACAGAGTTGGCAATATTTTTGAAGACATTTTCAAGTGGGCGTGGAGTAATTTCTTCTTTTTTTCCAATGTCTTGTGGAAGCTATTCCTTAGTCCATTCTATGTTTCTATAGAACAACACGTATTATTGCTTCTAACATTTTATAACAGAGTTGGTAATATTTTTGAAGACATTTTCAAGTGGGCGTGGAGTATTTTCTTCTATTTCTCCAATGTATTGTGGAAGCTATTCCTTGGTCAAATTATTCTTCATTCTACTCCATCATATGTTTCTATAGAATACTACGTATTCTTGCTTCTAACATTTTATAACAGGGTTGGCAATATTTTTGAAGACATTTTCAAGTGGGCGTCAAGTATTTTCTTCTATTTCTCCAATGTATTGTAGAAACTATTCCTTGGTCAAATTATTATTCATTCTACTCCATCATATGTTTCTATAGAATACTACGTATTCTTGCTTCTATCATTTTATAACAGGGTTGGCAATATTTTTGAAAACATTTTCAAGTGGGCGTGGAGTATTTTCTTCTTTTTTCCAATGTCTTTTGGAAGCTATTCCTTGGTCAAATTATTCTTCATTCTATTCCATCATATGTTTCTATAGAATACTACGTATTCTTTATTCAAACATTTTATAACAGGTTATGAAAACATTTCATTTTCAAGTGGGAGCCGAGTATTTTCTTCTTTTCTTTTCAATGTCTTGTAGAAGATATTCCTTCATTTCATTTCATTATATATTTCCATAGAATACTACGTGAACTTTCTAGTCATATTTTATAACAGGTTCAACAATATTTTTGAAGAAAATTTCAGGTGGTTTCTTATTTTCTTATTTTTCTTCAATTACAAATAATTCGTTTCATATTTTTTATACGAAACTTTACGAAGCTATTCCTAATTATATAATGAATAACATGTACCGAATAGGACAACACTACGTTGTATTCCTTTCATAAACTAGTTACAATTTTCAATTAGTTTTCGTAGGTTGGTATCTTATATTTTCTTCACTTTTCTTCGAAAACTTATCGAAAGTACTCTTTGTTAACCAGTTTTTTTGCACTAGTTGATTATGTGCCCGTATTGAATAGAAAGTACGTCGTTTCTTTTTCATTCGAGATACCACACCTCGAGGTGATTCAAAAGCGTGCCTTGAAATAAATGTTTCGTGTGTTTCAGTCACGCCATCTCGAAACTACAAACATTTCGGGTGTTATTTTGTTCCGGAGCTCTAGCTTTTCCAGACTTAAAACGCATGAATTTGAAAGTGTTAAGGCAAATTACCTTTCTCATAGAGAAACATTCTGTTCATGAAGGAACGAAAGCATATAATAGTAGAAATGTTTCTGAAAAAAAATTTAAATCAAAGAAATGGTTTAAATTAGTTTACACAGAAATCTTGGTTTTCCATCGACACTTCCATGAGGAATTATTTCAAACTGTTTCTTCATCGAAATTACCATTTTATTAGAAGGTTCCACTAGCGTATCCTTTTTTCAAGAACTCCTACAGCAATCTTCTTTCCCCATGAAAAAATCTTACCAGAAAGCGCTCAATATGAAACATAGCTGGTCTGTATCAAAACCAAATGGTATTCAAAACTTCATCAAACTCTATCAAGCTTTGGTTTTTTATTTTTAGAACGAAATTTCGTACTGCACTATTCAACTATGGAATTTTTCTTGGAAATTTTGTATTGAAGTAAAAATTAGTTACCATAGAAATTTTTGTCAGCTGTACTAGTAACTGAGCCTATCAAACTCAATATTTTCATAGAACATGTTGAATAACTGTATGAATAATCGTTTTAACTCAATCATCTACAGCTTATAGGCTTGAATGTCAATAGATCGATCGTTTATACCCCACTTTCAAAGCTTTAATAAGTAATAATCCTCTTATCCTCTGTTTTTCTTTATCCATTCAGTAAAACCGTTGGGGCGTTGAAAATTATGAAATTAATATTTGAGTAACCATATCAAACATGTGAACTCCGACGAAAATTGCATTAAATTTTCATTTAATACAATTTCTCGAAAGCAGATTGGTGGAAATGTTTGAATATTATGAATGCTTCATTTATATGGTGACATTTCATAGATACTCAACGGGAATTTGATTTGAATGAACAGAATGATTGTTGAAACATGCATAATATCAATCGATTCCTCATAAATGATGATATTCAGTGAATACGAAGTATATTTCATGTCACGAACGAAAAGCTTTTGTGGAGACTTGAACGAATATGCATAAATTCCCTTGTTCGTGGTTCCGAGCTTGTTGGTCCCGCAATTATGACTATTGGAACAGATGTGCATCATATTGATTCTTTTCCCACAGGAAGCATAGGAAGATGTAAATTAAACCACAATTCCCGAGGCACAACCGCTGAATAATTGCGTCATCGCAAACGCTTATAAAGAAGACGATATATGGTCTTCCTTTATAGTCTGCAAAATTACAGTTAGTAACATAGAAATTTCAAAAAAACGGAATCAAGTATATGTTGGGTAAAAATTAATAACACTTTCAACCCACAAATATAAATTTACTCAGAAAATTTGAAAAATTAAATAAAAATTGAAACGAATAAAATAAGACAATGCAAATGAAATATCAAATTGGGAAAAAGAAAAATGTTAAACAAATGTCGAATAGCACTTTAAACAAGTATATATTTAGGTACACGGAAAAGTTGATAAAATTCAATGAAAAATGGTTAAAAAATAAGATAACACAATGCAGAGCAAATATTAAATTGAGAAATAATAGAAAAATACCAAGCCAAGGTTGAATCACTTTTAACTCACGAATGTAAATATAAACAGAACAGTTAATAAAATTCATTGAGAAATTGATTCAAAAACGAGTTAACATAATACAGAACAAATATTAAATTATGAAATAGAAAAATTTCAAACCAATGTTTAGTAATACCTTTAACTGAAAAATATAAATTTTCAAAGAAAAATTAATAAATTTCGATAAGACATTAATTTTAAAAAATTGAATAATAAGTGAAATCTATTAGCAAAGAAACACTGGTTTATTAACTTTTCATATATTAGATCGAATAAGCACACCAATCTAGTTTTCATTTTAGCTAGCAGTTAAAAAAAACGAAGTTATCAAAAAATTATTTTGCAATTTGGTCCAGCAATTAACAAAAATGAACAATAACATTGAAAGCGTAAATCTCTGTTCTGGGAGAACAATGACACGATGATTCGCAATTTGCGGATTCTATGGTAGCTTTGCACAATTGAATTTCATGGATTTTTCTTTGGATAGGGGTTTGAATTGAAATACTTCCAACCAAATGTAATGAATTCAGGATGAAAACGAAAATTTTCTAATTATAAAAATTAGATGCGAGATCGATAACAAGAAAACGTGTCTGTTTATAAAAAACTTTCAAATTTTCCGTCAGAAAAAGTTCTATTTTGAATTATATTCAGAAATACCGTTTTGATTGAAAATGTTTCTAATAAATCAATAACTCAGTTCGTGACTGAATTCTGATAACAAAACAATGGAACTGAGTGGTTTCTCCGAATAATTATTATATATAACTTGCTACTTTTTTGTATAATAACTGCTTCTGACTTCTTAGTGATATATCATACTTACTGCTTCTGTGTTTCATTAATATAAAAAAATTGGTTATATTATATTATTACCAAAGAAGAAAGCTCAATAAATTGGGCAAACAGCTTCAAGAAACTGCCCATTGCTGAGATGGATATCGTCTATGACATATAGAGTATATTATACTGACGCACACCTTTCTCCGCCGAGGTGAAAAATGAGGTCATAGAAAAATTAAGTAGAAAAAAACCGACACGAAGTGACACTGATTCAGATTTACGGTCAATATGGTCAGGATTGCACTAAGATCTCATTCTTATTCTTGTCGGCTATTTTTACCCTTGAATTATGGGGGTTGCGGTTCGCATTCCACTTTAATTACGTGGAGTTGCCCTTATCGAATGAACGTGGTCGTTGCTTGTTCTGGTCACTTGAGCTTTTCAAGTTCCACATTGATTTTTGTATATTTGTCTTATGTTCCTACGTTCACATTTGTTTACTGAACTAATATCTGAGCAATTGAGATATCGGTATAGTTTATCGTTTGTATACCGGATGTAGGCTTCGTAGGCTTCGTAGCTCAGTGGTCAGTGCGTTGGACTACTGAACAGAAGATCGGTGGATCGAATCTCGGCCAAAAAAACGAATTAATGCGGAGCCACCTCTCGGAAGGCAATGGCAAACCACCGAGTAATATTCTGCCTTGTAAAGCTTCTCTATAAAGACGTTCGAAACCGTCGTAAAACTGTAGGTCTCTTCTATTCATGTATCACTGTATCACGCACAACACGAATAGTTGTAGAGAGGTCGCCTACACCCGAAACCGGGTAAAGGCACTTGAAGAAGAAGAATACCGAGGATTGTGGGTTCAAGTCCCTCCTTGGTCTTAAGTGTTGTTTATGTCCCTACATCTTTTTTGTATCTACAAACGTATCAATGTGGGATAATGACATAGTTTCAAGCACATAAGCTGTATGGAACTGGCGTTGAACTGTAGGTCGCTCGAAATAAAAAAAGTCTGCGAAATTATGCGTGTTCATTAGCATTCGGGAGGCTCCGAGTTCAAACCATGGGGTCGACAAGACGGCTATGAGTTTTTCTTAGAGATTTCCTCATGGTATGGATTAGTCACTGTTAGCGGACCTTGGCAAATGCTGAGCAAATATTCTTACGCTGACCCTTCCCTAATACACACTGATGTCTGCATATAATATTGTCGTATATCCATCCATGATCTGACCGAGCTAGAGTCCTGAGTTCAAACCTCGAGGTCGACTGGTCTACTTCAAATTTTTATCAAAAGATTTCTTTGTGTAAGTCAATGCTTGCAATCTTATAATGCGGATGCTATCCTCTGTCATTTCTACATGAATGATACCTACTGCGGTCAAGGAAAGAATTTGAACTATCAACTCTCAACTTAATCTGGAGGAACTGTGATGTTGCACTAAACCTCAAAAAAAAAAAAGAAATCTCCACATAACAACTGCCAAGAGGTCCTTCCCTAACATCAACCTAATCCACGTAGAATTTTTTCAAAACTTTAAATCTATTTGTTTTTGTATATCCATACACCCTCAAAAATTCTCTAGATACTTTCCGCAACTCTCTTCCCCAAAATTTTGACTGAATTTACACAAATTTTGATAGTTTTCTCCTACTTTCAGCTTACTTGTTTTGATGGGGGCCGTAGCGACATACCAAAATGTACCATGAAAATAACATATATAAGTGAATATTTCATACATCAAATATACGTACCTCAAAAATTGTGTTCTACTCTAGGAGGTATTAAATGAATTTGAAAACCAATCCCACAACTCACTAATGGTTCGATACAGAGCAAAAGACTATTATTTGTGGGGGAATAAACGACTTTAAATTAGGGACTATTATCTCCTTGTGTATAATATAACTTCTTCCAGAGAAATAGTATATAATTTACAAATCCGTAAACAGATTATGGTGATTGAATTGAAATCAAACAGCTCTAAATCATCCAACCTATCCGAATTTTTGAAGAAGGCAGTTTATTTTGCAATCGTACATTTTGTATATCGATTTGAGCTTTTCGTGGCCTACTTTGTCGTAATATACCTACCTGCAAGCGGACGAACTCGTTTAAAATAGTTGTTATTTGTCGACCGCCTCCAACAATAGGATCCGAAACGAAATGTAAGCTACTCAAACTCGGTTGGTAAAAAAGTTTCCATTCGTGCAATCCTTGGAAAACATGTTTACGTATTCTCCTTCGTTGAAAATAGACTTTCGAATGTAATTTGTAGATCTGGTTATATCACATTCGTATGCGATTTTCGATATTAAAATTTTGTGATTTTTTCACGTCGTTTATGTCTCAGGAATACGTGGAACGTAGTCAATTTGACAGATGCTGTCGTTCGATGACATTCATTCGTCTATGAAGACCGACACGATGTCAATCGTAAGAATGAAGCGGAAAATCTTTCTTTTTGTTCATTATTTACGTGATTATTCTTATTTAACCATAGTGTAAAACTGACATCAATTTTTTCAAATTATAATATCAAACAAATCTTCAGCTTAATATTTCAAAAATAATGAATTCTCAAAATCGGATGTCTATGAATTATCATAATTATGATGAATTTAACAAGATGTATATCGGTAGAACACATATTTTATGTATAAACTCCGGAAAAAGTAATAAAGAAAACAAGCGCTATTATGACAAACTGTGATAAAGTTTAAAGGTAATTATTTAAATGAAAATTCTAAAATCTATTGTTATACTCCCCACTCTGTATAATTATGTGTACTGTAATCAATGCTACATGCCTCAACAATGTCAACCGATGTTGACATATGTCAACAAGTACGTACTATTGATATTGTTTTCTGTGACACAACCATTGAATTAGTAGAGTGGAATTGAAGCAGCGGGTATAGATTAAGCATAGATAGTGTAATCAGCTGTTCACCAAAAAACATATCATCATCATGCTGAACATATACCTATGATTGTTTCAAGATTCTTTGCTTCATCAACTTTTTTCGACTCAGGATTATTAACAGTCGGTAAGGATTTGTTTTTTGTGCGAACTGTGAAGAAATCACTACGCATTTACACTGCGCATTTAAGAATACAACTGACATACGCCTGACTGCTACTGTTGCACATTTTCAGGCCTAGCTTTGATTCGTAATTTTTCTGGAGTGTAACGTGCGATATTCATATTTTATAATGAAAATATTTTGTAGATAATTCAAACAGGCAACAATCTAGTAGTCAATTTGAAATAGAAAATTTTTACCCGTAAGTGAACCAATATAATGTGGAATTCTAGAGCTGATATAAATCTACGCAAAGGTAATAGCTTCGAATTACATTTTAGGTTAAGCAATCGGTTTCACCGATGTTGCAACACGTCCCGAATGATATTTCTTCGCCTGCACGGTTCAGCCTTAATGGAAAGTGGGACAACATGAAATTGACTTCGGACTGAGCAATTAAATACACGTCGACCGGGAGTTGATGCGACGGAGGAGTGGGGCCAAGAATCCATCGCTCGTTGATAAAAACAAGGTCGAAAGCACCTGACCCAACAACGAAATTACATCCTTCGTAAAAATTGAGCGTTTCTCGTATTTCTGCACAAATTAATTGAAATTTCAATTATTTTATATTGACAATATAAAAAATTATATGACTAACCTTCACAACATTTCCCATTGAGAATCTGTTACTTAGGTTGCTTTTAATGCCACCAAGACAGAGGCAACCAAGGGACTAACATTCATAACATTTCCAACTTAGGATCTGTCATTTAAGTTGCTTTCAATGCCACCAAGACAGGGGCGACCAGGTGACTAACCTTCATAACATTTCCAACTTAGGATCTGTTACTTAAGTTGCTTTTAATGCCACCAAAACACAGGCAACCAGGGTCTCAAGAAAAACTTCACTCCTAGATCGTCAATTATTATTAGAAAACTATATCATCAAGGCAACCAATAAACTATATATTTTAGGAATCAGCGTGTTAACTTCAATTTAACCTGGCACAAACGCTTCTCCATTCCCAAGTCGGCTTCAGAGAAGCTTAGTCATCTACTTCGTCTAAAAATCTGTAAAACTCAAGTTCACATATAATTGGAATTCAGCTCTTATGCTTGGAATTCTATACCTGCTCCCTTTATGTCTCTTTTACATATATTATTCTGGTAGGTGTTCTAGACCTATTGCCTCCATCATACCACCAGGACCACAAGGTATGCATATATCACAATCCATTTTGACTGTCCCTTCTCAATAACTAAAACATTCATCTATCACAAAGTGTTGCTGAACCAAACCGCAGATTTATGGAACACTCTAACCCTTAAAAGTGTTTTCGGTGTGCTATGACGTGAAACAGTTTATACAGCACAAACCACCATTTATTGAAATCATCTCTGGGATCTTGGTTCTTCACTTTTCCCTAAAGTTTTCCAAAAAAATATATACAAATTCCTAGGTGATTTAGTTTAACGTAATTGAATCATGTGAAATAAACAACTGAAACTAATTCTTACAAATTTTTTATCTGAATCACAATCCAAATCATAAAAATTATCACATTGTAACAGTTTTAACGAAATGTCAAAACTTCACTTCCCCTTTGCTTACGAAATTTAGAAGCTATAAATCGGTATGTATTCCATTGGATATGATATTCCTTTACTGCGAACTTCGAATACGATCCTTCCTTTCATCGTCTTCAGTGAGGATATTCACGATGATTGGTTGGAATGATATATTACGCATCTTTCCCACCAGGTGCTGCTGTGGAAATGCTCAAAATATACAAGTTTTGATGTATACGTCGTCTCTGTCTATCGATCTAAGTATGTGGCTCGACGGATGAAAAGGTTTTCGTAACTCGAGAAATATTATATGCACTCTGTTGAAAAGATCGTTATCCCACACTCACACAAATTATTAAGGTTATTAACTTGTTTTCAACAACAAATATATACCTTGGACTCTTGGACCATATATTTATATGAAAAAAACGTATACGAATTTTTATGATAATTGATAAAATTTTAATCAAACAAAATTAAAAACATATATTCACATATTCCAACAAAGCCCGAAAAATACCTTACTCTAATATCCTCAAAGTAAGCAGTCATACATCTCTCATTTCAAATTCGAAAATAAGCCTGAAGTATTATTTTCAATGCCAGATATTAGGAAAGTAGATAAAATAAGTCCGAAGTTTATAAATTGAGTTGTTTCGAGTATTTATACATCAATCTAAAAACAAACTATATTATAGCAACCGACTGCATGAATAGAAACCACCAATTCGCATTTCATAAATGCGAGATATTCACGTGATTATTTTTTGACGTTTCTTAAAACTAATGAAATGCTTCTTTATTTGTCAAAAGAGTAAGTTTTAACCAATGATGTCATTATTATAGTGGGAATAAATCTTTTGTGATTATTCTCGGGAATAATCACTGTAGCTTTTATTTGCTTAGCAAGTGTCAGATAGTTGTCAAAATAATTACCTAATTGTGTCAACGCGATATATAAAATGGATGAAAATCATCGGTTTAGTACCTTTTCTGATGCAGAAATAGCAAAAAATATTTTAGAAACTACTTCGAAAAACAATCTAATAAGTAATCAGTCTATATGGAGACAATTTAAGACCTTCACCAAGAAATTATATTCTGGATCAATCTACTACAACAGCTACTCTAGCATTGATTTTGAAAGATTGGGCTTATAACATGAAAAGAAAGGACGGAAATGATTATAAAGAAGCAGTAATAAAGACAATGTGGAATAAAACGGCAAAATTAGTTCAAGAACTTTACTTTAATAAGTATAACAGGTCATTTGATCCTTTCAATGATATAGAATTCAAAAATGCTCGAGATGCAAGAGATGCAAAAAGAAAAATTTTACAAAAACATCCTGAAAAGCACAAACAAAGTTCGGTGGCACTTTCTAATACAGAATTGTTGAATCAAAAACTAATCTAGTCAAATATAACTCGCGAGTTCGATAAATTATAGAAAATAATGTTTGCCATTTGGAAATAGCCACTCGAGCCCTCCGGGCTCTCGTGACTATTGCCTGGCAACAAGTTTTGAAAAAATCTATCAAATTATTTTCAATTTATTCTCACTCTCTTGTTATATTATTACTGAAAATGAAATGGGAAAAATGCCATCCGTAAAAATTAATCAAAAGCGTACTCAAAAAATATACGTTTTATTTAGGATAGTTCTCAAAAATTCAAACCATTTCCGGTTATGTGCAAAATTATAATCGAATGCGCGATGTTCACTCTCTTGGCAAAGTGAAGAGTTAGGAGCGGAAAAGGAACGTGAAATATAATGTCAAAGGGCAGTGGGTCAACCACCGCCAATATATGAATCTATCCTTCAGGCTGCCGTTTGTAAGGCGATATTAGCAGATTTACAGGATATATATTTGTAGTTTCTAATGTTCCTGTGGTTACAAATCGATATATCAATCTAAAAGAATGAAAGATCACCCAATCAATAGAAAAACTTGTTAAATCTCATGGTGGAAAAGTTGAACTAAATTTAAAACTCACTATTGATTCGAAAGAAATTTTGAAATTGAAGCAATTCAGTATCTGTGTTTTTTTTTAAATCCAAAATGTATTCCATTTAATTTTCCATATATTGTTGAATCGGTATCAGTATACAAGGGCTTGGCTACTAACCTTCTTCGAAATCTAATTCAAACTTTGAAATACGATATCTATCAAACCAACTCAAACATGTAGAGGTGAGGTGAAACGTTCTAGATTCCAAGCTAACAAGGAGCGTCTATTTAATTAGGAGAAGAGTAAACTTCTCCACTTTCCACTGATCATGTTTTCTTTTTCGCTATCTCTCTCCAGACCGAATTATTTTCTTAATGCCTTCAGTGATTCGCTGTGTAATGAGATTCTGACAAAACTAAAGTGTGCTAATTTAGAAATGAGATTGGGAAGTACAAAATAATAGTGGAATTACTCTAGCATCGAAAAAAATACTTATACTCTTTGAAATGTCTACTGTGTTGATCAGATGTTATGAAAACTTTTCTGTTTCTGTTTCTCCACGTGTACAAATTGGAGGACGGTCCCAGTGGAGCATATATACGAGGTATTTTCAAGTTGATGATTTCAGAGCGACGTTTCGAATAAATTTCGAGGAATAGAAAATTTCGTCCTCGATGTCTCATCAAGACATAAATATAGACATAAAAATAATGTTTACTGAACTACATGAACAATATGGAGCTCAATACTTTTTTCTTTTCATTTCACTGGTTCTAATGTACAATAATTGTTTGAAGCTGTTGGATGATGTATTTTGATTTGTAGATTGCCGAACTTCCATTTTCTATGGAATAGAGGGGTATATTTGTATCTGAAATATGAAAATGAGATTAAACAATAAAAATCAATTTTTCTTTTAATGTTTGAGTTCTCTAGTTTCATTTTTGTTTTAGTTACGTACATATTACTTTTTCACATGTTGCAGATTCAATGTTGTAAATAAAACTTCACAGTTTTCGATTTCCACTATATTTTGTTAACATGACAATTATTTCGCCCAACACAGTGACTTCTTCAGATGTATAGTACATACTAACTTTTACAATAAGAATATTATAAGATAAGGAAAGGGAATATGCAATAAGAATGGGAAAAACCTAAACGTAATCTCTTAGAAGGTAGACAGTACAAACTGTTAATTACATGGGGAAAAAATAGACACAAATATTCAATATTATTTTTAGGAAAGATTTAACAACAGTGAATTATTCATATATATAAATAAACTGGCAGGAACTTTGGAGTTCGAATATCAGAACATAAAAGAAGTTACGACAAGGAAAAAGTAGATTCTACTTATGCACATCATCTCCTGGAACGGAATCATATTTTCAATATTGAATTTAAAATATTACATATAGAAAAGAAAGGCTATAAACTCAACTTATTATGAGCTCTTAAAATCAATAGTATGAAACAATCCAATAATTTGTTAAATGACCAATTAGATGTAAATAATTCACCGTTGTTAAATCTTTTCCAAATGTAATATTAAATATTTGTACCTGTTGTTTTTCCCATGTCATTAACAGTTTTCACTGTCTACTTGCTAAGAGATTACGTTTAGATTTTTCCCCATTCGTATTGTATATTCCCTTCCTTCATCTTTTAATATTCCTATTGTGAAAGTCAGTATGTACTATATATGTGAAGAAGCCACTGTATTTGGCGAAACAATTGTCATGTTAACAAAATATAATGAAAATTGAAAACTGTGAAGTTTTATTCACAATATTATAATGGATTTTCATCAAATATCGGCCCAATCAATTAGTAATTGCAGATTCAACTATAACTCTATGTTTTATAGATGGAAATTTGGAAATTTGCAGTATTTCCATGCAAAAAGGTTAAGTTTTTTCAACTAGGTTTGAGATTTGTAAAATAATGAGATTTATAAAAGAAGCTAACAACGTTATTGGAAAAACTACAAATCGAGAGTCTTGCATGTATTTCAATTTAAATTAATTACCATAATTGTATGGTACAATAATTTCATTATGTCGTGATGTAAAACACGAACTGTTACATTAAATGAAGAATTCTTCGCGTTTTCAGAGAAACATAATGATACTGAGCCTCTCCTTTCGCCTTTCTTCGCCATAATTCCCTCACATTTCCATTCTGAAAATTCCACCTGCATTTCTAGTACAATGATGAATTTATTCGCTTATTGCTACAATTTATTTTCCCACTATAATTTTCACCTCTTAATCATAAAGTTGTCGCGTACCAAAATGTTTCCAAGTAATTACTCAAAAGAACATATTCGAAAATAGGAAAAAAGCAATAATGTTCATTTCAACTTTACGTTCTTTCATTCGCCTATGACAATATTGAGAATATACATATTGGAATAATTTTATAATTGTTGTTTTTAAGATATGACGAAGCCGAATTTGTTGATAGTTGTTGAATAGTATTTGCATGAACCGAATTGATCGGTTACTATAAAATATCCAAAGTTATATTGTGAAATATTTTTTAAAATTTGTTATAGCCTATAATGTTGACTCTGTTGAAGAAATGTTTGTTAGTAATGGATATATAACCGGAATAACCTTCACGAATAGATAAAATGAAACGTAAAATTCGCATCAATTTACTTCCATTAAACCAACAGTACAAACTGATCTTTGATTCATTTAAACGCACAATTAAAAACAGGTCATTCCGCAACGCAAGTGTTAGCAAGTCAAACTGAGCTTTTATATTTCATTCAGAATCGAGTCAAAATACAGTCAATATAGGAGATGAGAATTGATTTCGTCCTTATAAAATATTGATTATCGGTGTATCTAAGCCTCGCCGGCAAAATTAAGACTATGTACGCAGCGGCTGGGGGTGCTTCTCTAGCAAGTCGACAAGCACGACAACGGCAACGTCAAAACAAACAGAAAACTCAACGCTTACACCAGGTCAAGGCTCAAAATGTACCGGAATTCAAAAACATCGCAGCTAAGCATTTTCACAATTATACCGATTCGCCGGAACCGCCGAAACTATCCAAGGCCTCCTTAAAACCCCCGGGTCCGAACGAACGGAGACATAGTCACAGCACATCGCATTATCACCCTGGCAAGGCGAGAATCAGAGAAAGTCCTTCTATTTCTATACCGGTTCAAAATCAGAATCATCAAGCTTCTGGTTTACCCTTAACCCCAACCACACTTATACAACATCATCACCCCTTGCATCCCTCTCCCAGCATCCAAAGCCAACTTCCACAAATCTTTATACCCCCTGAGGCCGAAGGAAAACCCGAACGAAGGTGCAGTTTCGTCAGACAGGTAGAGGAGGTGGAGAAACGGACAGAGGGTGATATTTTGGACAGGTGTAACCATATATGCAACTTCGAAATAAAAGAAAAACTGTGGGATAATCAGCACACCACCTATTATTCGGACTACGAAAGGGATGTCTTTGGGAGCCTTGAATATCCTTTTTCTGAGGTAAATCTTTATTGGCTAAGTATCGGTTCAGGTAAAAATTTATTTCTTATTGAACTGTAGCTTGGATGCATGATGATCCCTTGAATGGTATAGCTTTATTTCGATTATTATATTCTACATTAGGTACTATTATTATATTACTTGATAATGCTTTAACTTAACCATTACACAAGGTTATTAGTCATTGCGTTTGGTTGAACAAATGAATAACCGAGCTATTTGCCGCTGTTGTCTAGTCGGTTGAGCAAACGATCTAGGGAACATATGGTACCGGGTTCTAATCCCTGGTAAGATATGGATGTTGTTAATGTTCAGGAGATTCAATGGTAATCATGTAAAATAGTGTTTACTGGGTAATGTACACAGTTCACAAGCCCATTGCGGTAGATGGTGGAACTTATATAAAATACTCGCCAATGTCGCACAAAAAAAAATAAAATAACTAAGTTATTCTCCAAATAAGGTGCAAATAAAATATCATCTTACTAATGTTATTAAGTCCAACATTTTTTTCTTGCCACTAGACTAGAACCCCAATCTCAGAAGGGATGAAATATAAGGACGTTAATGATATAAAACCAAAATAATTCATTCACATCGAAGTTATTTTTGACGATACAGGATTTTTTCTCTGAATAAATTAAACTTTTTCGTTTGTTGACTTCCTGGGTATTTTTGTCCAAGCATGATGGTATTTATACTCTTCAGTTTTTATCAGAAAAAGTTTCAGATCGATTTTTTATCACTAAGCGAAAGCGAAATCTTTAGGGATATAAAAGTTCTTCAATCAACTTAATGTATTCTTATAAAAAAATATTTACGACTAATAATATAGAGTTCATAATTACAAGACGTGCACGAAGGTTTATAATATTTTTTTTTTTCAGCATCAGGGTTTCGTTTTATTATGAATTAAACATAGTTTTTTGACTAAACATCTCTTTTAGATAATATTCAGAAATATGAGAGTCATCATAGAAAATAGATAATAATGATTGGATGAACCCTCCGAGCACTTTCAACATAATATATTCAATATATATATATATATATATATATATATATATATATATATATATATATATATATATATATAAATATATATATGTATATATATAAATATATATAAATAATAATATACATATATATATATATATATATACAGAGCCGGATTTATGAATTTGCCGCCCAAGGGCCCAAAGTATTTCTCCGCCTCCCAAACGCGACAATTTGCCACACCTACAATAATACTATTTGAACATCAATTTTTTAAAAATAAATTCGAATAAAATCTTACTGATGTCATAGCTTTATATTACCTCACTAACTATGATCTAGGAATAATGCTAATTATTACTTTGTAATGTGGAATATTTGCAGAGAATTTATGACTCCTTTTACACCTCAAGATATCGTTTTAAGTGTTAAACTAAACAGTACAATTATTGTTATCATAATTAACGGAAAAATATGGATTAAAGGAAAAGTTACTTTTTCTTTGTTTCGTCGAGATTTGAAAAAAAACCCAGTAGTCCTTCATATTTTTTTTGTCTCATTATTGTTTACCAACCATTCAGAAATTAATATTTTTTTCACTTATTTTGAAGCCACATAAACTGAAAAGAAATCAATTTGGTTTTTTTCAAAGTGGATTGTAACATCAGGAAATTAAGAAATCGAAAACGATTCAATGATAAAACTGTTTATTGAGAGCTAAAACATTCAATTCATAGTGAAACTTTTCAAAAAGTTTAAACTCAAATTTTCAGATTTTTTTTACACCTAGTTTTAATATTAGCGAATGCATCAACGACATCATTGAAGTCAAGCTTACACGTCAAGTCTTTTTCTCAAGTTTTCTTCTATGGTTAAAATAGCTGAGTTAACTAACCTTTACTGGCCAACATTTGATCTTAAATAATTCTTTACTCGTGAAAGAGTAGAAAATGAACGTCTGCTGCACAGTTGCTGGCTGGTGTACACAAAAACATCTTAAGAGCTACCCTTACATTTGGTTATACTTTCTGGAGATCTTCGGACAAAATATATCTGTTCAATTGTGACAGCAACAAAAATTCTGCATAAAAAGCTCTTGATTTTTTAGCAAAATTAAACTGGCCTTCAAAATTTGCCGCCCAGGGCCCGGGCCCTTGTGGCCCATGCCTAAATCCGGCCCTGTATATATATATATATATATATATATATATATATATATATATATATATATATATATATATATATATATTGTAGTATAGTTGCCATATCAAAATTTGATAACATATCCATTAAATTAAAAAAATATTATATTCATAACTGTGTATGTGGGGTTGTCTTCTGGAAAAAGCAATAGCACTAGTGGGGGAATTCCACATTTGCGTGTAGAAACTTCATATTTCAAAGCGTTTTTTAAGTTTTTGCGCACCCCTATAGCCTCCCAAATTGAAGTAGGATGTTAGAAGATTTTTTGTGGATTGAATCAATAGCAGGAGAGTGCTAAAGTATCCCCAAATGGAGTTGGAGATTTGAAATTTTGTATTGAGCTAGTATTAGGATTTTTGGAAGAATCAATTATTTTCATATTGTCGCCATTTGTATGCAGATATTTCATCTTTTTGCTGCTTTTGTATTTTTAACCTCGTCTATAGTCCCTCAAAATTGAGTTAGAGAGTTGGTCTTAAGGGAGAATGCTACCTCAGTGACGTAGCAATGTTGCTAATTCTTTTTTTTCTTGTTATCGATTCTACATGTGGATTCTTCTTTATTATCCATCGCTCAGCATTCTTTGAAAAAAAAATTCATAACCTAAATCATAAATATTCTAGATTTGTTAAAACAACATCATCTCCAGAATTAATATTTCCTTGAATAGTGAAAATACTTGTTAGGTATCAAACTGTTGTTAGGAAAAACTGAAAAATGTAATACATCATTCTATATTCCGTCTACTACTTATTACCCTCGTTGAAGATTTACGTCAAAACCGATCCATAGGTCTGAAATTTGGTCGGAATATATAACTTACAAACAGATGATTGATATATACTCCATCCATCTGGATTTTGTACGCAGAAGTTAAATTTCTCAGACATCGAAAACCAATTAACTGCCTGACAGAAGCAAGACGCGAGCACATACACAGAAAATTCCCGGAAATATTCCATCCCAATAGGAAAACTCTGAAATTGAATTGTTCATTCGTTCTCGACAGAAGTCGATAAATAGAAATGAATGAGTGAAAATTTCATATATCTCCGACTGGACCGAAAAGGGATGACAGCCGTTTGGGACGGCAATCCGATATACCCAATATCTGCGATCTTTGAGAGTTTCCACGATCTTGAACAACCCGGAGAATTCGAAATGGCGAGATAGATTGGCTTATCGGAGTTTCGAATTAGGAGAAGGGTGGAAAGGGAATTCTAGACTTTATGAGATACCCTTTGGGGATGTTTCATCATTTGAGAAGGAATTATATTCCGTATACAAAGACAAAGTATTTTTTTCCTCTTGCTGTAATATTTTTTCTTCATTATTAGAAATAATAGATCGTATGCAAACAAAAATATAATGGGGGGCAACCATTGATTACATGAGGTGTTTAGGGGGGGGGAGGATCGAGCGAAATGTCACGTGGGGAAGAGGGTTATCTTGGCTAATATCTTGTAATTTTTTTTCGCAAGAAACAGTATAGAATTGCGAGAAAACAGGGTTCAATTAAGTAAAAAATGTTTCTCCACTAAAATATGGCTAAATGATACATAATAATATGCATCGCGGCTTAATTATGCAATAAAAGGATTTATTAACTAAATCCATTCGCTTAGAAACAATTTATTCATTTATTAAATATGAACAAATATTTTTCTAACTCTCTTCGTTAACTATTAATAAATATTCAAATGGCTACAGTAGTCACTTTTAATAAGTCTCGGTTGATGAATGTTATTTCACAAATTCTAGTAGTTTCCAATTAAGTATTTTATTTTCAAATCTCATTCTGGTTCTATGCCACCCCATTAAAAATCTCAAATACTAGTCTAAACTTGTCTTGAATAAAAAAAATTATGAGAAAAATGTTTTTTAAATAAATCAAATGGAATCGAGCACAGATTAACTCATTTACATAAAAAATACGCATTTTTAAAAATCTCACGAGATTCGGGGTGTGGGAGACGTTTTCAAGCAAAATCTCACGACATCTCGCCAAGGGGGAGTGGGTTTAAAAAAATCGCCAAAATTCTCACACGTAATTAATGGATTGCCCCTCAATGCCATAAGAGTGTTCCAAAAATGTTTCTTCTCCTCAAAATTCATCGTCTTTTCAAATTCGTTTCAATCATAAGAACATCGGTATCAAAACTAGCCAATTATCAAAATTATCTATGAGACTAAACTAGTTTCTCAAGTCTTGTGTTTATTTATTATCATATCCCCAAAATCTGTATTTCAGTGTCTTGAATCTTGAAATTTACCCTTAAAGAATAATGGGATATCTCAGAGTTTGGAATATATCGTAAACTATCAAATGATTTTTGAAATTATTACACGCTTGTAAGAAAGGAAATAAACCAGACCTTCTCGAAGCTACAGAATCATCACTGGAAATCCTGCATTCTTAATTTAGAATTGATCTCCAATATGTCAACACTGTTACAGTCAGCCATAAGTACCAGAGTCTGAGATTTTCTCTAGTTTTTTGAGTATCAATTTCACTAATTCGCAAACTACGAATTCGAATTCTGGAGATGTTATGATAATATATAAACACCAGAGTAAGGAAATTACTTCAGTCTAATAGAATCTTTTGATAATGGACTAGCAAACCAAAACAATTGGAAAGTAAATTTGTTATAATATCGTGATATTTTGCCATGTTTTTCATTTGAAGATACCTTTTCTTAAAATTAATATTGAAACATGTTTCACCAAGAGTTCACCGGAAATTCAATCAGCATAGAACATCAAAAATGTATGTTCCATTTGAATTGCTGCTCTTTCGTGTTTTCTGGTGTATCATTGGTCAAAGTATGTATATTCTAACAAGATTTTGGAATGAAACTAAAATTAAATCCATTTATTTTCTATTCGAAGGTAAGTAATCGAAAAGGGATGAAAATGAACGAATGATAAAAAATTCAATATATTCTTGATAATCATCTAAAACTGATGCACTTTTACGAGTCAACTAAGCATTGTGGTATTAAACAAAAAAGATCTCAGCAATTGTTGACAGTTTCAAAAGACTATTGAATACCCTCAAAATATTCTAATTCGACAGTATTCAAGACTAAAGGTGATAATAGTTTTTAAATAAATCAGAAATATTTTTCAAGGTCATATCTCTTATTCCTCACAACATTCCCACCTTGAAATCGTATGTTATAAAATCATACAAACATCCACATGAATCTTAATTAACAGATTATGTTAACAAAATAACAAAGATTCCCATTTTTAGTGTGGTAGATAAAATGTTCTACATACTTCGAATTGACTGTATCTAAGAACGATAAAATGCTGGATCTGAGAAACAGTTTCGACCCAGGATAGCAAACATCTTCAAAATACAAATTCAAGAACAAAATCAAAATGATCCGACTATGACTGCATAGGGGCCATCAACTTTAGACCAACTAACATATCAGTATATACACATTATATATTAAACAGCATTATAGACTATTCTATTAGAAATATATTCTTCGTAAGTTTCAACTGTTCAGATACCTATACGCTTCGCTTTGATGAATATATACAAATTCTATGCATACTGGGCCTTTTCGTAATCTACCTGCCTTTGTAATGTGACTAATGTCGAAAAAACGTGACTTATTAAATAAGATTATATGAATTTATATATATCTATATGTAAAAAGTATACATCCCGAGAACTTTGAGGGGTGTTCGAATAAGAGTGCTTAGGTTACTTCTCTGCTCCAAATCGGTTAGAAAATGCGTTCCGTCGTACCAAATGTCGCTACTGTTGTGTCAGTTAACTGTCAGTTCGCGTATATATGGCGCACGCGCGATAGTTTTACGTCCGGTCTTTACACTGTATGAGTACAGCTGTATCAGCAGGTATGCAAGCCGCCTTGCTCATCAGAGAGAAACAGCGTCTTCGTAAGAAAAATCGGATCAAGAGGGGGGGCAGATTAGAGTTGCCCAGCCATGTAGCCACCAGAGAGATAGGGCCGTTTCCTCAATATCCCCCCGGTTTTATGGTAAGTGAAAGAAAAATGTGAATATATGAGTGCATTCGTTTTGATGATCGTCACCCTTCATCTTGTCACGACACTTGTTTATTACAACAGATGTAGAGTCTAAATTGACACATACATTCTATTTGATATCAATAGATTCATTCACGAGAATTTTAATGATTTACATCTTAGTTATTTCTTAGATCACCACAGTACACAGTGTATCATTTTGCTCTACAATACTCAATTAAGTATTATTACAACAATCATCCTTTTGTCATATTTTGTTGAATAAAGTTTTATGTATTATTGGAAGTAAGCATGAAAATTATTCCTTATTATAGAAAACCATCAAATTTGTATTTCAATTTGCTCAAATTGTGCCAAGAAATTAGAAGTTAGAGAGCTTAAGGCGGCTGAGGTAGACCATTGTATAGTAGATTATTCCACCTTCTTCAATAATTGATAGGAGAAACAGTATTCACTGCGACTATTATGCTTGTCCCATGTACAAGTTGTTGAATGGTTTCATCTATAAGAAGTATTTTCCAGGAACTTATCTGAAAAAAAAATCCAAGCGCTTATGATGGATCAACTCCCGACAAGCTTCGCTGGAAAACGCTTGAACGCTAAATTTTAGATGTAGCAAAATAAAAAAGTAACAAGTATTTCAGCAAAGTTAGCGAACGAATTCATCTGAGTGTAATACAGTAACTACATGAGATATTTTGTTCAAGAAAAAATATATTATACATGTACATATTTTATCACTTTACGTACCTGCAAAATATTGGTGAAAATATTGTGAATCTGGTCTGATTTTCTTCGATGAATTAAAAAATTAATTGAAGCTTCACACCTCTTTAATTTTTATAGTGCCTCGCAAAAGAGCACGGTATTCAACCAGACAACTAAACTTCCCCGAAACCGATCATTCTTTATTTTCACGCTTGATCCAGTACTAAACCTCCAAACCGGTCGTTTCTTCGGCACCTCGGAACACTCGTTAATCACTAGCTGACTCAGCAATCCTGATTGATGGATAAAGCATTTTGTTGGTGAGAAAAGGAACTCTAATCAAAAGATTGCACCATGATTTCAATAAATGTTTCATCTAGATCGACGGAACAAGGCTGATAAACAATAAAGTATCATAAGATACTACTCAGTTCCCATCGTTCTGCGAAATATTTATAAACAAATTTTCACCGAGCACTGGTAGCATATTTTGAAAAGATCAATGTCCGATGAATATACTTTTTGATTTATAACACACTCTGTATCAGTGTATATGAATTTTGATCTTATTTTCGAAAGCCTAAAATATACAACTAAAGCTTACAGTTGCACTATATCTTCTTCATTATAATCGCATACTAAATTTAAATCAAAGTTTTGTCAGAGCTTCTCATTTTATTGAATTTTACTACTACCGATTTGATGATTATTATATTCACACCTGGATACCATAACGTTTGATATATTGCAGAATATGTATCAGTATATATCAATTTTGGCTTCAATTATTGTGAACCTTCATTTTCACAAGTTTCACTTCATAAGTAGGTACAATTCTGTCATTATGTCATTTTTAAATCATGAGTTCTGTAGCAACTACCCATTTCGTTGGCCACTACACAGTTGATGATTATCAAATCCATAACTGAATGGCATAATATTTGATATATATTAGAATCTGTATCTGTATACATCAATCTAGGCCTAAATTGTGAAGAAGGCGTACAGTTGTACTTTTTCTTCTAAATCATTATCGCATTCCCACTTTTTATCAACTTTGTGTAGAAAAATTCTTCTGAATTTGACCTTCATCTTTCACTTGAAATATTCCTCAATTTTGTTAATTAAATATATCACATCGTAGTATAGTGCAATATAAAATTCAAACAATGAAATTTTTAATAAGCACTGAAAGTTATATTCTTATTCAATTTCAGATTGAATAGTGTTTTTATCTGTTATTATAATTTACGACCCATATCATTTTATATCATATAGTAACCCACATAATTCCAACAATTCACTGTGCTCAGATAGCCCATTATCGAGAAAGAACCAGAGCTTCATCAACAGGTATTGCATGGTCCGATCGGTTTGAAACAAAACACGAACGTCGCTACTAGCAACTGAAACCTGACATTACTCGGTAGCCGAGACAGCGACAAGCCTACTGCGAATTTACTAGGGCCCTAAACACGCGACCTCTGCTAAACAAATGATTGGAATGGAAACAAATATTTTATCCTCTTTTCTTCGCATTCGTCTATCAAGATTTATTCGAACAAGGGTAATATAAGCTCGTTGAAAACAATCAGAAAATGTAGGTTGTTAAATCTAGATTTTTATTAGATTCGAGCAGATATTGACTTTTCTACCATTTGTGCATGGGTTGTGAATCAAATTTTCAAGATTGATTCAATTTCAGTGAACAGAATATATTCCATGAAAATTCAGTGTATCGGAATTTCAATATTGCCATTTCATTTTTTCAATTTTTGGGGATGCAACAAACGAATGAAATGACGAACAACATTTTCTGTAGGATCTTTTTTATTCATTCGATAGATTCCTCGAATAGAAGAACTCAAATACATGGAGCTGATATGAGGAAATAATAGTTAAATTTGAAATTTATAATGAAGTCAGACCTAAAATTATTTTATATAATACCCCACAAAGCTTAGTTTTAGTACGAAGTATTCTATTTACACGTCGAAATTTAATTCTTTTTAAAATACATTGTTGGATCAAGAAATTTCCTATTTCCTAGAAAACAAAAAAAAATGACATTTTAACTATATACAACCAAGAGCTCTAGTTTTTAATGATTCGAATGTACGTACAATAATTGAAATTGGGATACATTCAGTTTTGTAGTTGGTTATTGAATAGAATAATCACAGTTTCATAAATAGGGCAACTTGCTTCATGTAATATTAATGAAATAATCAATAAATGTATCATCAAGTCGTGTTTTTCACTAACGCCTAGAGAAATATGGGTATTAGATAAAGTTGTTCTGAAAACGAAATACTCATCATCATTCAGTTATTCGATATTCAAAATAATACGGTTCTAACTGAAATATGTTCTACAAGACAGATTCAGTGAAATGTTTGTATAAGAAATAATTTTTATCAGCTGTAGCGAAATATGAGGATGTAAATTTTTCTTGGTGGTTAGGTATAACCCAAAAATATGAACTAGTTATAAGTAATTTATTGTAAATAAAACTTCACAGTTTTTGATTTTCAGTATATTTTGTTAACATGACAATTGTTTCGCCAAACAATTTTCTATTAATTTTTTGGATTTACATGCATTTTCGATTTTCCATAGCCATCCCATTCGGACATCACGATACACAATTCGTCTTTACATCCTTACCAACATAAACTAGCAGCATTTAATAGTATGATAAATAGACTCATTAATATACAGTTATCACAAGAAAATTACACTAAGGAATTACAAATCATAAAACAAATAGCGCACAATAATGGATATCGTCCAAAAGTAATAGATAATATTTTAAGAAGAAGATTGTATGAGGCAGCCATTTTTCAAGTGTATCCGAACGTAATAAATAATGATAAATACTGAACACTCAAAATTTCAACTTTTTTTGTCAAATCGAAATTTAGAAATAGCATTCAAAACTCAGAATACCATTGGAAAACATTGAAAACATTGAAAATTCAAAAGATAAAACTACACAACAAAATAAACCAGGGATCTATAAGCTACACAACAAAATGAACTTTGGAGTTCGAATATCAGAACATAAAAGAATTTACGACAAGGAAAAATTAGATTCTACTTATGCATCAAATCTCCTAGAACACAATCATATTTTTAATAGTGAATTTGAAATATTACATATAGTAAAGAAAGGCTATAAACTCAATTTATTAGAAGCTCTTGAAATTAATAGTATGAAACAATCCAATAATTTGTTAAATGACCAATTAGATATGAATAATTCACCATTGTTCAATCTTTTCTATATGTAATATTAAATATTTGTACTTGTGTCATTAACAGTTTGTACTGTCTACCTGCTAAGAGATTACTTTTAGGTTTTCCCCATTCTTATTGTATATTCCCATTCTTCATCTTTCAATATTCTCGTTGGAAAGTTAGTATATATTATACATCTGAAGAAGCCACTGTGTTTGCCGAAACAATTGTCATGTTAACAAAATATAATGAAAATCGAAAACTGTGAATTTTATTTACAATATTATAATGGATTTTCATCAACTATTGGTCCAATCAATTAGTTATATAAGTAATTTGATTCACAAAAGCAAATGTTGAAAGTTAATAATGGAATATGTACAGGCTGTCCCATTTTCGATGTCCTTACGGGGTAACTCGCTTATTTCTAAAGATAGAGATTTGCGGTTTTCGCGAACGTTGGCTACTTTTTTGTGAATAACGATACTTCTTCTTAAGGTGCCTATTCGTTTCGAATGTTGGCTACTAGCATGGCTATTCTGATCTTGTTGACTGCTGCTTTAAAAAGTCCTGTGGTGGTAAGAGAGAACCATTTTCTCAGGTTGTGAAGCCATGAGATTCTCCTCCGTCCTGGGCCCCTTTTTCCAAAAACCTTACCCTGCAAGATAAGCTGCAACAGACTGTATCGCTGTTCGTTGCGCATAATGTGACCCAAATACTCCAGTTTTCGCTTCTTTACGTTGTTTATGATTTCACGTTCCTTGTCCATTCTGCGAAGAACCTCATCATTGGTGATTCTATCAACCCAGGAAATTTTCAGGATACGCCTATAGCACCACATCTCAAAGGCCTCGAGTTTCTTCATAGACGCCTCTGTCAATGTCCAGGATTCAACTCCGTAAAGGAGAACCGTGAACACGTAGCATCGGAGCAGACGGATTTTAGTTTTTAGTGGTAGAGAGTGACTTTTAAAAATGCTGTTCATTTTGGTGAATGCTGATCTGGCCTTTTCTATCCTCTGTCTGATTTCAACTGAATGATCCCATCTGTCATTAACATTCGTTCCAAGGTAAACGTAGCTTGAGACGCGAATTATTGGTTGTTGATTAACTAGTAGTTGTCCAGGTGGTATATTATTCTTGCTGATAACCATATATTTCGTTTTTTTGATGTTAAAGTCAAGGCCATACTCTTTGCTGAAGTCTGCGATACGTGTAATTAGCGTCTGCAGACCCTCCAAGCTATCCGCGAAAACGATAGTATCGTCTGCGTACCTGATGTTATTCAACCGCTCGCCGTTTATGAGTATTCCCTCATCCACGTCGTCCAAGGACAGATTCATAACGTATTCGGAATAGACGTTAAAAAGTAAAGGAGATAGTACACATCCCTGTCGTACTCCCCTCTCTATCTTTATTTCCTCCGTCAATTGGTCTTCGATTCTGACAGCTGCTGATTGATTATAATATATGTTTCCAATTATTCTGAGGTCTTTGTCATCTAGTCCGACTAACTCTAAGATCGACATCAATTTGTCATGTTTTACTCTGTCAAAAGCTTTCTGATAGTCGATGAAGCAGACATATATGTCGCAGTTGACGTCTCTGCAGCGCTGAAACAGAACTTGAACCGCGAAAAGTGCCTCACGTGTGCCCAATGCGTCTCGAAAGCCAAACTGTGTCCGAGTTATGTGTTCCTCACATTTCTTGTAGACTCTCCTATGGATTATTTTTAGGAAAGTTTTAAGAAGATGACTCATTAAACTAATAATTCTATAATCATCGCACTTTCTAGCGTTTGATTTTTTGGGCAGAGTGATAAAAGTTGACTTTAACCAACTTCGAGGGATTTTTCCTGAGTTGTAGATATTGTTAAATATTGTTGTTAGCCATTTTATTAGTTCCTCGTCCATTAGTTTCAGGAACTCCGAGTAAAAATTGTCGGGACCTGCTGTTTTACCATCCTTTGTGCATTTAATGGCCGTCTTTACTTCTTCGTACATGATGGGGGGCCCTGTTCTGCATTCAGCATTGAGTGGAACCCTGTTTCTGTCATCCTTAAAAGTATTCTCCACGTAATGTTTCCAATTGGACTTTAATTGTTCTTTGTCCATTATTGGATGACCTAGATTATCAGTCATGCAGCCGGGTGTTTTAGGTGTATACATACCAGCAGCTTCCTTGACTTTTTTGTGCAGATTAAACGAGTCATACTTATTCTCTAGGGCTTCAATCTCACTGCAGCGTTCCTCTAGCCATCTACTTTTAGCTTTTCTAATAGACTTTTTTATCTCTCTGTCGATTTGCTTATATTTGGTGGTATCCCTATCTTTAGTTTTCCTTCTACTTTCCATCATATCCAGTATGCTGTCGGTCATCCATGATTTTTTCTTGACCTTTTTTGGTAGCAGAAATTTATCGACTATCTGTTGACTGGTTTCTTCCAGCTTCTTAATGTTGTCTTCTATATTGGACTCTATTTCCGTATAAGTAATTCTACTTTTTATATATTGTTTTACGTTGTTCTTTGTGTCCTCGTTTCTCAGCTGTCGCAAGTCATACTTCTTGAATTTTTTCTGTTTTATCCTCTTTAGCTTAGGTAATAACGATACCGTAAACAAAATTTTCATAGCTTGCTTCGTTTTTGAGATACAGGGCGAAGTTGAAAATATTGCATTTTGGTCCCTCTCCTGTATCACAGCTGTCCTTTAACTTATAGAAAAAGTAAGATCTGTTTTTTATACACTTTTTCACGTAGAATCCAGTGGCGTAGTCAGACTTTTGAATTGAGCTGTCATTGTTTAGGTATAACCCAATGTTATAATTTTTTAAATAGAACACCCTGTATATTTTTCCATATTCAAAACACAAATGCTTTGCGCTTTTCAAAAATATATAATACTTATATAAAATTCTAAGTATTAGCCCTGTATTTAGATAATTTTCTTTTTTTTATGGCAAGTCAAGACGAATATCACTTTGATTTATATAGGTTCCATTTATATAGGTTAGAATGAAGAGTATTCATCAAAAAAATATTATTCAATACAAGTTACTAAACAGAGATACATTTAATAATTATTATAACAGAAATAGAAACATATGTAATACTGCTACGAAACAAAGTTCTATCATTTTTCTGTTGAAAATGTTTTGTAAATATTGTTCAAATTACTGCCCATTCTGTTGAAGACACATTTTCTGTGAATAGCGCCAATCGACCACAGTTAAAACAAAAGTCTTATACCTAATTATTTGAAAACTTCTCCCGTGGCATTCATCAGAGCATCTCGATTTTCGTGCCGCGTGTGGTTCATTTTATTTTTCATGTACCCCATATGAAGAAATCTAATATAGATAAGTCAGGGGACCTTGGTTGCCAGTTCATGGGACCATTATTACCAATCCACTGGTTTTGGAATCTTTCATTTGGATAAACCTTTTCTATATTGAGCCAACGGAATTTTGTCAAGTAGTTCAGAAAGAAAATCATCATCCAAAATTTCCAAATATCTTTAGCGATTCAAGTTACCGTCGAAAATGCGGTAGGCGCTAATCTTCCTCCAAAAACGAAACAGGATACATCAAAGCCGAATCTGCCGTGTTTTTGATTAACCGCCGTAACGTGCTCATTTTCATTTGACCAATAACGATGATTATTTCGATTAAAAATGCCAGCGCTACTTATATGGCTTTCATCGGACAATATACCACCTACAAAACTCGATACTCTTCTCAGTTTCACCTGGGTGCAGATGATGTATAGCTTGGAATATGTAGGGTATATATATATATATATATATATATATATATATATATATATATATATATATATATATATATATATATATATTCTTTTTTTTTTAATATCTTCGAAACCCTTGGAATGCCAACCGAATCTTCAATTTCTCTGCAAGTATTTTTGTTCTCTTCTACCTTTGCGAGGACACTAATTTCATCATTTTCGGTATTTTCTTTTCTAAACCTTTCTGGCCTAGGCTTTTCAAACGATCCGAAAAAGGAAACTTAAAATTCCTATCTTTTTATCTAACTGACACCCAGTAACTGGGTAATAGTAAATACTTTTCAAAATAGAGGTCCATCGCTTGATTTGGATTCAAACCAACTTGGTAATATATCCCAACCATATCTAATTTTTCGTAGTTTTGATATACTGTATTATCATTCGCCATTGTAGGAAAAATTTGTACACTTTGACAGGAACTATAAATATTCTGCACTTGCTTTTTTTTCATAGCCACCTACTAATTAGGTCCAGAGCGTATATAGTCGATAAATAGTGTTTCATTAGTTTAAATTTATTGTTTTGTCAAATTGTTTAATAACGTATATTAAACAATATTTTTTTAATGAAAACTTTTCATTTTACGCTATACATCTGGAAGTGATATTTTCGTTTATTGCGCCGAACGATCTATTTAAGTGATATTTGTCTTGACTTGCATTAAAAAAAAAGAAAATTCTCTAAATACAGGGCTAATTCTTAGAATTTTATGTAAGTATTATATATTTTTGAAAAGCGCAAAGCATTTGTGTTTTGAATATGGAAAAATAGACAGGGTGTTCTATTTAAAAAATTATAACATTGGGTTATACCTAAACAATGACAGCCCATTTCAAAAATCTGACCACGCCACTGGATTCTACGTAAAAAAGTGTATAAAAAACAGTTCTTACTTTTTCTATAAGTTGAAAGACAGCTGTGATACAGGAGAGGGGCCAAAATGCAATATTTTCAACTTCGCCCTGTATCTCAAAAACGAAACAAGCTATGAAAATTTTGTTTACGGTATCGTGAGATTCACAAAAAAGTAGCCGACGTTCGCGAAAACCGCAAATTTCTATCTTTAAAAATAAGCGAGTTACCCCGTAAGGACATCGAAAATGGGACAGCCTGTACAAACTTGTTCATTATTGAGTAAACTTTAATCTTTCTAATTTCACAAGGAATTCAGATAAATTCCAACAAAATTTAATACTGGTGTATTTATTCATATCTATATAAGTTAACAATAAATTTTTAGATCATAATTTCCCAGATAAATTTCAATCGCATATCAACACTACACTATAACAAGACAGTAGTTTCCTATTCATTGTTTCTGTCATTATTTTTTCGTTTCTTGTTTAAAATGTTTTCTTTTTGTTCAGTGTTCGCAGGGAAGGGCGGCATGGCAAGAACGAGAGCGGGGAAGACGCTGTTCGCTCTCGGAGGAGGCGCGGCAACATCGCATAAAACAAACTGAAGCGCACCATCGATGGATGAAGAGGAACAGAGTAAGAACGACCCCGCTTTTGACATGCCATGTTGCCAGATCTGGCCGCTTTTCCCAGAGCATGACCAACCACAGAAGCAAAATAAATAATAGAATGATAGTCATAGATTAGTCTTATTCTTTTATGCAGATAGCTGAAATTGGAGCGAATGCCATTTGGATCTGATTTTGTTATGATTATCATGCCTCACTTTGATTTAATTCTCCTGCAATCATTTGTATATTTTTTCTTTAGTTGTATTCACTTTTTTGGATTTTTTCTATATAGATTTTTTTATAGATTTTTCTATGCTTTTTTTATACCTCACATTCCTTATATCAAATTCCTGTATGTACATAATACATATTCACATAAGAAAACTTTCGTACAATATATTATAGCCTTCTAAAAAATTTCAGAATCACTATAACTACTAAAACAATTCAAATTGAATTTATCGATTTTCTACTAATACAATAAAACTTTCGTGAAAGCGTTTTTCAATAATTCCCATAAATCTTATACCAAAAAAGCCTGCTATCATTAATAAAGCTATTTCGTGTGCCGGGAAATTTACTGTGCAAAATAACTAGTTTTCAATTCTCAACTTTTTACATTCCCAATTCTTTTTTCTTGTCGAAATCTATATGAACTATATCTTTCAGATTTGTATTCCTACAAATCTGTTTCAGTTATACTGCATCGTGTTTGAGGTTAAATTAGCCTTTTCATGAATCAATATTCAATTATTTATTCTTCTTTTAGATTCACGATTCAACCTATGGTGGTGGCTCTGACGAAGATGACTTCTTCAACGTTTATCACCAGAGTGCAGCTGCGAACGCCTTGTTATACGTCGGTCTTGGCACCACTGCAATCGGAAGTGTCATTTTCTTCGTGGGAACAGGCGAAAAAGGCTTCAAAACATTAGAACTACGACTCATTGGACCTACCCTTATAGCTTGTGGGCTTCTGTGTTGCCTAATACGCGTTCTTCTATGTGCATGCCCCTCCACGTGTTTAAGAAAACGAGGCAAAACACGACTAAAAAATACTTGTCCTCATAGTTCAAGTAGATATCCTCTTGCTCCAAAATTAAAACGAGATCACCCCGATTATATCCAGATAGAACCAAATGCTCTGCCTGTAAAACACAAAAAGCAAGTATCCATTGTTCCTCCCAATCATTCCTTACCCAGTACTAGCACTTCTGAATTCAAAGAATTCGCGAAATTACTACCAGCGAAATATGTAGAACCAATTAAAACCAAAATGATACCAGAAATTCAATTACCAGATTCAGAGACGAACCCATCTCAAGCACACACTTCGTTTCCACTCCTAGACTCTTCTTCTTCCCAATCGGAATGGCACCACAGGCACGATCGGTTGGGCCAGCGAGACAGGTGTGATTCAATAATAGAACTGGAGAATTTGGAACTCAGTTACGAAGTTGACAGTGTTTCAAGTAATGACAGTGAGAGTGTGACAATCGTCGAGGCGGAAGTGAAACAATCCACAACGAAATTGAACAGGAAACGAGAACCTATGAACACGATAACGGAAGGAAATAAAGAGACTACTTTGAGCTTGATCACAGAAAAGAGTGACAATAGTGAAAATAGTGACGATCGGAATGGAACTAATAATAAGAGAGTAGATAGTTCTGATAAGCTGCCCGCTCATAGCGGTATTGTACTGAGTCCATTACAATTGGGACAATAATTTATTGTTGTAGAATAAAAATAAATATGCTTATACAAGTTGAGGAATTTTAACAATTAGCTTAAAATCATAAATAATGCAAATGTGACGTGAAAATAATTTGGTTCATACAAAACTCTATTTTATTGCGGTTAAAATCGTCATATGAAAACTAATAATTATTATAAATAAATTCAACTTCAATAATAGTTATTTTGAATAAATTCAACTTAGGATATTATTGTCTTTAATGAGCTGAAGAATGTGTTGAACGTACAATATTAACATACGTTTACTAAATGATGCTGGGTTGTGATAATAAAATTATTTGTTATAGTCTTTAAGTTTTTATTGTGGTAATATTTGATCAACAACCAATATAAGAAGTGTTTCGAAATTCTGATTTCATTGTTGAAATATAAATTGCAACAACAAAAAAAGTAGAGTCGCACAAAGATAACATATTGACGAATTTAAAATCAAACGAGAAACTTGGATAGAACAGAGTTGAACAAGTAGTAATTTTCAAACTAAACATATTCAAATAACTATAGGCATTTCTCAATAGTTTTGCAACTTTGAGACTTCATCAATGTATTTCACTTTAAGCTGATTGAGCAAAACTTTCTTACTCTATGCCTAAATAGTAGGTATTGTACTCTATTAGAACATTTTATTCTCGAGTTTCTATAAAGAATAATAGAATTGTGACACGCCATCTAGAAAAATACACTGATGAAATAGTAGAATCAATTTTTCATTTTTGAATATCTACCCAAAACATCTGAACGGAACAATTGAATATGTTGAAATTATTGAGAAATATAGATGAAATTTCGGTAAGTAGTATTTTTTCAATCGTTATCATATTCAATCTGTCTACCGGATAACCAATCTCTCATTTCCAGCTGTTTTGATTTTTTGACAGTGAGTTCAAACAATAGATATATACTATAGAGTACATATATATATATATATATATATATATATATATATATATATATATATATATATATATATATATATATATATATATATATTAAGAATTCTATGGTTCAAACAGTCGGATTACTTAGATTTTTTTGCGTTCAACAATTTCGATTTAAAATTCTTTGTTCGAAATATTCCAACGAAATCAGGCGTTCCTAATGACATTCTTCCATTTTTAATGTCAGAACAATTTGTTCTGTGTAAGTCACGAATTTAGTGACGAATCTTTTATATATACCTATATGACATCGCTAAACTCCTACACCATTCTACCGATCATCGCCAAACTAGACATGTCTGGGTCTTTTTTGATAGAGAAGGTTTTCATGTGAAACAATTATAAAAATCAACTATGTAGTTTCTGTAAAAATGAATTTTGTGCAACGCTTGGCCGGTTAGCTGACCTGGTGATTTCACCATTTTATATATTTCTAAATTGAGCCATACCAAGCTGGGCAGCTTGTATCTAATACGTGGATAATGAACAAACAATATTCAATCAAGATTTTTTATAATCTTCAAAATAATGATTCTATAAAAGAACGAAAGCAATAACCAGAATGCTTCTAGTTATTGTAGTGAAAAAGTTCAAGAATATAACTAATAATTCTGTAATAACAATACATGATGCATTTACAATAATAACCAGAATGCTTCTGGTTAATGTAACGTTGTATACTTTCCTGAAAATAGGTGGTTTCTCTTTGTAATTACATTGAAATTGACGATGTCCATTGTCCATTATTGACGAAATCATATTGTTAAGAGTTCGAGAGTGTGATAGGACACAATTCACACCTATTTAAAAATTGAACAAATTCTAACCTATGTTTGTGTTTAAACCAACATTTTTGTGACTACAATAAATATAAGTAAAACGCAACTTTTATTCTGACCATAATATGGACGCAAAAATAACATGTATTTTATTGCTTATATATGCAAATTCATGAAGTGAAAATTTCCCTACGTAAATTTCTATATTTCCAAATTATCATTTTGCGTGCATGTGGTGAAATCAAAACCGTTGGTAAGCTATATCGGATGTGCTAGTATTCCAAAATTCAAAATATCATAACCAAAATTGAACGTAATGATTGTAATCACAAAAAGACAATTACTGAAATCGAGGCTTTCAATCGTTTTGTTGTAATTAAGGCTACAGTATCCACGCAATATGTATCGATCATTCTTTGTTTCTGACTGCCAAGTTTAATTATGCTAATCTGAGGGAACTTTTTATCTTCAACAATGATTCGCGGTTAAGAGGTCACACTCTCAAATTAAAAAAGGAGAAATTTGCCACAAGACAGAGACAATATTTTTTGGCGAACCGTGTTTTCGAGGCGTGGAACGGCCTGCCCGGCGATGTTGTGAATTCTGAGTCGGTGAATAGTTTTAAAAACAAAATAGACATTTGCTTATTCGGTTAATTGTTTCTGTGCTTATATTAGTTGTTTTTAGTTTCTTTCTGCATGCATTGTATCAATTTTCTAATTTCTTTAGTTTTTAGGCTTACATGGGACTCTGTCCCCAGCCTTCATTTATGTTTAATAATAATAATAATAATAATAATAATTGTTTTTCTATGTTAAGTTCGGTTAAAGTTCCTCAACATTGTACTCAAAAAAATGTTAGTACCTATATGGAATTGACTATGGGATAAATGTTTAAAAAATTGATGGTTATATCTCCCGAATACTACGTTAGTATTTTAATTATGTTAAATTTTTTTTTCAAAACGAAATATATCAATTGACAAAATTAAATAATTTCAAGGGAACTATAACCACTCAATTTTCAAAAAATAGATTTATCAAGCATCAACTATAAGATATATTACGTTATTACGTTGCTACGTAAAATATAAGTAAAGTAATATTTGCTAATATAGTTGCTATATTCATTTTCTCATATTTCTCTTCGTTGTTCAAATTTTCTGGTGATTACAAATTATGAGTAGGCAGAATCAAAAAAAGGTCATGTACAAGCAGGGGTGGATCTGTTTAGATTTTTCACATCTGTCAAATTAAATCAAGAAAACTTCTTTTTGTTCTTAATCGTTAAACAACCCTTGAATTCGTCGAAGAAATGAAGACCAATTTGTGAAAATTGAAAATAGCAATAAACCTAGCGTGCCTATTCTCTTTTGAATCTATGCTTCTCGGAATTATTATTCTTAGATTATATACTTGCTCTTCTATTAATCGTTATGTGTCAATTTTGTTGGCAAACCTTGGGCCTAAGTTTAGTACAGTAAACATGAGCTATGATGACCATCAAAATACAGAAACATTTTCCAACTAACTAACAAATTACAATGAGATGAAAGTGTATTTATTCAATATTATCACTATTCTCTGGGGTACCTAGGTAATTAGTACCAATAAAAACGCCAATAAGGCGTACTAAAATCGACATAGATGGTACCTCATCAAAATCAACATTTCAGTGAATGGAGATATTAGTTGATAAATTGTTCTATGTTTCTAATTATTCTGTGTTAAGTACTAGGATCATCTTGTTTGTTTGTTTGTTGGATCTTTTATCTATGTGCTTGGTTCGGAAGATCTTTTGAAGTAATTATTCTTTTAAGAAGAACAAGGTTTCTGTGATTTAAAATGTTAACACTTCAAACAATTAGTAGATTGGTAGATATTAATTTTTCTATGTACGTCATATTTTGATGGTCTTACAGCATTATTAAGTTTCTGTGTTAGTTTCGAGTGATTTATCGATTTAATCGCCATTTTGCGGGTATATTTTCAATCTAAGAGCTGAACTCTTTGAAATTAAGTAAGCACTAGAGATATGAAATATAAAATGGCATTACTAATGCAACGTTCATTCATTGGATATTTTAAATGCCTGTAGAGAATGCAGTAGATATACATTTTATTCCATAAACGAAAAACAAATACCGTTTGTTCTAAAAGTATTTCATTTACAGGACACTAAAATACATTTAATTTACGCTGACTGGTAAAACGTTACAATGCTTCGGCATTGTAACGTTTTATATACACCTCAATAATACAATGCAACATATCTTAAAACGTTTCGGGAAAACACAATTGTAATACTTATAAAGGGTAATAATGTTGATCAATTAAGAGAATAAACAAACTCCTCAAATGATAATTTCAGAAAGATATAAGCGAAATATTATACTGTGCCCATTGAGGGAAAGAGATTGAACCATGTATTTCAGTGCAGTCTGTGCACTACACACTAAATCAGTGTGAAGTAACATTCATCATTGAAACCACAGAAATTATAATTTTTCGAATTTTGAATTAAATTTTCAGGGTTAAAGAATCTATCTAGACAAATTGAAATAACCATACAAGATTTTTGATACATAATATGAGGCAGTTAACATAAGGAAAATATAAACAGGAAATTAGTTTTCTGTATTCTGTAATGAATGATAAATTTATTTCAAATCTGTAAAACTTAGTTTACTATAGCTGTTATATTGAGGTAACAATATATATTTGTTCTAAAAAAAATAATGAAACTTTTTTAATTGAAAAATATTTCAAAGTTTTCAGCACTTTACTTTTATGCTCAATATTGTTAAACTCTTCCTGAATTTGTCTTAGAATTTCGTTGTTAGTTAATAGAGCGAAATATCGTAAAACGAGTTAGTAGAAAAAGAACTGTTTACCATCAGGGTAGTATATGTTTTGTGAAAAAATTCAAATATTTATTATCTGTTAGGTATCGATGTACCCTACCTATATTTTGAAAGTTATATTCTTCGATGAAATAATTTTTTTCTGGTGTTTTGAACAGTTCAAAAGTATAATTCATATAATTTTATCATATAGTTCCTCTTGAGTTCTTCATTTCCAATCATAGTTGATTGAGAAATGCGGAACATTTAAATTTCATTGAAGATTTCTTCATATCGAACATATGTAACAAATAAACCTAATAAAGTGAGGTTGTTTCGTTCAAACACAATGTATTGAGATAAGAGTAAATTAATCACACAAAATAATTTGTTTCGAACATAATTGACTAACCCATCGATATTTTCACGCCTATGCTAAATATCCAATCATACAGAATTGTACAATATATTTACCTTATATATTTAGCATATTAAATAAGCATACGTGTAAATTACTTTCAATGCAATGTATAAAAATTTTTAAAAACAGTCTATTCATTTATCATTTATACCAACCGATTTTAATTCTAACAGAATATAAACAATACCATTGGTCACAATCAGTGGCGTAGATAAGGGGGGGGGGTCAAGGGGATCAATCCCCCCCATGAGCCTGCAAAAATTATAGTAGAATTGAATAAAAGTCTTCGTATCTACGTATTTAAGTATACATGAAATTTACTAAGCACTAGCACCTCTTTTGATATTATGTATGTGCAATTGGGTATTGTATAATTTTCGTGCTTCGAACAGGCCGACCAATCAGGAGCCACGCAATGATCGCTCGCTATAATTATGGACAGATTGAGCACATGTAAAGTAAATATCTACTCATAATTTTAACATGATAGTAAATCAAGAAATTTAATCGTTTCTCTAATTTTGGGTAAAGTAACTAGTATTTGAGCATATTTTATTCAATGTTTAATTAGTAGTTTAATCGGTCACTATGAGCGAAAAACGTGTTTAACAAAGTTAAAATGGCTCTAATGGAAAAATTTTATTTCGAAAGAAAGAAGTCAATCAAAATCTCCTCGCACTTCTCTTTCTGAATTATATACCGTACTTACTATTAAAAAGAAATTCTCGAGTTCTTGTTCAATAGTATAGTATTATATCTAAAGCACGATCAGTTTCGTTCAATAGTTTAGGTAGTATTAAATTCAGAAAGAAAAGAAGAGCGAGGAGGTTTTGGTCCTTCGTAAATAAAATTTTCCATTTCACATACGTTTTTTGGTACTAGTGACCGATTAAATTCCTGTTTACATTCGAGGACCGTGATCATAGAAGATTTTCAATCAATATTTATTATTTCGAATTTTTTTTTGAGGTAGAGTAGGTATGAAAATATGACTAACTCTTGGCTTTGATTGTCAATTTAATTACCCCATAATATTTTGAAGTTAATAAAAATTATCGAATTAGTAAAAGTTTTCTTGTGATGGCGTTCAATCCATTTCTGGACTTATACATCATAGATCTTGTAGAAAGATTTACTAATCATGAGAATATAGTTTAGTCAACAAACAAGTTCTTTTTTTGTTCAACTTTTTTCATGAGTCTCGGAAGAATATAAACAAGGTGTCTTTCGATTCGAAAGAGCATGTAGATATTTTTTGAAAAAAGTTAAGTTCCATTTGAGAAAATTGTAAAAGTTATAATCAATTTACTGAAAGAAAAAATTATCTCAAAAACTAATT
Organism: Cynegetis impunctata; assembly: GCA_030704885.1. Lineage (NCBI taxonomy): Eukaryota > Metazoa > Arthropoda > Insecta > Coleoptera > Coccinellidae > Cynegetis > Cynegetis impunctata. The sequence goes on from JARQZK010002903.1 coordinate 588,073, forward strand.
GATATTTTTGATATCTAAATAAAGATACAAAAAGAGGAGGATATTTTCTAAAAGAAGGTCTCCCGGAACTGTAGGATTAATATTTATAATTTTCTCAGAGGGGTAAATATACGGCCGAAAATGGGTAATCTGGCTTGCGAAATTAACGCCTATTTGGGACACTTTAATTTCTCTTCTTCCGGTGCCATACCCGGTTTCGGCCGTAGGCGACCTCTCTACAACTATTCGTGCTGTGCGTGATACAGTGCTACACGAATACCTACAGTTTTTTGAAGGTTCCGAACGTCTTTATAGAGAGGCTTTACTAGGCAGAATACTTCTCGGTGGTTTGCCATTGCCTTCTGAGAGGTGGCTCCGCATTAATTCGTTGGTTCGGCCAGGATTCGATCCAGCGACCTTCTGTTCAGTAGCCCAACGCACCACTGAACTACGGAGCCATCGGACACTTTAACTATAAACATTATTTGACTAAGTATATTGAATATTAAATTAAGGAATAAAAAATTTCAGGTTCTTACTGGATAGGTAAATGCAATAGTTTTTTGCTGCTTAAACAAGAACATTGCAAGTGTGATAACTGTTAAACTATAAATCTGATTTTTTTTCTTTCTTGGAGCTAGTTTCGAAAGACTGCCAAGAAAACTAGAACTCTAGATAAAAACCTTATGAAATTTTGCACAGTCCACCCCCATCGGAAAAAGCTATCTACGCCACTGGTCACAATACAAACAATTTTGAGCTGAACACAATTTCCACTGTACCATAGAACTTCATATTTAATTTTGTGTTTGAGTATGACATAAGGGTATTATAAAATCGAAAGAGACTTTGGAAATGAAGCTTTGCAATTAAATATCAATTCAACAATTAGCAACACCGAAATTTATAAATAGCTAGCAAGTCAGCATGCAGAAAATTATAATACGTTTATCAAGACGTAGCTCGAGTGTGGTAATAATCACATAATTGATAGATTAACACAAGCGCATATTTTCAAATTGATTTCCAAATATCCTTGTCTAGGAAAATGAAAAATAGTTGCTGATATTGATTTTTTCTACGAGCGGGCGAAAAATTGAATTTTCTACACACATTTTAGTGTGGAAATTTATTTTCCCGCACCGTGTGCAAATAATTTTCCGCACCGTGCGGAAATGGAATAGCAGGGGTTTTTTCCGCACTGTTTAATCAGATAAAAATATCTCAACTTTTGATTAGTTCTGTTGACTTTCCTCACGCTCGTAGAAAAACTATTGTACCTGAAAACCTGTTTTTCCGCACTCGGCTGCTTCACCGAACTCCGCTACACGTCGTTCGGTGAACGGCAGACTCGTGCGGAAAAATTCATTTTCCGCACTTGTTAGGTAAATAGCTATTAAGCAAATATTCTGTATATGAGAACAATTTCATGACAACATAAGCTTAGGAATGAAATCTCGGAGTGCGGTAAGAAAGAAACATTCGAAATATGGTTAGAACTGTCGGTAGCTATATAACAAACACCCAAGGTAAGCCATTCCATAGCCAAATACTACGTCCATTAAGCTGGCATTGTCAACATAGCGGAATCAAATTTAGTATAGTTGAGAATTTGTTGCTATTTTGTTGCTAATTAGTTACAGCAAAATTGATTTTGTTGCTCCAGCCGTTTGGGAAAAAAATGAGACAATGCCAGCTTTTGGGTAAGCTGGCATTGTCACATACATTTTTGGCACATACAGTAGAAATTACTGATTCTAAATTTGTTGCTAATTAGTTGCTAATTAGTTACAGCAAAATTGATTTTGTTGCTCCAGCCATTCGAAGGAAAAAACACGACAATGCCAGCTTATGATCAAGTTGGCATTGTCACATCAATTTTTGGCCCGCACAGTAAAAATAACTGATTCTAAATTTGTTGCTAATTAGTTGCTAATTAGTTACAGCAAAATTGATTTTGTTGCTCCAGCCGTTTGGGAAAAAATTGAGACAATGGCAGCTTTTGATTAAGCTGGCATTGTCACATAAATTTTTGGCACATACAGTAGAAATAACTGATTCTAAATTTGTTTCTAATTATTTGCTAATTAGTTACAGCAAAATTGATTTTGTTGGTCCAACCGTTTGGGAAAAAAACGAGATAATGCCAGCTTATGATTAAGTTTGCATATTCACATCAATTTTTGGCCCGCACAGTAAAAATAACTGATTCTTAATTTGTTGCTAATTAGTTGCTAATTAGTTACTGCAAAATTGATTTTGTTGCTCCAGCCATTCGAAGGAAAAAACACGACAATGCCAGCTTATGATCAAGTTGGCATTGTCACATCAATTTTAGGCACAGACAGTAGAAATTACTGATTTTATTTGTTGCTAATTAATTGCTCTCGTTTTGAATAGCTGAAATGAAAAAAAATCAACAATTCAAAAAATTTTTGAAATATGAAAACTAGAGAACTAGAGACGGAAGATTCGGAAGCTAAAAATAATATTGGGTAATTAATATTTGAACGCTGTAGCTGAATAATATCATAAAATATCAAATAAGAAGCTTTCATTTTGAGATAAAAGCTATTTCAATGCTACTGCCATGTATCTGAACAAAATTCAAATCATATTAACTCAGGATAAAAATTATTGAAATTCTGATAGATATGAAGAAAACATTTACTAAATGATCAAGAATAAGTTCCTAGCAATGAGTATTGAATCACACAGCTCTAAGTTTTCCTTCATAGTTAATAAATTAATTTTTCATCTCTACCAATCGGAAACTAACAGGACCGTCAAATTTTGACGTTTGTCAATAACTGTTCAAAAATGAGTCGATTCGGAGATTTTACTTAATTTACTCAATAAATAATCGTATCAAATACAATACGTACTTCAAAATAAATACGGTTATACATCTCAAACTTCCTGCATAATTACAAATCGTGTCAGTTTGACAGAATAAGCTGGCATTGTCTTGTTTTTTTTTTCTTCAAATGGCTGGAGCAACAAAATAAATTTTACGGTAACTAATTAGCAACTGATTAGCAACAAATTTAGAATCAGTTATTTCCACTGTCTGTGCCAAAAATTGATGTGACAATGCTAACTTAATCATAAGCTGGCATTGTCGTGTTTTTTTCTTCGAATGGCTGGAGCAACAAAATAAATTTTGCTGTTACTAATTAGCTACAAATTAAGAATCAGTTTTTTCCACTATCTGTGCCTAAAATTGATGTGACTATGCCAACTTAATCATAAGCTGGCATTGTCTCATTTTTTTCCCAAACGGCTGGAGCAACAAAATCAATTTTGCTGTAACTAATTAGCAACTAATTAGCAACAAATTTAGAATCAGTTATTTCTACTGTATGTGCCAAAAATTTATGTGACAATGCCAGCTTAATCAAAAGCTGGCATTGTCTCATTTTTTTCCCAAACGGCTGGAGCAACAAAATCAATTTTGCTGTAACTAATTAGCAACAAAATAGCAACAAATTCTCAACTATACTAAATTTGATTCCGCTATGTTGACAATGCCATCTTAATGGACGTCCAAATACTTACCTAACCACTATATGGCTATAAAATTATGTTCTCTGATAAATTAAACATTAATAAGTTTAAGAGTTAAATGGTACTTAAATTAATAAATTTCAATAGATGAAGTATCTACTACGCTGGTCGCTTCATTTAACATTTATGATTAATATTATCATTTGAAAAAAAAAAGGTTTTGACCCGTTTAGTTCAATTGACCTATTTATTTCGATATTGAAATATCTTCTTCATTTATGTCAATACGATGCTACATTATTTAATTGGCGTGATGGCACATTATTCATGTACTTTCGAAATAAAATCCAATTTTGAATCAAATAATATTTCATGTAATGTAAAACATTATTAGGCTCTTGCATCGTAAATTGTTGAACTAAGTTTAATGATAAACCGATAATGATTTAAAATATAAACGGCGTTTAAACCTTATTAAACCCCGAATAAACCAAGTTTAGTGAAACGACGTTTTATAATAAAACGGTGTAAGAGCCTGTATATCAAATTTTGTACATTTCTGTGACTGATTTTAGAATCATAGAATAATTCAAATTTGACAATTGAGAATGCATCACCCTCACCCTAACCTAAAGTTCAAAATATTAGGAAAGCAATAAATGTTAACTTAGGGTGACTCCATTCTCCGAAATATGGGTCTGTTAACAGACCCGAATTGTGAACAAGGAAAGTTAACTAAGGCTTTACTCAAATATTACAATTCACTGTGCATCTTATTTTACATTGGCGGAATAATTTGGTTTTTAACCTTAGCAAGTAGAGAAGTGAGCGTGAGCTCGTACTTCTCAGAAAACGCCCTTCTTCCAGGTTTGGTGAAGTCGGAATTTCGTGATGATTCACTAGCTAAAAGATTTTATACTGAACTTCAAGATGAAATGAAAAAATATGATAACTCTATGCCATACCCTTGGCTGCTTGCAAAGTTTCAGCAAATCGGATTAGATACTTATACACACAATTTCTCTTTGTGGCCTGTGCTAGGTAAATCTCAGAAATTTACTGGTAAAAATGTATATGGTATTTTAAGAGCACCTAGAGCAGCAAGCACTGAATCTTTAATTTTAAGTGTGCCATATAGGACGCCAAGTAGTCCTCATATTACCACTGCTCCATCCATTGCAATACTTCTTGCATTTGCAAACTTTGCTATTAAAGAAAAGTACTGGGCAAAAGACATAATATTCCTAGTCACAGAACATGAACAACTTGGAGTTCAAGCATGGCTTGAAGCTTATCACGAAACACAATGTGGAACAGAGGGCGTATTAGCTAGTGGAGAATTAGATGGCAGAGCAGGATCTATACAAGCAGCAATTAATTTAGAATTACATACTGATAAAATAGCCCATATTAATGTTAAAATAGAAGGACTGAATGGTCAATTACCAAACCTTGATCTCTTTAATCTAGTCACAAAAATTTGTTCAAAAGAGGGTGTTTATAATACCTTTAAAATGAGAGAAAATAAAGAATATAGAAGCCCTTATAAAGATTGGTCTCATTCATTGGTGACATTACTATCAATGGTGACATCCCAAGCAACTGGTATACCAGATGGAAATCATGGTTTATTCCATCGATTTGGAATAGAAGCATTAACTATTGAAGGGTATCCTTACAGTGGTAAAGGTAATAATTGGAAAGTAGAATTCTTGATAATGGGTAGAATTCTGGAAGGTGTATTCAGAAGTTTAAATAATTTACTAGAAAAGTTTCACCAGAGTTTTTTCTTTTATTTATTGCCCTCGTCAAATAGATATGTATCAATAGGTCATTATTTTCCATCAATTGCTGCCCTTGTGGGCGTTTTATATCTAAGAGCTTGTGCAAAGTGGTGTAATCTTCAGAAAAAAATGTTAAGCTCGAAAAAAGAAGAAAATAATGATCAAAAACAAGAGGAGATACAAATTGTCGAAGGTCATCGAAGAGTGCAAAAAGTGTGTCAAGATAAGAAAAAATTGAAAGAACTATCTGAAACTTTCAAGAAGGAGATGAAAATAGCTTGTAGCTCTCCAGAAATAGAAAGAAGCCAAATAAGTGACGTTATTATTATTTTTATTCTTACTCACGCAATTGGTATAATTTTAATGAGTTGTCCGAAGTACTTTGTACAAATTGGAGAAATGTTTGAGATATCAAAGGAAATAATATTATTTTATGGATACAACTTTGTATCCTTAACACTTTTAACCATACCAGTTTTTGTTCCATTCAAGAAAAATCAGGAGGCAATGGCTATATTAAACGTGCTTGCATTATTGGAGTTAGGAACATTTCTAGTTTGTATAGCCATGAATAATTTTAGTCTTGCTTTCCTTACTGGAGTATTATACACGCCATTCGTTTTACTGATCAATAATTCCAATTCGGATATTATTTCAGCTGTTCAGAAAGTTTCTTGGCTATTAGTTCATCCTATTGTACTTTTAATATTAACAGTTAGTGTCAATAGTTATTTTGTGTTCTTGAATGAGGGGATTCAAACGATTATATATAAAGGTATAAAATCTACCCAAGAAGCACTGCTTTATGGCATCTTGGATTCAATGATTTATGGGAATTGGTTATTTAATATTGCTACAGCAATTCTTGTACCAAATTGGTTATGCTTTTGGATCCTCACATTCTCACCTAAGCCAGTGAAAGACGAACAAACAGAAACTGATTCCAAGAAAAAAAATTTATGAATTTATTATTGTTTACTTTCTAGGAAATATAACTATATAATTCATGAATAAATTTTGTTATGCTTTTTTGAGATGTTTGTTTCATTTTTCTATCTAACTTTGTTCAAATTTGTGAAAACTGATCAATTATTTTTGTGATAATAATTAAGAATCATAGCTGTTTATTAAGAGATGCAGAACTTAAATAAAAATGATCACCAAAGAAGCTTCAAGAATATATTGAGTAGAAGTATCAATCAAAAATTCTTCATTCCAAATAGAAACGTCAATAATGAAACGTAAATTCAGTACTTAACTTTGTACAGTACTATAACTGACAACAAAAAATATTAAATTTTCAGCTCACCAACAGTGTGAAAATGAAATATAAAAAATTAAAATACCATGCACTACAAGTTAAAAAAAATATGTTGCAAAAATTGGTAGTATGAAAAGAATGAGTTATCAATGGAAATTTTATTAACCCAGTAGCATTTTGTAACAGTAATTGAGACATGAGAAATGCTTAAATATTTATTTGAATTAGTTATATAGTCCAATTTGACAAAGTGTTTATCTTTTCTTCAGAGTTTACTAAAAGTTTAATTCAGAAAAATGCCTCCATATTTGATAGTATGATAAAACATAAATACTTATAAAATAAACATGAGTGAAGTCTTTTCAGAAGAATATAATCACTTATCCCAATTTCTTCTAATAAACTAATGATAGGAATCCAAAAAATTTTTACAGATATTAGGCTAATAGTCCAAAGCCCATTCATTGTCACTTAAAAAAGCGTCCACTACTTCCTTCATTGCAAAATTTGGAATTAGCTGATCTTGTGTAAGTTTAACACGAGTAACAGGATCAAAATGACCAACTCTCTGCAAAAAATAATAATAATAAATTTAAAATTCACGTAACTCAAAAAATCACAATATTCTATATTTCCAACTTTTATATAAGGAAAAGATCTAATTTTACCTGGAGATGTTCTTCTAAATCTTTCTTATCATATGTTATTCCACTAGGAGTAATAACAGGTTCCTGTAAAATTTCAAAACTAATTTTGCCACATAAATAATCTGGGACCTCTCTTTTTCTTCGGTTTTCATCTACTTTACTTAGTAAACTATTTAGTTCATGCGAATATCTTTCAGCTCTTTCTTCAATTTCTCTAATCTGAAGTTCTTTTTCCTCATCTTGCATATCTTCTCTAATTTCAATATTCCTTATTTGAGTTTCCCTATCATCAGAAATAAGTTTATTCAGATATGATTGCATCTCAATTTCTTGCGCTATACGTTTTTCTTCTTGTATTGAAAAACGCTTTTTACGTGCTATCCTCAACTGTGAGGCAATGTCATCACCAAAATTCATTTTCTGTTCTTTTGCCAGATTGGAAGCTTAAAAAAGTTTTAAAATGCCATCAACTTTTATTTATTAAAATTATTTTCCTACCTCGTTGTAAATGTTTGATAGCTTCATCATAACTTTCTAATTCTAATAATGCTTGACCAAGAAAAAAATGTCCTTTCACAATGCTAGTATCCATTTCTAAAGCCCTTCTACAATCTGTGCACGCATCATGCCACCTTGTGAGTTTCAAATAACAAAGAGCTCTATTTGTGAAGTAATGGGCAACATCTGGGTTTTTTATCTAAAAGAAAATGACCATTCAGAAAATACTCATTGGCACACAAGATATTTAATTCCTTTCATAAAAGTTCCATATACTTACAATTGCTTTACTGTAACAATTTATGGCGTCCTCATACTTTCTCAAGCTAAACATTCGGTTTCCCTGTTCTTTCAGTTCTTTATCCGAAAGATTTGCTGTAGAATACATATGCTTACTCATTTTTTTTTTTTTTTAATTCCCAAAAATTTAATGTTTCTTATTTAAAAACTACAAATTTTAACTAAATGCATTGATTCAACTGTTCATAAACAAATAATAATTTATTTTTTGAAATGTAATCAACATGAATTATCCACATCCCATGTTATTCAAAAACTTTTATCTTTCCTCTATTATATTTCCAAATTCCACTATTTTTATCTATAACGAAACGTCAGAGTCAAAGTGACACATGAGTGTATCTTTCTAGAAAAACATGAAACCAGAGATTGTTTTCACCAGGTACCTACTATTTGCAGAAACCGAACAGTCGAAAGCATAGAAAAAAAACAGTATATAACTTGCCATTCCCCAATGTTTTTATTTTTCCTCTTTCACACATACTTACCCTCCTTCGCAAATTAATTAAAAAATTTGATAGTGTTAAAACAGTATTACCATACTGAGTATTGATAACGCATTTCTCAAAATAATAGAAACTAATATATTAGTTAATTTATTTTCAAATAGACTTATAAGTCACCTCAGCCTCAACAAGCCCATTAAACTGATTATAAATATAACAAAAATTGTGATATTTGAATGTTTGTAAAATTCTAGTTAGTTTACTAAACAGACGAGGTATTTGCTTGTCGTTTCTTTGAACTCATCTGACCGAAAGTAGTTTTCCTTTTTAACATGAAATTAATTACTGATTTTTTGATTAGTCTTTCTGGAGTACAGTAAAATGCATCACATATATATTAAAAATAATTGAATGACGGTAAAAAAAAAATTATTTAGAGTCATAGAAATATAACCTGTATGACGTCTGTACAGTTGAAAATGGCTGAAGAATTTGACAGAATGAAAATCTACTATAATAAAAACCTGTAGCTGTTTATTTAAAAGTGAGGTGATATGTAAATATTTGAGTAATGAAGAGTAGATGTAAATATTAGTTTGTAACCTAAGGCTGTGATATTAATTGGTAATGGCCGATGAAGCAAATGATCAGGAATTGAGGAAAAACCTTCTAATAATCCAATCAATGATAGACGTCTCTGCAGAAAGATTGGAAGGTCTTCGTACACAATGTGCGACAAGTGCAGAATTAACTCAACAAGAAATAAGAACTTTAGAGGTAAAATACTTGAAATCTTTATTTGCTACCCTCAATTCATAAAGAATTACCTTAAGTAAATAATATGATTAATGTGAAAGTTTGTAATTGCTATCAGATCAAAGATAGCAATTTACAAACTTTATTGTTTGTTTTGTGATGTTTTTATTCAAGGAAAAGAAACCTCAAGTATTTCTACGTATTTTCAAAAATCGCGTTAGCAAAGTTATCAGTTGCCTTGGAGTATTGTTGTACCATCTATAATGTTAAAATGTTGTACTTTTTCAGGGAAAACTCATCAAAATGTTTTCCGAACAGTTAGTAACAAAGTTAAAATTAAGAAATGGCTGCAGTGAACACATTCCTTCGTTAACTCAGTGGTTGCAAGTTGTAGGATTAGGAAGCAATTCCATACAAGGCTTATGTCTTAAAATTTCATCTGTTGAGGAACTTCAAGAGAAATCTGAGCATGAATTGAAAACTATTTTAATTGATAAAGGGGCTAAACCGGAGGAACTGAGTAAGCTCTCCAGAGCCCTGCATAACTTGAAGAGATATGTTGGTAAGTTTAATTATGAATGTAGAAATAGGCCATGGATAGGAATTTCAATATTTAACAAAAGGAACTACTATGTATATGAAGCACTTAAATGTGTTTTTATTTACTTTCCAACTCCTGAGAACATATCTATAGTTATTTTTAATACAAAGTTTCAATATATCCTATTTTAAATACTTTCAAAACATGTATAACTTAAAGTTCCTGGGATTTCTTTTATATATAATTCAAATAAGTTGATGATTTTTGCATAAAATTTACAGATATATTGAAAAAACAACAATGATGAGAGTAATGCGAAGTTTGTCTCAAGTGAAATCTATCTGTCTATGATTAAATCCTTTCTCATGTAACCTTTCAGATGTTCTGAAAAAAGGAGGAAATGACTCATCTGATATGCACCTTTACTGGGATTCATGGGATCGTAGTCATCCCCTTAAAATGGTTGGTCTTTCACCACGTTCGGGGCGGTCTAGAGCGGCACGGGCTAGTGTACCATGTGAAGACAGTCTAACCACTGGTTTGAACAACAATAACCATCGTTCGGCTGGACAGGGTGCGATGATTGTCATACCTCCTTCACCTTCTGTATCTAGCATCTGCGACTCATTGAATGCAAGCCCCAGATGTGGTGGGGTCTCCTTAGGTTCGCCCCCTGTCACTTCAGATATGTGGAGTAAGGGGGCGAAAGGTTTGCATGGTGGGTGTTGTTTATGGTAATACCAACAAATGTACAAATTGAATTCGTTTTTTCAGTATTATCATAAGTTTCAAATTTCAGTACTAATTAATAAATTCTGATATGCTATTGGGCAAAATTTTCATTTTCATCGCAGCTTATGAATAGGTTCGTTAATTTTTAATTCAACAACAATCTGTCTTATTATAAAAATTTCGAGGAGTTATCAATTCTGTTGGTATTACATGCATGCTGAATAGTTCAAAAGTCCCAAGAACAAAAATTAATCAATTTTCAAAAAAATTGTCTATGGTTTTAGACTTTTAACTCTCAATTAAAGATTTTTTTGAACTTGTGTTGAGAATAATTTATAAATGTTAATTTATAATGAAATCATTACGATCAGTTGGGGAGCAATGTTTGATCTTTTTTTCAGTTTAGTTAATCTGGCATGTACGAAATGAATAACGTTTTCCTTCTTTGAACTTTTATTAATCTTACTGAGGAAGCATGATAGAATGACAAGAAGTCATATTTTATTGGAATCTCTGTTCGCATGTGGGTGTAATATTTCCAACTGACTTGTATTAGGATTGTGAAAAATATTTAAATTCGATAAATTTATTCAGCAATGAAAATTTTCTTTGGTATAGACACATAACATGCAAAGGTTTAGCCTTAACGTACAAAATTTAGTGACTTTTTTTTTATTTCATTGTGTCCAAATATTAAATTGATGTATTCTCATTTTATTAAAAGAGTTTGAATAAAGTAGGCACTACACAGAGGGGGCGTTCAAGTATTACGTAACGCAATTTGGGGGGTGGGGGGGTCTTGTAAAACGTTACAGGGGTGGGTGGGGGGGTCGAACAACGCGTTACGTAACATTGATTTTTATTGAAATAAAAAACTAGGGATTTTGAATCGCCCAAGTTGGGAACCCTTTTCGTTTATGTCTCACGGAGAATCCCTCGATTGTATTTTTATTGTCAGTTTTATTTTGTACTCCCAAGTTGGCAACTCTATCCTTTTATGTTTTATGGGAATACCTCGACTGTATTCTTCGTCATTCATATTTTGTTTCTGTTGTTAGTTTTGATTAGGTGTTTTAAACGCGTTATACACAGAAGCACATTGCTGTAGTCAGTGTTGTAGAAGTAACTTCATACTGTAATGTCCCCAGAAGAGATTTGCATCATCAGCTGTTTTTGCACTATAAAGGCTGTCGTGCTGGTTTGCTGCCGCAACTGTGCCAAAAAATGCCAACGAAATTAAGAAAACGGCTAAAGAATAAATAAAAATGGTATAGCGCTCACGTCCGTGACTAGCAATATTTTTTTGAAGTAATTAAATGCGCGTTTGAATCCTGCTGTTTCGTCTTGAGGAGTGCATTGAAATCATTCTTTTCGGATCCTTTCCGGATAAATAATTAAGGCTTCTATTGGGCTCATCGCCCGTCCTCTTGCTCACTTGATCTATTGTTCATTTGCGGAAGGAATCTTTCCTGAGCTTTTGAAAATTGCTCTGGTGAGGCCTTTATATAAGAAAGGAGATAAAGAAGATATAAATAATTACCGACCAATAAGCCTGTTGACAACGTTTTCAAAGATATATGAGAAAATTCTAGCAAATAGAATGATCCACTTCTTCAGAAAGTTCAAAGTTATCTCTGATAATCAACATGGGTTTGTTAAAAACAGAAGCACAGAAACGGCAATCTATAAATTGACCACTGCTGTGATTGCTGCTCTGGAAAGAGGAGAAGTACCTGTTGGACTTTTTTTCGACCTTTCTAAAGCCTTCGATTTCGTTCCACATGGGGTGTTGTTGGAGTGGCTTGAAATGTATGGAATTAGAGACAATCAACTAAAGCTAATAAGTAGTTATCTTTCCGATAGAAAACAAAGAGTGCATATTCAGGTGGGCAACAGGTCTTATTTTTCCGAGGATAAAATTCTGAATAGTGGAGTCCCGCAAGTCAGTATCCTGGGCCCATTACTCTTTGTCATCTATATTAATTCATTATCCAGAGCACTTCCGGAAGAGATATGCAGACCTGTTATGTATGCTGATGATACTACTTTTCTTGTAACGGCTTCAAATATTCCTTCAGCTTTGGATGCATCTTCAGTGGTCCTGAGCGGAGTTAATGGGTGGTGTCGGGAAAGAGGTCTAATTGTAAATTTTCAAAAAACCGAGTGTATTGTTTTTAGCACACCACGGTCAGTTTCGAGCATGCTTATGATAGGTGACTGTGATCACGAGATAAGTGTAAGTGAGACGGTGAGGTTTCTAGGTGTGTGCTTGGATAGGTATCTTAGATGGGGTATTCACATAAATACCCTGAAAAAAAGCTGAATAGTGTATCGTACATGTTGTATATGCTTAGGAATCAAGTCACTTTCAAGGTTCTCAAAATGTTGTATTTTTCTTTTTATCAATCCTTGCTGTCCTATGGTATAATTTTTTGGGGCAACTCGTCTCTCGCAGAGAGTATTTTTGTGTGTCAGAAGGGTGTAATAAAAACGATCTTGAAGCTTGGGTTCAAACAATCATGTCGTGGCTCTTTCAAAAATTTCAACATTTTAACGTTATATGGTTTATATATATATATATATATATATATATATATATATATATATATATATATATATATATATATATATATAAATTACTGATTTTTTTCCACAAGCATGAAAATTATTTCACAAGTTTCAAAAATGTCAATAAAACCAGAAGAATTTTTCCTTATCTCTTCCCGGCTCACTCGACAGCACTTCGCGAGAAGAGTACTGAATATATGGCTATAAAAATATACTGCCGCCTGCCATTGCGTTTTCGTACTATCTTGGACCATAATGTTTTCAAGAGAAGGATTCATGACTTCATATTACAATGTGAGCCTTATACTGTGAAGGAATTCCTTGCCTGCTGTGTTGTTTGATTAATGTTTATCTGTGACATGTTTCAATTTTACTTTTATACTTATCTGTGATTGTGTAAAATGATATTTGAAATTAATAAACTTATTATTAATATCTACTATCCTGCCGCCACCGTGGCCATGCCAAATCCTTCAGACCCCAAGCAAGCTCACGGTACCTAGTCAGCTAAACAAAGGTTATGCAAGCATTCACTACTTCTTGTGAGGTTTCAAACCTATTGCAAAATTGAGCCATCTATCGCGTAAACAAGAATCATTTCCTTCCTTTGAGGAAGTTCAACTTCCCAATCAAACCACCAAATCAGTATAATCGAAAATATCATTCGATACTACCTACTCATGAGGTTTCAACCCTATTGCTCCAAAATAGCGCCATTCACCGTGCAAACAGGATTTCTTTCCTTTATCGGAGGTCAACCCAACAACCAATTCCTACCAAAAGAAATCCCATTCAGAATATCACACGAAACTACCTACTTACAAACATTGCGCCCTTTAACGTGTATAAAAGATTTAATTCCTCCCCGGGGGGCCAACCCTCTAACCAATTCCCACCAAAAAAATTTTGATTTCATTTCAAAAGTAATCCCGCCCAAGATATCATACGAAACTATCTACTTACAAACTTTCCACCCTATTGCTCCAAAATTGCGCCCTTTATCGTGTAAACAAGGTTCATTTCCCCCCCGAGGTAAATCCCCCAACAAGCAATCCCACCCAATATATCATATGAAACTATGTACTTACATACTTTCCATCCTATTGCTCCAAAATTACGCCCTTTATCGTGTAAACAAGATTTATTATTTAACTCCCCAACCACTTGGTACTAAAAGCCATCACATTCAAGATATCGTACGAAACTATCTACCTACAAACTTTTAACCCTATTGCTCCAAAAGTGCGACCTTTATCGTATGAACAAGTTTAAAATACATACGCACATACATACGAACATATATATATATATATATATATATATATATATATATATATATATATATATATATATATATATATACAGTGCTTTCATGATGAAAGGAACAAATTCATTAAAAAATTAGGTTTCTATTTCATGTTAAAATCCTCGGACAGGTCGATTAGTATTTTTATTTGGGCATTTTTCGCAATAAAAATTTTGTATACAGGGAGTCTCATTCAAGAGCTATGGCTTTGTCATTAGTTTTTTTAAAGGTAATACCCTGTATATTATTTCACTTTACAATTCTACGATAAATTCTTATCACTTTTTGTGAACATACCATATGCCTCAACTCGATGGATTGCCAGAAACGGAGATAGTGGGTAATGAGAGGTACGATATGAAAACACACAAATGTAATTACTAATTTAATTTTTACACATGTTTAATCTGTTGTCCGTTTACTTCGAGACATTTTTGAAGTCGATTCAATGTTTCCCGTTGCACATTTTCAATTACTTCTGGACTGATAAGTCTTATTTCCTGCCTGATTCTCTCTTTTAGATCATCAATATTATTTGGTCTATTCAAATAAACTTTAGACTTCAAATAACCCCATAAGAAAAAATCCAATGGGGTTATGTCCGGTGATCTTGGCGGCCACTCAATCGGACCTCTCCGTCCTATCCATCTGTTGGGAAAAGTTGCATCAAGAAATTGTCGAACAGCGATTGAATAGGGAGGAGGTGCCCCATCTTGTTGAAACCCTATCTCGTTATTAGGTATGTCAGGATCTTGTGGGTTAGGAAACAAAACAGCTAAAGCCGGAATGAATGAGTTCGAACTGGAGAAAGTTCAAGTAGTCCTCTCCGTTTAGTGTTCCTTCAAAAAAAAATAGGGACCAACTATAGCGATTTCGAACAATCGCTGCCCATGTATTCATTTTTGAGGCCGCTGTGTGTGGCATTCTTTGCATCCAATGAGGATTCTCGGTCGCCCAATACCTACAGTTTTGTCTGTTGACGTGGCCATTTTAAAGTAAAGGTGGCTTCATCAGAAAAAATTATGTTTGTAATGAAATTTAGATGTTGATTATGAATTTCAAGAATCTGCTCACAAAACTGTACTCTGCGGTCAAAATCGTCTTCTAATAATTCATGTACCAGCTTAATTTTATAGGGATGATACTTATTTACCTTAAGTATTTTATGCACGGACCCTACTGATACATTGAAATTATTGGAAATTGTAGTAATGGATGTATGAGGGTTATCTTGGGTTTCTAGTAGAACGTTCAGCACTGTTTCTTCAGATACTCTCGGTGGTCTTCCTTTAGGTAAATCTCTAACGTGGCCGTATCTCCTGAATTTTGATTCAATTTTGCTGACTGTCGATCTAGTAATTGGCGGACGATCAGGATGATTTTCATTGAATAGATTGCAGAATTCTTCTTGTGAACGCACCCTATCTCCAAAACCAATCATCATAAGTACTTCAATACGTTCTCTCTCAAGTAATTGCATTTTCTTAAACAATGAAGTAGTGTAGTGCCTGGAGCGTTAAAAACGTGAAAACTGCGGACTATACAGCACCAGTGAATGAATTCAGATGGTACATGTGAAAATTCATTCTTCAGATTTAATGACAATGTTTATCTAAATTTTTTTTTGTACTTTTAATCCACATTTTAAATCTCCAGGTGCTCCACTATCTCCGTTATAATCTGGGAATCCATCAAGTTGAGGCATATGGTATGTTCACAAAAAGTGATAAGAATTCATCGTAGAATTGTAAAGTGAAATAATATACAGGGTATTACCTTTAAAAAAACTAATGACAAAGCCATAGCTCTTGAATGAGACACCCTGTATACAAAATTTTTATTGCGAAAATTGCCCAAATAAAAATACTAATCGACCTGTCCGAGGATTTTAACATGAAATAGAAACCTAATTTTTTAATGAATTTGTTCCTTTCACCATGAAAGCACTGTATATATATATATATATATATATATATATATATATATATATATATATATATATATATATAATAATAATAATAATAATAATAATTTATTTCAAAAATACACATTGTAACAATGTTTACATAATTTACAATACGATAACTATTTCAATCTAACAAACATTTTCTTTCTGACACCTAGGCATAACATGTATGCCTGTATGTGTCTAATACAGTATTACGTTGTAAGAAGATTAAATGCTGTTTTTATGTTTCTTCATCCCAGCACAAAAAACAAACAAAAACATAAACAGTGAGCGACCGCTCACTTACCACTAAAAAGGAGCTGAAACATGCCCTCAAAATGCCCTGGGTTATCAAAAATAAACTGTTTGCAACTTATACTAAATTTTTTTACATTAGATATGTTCTTTATTGTGAGGGGTAATACGTTATAAAACCTTGCTGCAAAGCTATGAAGAGATCTGCGGCTTAAAATTTTTTGATACTTTGGTACAGTTACATTTTTATTGGCCTTACTACGTGTATTTTGCAAGTGATCAATGAGAATCCCCGATCTATCCTTTCTGTGCATAAAACTGCAGGCAGACAAAATGTAAAGTTGCCGTATATCAAAGAGTTTTTCGTTGTATAATTGCTTAGTGGGGTATAATTTATTTTTTTTGAAAATAACTTTCAATACATAATTTTGGACAGTTTGTAATGATTTCAAGTTAGTCTTATAGGCACTTCCCCATGCTGTAATACCGTACCGTAATAAAGATTCGACTAGAGCTTTATAGATTAATAGTGTAAGTCTGTCATTGAGTATTTCTCTTAAAATGTAAAATTTATATACAAGCTTTCTGATTTTGGTTACTACAAAGTTGATGTGATATGTCCATTTTAGGTGTTGATCGATTACTATTCCCAGGTATTTTGTTTTTTCACAAGAATTAATAAAATCATTTTCATTTATACAAATTCTGTCGAAGTCCGGTCTGGTCTTATTTACTGGGGAAAAGGCAATGTAATTAGTTTTTTGTAGGTTCAAAGAAAGTTTGAAACTTTCTGACCAATTTTTAACAAGATTGAACCCTATATTAACTTTTTCTTTGGTTTCATGCCAAGTTTTACCCTTGAATATTAAGGCCGTGTCGTCCGCATATGAGACAGCCACGCCCTCAAGATTCAGACTCAGAAGTGAGTTTATGTATGTTATAAACAAAACTGGACCCAATATGGTCCCTTGGGGAACACCTGTTTTTATTACTTCTGGGGAACTAACATTGTTGTTTATCTTGGTATGCTGATGTCGACTTGAGAGATAGCTCCTGAAAACGTTCAGCGCATTTCCTCTAACCCCAGAATGTTCAAGAACATTTAAAAGTTGATTATGTGGCACATCGAACGCCCTAGCGAGGTCCATAAATACCACTATTGTTTTCATGCTGTCATCCATATTTTTTATGATTTCTGATGTAAGATGCTGTACGGCATCAGCGGTACTGATTCCCTCTGTGAAACCGTATTGGTTACCCGAGAGAAAATCGTTCCCCCTGTAAAACTTAATAAGTCTGTCTTTAAGGGCTTTTTCAAATATTTTCGCCAAGTCATTGATAAGGCTAATTGGTCGGTAGTTTTGAATTCTATCAACAGGCCCGGATTTATGAACTGGAGTTATAACAGAATATATATATATATATATATATATATATATATATATATATATATATATATATATATATATATATATATATATATATATATATATAAGGTATTTTAGCAACTTTTCGGTACTTTGCGCAACATATTTGTGACTTTGAGGTAAAAATGGTCACTTGGGTGTTACGTAACGTTTATAGGGGGGAGGAGGGGTTCATGAAAACGTTACGCTGCGTTACATAGGGGGGAGGGAGGGTCAAAAATCTTCAAAAATTGCGTTACGTAATACTTGAACGCCCCCATACATACAATAGTAAATTAGATTAAAGCTTCTATAATTCATTATAATTTCAAATCTGAATTTGTTTTACAATTACCTCTTGTTCTTGTTGTCCTCGAAAATTGTTGAAAAAGTTATTATTTATTTCTTATTGTTCACTCTAGGTTCGAAATTCCCAACTACTCCGCCTCCTAGAAAGAAGCATCTAACAGGGCTTCACAACACAGCTCTGCTTCCGGATTCTTTCCCCCTGACGAAGAGCAAGTCCCATGAATCTCAGCTCGCCAAGAACGATGGTACTGAAGCGAATTCTACAGGGTGAGAAAATGTTTTCAACTCGAAATTCATATGAATTTGTATAGAATGTTTGATAAAGTTTAAACTTTAAAATAAAACACACTTGGCTTAAGTTTCACTATATAAAAATATTTAGATACTGTATTTAGCAGTGAAGGATAGTCGACATGTTTCGAGTTATGAACTCATTATCAAGACTGACTACAGGAGAGTATTACATCTTATTTTATAAAACAGACAATAGCGAAGGTGGTACTTGAAAATCAATTTGTTGGTTTACAAGGGGTAATTGACTATTATGAGCGGAAATTATTTCGAGATTTTCAAGAAGGTCAATGCGCTTTCCTTTGTACCTGAATGCAACAATTGGGTTTTGTTGAAATCCAGGAAATGATTTAATTTTTTTTTTTTTTCATTTTCTTTTTTGTTGTAATGTGAGCAATTTGCTAAATAAAGGATTATTATTATTATTAATGTTCGGAGAAGCTAGTGGTATTTTTATTTTGTAAAATTGAATTTTTAAATTCTTCAAAACGAATGTTTATATTCCTTCCTGTTTGTCCAATATAGAAAACAGGACAATCGACCTGTTTCGTCGAATGTTTGTTTGTATGATACTTGAAGTTCACATTCTGACATAATATTAATTGTTTTATCACACTGTCACATTTAATTAGCATGAATTTTATATATATATATATATATATATATATATATATATATATATATATATATATATATATATATATATATATATATATATATATATTATATAAAAGTTTACTGGGTTAACTTAATTATTAGTATTGCTAATTGCTACTATATAGTCCTTTTGAGTAACTATGTTTAACATTATAAAAATAGAATAATTGAATTAGCCCTCTCGCTCACCTTGTCCTCAATTGAGGACAACCTACTTTGGATTTTTTCCTATGAAGTGCCGCTTGCTCTTACTTTTCTGTCACATTGTTCTCATTTGTGGACATCATATACTTCCAAATGAATATATGTGCTGCCATCTACAAGCTGATGGAAAAAAAATTCATTCATTTGAAATATAGGTTTCCGTAGGGTAGCTGTGACAGCAGTGTAGCGCTCTACTGTTTATTTTTTTGTTAGTTATATTCGTTAGACCACGTGTTTGAAAACTGTTTGTTCACGTTCACAATAAGTGTAGACTTGTTCCAAAGTAATTGTGTTTGGTGATTTTTGTGCATATTGTAATCAGCGATTTTTGAAAGTGTGGTGTCCTAATTTGAGGACATTGTGAGCTAGCGGTAAACGCAACATCTAGGTAAATATAACAGCACTTTTATTTTATTTCTGCAAAAGTTAAATTTTATACATTTTAGTACTTCGAAAATGGACCATTCATGAAATACCATACCCTGTAATGTTATTTTAATAAAACATATTAATATTTTACCCTCTGAACATATTTCTGAAAATTTTTTGTCTTCCATCAGCTCATGATGTCCTCAATTGGGGACATGTCATAGTGCCCATCAGCTCATGATGTCCTCAATTGGGGACATGTCATAGTGCCCAAACGGAGCATTTTGAAAATCTGCATTTAACATCAAAAATTTTCAAAAAATCATAAGTTGCATCACAGTAAATTTCAGATTTTTCGCTCCAATAGTTTTAATTCGTGACCGAGAGGGTTAGAGCAACAACATGTGTTAGCGTTTATAGTTATTATTTATTTATTTTATTCGGATCTCTTATAATGATAATAATAAATGAAAACTTTATTTCTGATCCCAAAATAAACTGCCACCAGGGCCTGATTAGTGAGTCTGGACTATTATATTGAGAGATAAAATCATGGAAACAATGTTATTTTCGATATTGTCCCACTCTCAGATAAGTTATGTACATTATATGAAAAAAAATTATCGCATTAGTCCACTTATGTTTCACACCAGAACAAATTTTTGACTTGATGTATAATGATAATTTTTTTTAATTTGTACTTTTAACTCTTGTTATACGGGAAGTTGATCTTTTGATTTGAAAATAAGAGGAGTTGGACCATCTTTAGTGTTGAAATGAAATTTCCTTAATTTTTAGGGAATCTACTACCACTATCGCTCGGAGGGGCAGGCTACCCACAGAACCAGGACCAGATACCATGGCTGGTTACAGCAGCCCCTTATTGACCAGTCCTATGAAATCTCCTCCGTCTAATAACGCTGGGACTGATTCCGATGACAGCAGTTTCAAATGTAAGCAAGTCATTTATAATTCCATTAGTGTTAGTATCTATTCCATTCAATACATAAAAACAAAAGCTGTCGGTAAGTTTACATCAAACGTTAAACACTGAAATGATTACAGAACAAGTATGAAATGAAACTTAAAATATCATCTGCTAAATAAACCACATTTATTTCAAATAGACTAACTGAAGTTACATGTTCTACACAGCCATCTTCTTGATCGTCAAATATTGATGAACATTGAACCACACCTTCTACAACTGAAATTTTCAACAGAATCAAAAAATTTACTACCAAACAGTTCAGTTTCTTTAAAACAATTATATTTTGTATGGCATTTCAATTTTTTTGAGATATTGTTAATTCGTTACAATATTTTGATTAAAGTTACGAGATGTTAGTAGATCTTTAATAGTAATTTATCACCTCTTAATCCCTTGTTACCTTAAAACGAAAAAAATTTATATATATATATATATATATATATATATATATATATATATATATATATAGATAATTAGATATAGATAGATATTTATTCACTGAAAATTTCAACAATTCGTTACATTAATTAGTTAATCTAGTGAGAAGAGAAATATTCACAAGGAAAGATTAATAAAGATTGTACACCTAGTTAACTGAATAACTGTGTGTGTACATTATAGTCAACAAGTTCACTAATAATTACTTCTACAAATAAAAGTCTTTACAGTTATAAAGTAGGTATGTGAAAAAATGTGTGAAGAGTTATGAAGTGAAACATTTGAATTTATCTAAGTTATTATGAATATAACAACGGCAACATTTGCCGAATCTTGTCCCATTCCTGATTTTCCTAATGTCTAGCGGGATAGTATTATAGAATTTTGTGGCTAGTTATTCAAAAGATCTATGACTAATATTTTTCTTCCTAATAGGAACTTTCACATGCATGTTCGTCACACCTCCCGTGGGGTAATTATGTTTTAAGTAATTTTCCATACCTTCCATTTTATGCATGTATTTGCAAGTATGCAATATATAAAGAGAACGAACATCAAACACGTCCTGCGAGTACAGCAATTCCGTTGAATATCTTTTCTTTTTTCTATAAATAACTTTTAGAATAAAGTTTTGTGCAACAGTGTCGAAGAAGGTTATGATATATGCCACCCCATATCACCAATCCATAGCCTATCAGAGACTCCACTAGAGATTTATATATGGTTAGCAAGAGCTTTTTACCCAAAATATCTCTCAATATATAAAATCTAGGAATAAGTTTTCTAATATTGTTCGTCAAGCGTTCGATGTGTTGATTGAATTTTACATACTTATCCACTATCACACCCAGGTATTTAGTGGATGAAACTCCCTAATTATGGTCGAGTCAAATGTAATATTGTTGAAATCAGGGCGATTTGCAGAGGTAATGGAAAATGCTATATAATGAGTTTTATCAACGTTGAGAGTGAGTTTACTGGAGTCCAGCCAGTTTTTTTATTATAGTTAGCCCTTTTTCCGCCAGTTGTTTCACTCGTGACCAGGAATGTGCGGCGAATATTACTGCCGTGTCGTCAGCATATGATATCAGCAAACCCTCCTCAACAGTAAGGTTTGTTAAAGAATTAATGTAAATAAGGAACATGACTGGACCCATAACATTGCCCTGTGGTATGCCCATTTTCAGTTCTAGTGGTTTACTTAAGATCTCTCCAATTTTAAAGATCTGCTGCCTACCCATCATGTAACTCTTGAACATTTTTAATACCACTGATACCGTAGGCTCTCAAAGTATCGAATAATAAGTCATGCGGAATAGTGTCGAAAACTAATTTATGTCTATACGAACTTTTTGTTTCAAAATCATCCAATATTATAATTGAAATAGAAAACACCCTGTATTCGTTTTATTACCAGCTATCGAGAAAATAGCGAATAAAATAAACTCGGAAGTGAAACATCCTGTATAATCTGTGATTCATCGGCGATCTTTGTTTCTATTTCCCTCCATTATTCAGATTTGAATGTGCGTGAGCGGTTCTTATCTCTTCCTCTTCAGTCTTTATTGGGAATTGGGAGATAACGCTCTTCATTGTCTCCTTTTAAAACGACGACGTTTTGGATGAAACGAAAGTAACGACTTCTGGTGAATAATTATCAGACAACCAATAATATTGAGGTAGGTTATCGGATCGTTTAGAAACGTTTATCCCTTTAAATTTGAACAATAACAACGCTTTATGTTGTAAGATGTTACGTTATTATTCGGAACATATAAATTTGTATTAACAATTGAAATATATTGGCAGTCATTGTATGTAAACTGTTTTGACATTTTCGAAATGTCGAATATATCAAACATCGCAGTATTCGTTGTTTTATGCAATTTTTTCATCAATCTATAACATTGTTATATTTTGTACTGAATAATTCCATGTTTTGGAATAAATAGATAAAAATATAATTTTTTCAAATGAAACAAACATCCTGAATGGTTTTGCCTATTATGTGTACCAGAACATAAAAGTTCCCATACAATATTGGTCCAAAAATAAAAATGAACTAGTCATTACCATTTTGTATGAGAACTTTTATGTTCTGTGGATAATTTGCTAAAATTACAGTCAAAAATATATAATTGTTTTTCTGCTTTCACAATCTCAATCAGCTTCAAAAATACTACTACATACTTTGATAATTTAACCGATTTCTAATAATAAAAAAGTTTTTGTTTATGCGTACTTGATTTGGTCCAGTCTGTATATATAAACATAGTCGGTTTCTTTTTCGACGAATTATCAGATAAAAATTCAGTGTACAATTATTATTTTCTCTTTCGAAATAACACCCAATATTCAACTGACGTTTCGTTCGATTTTCAGCCAGCAATCTTCAGGTGCCCAAATCGCCGCGCACGCCGACCACCACGCTGCGCAACATGACGCACCAGATCAATCACCGCTTCGCCAAAACCTTCAAGATGATGTCGACGTGCATGTACTGCCTGAAACCGATCTACTTCGGCACTGGCCTGAAGTGTAAAGAGTGCAAGTTCACGTGTCACCGCGAGTGCGAGGAAAAGGTGACGCCGTCGTGCGGCTTGCCGCCCGAGCTGCTCGACGAGTTCAAGAAGAAAATAACGACGATACAGGGTGAGTATGGGATTCGCGGAGGCCGGATACGGAGCCTTGGGGAAGCCCCCTTTTGAAATTCCAACTGTTGCCGAATGATTGCGCAACGGATGAGTTTCAGATGAAGTCTCGGCGGGAATATACATGCTGCGTGCACGGTGCATTAAGAATGTTAAAAAAAATTGTTTTTGTCAGTGATATAGCAAGTCTAACTAGATTTTGTTCGCTTTAGGTCATCAGTTAGCTTCATCTCCGAGCGCTGTGAGAGATTCCGGTAGGACAGCCAAGAACCTGAAGTCCACCCTCAAGCGGAACAGGAAGAGATCTCATCCCCAACCCTCCATTAATATAGCGCCATATCCGGTTAGTAATTGTCGATTTATTTCGTTTTTGGGGTCGAAAAGTTTGAGTGTGTATTCGTTTTTCAGCCCCCAGATTCCAGTTCGAATACTTCAAGCTGCAACAGTTCCACCCCCTCCAGTCCAGCTGTACAAGCCATCCATACTCCGCACACGATTTCCAAGCAGCAGTTTCATTTCCCAGGCAAGTTTTCGATTTTCGTATCAAATATTTTTGAATTTTTATCAGTATCACAACGGTTTGAAAAGGAAGAATTATTCAAGACACTGTTGACATTCTGTACTTTTTGCCTGTCTGAAATTCTTTTAATTTTTTGAAAATTTTATGGTAGTTTAATGTTATTATTACTTCATAAATAAGATATTAAATTTGAAATAAAGGCGCTTCAAATTGAATATTTACTTCCACATCACTGTACTTTTTTAAGTACCTACCCTTACTCCAAATTTGAAGTTAATTGCTCAATTCCTTCAGAAGTTGTCAACTTACCAACCGATATGAATTTTTCTAATTTATCTAATTTTGCTCAAATTAGTTTTTGTACATGGCTTAGGACATTTTAGACCGAATTAGTTAAAAACAAGATTTGAGAATTTTTGGACCGTTACTATACTTTCCATCTAGTTGTG
Source organism: Cynegetis impunctata (assembly GCA_030704885.1). NCBI lineage: Eukaryota > Metazoa > Arthropoda > Insecta > Coleoptera > Coccinellidae > Cynegetis > Cynegetis impunctata. The sequence goes on from JARQZK010002903.1 coordinate 612,886, forward strand.
GAAGTAATAAAAGAGTCGCATTGATACTGATTCACTAAGTTCAGAAAAAGCTACCAAATATAAACATATTTATGTGAAGAATTTTGAAAACAGAAAGATATATAGGTACTTCATTTTTTGAAAATATATTCGTTATGAATTTTGGGGAAATAGTATGCCAAACACTCTCATAGAGCCCTAACGTAGAATTCCAAGGTTGACTTTCTCATCTTACTTTTTTTTTTGCAGATATCGTTCATACCGAGGTGAACGAGGTCACTCTGGAAACGTACCCTCTGGCGGGCTCGCATGGCGATGCTACGAGCTCGCAGAAGTCCGACAGGACGGTGTCGGCGTCGGGCAGCACGAGCACCGACTCGGACAGGACGCCGGTGCGCGTCGACTCGCAGGACAGTCAGGTGTCGGACACTGAAACGGTGACGGACTGTCACAGGTGGCCCAGACAGAACAGCGTAAGTAGATATGGGCAGATAAGAGAGCCCGGAAATTAGTTTTCCATGTGAATTCGACAACGGGAATTAATTCACTGTGGGAATTAATCCCCAAGAATTCGAAAACGGGAATTAATTCCCAAGAATTCGACAACGGGAATTAATCCCAAAGAATTCGACAACGGGAATTAATCCTCAAGAATTCGAAAACGGGAATTAATTCCCAAGAATTCGACAACTGGAATCAATTCACTGTGGGAATTAATCCCCAAGAATTCTAAAACGGGAATTAATTCCCAAGAATTCGACAACTTGAATTAATTCACTGTGGGAAATAATCCCCAAGAATTCGACAACAGGAATTAATTCAGTGAGAGAATTAATCCCCAAGAATTTGTATTTGTTACGAAATGAATAAAGCTACATTTTCAATCAATTCGCGAGCGAAGCTTGACTTAGATTTTCAGTGGAACTTCGTGCTGGCACTCGTGTCAACCTGCACAAATGTGTATACAAGCTGCAATTTTTCACTTACGCAATATGACACAAATGAAATTATTTTTGACATCAGACATCCATTGTAACCATAATATTTTTCTAATTATTCTTGCTTTTCACGTTCATCATTAATATCGTCTGTTTTGTTCGATCTTTCTAGTTTTAATTGAAATTATACTTTTCTGTGAAAAATCAAACTGAGACAAGAACCTAAACATTACAAAACATACCGTCAGAACAGAATATTTTACAATAGTTGAGTATTGGTCACTTCAATACTGAACTAATGTGATACGCTCTATTTTCCCTATCCTTTCTCTCTGATGAAAATCAGATTATACAGAATACTCTGCAATAATATTTATGGGATGAAGTAGTGCTAGTTCTTTCAGTGTATGGATACCTGCTACCTTGTGCCGACGGCCAATTTCCAGGTATCAGGTGCTAAAGATGGAAAAAATCTCAACTATCTTTTCTCATTTTCTAAGTCTTGATTTTTATACATGATACTCAGGGAACTATTTCAATACCTTATGCAAGCAGTCAGACCGATCGTATGGACCAAACATCCCGCCAGACACAAATAAAGTGTCCATATGAGTATGACAGTATGAGCGAAATTTCATGATTTGCTCATTTAAGCGCGATAGTGATTATATATGCGCATCGATCTCCCTTCTATACTTATTGTCATGACATTTCGCTCATACTGTCATACTCATAGGGACACTTTATTTGTGTCTGGCGGGATGTTTGGGGTTTACGATCGATCAGGCTGCTTGCATACGGTATTGAAATAGTTCCTTGAGTATCATATATAAAAATCAAGACTGAGAAAATAAGAAAAGTGAGTTGAGGTTTCTCCATCTTCAGCACCTGGTACCTGGAAATTGGCCGCCGGCACAAGGTAGCAGGTATCCATACACTGAAAGTACATAAGAACCCTACTTCATCCCTTACATATTATTGCTGAGAAAATAAGTAACATCTGGCGGCTCTGGGATCTTGGACTATAAGGCATCAGATCGATCTATCTCCTCCGTTGTATGTTTCAGCTGTCGATGAGAGAGTGGGACATACCACACGACGAGCTGAAGTTCGACAAGCTGATCGGCACCGGCCGGTTCGGCAAGGTGTTCCGCGGCTACTGGCACGGCGACGTCGCCATCAAGGTGCTCAAGTACCTGAAGGACGAGAAGACGCTCGAACACTTCAAGATGGAGGTGGCGACGTTCCGTAAGACGCGCCACGAGAACCTGATCCTCTTCATGGGAGCGTGCATGAATCCCGACCATCTGGCCATCGTGACCAGCCTGAGCAAGGGGGACACCCTGTACACGCACATCCATCTGCGCAAGGACAAGTTCAACATGAACAAGACTACCATTATAGCGCAGCAAATCTCGCAGGTGAGTCGATTTGGTACGTTGTTCGAAGATTCCCGATTCCATTTGACTGTTTGGTCCGCGTTTGTTCCATAAACGACTGCTATTGGCGTCTGAAATTAAGATCGTAGCGCCGGAATGGCTAATATCGGTACTACTCTATGGACCATTAACGGTTTGTTTACATTGTTTGGTAATGGGATTTACGTTCATTTCATTTTGAGTTTTCGAACGTTTAGCTTCGTAATTTGTGTTTTTTTGGACTTCGTATTTTCCAGTGGTTCATTGTGTTTCGATTGAGGACAATATTATCTTTGTTCAACAGTAGATAATCTACCTACCTCAAGTTGAAATTTACACTGAGTTTTTATCATTGAACATGAAAATCAATTATGAAATAAAGGAGAGGACGAATAAATTAATTGGTTCGAGGAACTATGTATACATGTATGATAGAACACCTATTTATTTAAAAAGTAGAAAAACTTTCAAAAGTTCCAATAAAACATCTCTAACATGTCTACTTTTATTACCAACTGAAGAGGTTTTGAGTATAATGGAAAAACTAAGTACTTACCAGCAGAACTGAAAGAAACAACATGAAATAAAAGAAGAATTAACTTGAATACTCTACTTGAATGGTTCGAACGTAATGAGTTATATATTTTTAATTTTCCTGACGTATAACAGCTATACTAAATGTACGGTGGACTTCTGAGAGTCTGGTTTTTTTATAGAATCTCTGTTTTCCTGGTTATATAATTGAATATTTTATTTTTTACCTAGCTATAGAGTCAAGTTTTATTTCATATTCTTGATGTTATGACAAACTGTTAATTGGGTTGTGTAAATAAACATTATTTATTATTATTTTAATAGTATCTCCGGTTGTTACATGAAGGAAAATACAATTATCTAGAATCTCTGGATGATGGCCCAGTTTCCGATTCCGATAAAAGTGAAAGATTTTTCGTTGGAATAGCATTGGACTTCAAAAACGCTACGTTTTCGGTTAGCTGTAAATTGCACATCATCAGTTGGTACAATTCTATATGGAAAAATCCACAAACTTACTGCAGGGAAAATAATTATTCTCAGTAAACTCTTATGTTCAGACACTTTTTTTTAATCTTCAAGTTATGAATCCACACATTTCTTCTGTCCATCATTTCCCTGTTTCCCAACTTTGTTTGAAATACAACTTTGAATTGTCCAGCTTTCGGTATGTAAGCTATATTCGGGTTTTTTTTTGCCCAAGATGAGCAATAGGATACACAAAAATAGTGATTCTTCTCTTCTGAACGTTTGTAAACGATCCCAAACAAAACTGAACACAATTGAAACTCAACAACTTCTCATATAAAATACACGTAAACAGATGTAAACAAAGCAATCTATATATCTATATATAAGTTAGTTATATTCGACACCGGTAGAGGGCGTATCGCTTATCTACGTTCGCCAATATAGAAATGAAATGGATACCGTTTATGTTTCCCGAAAATATTATACTTATATCTTCATATTTGTATCTTACTAGAATTTACAAAAACTGGTATTTACCTGACTTCGCTATCATCGCTATCCCCAACTTCTACTGAATCGCTTTCACAATGAATTTTTTATTAACACTTTCGCTCACGGTGTGCAATATATTGTACATCACTTAACGTAAATCCTATAGAGTTTGTAGTATGTTTGTTTTCACTTTACTCACAAAGTAAAGTCCTCTGTAATCATCCTTATTACTATTTCAAACTGTTCACCTATCGTTGAGTAGTTTACCCAAAAAATTTTTACTAATGGTACCTGTCAATGAGTTGTAGCAGTTGTTTCAGAATGTTGAAATGAGGTGGCGCTTCAAACTTTAAAACATGTTGTGACATGTCTGCAATATTTATTTTGGTAATAGCCAATACATGTGTTTGTTACTTTCATAGTGAAATTGCTGAAAGTATAGTTTGTTTTTTTCTATATTGGAGTAAATATTACTGTACAATATATTGTGCATTGTGAGTAAATGGAAATCGACAGGTATGGTGAAAAACTCCACGTTATTTAGAGTTCTTGTTATAAAAGATTTATTTTATGGTAGTACGAATTGAGAAATGAGTAAAAAAGTGCCGTTAACTTAAGAACAACTATTGAAACTAATTGAGGAGGGCCTACGAGATATTGAAGGGCTTAGTGATGACGATTATGGGTGGGGAGATAGGGACGTAGAAGTGAGCAATGATTATGATGATGAAAATACGGTAAAAGAAAGAAGTTCAGATGATATGGAAGGTAATTTTGATGAAATATCTTTTTCTTCCAGATGCAAATTCCCTGAATGTACATCTAGGACGAATTTTGTTTGTACTAAGTGCAATATACATTTATGCATTTCAAAGAAACAAAATTGATTTTTCGTATATCACACAAATAAATGATCAGTTGTAACCTTATGTTGTTTTTCAATTGCATTTCATTTTACAAAATTGCAAATACACTACCACTTATTCAAAATGTGAAAAAATAAAAGAGTAAGACTTCCTAATTTCAGATTTTTATCTTGAAAGACAAAAATGCGTTATATAGTCCAGGATCCATAGCCCATTCTTGCACTTGATTACTATCAAGCTAATTTTCCGTGAGTAGCTTTATTTTGATGAGACGCCCAATAATTTCCTGTACGAAACTCTACATTGTGGTAGCTAACAGAGGTAACAAGGATAAAATATGTTGATTTGATGATTCTCAAATATTTATTACTAACTGAATTTTTTTTTATTCAATCTCAAGATAATTATCTAAATTATTCGAAAAAATATTTGTCCTACAAAATCCATGGTTTGATCAAAGAGTCCCCTCGTTCCAATATGTATCGATAACGGGGTCATCATAAATGATTACTAACCAGCTAATTTTTTTTTTCACTTAGTTAATATTTATATAATTCAACAGACGTATTGTCCTACAAATTGCGTGGTACGTTATCCCGGTCCTACGCTCAGAAATTGTTGATACCACAAGACCATTTTTTTCATTACTAATTGTAGGACAAAAATATTACATAATAGGTTAGTGTGTTCTCTGCCCAAATGAAACAACGTCCTACAAGAAAACAGGTATGTATCACTAGTCCGACAAGAATTGTCATTTTTTCGTTTTCCTATTTGTAAAATAAGATACAGTGAAAAAAGCTGTTATAAAATTTAAACAACTTTATTTTTTAGTAAACCAGGTACAAAAATGTGTGTATTTATATATAAATATATATATATATATATATATATATAAAAGTTAATCTTCATCAGATTCATCTGATAAATCTTCGCTACTAACATCGCTGTCATTTTCATCTGTTTCACTTTCCTCACTCGTGATATCTGACTCTGTAATAACATGAAAAAATTAAGTCTTTATTAAATTTCTTCACTTTTTCTCTTTTCTCTCGAAAAGTAGGGTTTTCACAAAACAAATTACACAAAAAACACTCCATAATAATTTTGCAGTGCAAAAAACATTTCTTGAAATTATTTCTCAAGACAAAATAAAACACGTGGTCGACTGAGAAAATGTTTGCAGGCTTATGGTCGACACTAACGTGGGATACCTAACACGCAGTAAACAATGATCAGCGCATGCGTACCGCCGTACCGGTGTCACTCAGCTGTAGTAGCAAAATACAGAAACCCAAGCGACACAAATTTTTTTTGTTAATTTTTTGTTGAATTGACTTTTAAATTTTTGAAAATAATCAAATCGAGATATTGTATCATTGCTACCTCTGTTAGCTACCACAATTGAGAATTTTCGCATAGGAAATAGTTGGGCGACTCATCGAAACGAAGCTATTCACGAAGATTCAGCTTGATAGTAATTATTTTTATATCAAGGATCTGTACTACTACTTTTTAGCGTAGGACCGGGATAACGTACCACGCAATTTGTAGGACAATATGTCTGTTGAATTATATAAATATTAACTAAGTGATAAAAAAATTAGCTGGTTAGTAATCATTTATGATGACCCCGTTATCGATACATATTGGTAAGAGGGGACTCTTTCATCAAACCATAGATTTTGTGGGACAAATATTTTTTCGAATAATTTAGATAATTATCTTGAGATTGAACAAAAAAAAATTCAGTTAGTAATAAATATTTGAGAATCATCAAATCAACATATTTTATCCTTGTTACCTCTGTTAGCTACCACAATGTAGAGTTTCGTACAGGAAATTAATGGGCGTCTCATCAAAATAAAGCTACCCACGGAAAATTAGCTTGATAGTAATCAAGTGCAAAAATGGGCGATGGATCCTGGACTATTAATGTAATAGCAACAATACGCTCAGGCGAATAAAGCATATTCTAGTGGAAATCAGTTTTATTTCTATTTTTGATGAGGAAATTCGTTCCAAAAGTTTGTGAATAATTTAATAATTAAAAAAATTTCATTATTAATCGCACATTTCATTTCTTCAGGGAATGGGGTATTTGCACGCCAAAGGCATCGTTCACAAGGATTTGAAGAGCAAGAATATCTTCTTGGAAAACGGGAAAGTCGTCATCACAGATTTCGGCCTGTTCAGCGTGACGAAGTTATGCTTCGAGAACAGGTGAGGTTACGTTCTTCTGAAAAATCGGCACGTCTGGCGGAAAATTTTATTCGATTTTTTTTTGGTTCGTTAGGAAACCCGACAGTATAGGAATACCGCCTGGCTGGTTGTGCTATCTGGCCCCGGAAATCGTCAGGAATCTACACGCCCACCAGTCGCACGACGAAGAGTTGCCGTTTAGCAAAGCGTCGGACATTTACGCTTTTGGGTGAGTATTCGAAATACGCGGAGATTCCGCTCCCTTCGATATCTTTACCGCATTTCCTTCGACTTTATTATTATTATTATTATTACATATTGATAAGGGCAGAGGGACAAGTCCCTATTATGCCCAAAAATAGAGAAATTACAGAATAATTGACCTACTAGCGTGTACTTATGAAAAAGAAATGAAAATGAAATATCACTACAACAGACCAAAATGAAAAGAAAATACAATATTATAAAATGAGAAAAATAACCATTATCTACCCCGATAGAAATTTGTCCAGTCCGTTTTCAAATGTGTTTGTAGATGAAGCAGATACAATGGTTGCGTTGAGATTATTCCAGCTGTCGAAAATCCTATTTGGTAGGAAGTTCTGTCTCGACGTAGCAGAAAAGTTTTTCTTCTTGAGCTTGAACTGATGACCTCTGAGACGTTCGTCGCGATTAACGGTATACATCACGTCGAGATTTCCAAAATTGAATTTTAATATTTTAAATGTGATAATCAGGTCACCACGGTGGCGGCGAAGTTCGAAGGAGGTTAATTGAGCCATAAAAAGTGTTTCCTCGTAAGAGGGTCTTCTCAGTCCAAAGGGTATTCGAGTAGCCCTTCTCTGGACATTTAACAGAAGAGACCTTTCTCGAGCCACGCTGGATCAGCGTACTCGAGAATTGGTCTCACATAAGTAGTGTAGAGTCTACAGAACGACCGAAAAGAGATTCGCGAGAAACACCTACGAATAAGATATAACTTCGAGTTCGCACGCTTACAGATTGAAGTAATATGATCGGACCAAGTTAAGGTACTGTTTACGATCACTCCGAGGTCGTTGAAGGAAAACACCGAAAGTAATGGTTGACCATCAACAAGGTACGGTGCGAGTGGGTTGTTCTTTCCTATTCTGAGCACGACACACTTTTCAGAATTTAATGGAAGTAACCATTGAGAGCACCAGGCAGAAACAGAGTCCAAGTCCTCCTGAAGCGTTAACTGGTTTGTGAGAGGATTGGCGTAAATTTTTGCGTCATCGGCGTAGAAGGATATTTTGCTTGAAATAAAATAAGGAATATCGCTAGTGTAGACCGCAAATAGTAACGGTCCTAGGGCCGTGACTTTGGTCTATTTGATTTCAATTTTAGACTTCTAAACGTAGAAGTAGAAGTCTTTTACAACGACTCTGTATGTCTGTCTGTCCGGCTGTATGCATGCTTCAGCGGAAGAACGGTAAAGCTGGATTTATAGTTTGACGGACTGTAAACGTAGACGCAAGGAATACATAACAAACGTACTGTAAAATGTTTACAATTTATAATTCGACGGAACGGAATTTTTGCGCATGGGTAGAGGTTAAGGGGATGAGTGACATTCAACATAACCTACAAATTATATTAATCGTAAATAGCCTGTGTTGGTTTGAATTCGTATTATAATATTCTAATTAATCATCTATTGTGAATAATTAACAAAACAAGAATAAAAAACAAAGAACTTTACTAAACTGAAGGCGGGACAAATGACATCTGACAGTGACGCTGACATCACACAGAATTCTTTCTTTTGATTGGCCGGACGTAAGAAACGCACTGTAAAAAGATGAATGTTGGTCAACTCCAGTGTAGCCAACCCTACAGTTTTAACTGTAGATTTACAGTTTTTTCAAACTTTTCCCAGTTTTCAGTTTTGGCCTCCAATTCTACAGTTTTTTTAATTTCAAATGCTAGCGTCAATACTATGAACTATTATATCATTTCAAGTATATGCACGGACAATATAACGAAGTAAACAGGGTTTCGCGAACTGTTACCAAAGAACTTCTGTGTCTGCCGCACTGCTAAGGTAGAGCGCTTGTTTGAAAACAAAAATAAGAAATAAACTTTCTACGAGCTCAATAAAAGGCACTCTACATACGAGATCTGAAATTGAAAATTGTTTCGAAATTGATTACGAAAAGTTCAATAAAATTATGTACGATCTCAAAAACAATGAAGAGATCGAAAATCAAGAAAATTTGCAAATTGAGAGCGAAATAGCAGGTAATTGTATACTCTTGTAACATGTATCATATAAATGCTGTATATGTTTTAATTTAAATAATTTTTCAAATCATAATTTGATAAAACGTTTGATTTCCAACGTTTGTTCTATTGATTACCACCTTTAAATGAGGCTTAAAACCATAAATTAAGAAAAGACTGTACATTTACCGTTTTCAAATTAAAATCTACAGTTTTCTACAGTTTTTTTGAAGCACATATGTAGTTTTTCACTGAGTTGGGGTTGGCAACACTGTTTAGAAGTCCCGTTTCACGCTCACTTATGTGGCGTTGCTCACATTTTTATGCGTTCGCAGGACTGTTTGGTACGAGCTGCTATGCGGAGAATGGCCATTCAAAACCCAGCCACCGGAGGCGATCATTTGGCAAGTGGGGAAGGGGATGAAACAGCCATTGGCTAATTTGCAAGCTTCGAGGGACGTTAAGGTTAGTAATGCCTTGGGAAACGAAACCGTTCGTCGTTTTGAATTCATGTATACTGGTCATAGTCTAGTCAACAAGTGCTTTTTCGTTCAACTTTTTTCAGCAGTCTCGGAAAAATATGAGCAAGGTGTCATTGCATTCGGAATAGCATCTAGATATTTTTTGAAAAAAATGAAGTTCCGCTCGCGAAAATTGTAAAAGTTATAAACAATTTACTGAAATAACAAAAGAGGGGTTTGGTTTTCTGCGAATACCTCAAAAACTAATTGAGATTTTTGATATCTGAAAAAAGATTAGAGATGAAGAGGAAATTTCCTATGATGAAGTCTCAATTCCCGAAACTGTAGGATCAATATTTATAATTTCCTCAAACGGGTAAAAATACGACCGCAAACGGGTAATCTGGCTTGCGCAAGCCTCGCCCATTTTGGACACATCTATAGTTTAACAGTTACCACACTTGCAATATTCATGTTCAAGAAGCAAAAAAATATGAATTAACTATTGCATAGCTAATTGTAAAATCGCGATTAAATTTTTTTGCCACCGGATTATTGAATCTTGGGTACTCTCCTTCCTAAATTCATATTGGCTGTCATCTATTGTTTGTTCGATTTTATCTCTCATTCTTTTTCCTATTATCATGGCTAGAATCTTACCCGGAACACTAGTCAACGTTATTCCTCTATAGTTGTTGCAGTTTATCTTATCTCCTTTTTTGTGTATCGGTAGTATGATTCCTATATTCCATTCCAATGAGATTCTTATTTGTTTTACTATATCATTCATGATTTCATTTAATATCCTTCTTCCTTCTCTGCCCATATATTTTGTCATTTCAGGTGTTATGTTGTCTATTCTTGGTGATTTTCCTAATTTCAATTTTTCAATTGCTTCTATAACTTCATTTTCTTGTATTTCCTCTATTTCTCGTAATTCTATCATTACTTCTCGTTCTCTTGTTTTATCTGTTTTTTTTTTCAGTTCTTCGAAGTGCTGTCTCCATCTCTCCATTATTTCTACTTCTTCCGTTATTATGTTTCCTTCCTTGTCTTTTATGTTCATATATGTTATATTCTTTATTTCTTTTTCATTTGCTTTATTGCCCCGTGAAATAGTTTCTTATTCTCTCTATAGTTCCTTGTCATCTTTTCTCCAAATTTTGTCCATGATTCTAGTTTGGCTTTCTTGACTTCCTCCTTTACTTCTTGTCTTTTTTTCTTTATATTCCTCATAATCTTCTTTTTTTTTGTGTCCAAATATTTCTTCTATTTATCCTTTATTTTCAGTTTTAATTTGTTTGTCCTCCATTCAGTTTTCTTTGTTATTATGTTAGATATTTTTGATACTCCGCAGCTGTCTTTGGCTGCTTGTAGGATACCATTTTTCTTCTATTTCCATTGGTTGAGCCAGTCCTTTGAACTTTCTCTCTAGAATATCCTGGTATTTCTCACAATATTGTCCTTCTTCAATTTATAACTTTTCATTTTCTCTTTGACTTTCTTTCTCCTTTTCTCCCATTTTTCTTCGTTTTTCATTATAATATCCATCTTAACTAAGAAGTGGTCGCTATCTATATATAGCATAAAAAAAATTATATGTTTCATCTCATTTTACTAACCATTCCATCTCGTAATTACAGTAAAAATTCATTATTATGTTTTCATCATAATTCATTAGCAGGGGGCATAATCCATCCCCTGAGCGTCTTATACGCACTCTTATTAATAAAATTGCTCTCTCCTTTTAACCATTCAATAATTGTACATTATCTATACCACACTAATTTGGAAGCTATAATCAGCTTTATCAGTACCTACATTTGATAATGGGCTCAAAGTTTAAACTTTATTAAAAAACAATTTTCAAATTTTCATATTTTTGTCCCTTCTGACAACTTCAAATATTCGAGCTTCATCGAGTATAATAAGTTAATTTTCTTATTTGCGTATCATCAGGTGAGCAACAGTTTACAATTTCTTAAAAATTTCTCTGACTTTTATAATTAACACTTGTGATGCCTAGTATCAGCAATTTCATTCAAGATAAAAATTGATTACAAGATTTAAATTATTCAATTAATCAAAAAAATTAAAAATTTCCGAAGTAGGTCAATGTCTCAGTAAGATTCAACTAAAAATAATACATAAATGCAAAATATTCATAATCATAAAAAAAAAATTTCTAGCTTCGAAATATTTGACATATATATTACATTCTTCATAAATCTTATTTGACCGCAAGACTCCAAATCCATTCAATAAATCAACTATTTATTCATATATACGATAGTGAGTCAATGCTGGTCAATGTCATCAAAATACGAATGTTATCATAATATCAATGTAATAATAATAATATCAATGTCATATAATCCATATTCATTTTAATGCCACAAAAGCGAGTGATTAATAATTTTTTTAACTGCACACTATACATACAAAAAAATTTCCCTTAATCTTGAATAAGAATAGTTCCAAAAAAGAATAATAATAATTATCCACAATGATTTCAAATACATAAAAAAATTCCCTCTTAAACTTAAATTACGATTATTGCATGAAAGACGGAATCCCATAATAAAATTAAATCTAATAATAAAATTAATAATGATAAAATAATAATAGAATTAATAATGATAAAAAATAATAATGAAATACTTAGGTCAGGTCATAATTTAACTCAAACTTAACGTAGAAAAAAATTCATGAATGTAATAAATAATAATAAAAAATTAATGTCCCTTCTTAAAAAATAATGTCTCTTTTTCCTTCATTTTTACAAAAAAAACAATGTCAATTTCACTCCATATTTTCACACATATTTATACGTCCATAACTCGTATGTCTCTGCCATTTACACAAAGGGTAGATCCTACCTTAACTTCCTGCAACATCGTGGTTTGTGACTTCCACTCTGCCTGCGAAACTCGTTCACAGCCAGTATACCCATTCCTTCGGTCCTCGTGATGGCCTGGGTCGTCATCTCCGGAACTGCGAAGCAACCAGCCTTTTTATGGTCGATAATCATTTCTTCTTCTTCCCATTTTATTCACTTACTTTCACTTTCTTCAATTACAACAATACAACTGGCAGGATCGCCATGTAATGACTGGTCCTGGGTACTAAATAATACAAAGGTTCATTCTATACTTTGGTCTTTATTAGTATAGACTATAGACTTATCGCTAAGCCCTCGGGCAGCGTGACGAGAGTCTAAGTCTATCTGATCTATAGGAGAACTCCCGATATTATGTTATGCACCTGTTTATATACAAGTCTATGCATAACATCATCGTTCCAATCTTGGCTAGCTAAGCACTTTCACTATGTTTACAATCTAATATCAAATACAACAACACTCTTATTGTCTTTGACACTGACCTACTGGTCTACATGCACCACAATTCACCTATCCAGTAAGTGCCTGAATTTTTTCATTCATTAATTTTCCTATTCAATATAGTTAAATAACGTTTATTGTTGAAGTGTCCAAAATGGACGCGGCTTGCGCAAGCCAGATTATCCGTTTTCGGCCGTATTTTAACCCCTCTGAGAAAATTATAAATATTGATCCTACAGTTTCGAGAATTGAGACTTTATTATAGGAAATTTCCTCCTCTTTTCGAATATTTTTCGAGATATCAAAAATCTCAATTAGTTTTTGAATGATTCGCAGAAACCCAAACCCCTCTTCTTCTCTTTCGGTAAATTGTTTATAACTTTTACAAATGTCGCGAGCGGAACCGTATTTTTTTCCAAAAACATTCTACATTCTATTCCGAATCGAATGACACCTTACTCATGTTTTTCCGAGTCTGTTGAAAAAAGTTGAACAAAAAAGCAGTTGTTGACTAGACTATCAATGCCTGGTTCGGCTATTCTAACCTTACTTAACGGTAACCTTATTTTGTTTCAGGACATCCTGATGCTCTGTTGGTCGTTCAGACCCGGCGAACGTCCAGATTTCATAAGACTACTCAACCTGCTGGAGAAGTTGCCGAAGAAGAGGTTGGCTAGGAGTCCATCTCATCCGATCCATTTGTCCCGATCGGCCGAATCGGTCTTCTAAAGGCGGTTTCTCGCGATTTCGAAACGTTCAAGATTCCAGATAGGATCATAGATAGGAAAAAACAGATCTCCTTGGATTTTTCGTTTTTCGAAGCTTTCTTCCTCGTAGTTAGTTGATGGGAAAATCATTCCGGTCGTCTACAAATTCTTTCTTCTCTGGCGTCGGGTCCATTTCTGATCCCGATTCGACGACATTCTGCGAAAACGCTATTCAACGAGTAATCGTTCCTTGAAAACGCCGATTTTCGGCTTCTAGGCTTTTGGATGTGTGCGTGTATGGTGTTAATTGCGTCGATGTCTAAAAGAGTTATAGGTGAACGTTGAAAAATTAGATCGACATAGCATAAACCGCCGTATCGGAAACTCGACACTAGTTGAGTAGGCCAGTCAGTTTAGACATTGAAAATCGAAAATTTAACAATAATTCCAAAAGTTTTTAAACTTTGGCCAAGTCAATGCTACATAGAGAAAGAAACAGATCTCATTTTGCAACCTTTTCCGAAGACCGGAACATTGTTTAAATTGCGATAATATTGAATTTTGCCTTATGCTTGTGAAAAATATTCAGAAAGTTCTGCAAACTTGGAGTAGTATTGAATATATTATTTCATATCGCTTATCAAATTTGCAACCAGTTTAACCCTCTCGCTCACCTTGTCCTCAATTGAGGACAACCTACTTTGGATTTTTTCCTATGAAGTGCCGCTTGCTCTTACTTCTCTGTCACATTGTTCTCAGTTGTGGACATCATATACTTCCAAATGAATATATGTGCTGCCATCTACAAGCTGATGGAAAAAAAATTCATTCATTTGAAATATAGGTTTCCGTAGGGTAGCTGTGACAGCAATGTAGCGCTCTACTGTTTATTTTTTTGTTGGTTATATTCGTTAGACCACGTGTTTGAAAACTGTTTGTTCACGTTCACAATAAGTGTAGACTTGTTCCAAAGTAATTGTGTTTGGTGATTTTTGTGCATATTGTAATCAGCGATTTTTGAAAGTGTGGTGTCCTAATTTGAGGACATTGTGAGCTAGCGGTAAACGCAACATCTAGGTAAATATAACAGCACTTTTATTTTATTTCTGCAAAAGTTAAATTTTATACATTTTAGTACTTCGAAAATGGACCATTCATGAAATACTATACCCTGTAGTGTTATTTTAATAAAACATTAATATTTTACCCTCTGAACATATTTCTGAAAATTTTTTGTCTTCCATCAGCTCATGATGTCCTCAATTGGGGACATGTCATAGTGCCCAAACGGAGCATTTTGAAAATCTGAATTTAACATCAAAAATTTTCAAAAAATCATAAGTTGCATCACAGTAAATTTCAGATTTTTCGCTCTAATAGTTTTAATTCGTGACCGAGAGGGTTAAGGGTACGGAAAATTTTTTTTATTCAAAATTATCGTTTTTCTTTGATAAACTGACCTAAAAAATTCCAAAAGTACTGCAAACTTGATAGATACTACAGAAAAATATACCGAACAGTTGTATAAATTTGCAACCTTTTACGTTAACCGGAACATGTTTATTTATAATTTTTTTAATTCGTGGTCATTTTTTCGGGCAAGATTTTCTCGAAATAATTACAAAAGTTTTGAAACTTGGTTGCAAATTGAGAAAACATCTATTGTGATGCATTTGCGAATTTGCAACCTTGTACGCGGTCCGGAACTTTATGCAATTTGCAAAACTATAAAAATCCAAAAATCATATTTTTGCAAATTGCATAAAATTCCGGACCTCGTACAAGGTTGCAAATTTGCAACCATAATTGCAAAAATTTCAAAACTTTTGTAATTATTTCGAGATCATCTTATTTGCCGAAAAAATCACCACGAATTGAAAAAATTATAAATAAACATGTTTCGGTCAACGTAAAAGGTTGCAAATTTATACAACTGCTCGGTATATTTTTCCGAAGTATCTGTCAAGTTTGGAACTTTTTTTGGTCAGTTTATCAAAGAAAAACGTTAATTTTGAATACAAAAATGTTCCGTACCCTTACATTGGTTGCAAATTTGATACGCGATAAAAATAATAATAATACCATTTATTGACAAAATTGCTACAACATTATTACACATAATAATAAAGCAACAAAAGGTCAGCCGTCAAGAAAAAAAATCTTTAGTTAACTCTATCAGTCTTGTGTTCCCTACAGTAGTCCCAGTATTCATCAATACTGTAAGGTTCGCATTGCAACAGAAACAGGCGTGTTTCGGCTTTAAATTTATTAAGGCTCGATATTTTCCTCATAGAGAGAGGCAGCGAATTAAAAAATTTTAGACACATATTGTGTATTTTTTTGGGACAGGTTCAGTGTCCTCAGAGGATATAGATATGCTGCTGTTTTTCTTGTGTTGTTCTTATTTTTAAACTCTTCAAAATATTGTTGATTTTTATAGAGAAAAACAAGGCAGCCATAAATATAAAGACCAACGATCGTTAACAGGTCATTCTGTTTGAATAATCCTCTACATGAGTCTCTATATCGCAGATGCAGCATTGTTCTCAACGCTAATTTCTGAGTGATGAAGATTCTTCTGGCATGTCCACTGCCTCCCCAGAAAATTAATCCATATGATAGCACTGATTAGAACATCAAGATTTACATGATGTTTTAGAACATTAAGACTGTAGATTATTGAGCATAGTTTCTTGTTAAGCTCATAAACATGCTTATTCCATTTGAGTTGAGAGTCTAGATGAAGCCCAAGGAACTTAGTAGAGTCCTTTATATCAAAAGTTAAATTTCCATGGCAGAAATTGTCTGGAATATCAATATTTGATCTATTGGTGGTGAAAACAACACGCTCGGTTTTTTGTTTGTTTAGAACCAACTTGTTGTCATCGCACCAAATCACTGCCATATTCATAGCATCATTTGTGTCTTGTAGCACATTGCTCATGTCACCTGCCCTTACCAAATAGGTTAGAATCATCCGCATATATGACACTATCACAAACCTCAGACAAAAAATTGGGAAATTCATTAATATAAATGATAAACAGTAAGGGTCCGAGTATGCTTCCCTGGGGAACACCCAGATTAATGGTTTTTTCTGAAGAAGTAATATTATTTCCATCAATTGTTATCATTACTCTATGCCTTCTATTTGTCAGATAACTTTTTAAGAGCTTTAGTTGATTGTCTCTTATCCCATATAATTCTAGTTTCTTAAGTAGTATCTGATGGTCGACACAGTCAAAAGCCCTAGACATGTCTAAAAATATAGACATGGGAATCTCTGCATTTTCTAGTGCTTTCAGAATCCCTTGAATTAGTTCATATATTGCAGTTACCGTACTTTTGTTAGAAATAAATCCATGCTGACTTTTACTAAATATTTTGAATTTGTTGAAAAGTTTTATCATTCGGGTGATATGAAATAATATATTTAATACTACTCCAAGTTTGCAGAACTCTTGGAAATTTTTTCACAAGCATAAGGCAAAATTCAATATTATTGCAATTTTAACAATGTTTCGGACTTCGGAGAAGGTTTCAAAATTTCATAGTTTGTTTTTATCTCTTTCCCGACCCTACATTAAAGTTTGAAAACTTTTGGAATTATTGTCAATTGATTATCTCAACTGACTGTCCTACAGCATTTTCAACCGGGGAAAATTCTATTAGAAACGCGCGTTGCGTAAGGGTTGTTGTCATCACTAGAAAAACTTCGAATTTTTCTCCACAGATGATAAAATGGAATTGATTGATTCGAACGTTGTCACTCTGTCTGAATTTATACATCTTAAAAGGCTTAATTGGCGTGGATTCCTTTCAGTTCCCTGTCGAAAACTGGAAATTAGTAATTCGATTCTTGAATTAGTTCAAAGAGTTTCTTGTAGGTACGTTATTTTCTGTCGTTCTCATGAAAAATTCGCGACATTTAATAATTAGCTTGTATTTTGTATATTGTAACTTTGAATGGACCAAAAGAATCTCTGACGTGAGCTTAGTTGTCAATGTTGTGAAACTACTAAATGGAATTGTAGAAATCCAATTGAAATATAAAAATCACATTATGTAATGTATATGTAGGTATATATATATATATATATATATATATATATATATATATATATTATATATATATATATATATATATATATATATATATATATATATATATATATATATATATATATATATACCGGGTGTAAATGAGTGATGGGCCACCCCTATAACTTTTTAATGGATTCCTCGATTTTATTGAAATTTGGGTGGTTTATCTCAGACATAATTTTGAATTTTTTCACATACAAAATCAGTATGACTGACTTTCGGTTTTACAGAAAACGATATAAAAATTAAAAATTTAAATGGAACACCCTATATATTTTTACGTATTTCAATTCTGAGACTTCAAATACATATATTCCATCTGTCAAATGTCAATTCTAGCGCCGTTTCAATTTTGTTTTTCATTTTGTTTTTTTTATCGTAGATTGCTGCGACGTCGTCTAAATCATAGATAATTGATTTCAAATATTGCCCATAGTAATAATATTTCAAAAAATTCATTTTCATGAAGTTTGTTAACGATTAAATTCTTTTTCGAACCAAAACTCAGTTTTTTAAATAGTAACATACATGGGCCACCCTGTATATCAAAAAGCTCCTTCAAAATGATTTACACATCAGTTTTCTCAATTCCTAAATAACGAAGTAATCATTAAAAATCTTATTCTTATTAGTTCCCTTTGCTCCTGAGACCGACTCTGTTTACGAAATATGAAAAAAAAAATTTGACAGATGGAATGTATGTATTTGAAGCCTCATAATTAAAATATGTAAAAATATACAGGGTGTTCCATTTGAATTTTTATATCGTTTTCTGTGAAACCGGAAGTCAGCCATATTGATTTTGTATGTGAAAAAACTCAAAATTATGTCTAAGATAAACCACCTAAATTTCAATAAAATCGAAGAATCCATTAAAAAGTTATAGGGGTATATATATATATGTCTTTTTTTAGCAATAACAGGCCTTTTGAATTAGAAAAACAACTATTGAATAGTTTAAATTTCGTCACGACTTTCTCAAAACTTTTGATGTATTGAAATGAATTCGACATTTATTAATTTGAAAGAAATTAAAAAGTCAAAAAAAAACAGTCAACTATATTCATACATCAAAAGTTTTGAGAAAGTCATGAATTTCATTACGAAACTTGAACTATTCAATAAAATAGTTTTTCTAATTCAAAAGGCCTGTACATACAGTAAATAACAATACAACACAGGCAAAATTAATTTAATTATAAATATATATTGAAAATCTCCAGATGATATTTCATAATTATATTTGAATTATTTGGAATTAGGATTTTTTGAGTAATTCAATTTCATAATTTTTTCATGTACCTGCGGATGCTATTCATATTATCTGACGGGAAAAAAAGTTCAGTGAATCAAGGCTGCTGAAAATTGTAGGAATCGATCAATCCCAGGATACATTCAGAGAAGTCATAAGACATTTATTTATTCGGACAGAGTTCCATACTTTCATGTTCATTCACTAAAGAGGGAGACTACGAGGTCATATCCCGCTCATTATTGTACATAATTTCATTGTAGTTTAAAAATATTCGGTTATTATTTATAAGAAATTATATAAGATTCGAAAACATTTTAATTAAGTTATAATTGCTCTATACTTATATTGAAATAATCATCCTTCTATTAATAATAGTATATTATTCAACGAGCACAAAATGATTGCTATTTTTCACGAGGGTGAAGTTTGCGACACGAGCTGCAAGCGAGTGTCGCAATTCACCCGAGTGAAAAATTGTAATTTTGTGCGAGTAGAATACTATACTTTGGCCACGACTTCCTCGAAAAAATAAATCTGCATTTTCAACAATAAAAATAATTATCAAAAACGTTGACATAACATTTTCTGTGTTCACTGAAAACTGCATACTCACGTAAACGTCAACTATTTCACTTGACATCGATCCCATTCCTTTCCTTCACTCTGATAAAAATGAAATAGATAATTTATTAGAGTAAATATTCAATAAGTTGGGCATTATATTGAATATTAGTTTAATAATTTGCCTAAAAGTTATCTTAGTTACATAAAACCTAAAAATCTGATAACAATACTATCCTAACAATGTGAATGATAGTCTCAAGTTTGGACGTACGTTTTGAGTGTGACGTCATGCAGTGTATAATAAACCATTATACACACTAGTGAATAATAGGTATAATTATACTTCAGGAAGCACACGTATACTGAATGATTTATAGTACAGTCGTGGACAAAATTGATTTATAGTGCATATAAATTTTCAGGTAACGCCTTGAGAAACCTACTCCACTTATTCTAAGATAAATATTCCAGAAATGTTAAATGATATTTACAATATGATGTAACCATTTGCAGTCGTGATTCACTGAACTTATCGTTTGTGGAGTTGGTCTAAGTCACGTTAGAGAGTCTACTTGTGTAGAAGTTTCTTCACCTGGGAGACAAATTCCTATTTTTTTTTTATATGTGATTTTAGGATTACAAATGCTGCGCATCAATCATTCCAATCAAAAAGGAACGATGAAATCTTCCCACTAAATTATTATTCTAATGCACTTATTATAACTGTAAAAATTGTTAAATTTCTGAAACTGTATTTTAAGATTGCTCTGTATAAAAATTCTTGTGATAAAAATGTAAAAAATCGACACACTATTTTGTTGTTTGTATACAAAGCGTCTCAGTAACTCTGTAATGTTATTTATAATTCAGCATTTTATGCCCTGTTGGTCCTTGTTAAGTTTCAATTTTACAGCAAATTTCGCGGGACACTTTGTATACGTATAGCATTGAGGAATTCTCTGTAGGACCTCTCATTCTAAAGAATGAAATTTGATTGCCTTGAGAATGAAAAGCAATTTGAGGTTAGTTGCACTTTAAGATATAATTGACAGTACAAATTTGACGGCAGGATTATGGAGGGTAGAGGTAAGGAGGACCATCTCTGTGTATGAAAAAGTGTCCGTCAAAAATCGTCAAATTGGTGGCGCCACAATAGCAAGTGGGTACATTTCAAATGACGCGCTGTTGTCATATTGAAGTCGTTTTTACTTTTATTTACCTCATTAACAAATTCTTACCAACAGATTCATCGTACTCTGTAGATTTAGGTTCAATGTTATGCGCATCTTTTATGGCGATTTGAATATCACGATGAGTCGATTACAGTTTTACACATTTTAAACAGAAGAGCGGCATTTTTGGACTAGTAGGTATCTTGAAAAAATTTTGGAAGACGAACTGAGTTCTATGGAAAGAAAATACAGTGACTCAAAAATAAACTAATAAATAAGATAATAAAAGCACCCATTCAAAAATAAATTACATAACCTAGCTTTCAAACTTCAAAATCCCAATTACAAAAGTTGGCAACAGCGCGGCATGGAATCCGTTCCTATTTCATGCTCTATTGCTATTCTGGCGCCACTCTGGAGGGTTTTGGAACTGCAATTTGCAGTTCACAACTGGACACTTTTGCGACTGTTTTCCAATATGAGATGGTCCTCCTTACCTCTACCCTCCATAGGCAGGATGTATGCGTCAATTGGCCAAGAAATTGTTGTTTCTTTCTTGATCAATAGATGGCAGGTGGAAAGAGGTAAAATGTAGCAAGTATTCCGTTTGTTGATAAGGAGTAAATATGTTGATATAACCCTTTTTTTGTATTATAGTTGTATATTAATTTTCAAGAGGTCGTTCTACTGATGCATCAAAATGTAATTTTAGTTACGAACATCACTTTTACTTAGTTTAATTTCACTATTATCAAAGGACATTTCACTACTGTCAGCAATTATTTTTAATGATAATTATAACATTACCAATGGTTGCTTCAATATAATACATGTTTCAAAATTTAGACACTAATAATACTAGTGTTCTTTCGTACTGATTGAACTTATCTGATTGAAGTGAAAGTGATTTTGCAATCAGGGCACATTCATTCAAAGAATGCGCTCATTTTCATAATATCTGTGTAAAAATTTTAAAATATATATAAACTTCAAATTTTGAGGTTAACTTTGCCAATGTAATCCAACTGATATAAGATATTCTGCGTTCAGAATAATTACTTCCTTCAAAACGACCGCTTAAACTGATCTATCTGATTTTATTTACATAGATCACTTTGTTCAGTACGAAAGAATACTACTAATGTAAAATAGGTATTAGAACTTTCATTTTTTGTAAACATCGATTCAAAATTTATTTCCCCCAATAGTCCTTAATATGAAGCCAATTTTATCAATTTATACAAAAAAGGGTTATTATGGTAATACGAATGGAACTTCTTTGACACCAAGCATTCTTTGAAAAATAAGAACCCTGTCCAATGAATCATCAGATTTTGCCTGAAAGTTATATATTCACATTGATTGTTTGAAACGTTTTCAGATATAACTTCTGGAAGTGGTTAAAATCGGTAGAAATCTTCTAAATGTACTCTGTTGTGAAGTCCTGTGTTAAAATTTCCTCTTGTAAATATTTTAAGGCTCTTGTATATACAATTTTTCTGGTCTTGAAGTTTGCTAGAAATTCGGACTATGTATATATGTTTAAAAAGCATTCCCAACACTTTCGCTCTAGTCAATTTTGCCGAATTTGAAATTCAAACATTTCTTGTTTTGTTCCTTCAGGATGTTTGAATTTTAGACGAATTTTATTCTGATCTACAGTCAATGTATATCATAAGGACTAGGGTAAAATGAAATATTTAATTCAAATTGTTGTTTTATTCCATTCGCCCTATTTTATGCTTAAAATTTAGGAACACTAAAATGAAAAAAAATATGTATCCAATCTCCAATTTATTATCAAAGGAACAATCCAGTACAAAAAGTCAATACATTTAATAAGTGAATATATGAAACACCATACCAATATTTTGGAGATGCAGATATGATTGAGTTGAATATATAAATAATCAAATACCATGAGCGACATTATTTAATCTTACATGAAAGC
The DNA here is from genome assembly GCA_030704885.1 of Cynegetis impunctata. NCBI lineage: Eukaryota > Metazoa > Arthropoda > Insecta > Coleoptera > Coccinellidae > Cynegetis > Cynegetis impunctata. The sequence continues at coordinate 635,587 of JARQZK010002903.1, forward strand.
AGTGATAAAGCAAATATAAATAATTATTTATTCTCGAACAAAAATCAGTGTGATATAAATCAATAATTTCTCAATTCGTAGATAGTAAGAAATGTTTAGTAAATGGCAAGTATCTTCGTTAACCATTATTATGCTGATATGAATGAGTAACAATGACTAGAATTCTAAATCAAGAAAATTAAAACTGCTTAAACAAGACAAATTAATTAAAATAGTAAAATCGGATTCTGCAATCAAAAAAAAAAGATAAAAGTTTCAAAACTTCTGCAAAGAACACTCCCTTACGTTTGTCATATAAATATACAAAAAGCATTGAGAAAACTCCAATCAGGCTAACTTTAAAATTTTACCACTAATAATACTAAATGAAGAAAACAAGCTTAAACCAATTATAAGTAAGCTGTGCCAAAAAAAAAATTAAAATTAAAAAAGTCTATTAAGCATCGAACTAGAATGAATAATCAGGAAGACTTGTAAACTTTATTATTTTCTTTAATCTGATTCAAAGTTACCAATTGAAGTTTTCTGAAAAAGAAAAATTACCACAATTAGAACAAAAATGGCATCAGACAATAAATTTCCAAACCAATTTCATTCTAACCTTGATCATTTCCTCAATGTTCATAAACCTACATTCATATAAAATTGCATAAATATATTGAAAAATGTTTTAACCTTAAAAATAAGCAAAAATAACTCGCCTACTAAAACTTAACCGTTATTTTCTATGATGGAGGTGTTCAGACCTTTGCCCGGCACAACCACAGTCTTGAACTGTTCTGGTACAGGGTATTCAGTGTAATCTCCATTACCTTTTGGTACTAGCACGTTCATCTCGGAGGATTTTGAACTGACTATTACTGCTTCGAGCGATTCGGGGCTCAGGTAGATCTGACAGCCGTCGGTTTTATCTATGGATATCGTTGGCACTTTGCCCAGTACCTGCATTTGGACAGACTGGCAGTTTATGAATTCCACCGATGATACCTACAGGAAACATATTAACTATAAATGACAAAATTGAATAAAGTACAATAAGGAAAGGATTTCTCAATCAGTTCATGACATATTCAACATATGACATTGACCCTGGTGGAATCTTTGATTTGGTCCCAGTTGGACTACTGTAGCGTGGTCTATTTCCACTTTCTAAACAAGGAATGCCAGGAAAGGATGCAGTTACTTCAAAATGCATACATGAGATTTGTATGCTGCATCAATAAATTTGATCACATAACTTCATCCTATGCCAAATGTAAAACATTGAAGCTTGAACATAGAATGATGTTTCAGTTCGCAATGTTTGTGTACAAAATCCTGAAAACTGAGTGCCCATCATATCTTCACAAGTACATGATTCGAAGAGAGGACCTACACAGTATCCATCTCAGGAATGTAATCAGGTTCCATATACCTGAACATTGTGGACAAAAATTCAGAAACTCATTCGCATTCTTATCTGTAAAACTGTTGAATAGTGATGTTTTTCATCTAATGCAGAACTCTTCTTTGAATGTTTTTAAAAGATCTTATAAGGAATACTTGTTCAATTTAATGTTGATGTAGAATTTGAAATTGTTGATATTCTAACTATGATTTATTGGTGTCATGGAAGAACACTTATGTGAATGTCACCTTTTGAGTACCTGTGTAGTGGTTGCATAATAAATATTTTATTATTATTATTATATATGGGTCATTCTACGATAAGAGGTAATGTGCACGGCAATCAATATAAAATACCTTTTATATTTCATATCTTGTCATTTTATACAATAAATCACAGCATCTTAATGTAGTTTATCGATTATATCATGAATGAATACCCAATTGAAGCACGTTTTTCTCAAATTACTCATTTAAGCATGGAAAAGTCTCTACCCTGGCATGTCCCCTTGACGTTTTGGTTGAACATGTAGACATTATATACCTTCTTTTTCGCAGTTGCCCAGTCAAATTATATTTAACACAAATTCAAATAAGTATACTCAAGTATTATGAAGAAAAAATACAATAATATTTGTTAAGTTTTAAAAAATTTTAAATAACTTTTGTCCAGCTCTTTTCGTGTATCTACACCCTGGCAAATTCCGATCCGCTAAAACAAAACAAATATCAAACAGCCATTTTGCAAATGGCGTTCAATGGCACTCATTGACGACAATTTAGTAATACCAAATAAAGAAGCGGTTCAACGGGAGTTATTGTTAATTGGTGCGACGCAACACTGGGGTGCAATTGTTTTAGCAGGGTGAACGTGTCTCTCCACTGGTAGGTCGTACTATTTATATAATTTGCTTAATTTACTTAGCATGAGTTGTTTGAGTTCAACAATAGTGTGATAGTTAACGTGTGACATAATATTAATCCGAAATTAACGTGCGTTAATAAAAAAATTCAGTTTATTGTATTTCCCCTGGCGAGATTTTTACCAGGGGAAGTACTGAATCACCAGGAGAGATAATTTTAATAATTATATGTTTGTATAAACTAATTTAAAGATAGTTAATGTTCTAATTCAGATATAGTTAAGTACAATGTTTCATAAAAGTTAATTTTAAAAATAGTTTTATCACATCAAAACTTTCCTTTGACCAAAAAAGTCTTGATGTCTTTACCTTACCTTATGTATTTTCCCTGGCTACATAAAAAAAAACTAAAAATGTATAAATTGACTTGCCCTTACGTAAATGCGCACTTAGAAGAAACTAAAGTCGTAATATACGTGTTAAATCAAAAAACTCCAACTTTTTTCCGTAGCCGCATCCTCTATGTACGGTTGCGGGCATAAAATTTTGGCCACCCAAATTTCTGTCAATCACAAAAAATGAGGCGTATGGCATGCTTTATTGTCATTATGACGTTTACAATTTGAAATTATAATTTAATTTCTGTCAAATTGACTTTTGAACAATCCAGGTTACTGTCAAAGTGACAATAAATATGACAAAAGTTTAAAGTAAGGTTACAATATCCTTAAGCCAGATTCACATCTTAGATTAATTAAATGTCTAGAAGTGGCCAAAATTTTATGCTCGCAATTGTAATTGAGACCTCTTATCGTAGAATGACCCATATATGTTCGAAATACTAGGTGAGTAGAAATTAGTTATTCATAATAGTTGTTGCGTATCAATTTGTGTTACTATAAAACTAGATACTGTTATCAGACCACTTTCGTCTGATATTCGTAGAATTATTTACATATACAGGTGAAATTGGAAATTTTGAAACTCCTCAATAATAATAAAAAATAAGAATTTTTTATAATTTTTATTTCACTACTCTCTTATGTCCTTAAAGATGTGAAGAAAGCTGCTAAGCAGATCAAAGGAAACTTAAGTAGCATTTCCAAATACCAATTGTGCTAACTGTCTCCAAGGGCATAAATCACCCTATTTAAATATTTTAAAATATAAATGTCAAAAAATGGCACATTGAATAATTATTTTGATATTTTTGTAATATCATAAGTCGAAAGGTTGAAAGTAGACCAAACTCAACTTTTTGGTAGCATTTTCCTAATAAAATCTTAACCTCTGTAAAAAAGAAGAATTTCACTGTCTAATAGTTATTTATGTACCAAGTGCGTTGGCCTCTGGCCCGAGGGATGAATGTTGCCCGATTGGCGTTAGGATCTAGTAACGCACGTGGTGCATACAAGATTTTATTTTTCACGAAAAAATTATTTTATTATAAAGAAAAATCGATTTCAAAATCGGTTCATTGCTCCTATACTTTCCATTTTCATTCTCATAGTAGGCATGCCATTTGTTGATATTTTGACGTTTGTGAATATTTTTGTCATCATATTTAGTGAATGTCATTGCTGCTTTCTTTGTGCGGTCTTATGGAAATAATGGAAATGAATTTATCCAAGAATATCATAGAAAATGCAGCCAAAGCTGCGAATAATTCATTGCCGGAGAAATCCAGAGTCGTATACGACAAGGATTATGAAGTATTTAATCAATGAAAGTTGCTTCATTTCTCCTCGTACAATGAGCTGGCGTTATGATCCATAATGCCCGCTCATAACGCCCTAGGGCATAATGAGTGTATTTATAGCAACCGTATCTAAGGTAAAATCAACAAATAATATACAAGTGAAAAATAAAATAAATTCCATTCTACATGTGTGAGCGAATGAAGTATGAAATTAAAATATAAATCTCTGAACACACTAAACGATTGGTCCCTTGTTAGTTCAATTTTTAAATTTTCTTATATCAATTACAAAATTTGCATTCTACACAGTTTTAGTAGGAGTAAAATAATTCAAGGAATATATTATTTTTACAGCATCGTTTTTAATTCTTTGAAGTTCCTCAACTTTGTATTTAGGTGTATTTCCGCAACATGGCATGGTACGGCTCCATAAAAGAATTATAAACTAATTTTCTTGTATGGTTATTTAGTTTGTAAAGTTTAACACCGACAAAGATTGGTTAATACAGAAAATGACTTAACTATACCATAGTTATTAACCCTTAACTGGTATCGTCGGGTCAGAATTGACCCGGCGCATCTTCATTTCATCACAAGACAGGCGCTTTTGCACTTATGTGGTTGTGGTTCCGTGACTTCTCATAAATATTTCGTTCAAATAGATACCTCAAACGCCAGTTCCATTTGAGCATCGCAAAAGTCGAATTGTACGCGTTAGGGTCAGATTTGACCCGAGGATACCGGTTGCGTGTGTGTTTTGAATTTATTTCACTATGGATTTTCTCGTTATTAACGGCCGGCAGTATGTCGAAAAAGTACGTGAATTGTTCTTGAACAGTGAAGATGATGGAAAAGAGCCCTTAAATGCGACGAAACTACAACGAATGAAAGTAGGCCGTCAATTTCTAAGCCCAGATCTCCTGATCCTGATGCAGTAAGTAGGGCAAGAAAACGACGAAGATGTTACATGTGTAAATCGAAAAATGGCAGTAAATATTTTACAAAGTGTAATAAGTGTAACGGGCACGTGTTTGAAGCACCTGCAGAGCACAGCTATAGTCTGTCCAGTCTAAGTTGGCGTGTACGTCACAGTCATGCGCAAATAACGACGCAAGGCTGCCTACCCAAATAAATAAAATTCGAAATGGTCAAAATTCATATCTGTCGTAAGTAATTTTCTGAGAAAGTAGTTATATGGTGATAGTGACCGGATCATCCATTTCGACAAATATCCTGTTCTTAACATATCAAATCGTATGTATCTCTCAAGAAAAACTAGCATTCCGAGTAATGAAAATAAGTTGAATGTTTGTTAAGTTGTCATATAATTGAAAAATTTGCAATGTTGTCGGACCCTCTCGACCAACGATAATCGGCATTTCACGTTTGACAGTCGCCGAGTAACCTAGAAAATTTTGTAATTAAGTTTGTTTTATCGATCGATGAATATGGATTCCATATAGATAGGCACTTCTGGTACGGAATAATGGTCAATTTGAATTTACCGCTAAAAATCCCCGCCATGTCAAACATGCAAGATATCTCATTTTGTTGAAAATTGGGTTAACTATTTAGATTTAAGATTATTTATTACGTCTGGCAACAGTGTTCACGATCGACGTCATATACAATTGGTGACGTACACGCCAACGGTCGCTGGACAGACTATACATTATTATTTGAAAAATGTAAGAATCGAGTGATAGGTTATGCAATTGTTATTGAAAGTTTTTTTAAAACGAGAATCTATTTCTTTATTATTTGTAGAATGTGAAGGCTGAATATATTGTATCAGGGCCCATTATATTGGTTGTTTGATATTTTGATGTTTCAGTTGAAATGTTGGAAATTATATTGCATTACACTTTTTCAGATAATAATAGTTATTTAATAAACTAGTTTATTAATGACAGCGATTAATGGTTGAGATATTTTAACGCGTGAGCGGAGCGAGCGCGTTAATAGTTCGAGACCATTAATCGATACATTGATAAACGAGTTTATTACAAGATTTTTCCGTCGACCTCATCATGAATTGAGTATAAATTCTTGATTGAAATAAATTTTTATTTCGCATGACAGATACACTTGACACAATACAAATTTCTATGTTCATTTCGATATATTTATCTTAATGCTTAATGATGGAACAATTTGAGAAATTCATAGATGGAATATTAGACATGTGACATTCTGAATAGTTAACATTACCTACAATATCCGATAAGGAATATGTGGAACTGGTGGAAGCTGAAGTGTTATTTACTTTCGAACGATTATTGCATAAAATTTTTTCCGCAGTTTCTACTTTATTTTGTATAGAGTTAAATTTTTCGATTTGAATTATGAATTCCTTTTCTCTGTGGAATAACAGTACAGACACAGAATAATTCAACTATTCCGTGCTGAATACTTCTGTGTTTGGTTGCCCATGACAATCATACATTAAAATAGGAGAAATTGCACATTAAAATGGGTCATTAATGATCAATTTCGTGTACGTTAAAGTAAGCTTTTATTTAGAGGTCGACGGAAAAGTGTATTTATTTATATCCAAGATTTTTTTGTTTCTAAACCTGTTGTATACATTGCTAAAAATTGATTAAATAATGATGTTTTGTAATTCGGAGGTCTCAACCTTTTTTAAAAGTATCGGGTCAGAATCGACCCGAAGATACCAGTTATGTAAGTAAAAATGACGATACCATCTGAGAGTTAAGCATCATTCATCACTACTCACCAGATTATCAAAGACGACCGACGTCTTCTTGCAGGAATCCAAAACGATCGAGTTCAGCTTGCCCTTGACGGTCAGCGTAGAATTCGTGCACCTGAACATGTAAACCACATTGTTCATCTCAACACCATCTACCAGGAGGTCATGTTTGCCCTTTTGATACTCGATCAGCCATTTTTTGCCGTCCCTGGTAAAAGAGGGTGGTTTGTCGATTACAGTAGGGGCGGAGACGTTACCGTAAGTCGGCTTAGCGGCAACAGGCTTGAAAGGGGCGGGGCCCTGGCGCAGTGCAGGATTCTTATGGGTCTGCATTTCTGAGGAGACCTAGAAAAGGATGGACGAATTAGTTACATTCTTACATAACTGAAATGTAATATCCTGAGTTTTTAATACTTTGGCACTCGGCATGTAGATTTTATGGGATATAATTTCGTCAATGCGACAGAGAATAGTCCAAGACCCAGAGCCGCCAGACGTACCTTATTTATTCAATAATAAAATTTGTGGGATGAAGTAGTGCTCGTATGTACTTTCAGTTAATGGATACTCGCTATCTTGTGCCGACGGCCAATTTCCAGGTACTTATCAGGTGCTAAAGATGGAAAAAAACTCGACCTACTTCTCTTATTTTCTCATACTTGATTTTTATATATGATACTCAGGTAACTATTTCAATACTTTATGCAAGCTGCCAGGTCCATCGTATGGGCCAAACATCCCGCCAGACACACATTAAGTGTGAGTATAACAGTATGAACGAAATGTCATGACTCGCCCATTTCAAAATAAAAATAATAATATCGAAAGTACATATACTCAAACATAGAGCGTGCTTGAGTAGACAGTAAATATAGAAGGGAGTTTGACGCGCATAGATAATCTCTATCGCGCTTAAATGGGCGAATCATGACATTTCGCTCATACTGTTTTTTCCATCTTCAGCACTTTTCAACTAATTCCGTGGAATATTTCACGTTATTTTATTTTTACTAACTTCAAAACATTTAAAAGTAATATTACAGAAGTTAATATATCTCTTTCAGTCAAATGTCAAATGCTTTTTCTTCTCTATAGTATTTCAAATTTCAACTGATAATTATTTCTTATATACAATATATTCATTTTACGGGAAAAAATATTCGCTGAAAAACTAGCCATCTACATATGTAAGAACATATTCAACGTACGAAATTTATAAGAATTTTAAGGGCAAATGCATCATGTCCTCAATTATACAAAACGAATACAAGTAGGAAGAAGTTCAAAATAGGTAGGTAACATCTCATCACGATTTGAAGAACGAAAAGTATCTGATCGTTAAATTCTTCAGTTTCATTAAGTTTTTGAAATAAATGGAATTAACTTGAACGAAACCTTTTGCAGTATTATTAGAACAACTTAACCAGAGAAAAAAAACGCATATTTGTGTTCTTTCCAAATCTGAAAGTTTCCATCCAGATGGCGCCAAAAAATTCCAAAGAATTGCGTTTATTGATATTCCACGAGGCGATGTTCTACCGTCCTGCCATCTGACAGGAAAAATAAGTACTAAACTTTCCGGCCACCTTTGACCATTACCAATCTATATGTTTTTCATCTTTGACTAAACTCACTTTTTTCAACCCCTTCGTAATTTCTGCACCCTGATTTATCTGCGCAAACAGGGCCGATCTGTCGTTCGACGTGTCACCCCCGGCTGTCAGATCAACTGCCACCGGTGGTGGAGGCGGTGGGCATCCAGGTGGCGGTGGTGGTGGTGCAGAGCCGCCAGTCTTTGACCAGACCAATCCTGTAGTGTGGTTTTGCTTTACGAATGCTTGCAACTCCGTGAGGGTCTGCACCCATGATTTAACCCAGTCCACGTGTTTTTTGTCCTTCTCCTTCCACTCTTTCAACACTCTGTTGGTGTAAAATTGACCGGCGTCGTTCATCTCCTTGACGTATGGTGCAGGAGCGGGGCTTACTGAAATGCGTAAATAGTGTAAAAGTGAAATCCTACATAAATCCTTCTGCGATTGCAGAATCCTGTACAATTGAAAAGTTATTATATTTAACAAACATTATTGACTCTTATAAGTAACCTTGGGGTGCCAGTTCGTTTTAAAAATAGCCAAAGAATTGGAATACCCTGAATGAAAAGAGACTAAGTGCGGAAGCTATTGAAGCAAGAACAAGGGAACCACTGCACTGAGAATCAGCAAATGCAATACTGTCCATATGAGGACACCACTGTGAAACTTAACTTTAGATTGTTCACCAATTAGATGTTTTTGCATTCCCCAAAACCTTGTAATATTTTACAAATTGAAAATACATACTTATAACCTATATTAATATGAAAGTTTTCGTTTGTGCAAAATTAAAAAAAGAAAAAAATTGGAAATTTTTGAATGTAATGGTTGCATTTGAATAAAGAAAAGGTTTTCAGAAAAATTTGTGACTTTCTTGTAATTTCCATGCGAATTAGTATATTTATATTTCCTGTAATTCTTATCTCCAGTTATAAAATCATTAAGTTTCTAATTGAAATGGATTTTCATCAAGTAACCGTATTCAGAATTCAATAAAAATCACATAATTGATTAAATTTTTGAGTGAATGAAAAATAGCTTCAAAATAAATATACCTTTCAGTGACCGTTTTTAAATTTAATATAATGAAGATATATTTCCAAGTAACCATTTTCATAGCAAAAAAAAATTTATACACTTTCCGATGAGATAATAATTATTATATATTTACACAAGGATATCAGAACTCTTTGCTTATCAATTGGCAAACAGGTGCTTTAAAATTATCAATGTGCAAATTACTTCTAATTCTAAAGAGATATTTGAGTTAATGATCACATGTAATTTATAATTATACTTTATAATGAGTAATAATAAATAAATATAAATAAAATACAGTTATGTTGAATGACTCACCTGTAACCCATCCTAAAGCCGGAATACTCTCACTAATAGCAGAAAGATGATTGAAAAACTGCGAAGTCCTATTTTTTTCTCTGAACTGCTGTATACCTTCTATCTCGTTACTGGTAGGTTTCAAGTATTGAACGAGTTCATTCTGGCTGGGCTGCCTACATTGCGATGCGGTTTTCAAAAATTCGGTCTGAGCGTCAAACGCTTGCTTCACCAGAGTACTATGGTGTGCTACATCTCCCCCAATTTGCTTGGATATACCCAAATACTGAGCTAAAGGGCCGTTCACTATATCAAGGAAGCCCTGCAAACTCATTTTAATCGAATCGATGAAATATTTTCACCGGATAGACACTACTTTCCTATTTTACGAATTCAACTACCCACGCAAACACAGATTGCGGAATAATATATTTGTTGGATTATTTTCGTATAATTTGGTAACAGCTGATGACTCACGAAATAGAAATACAAGACAACGGAAGGGATAAATTTACACTGATAATCACGTCACACACTGCTCCATTACTTCTACTTCTATTAGGGCGGGGCGGGGGTACAACTGCATATGACATCCGTTGTCATATGTCAAAATATTTCAGAAATATAAATGAGTATAAAGAACTACTATCATACTGTGACCACTCTGTCACGCATAGAATTTAAGACCTTTATATTTTCTTTCAACTCATACAAATACAAGAATCATTTCAGTACTAAGTTAATTTAACTTACCAATCAAATTACTTTAGTATATCCATCAAGTTAATTAGGAACAGTTTTTCAAGTTAGTTTAAGAACTCTATGGATATTTTTGATTTTCTGTAAAACTACATCACTAATAGGTTCTTGCACCGTATATTATTAAACTAAGTTTAATGATAAACCGAGTTTAATTTGACAAATGTCAAATTAAACTCGGTTTATCATTAAACTAAGTTTAATAATATACGGTGCAAGAGCCCATAAACAAATTAACACACAGATAAATAATAAAATACTGAATGATATCAGTATTTTACTGATTATTTCTTAATTTGATGCCTAGTTTAGTTAGTGTGTGTGTGTAGATTTGATGCTACCAGAACTTAAAATTAGTTATTCTATGGTGGATGTGTCATTCGCTAAAGACTTCTTCTTCAATTGTTTGTGGTTCTTTGGTTCTTTCATTTTTTTTTCATCAAACTGAATTAAATTCTAATATTGTCAATCTGCACACCCGGCACAAAAATATATTTTTTGATTACTTTGCTGTAAATCAACATACACATTCTCCACTTTTTAGTGATATACTGATTATAAAGATTCAAATTGTTCTTTATTGGCGCTAGAGGAATTTCGAAATGGAAATAGCAGGTGATAAACTCCTAGAGGTAACAAAACACATTGAAAAACAAGTAGATGCAACAATAGAAGCTATAGATAATTTAGATGTTAATGACTTGGATCAACTTCGAAAGTCTAGAATACAGGATTTGAAGAAAAATGAAGAAAAACGCAAAAATTGGCTACTCAATGGTCATGGAGAATATGAGGAATTGGCTGAAGAAAAGATGTTTTTTGATGTTATTAAAAAATCAGAGAATGTTGTTGTACACTTTTATACAAATACTAATGAGAGATGTAGAATTGTTGATAAGCATTTAAAAATACTGGCTCCAAAACATATTGAGGCTAAGTTCTGCAAATTGAATGCTGAAAAATGTCCATTTTTGGCCAATAATTTGAAAATTAAAACCATTCCCAGTATTGTGTTGGTTCATGACAATATAATGGTGGATAAGATAGTCGGCTTCACTCAGTTGGGCAATAGAGATGACTTTACAACTGAAACTCTAGAATGGAGAATTGCTCAGCAAGAAATCATAAAATATGATGGTGACTTAAGTACCCCACCTTATTTGAGAGAAAAGAAAGGAACAGGAAATAGTGGCAAAAAAATTAGAGATGGTTCATATAAGAATGATGATGACGATATTGACTTCGAAGAATATACGTTAACAAAAGAAGAATATGATGCATCACAAAATATTACTAGTGGCCATCTTTCAACAGAATTGACAGCTGAAGAAGCAGCTGAACTAGGCTTAGATTAAAACTTTTTTTTATTAAAACTTTTCATCATTGAAGTATGTAATAATTCAATCCACTATTTCCATATTAATTATACTATGAAATTAACTATTATATTCTTGAATGTCTCACTCATTTACATAATAAACTCATTTTTTGATAGAATATACTTTAATTAACACATATACAAATTATTTATAAATATACAAATATTAATATTGCCAATATACAAACCATACAGTCAGAATTTATTTCTGACACATTTGTTCCAACTCAGGCCTCCAAAGCAATGGGCTCCTCTAAATTATTCTTTTCCTTCTTGATTTTTGTTTTTCCTGAAAAATATAAAAATTAATATCAGAAGACAAGAAGTAATCATATAAATTAAAGCTGTGTGAAATAACCATATTATTATAACTTAAAAATGATGAAATTTACCTTCAACTGGCGTTGTTGGGACTTCAGGCAATATAAGTTCAGCTTCTTCACTTTCTGGAACGTCAGGCATCTGTTCACTTATAATAGCAGCTAATTCAGCATCAACAGCCTCTTCATCTTCCTCTGTTAAGGAACCACTGATCATAGCACTGATTTCCTAAATAAATAAGTCTATAAATCTCAAAATTTTCAAAACAATTATGATTACTAACTTGCTGCTTTTCCACTCCTTCTCGAGTATCATCCATAATTTTTTCGATGTCGGCTATATTTAGAGCATCATTAACTTTCTTGAGTGCTTCACTTCCAAGTTTCAAACCATCAATAACTTGTAATTCCACTTGAGCAAATTCGATATCATGTGTTAATTGTTCTAAATTCTGCAGCTGGACATCTGTTTTAAGTAACAATTGCTCTTGAAACCGTTTCTTCTTAAGTAGTAACTTTGCACGTCTAAAAACATGAAGTTAAACTAGGAAAGCAGATTTCCGTATGTTACTTACTCTTTGTGACCTTTAGCTAATAAATTTTTAGCCATTTGTCTATCTAAATTAAGAGCAATTTCTATACGCCTTTGATACTGTTTCAGCTTATCCCTTTGTTGTTTCAATTGCTAAAATTTATAACATAAATACTATTCTGTTAATCTAAACATAACCTTCAAACTCACAAGTACTGCTTTATCTTGTTGAGTAACCCTTGATGGGGCTTTTCTTTTGCCAAAAAAGATACCCATTTCATTGACATAAAAATAATTTCAAAGAAATATTTATATACGATTATAATACAACAGGGATTAGATACATTGATGGAACAAAAATTGCTAAAATGACATTTCAAACCAGAGAAATAAATTACTACAGACTACAGAATCAATGAAGCAAAAAAAAAACAATTATCAATAATTGGTCTTCTACATTATTACATTACCCGTGACTACCGCTTTCTTGTCAAAGTGACATTTAAAAAAATTATTTATTTAAAATTGAAAATTTCAAAATGAATGTATTTGAATTACCGCGATTTAGACTCTAATATTATCATTATAGGAGCTGGCTTAACCGGACTGAGTGCAGCCTTTCACTTATTAGAAAGGGATCCCCATTTAGATTTTTTAATTTTAGATGTCGATGGTGAAATCTGAATTTCCTCTTAATTGAAGAAAAAGTAGAATATTTGTTTGTTATTTTTCAGAGAAATGGGACATTTTGACTATGAATCAAGATTCATCTTTAACGAATACAAAAAAGACAAACAGCACTCAAAATTTGACGATGAGACGTAAATCAGTAACTTTTGAGGATGAGTTCGCCAAAAGTTTAGGGGGTCAGTTTGTCTGTTCAATGCAAAAGGAAACTCTTAGATTATTACAAAATTTCAATATTTCTATAACTAAAAATATCAATAAGAATGGAAAAATTTTGGTGGATTATTGTGGAATATATCAAGTTTCTGATAGAGATAAAATCCTCAATTTTCTTTCAAGACAAGATAAGAAAGCATTGAACTCCCTCTGCAATCAGGTCTGTAAAAATGAATCGTCGAGTTGAAATAATGGATTCCAGTTTTCAGATAGATCAACTATGTAAAAATGTATCTTTTAACTATCCCACAATAAATGAAGATGTATCGATATACGACAATATGAATATGGAAGATTTCCTCAATACACTTGAAAACAAAAAAATTGTAAGGGATATTATCTCTCAAACATTTCTTCTAAATTCTGGTAAGTTACGTCATCTCATTAAAATTTAACTTTAATTAATTTCTGAATTATTATATAGGAACTTAAACTTTTGTGATTAAAAAAACATTCTGGAAGTTTTCTCTCAAGTTAAAATAATATTTTCAATTCTGATGCTTTTAATTCAAGGTCTCCATCCTGTAGATGTTTCTGCGTTATTTTTTCTGGCTTACTGCAATTCCATGCAAGGTATCCAAAATCTGTTTCATAAAAATACTGACGGTTTATACCAATTTCAAATTGACGTAAGTTCTTCGATTATAGTAAATAAAAAGACAAATAAAGCATTTTTAAAGGGAGGTGTTGAGAATTTAAGATCCAAATTCATAGAAAGAATTGGTGCCGAATCTATAGAGAAAGTTTCTTCAATTACTGAGATCAGCTGGGATGAATCTTCCGTCGGCATAAAGACAACGAACGAGTACTTTTTGTGAGAATATAAATTTCGAAATATTTTCGTATTTAATGTTAATGTAATCTAAATTTCAGTGCTGATCGAGCCATTTATGCCTTAAATGAAGCCGATACTGAAAATATTGATTTTGTTCCACACCTGCCACGTAGTAGGAAAGTCATTTCGAAGAATTCAGTAAAAGGAGGACTAAAAAAATTTGGCGTAATATATGAAAAGGTGCTTTTGAACAAGATTAACAATTCACGGAAATTTATTCAACTTGGCAACAGCAGTATTATTTTTTTTAAATTATTTCACTTGTCATATTCGTCACTAATGAATGTGTTGAAGGCATAACATTATGCCTTTAATAAACACAACAACACTGGCTGAGTTTTTCAGTAACAAACGCAATATGTTGGAATTTTTAACGATCGTATGACCTGTCGAACAATTACAGCGTTGTCACGTTTTCTATAATTACATAGGCAAAATTAATTTTCAGCCTTTTTGGATGAACAAAGACCTTTGTGGCGATGTCTACGTTATGGATACTCAAAGTAAAAATGGTCCAATTAAAATTTGTTTAAATGTATCAGAAATTGAAGAACGGAAATACATTTTAATAGGTTTAGCCAACAAAGTAATTTCAATACGTTTTACTGTGAACAATTAAAATCAGTTTCATTTTTAGGATAGCGAGAGAGATGACATACTCCAGCAATTGTCGTTTTATTTTGGACGAGAAGCAACAGAACCCAAACATTACGCAGAAAATCAGAGCTCTTTTTTAGATTTAAATTTTCCGCTAGGTTTTCTTAATCTTGAATGTTTCGAGGATATCAGGTCACCCTTTGGAAGGTACTTTAGCAGATTATAATTAAACAATGGTGAGTTTCCTTGACTGAATTTCACAATTGGTTTTGACAGAATTGTTTGGTCGAGTCCTGAAACTGCCATCAATTGGTATGGGTGTATTTCTGGATCTATCGATGCGGGATTCAAAGGAGCACTTTTTTTACTTCGCGAAATAAGACCTCACAGTTTTGCTCTGGAAGATTCCCACTTAATGCAGTATGTATCAGACTCTAATGAAAAATATGGAAATATATGTACTTATTTTTCAGCCCAAATTTTGTTGATATTCCTCCTAGAAGACTTGGACTTTTCGGTTATCATTGGCACGCCATAATTCCAACTGTTCTCATAGCAATTTTTGTTATTTTCAAATTGAAAAAATATACAAAAATAAAATTCTTCTAATTGATGGATGAACTTTATTTATGAGAAATAAATCATATTATCTAATTTGCTGAACTGTTTTTCACAAAATTATAATGATTCAATTCATAAAATGCTAAAATTTCAGTACATTCAATTTTCTATTATTCTTTGTTATCATTTTCTTTTTTTTCTTCATCATTGTTTATCTCCTCATTTAATGAAATTATTTCATTTTTCGAGTTATTTTCCCTTTCTTGAACTAAACCAAACCTTTCAAATAGTATCACAAGTTCGCAATGTTTGGTATGTGGAAACATATCAACTGGAACAGCCTGTACAGGAACAAAGGGTTCTCCCTGTAATGTTTTAGACTCTGGCCTACCCAAGTCCAAGAAGTTCTTGAATGCTCCCTCAGGATTACATGAGACATATATAATCCTTTTGATTTTCTTAACTTTTCGAAGTTGAACGATGGCTTTCTGATCTGAAAATTAGAAATCAATATTAATTTTGAAAAAAAAAACACCTGGTCCACTCACGTAGTCCTGCCCTTGGAGGATCCAAAATAGCTATGATGTCATCATTTTTGGAATGATAACAAACAGAACCCAGAATATCTTCAGCTTTTCCAACATAAAAAGTACTATTTGTTATTCCATTCAAAATTGCATTTTCTTTGGCATCTGCGATGGCCTTGGCAATTATTTCGATGCCCAAAACTTGGCCGCAGTACTAGATAAAATAAGAATAACATCAAATTAAAAATCCTAAGCAATATATAGTTATAGTTTTTTTAGATTTTTTGGAAATGTTTCTCTTAAAATAAAAAAACTCTCAAGTTCACTTATTTCTCTGTAACAATTTTTACACTCATGACATCAATATTCAACAGTATAGTATTCTAAGTGTGGGCTTTTATCAATTCTTATAAATTTTAATAGATTCATCATCCTTACCTTTTAGGGTATAGTTTTGTTTAAGGAAATTAAGACAGCAATAATGTTAGAATGGTCGAGAATTTGAAAAAAAAATCTATAAAATTTTAAGTCGCTACCTGGTTGCTCAAATAGGAATTTTTTAATTTAGTAAATCCCCGAAAAAAGTAAATCAAAAAGTTAAATCAAATCCAAATTTCAAAACACTCAGTACCCAATTAAACCTTGGTTATTTTACATAATCAAATTTGTGAATCTGCAGGTTTATTAGTATATATTTATTCAAGTCGTAATAATTGTTACAGTGGAAATTGCATAAAATTAGTTGAGTATTTAATTATGATCAGAATCTTCCATTGATTTTGGTTACTTACTTTTGCAAAACACAATCCTATTGTTCCCGTTCCACAGCATACATCTAAAACTGTGGTGTTTATATTGGGTTGGGCTAAATCTATTGCTGTTTGGTAAAGTATTTCAACAGCTCGAGAGTTTATTTGAAAAAATGCTTCAGGGGATATTTTAAACTTAAGTCCCAAAATTGTTTCATAATTATGGGTTTCCCCCCAAAGATGTTCAGGAGGTATGTAGTCATTTTGAGAAGTTCTACATAAAAAGACAAAAAATAAGAACAAGATACAACAGTTAAAAACTTAGTATCTAATTAATATTTAAAATATGCAGTTATTGGATGTTTATAAATTACAAAGCAACTCACTTATAGTGATCAAAATTTACACATATACACTAAATAAGTAAAATAAAGTAGTTTCCATACAGCTGCCAATGAAGAGAACATTTCTCAAATGATGATATAAGTATAAAATACACTTACTATTGCAAAACAAATCTATTTATATGATTATTCACTTACTTTTTAATAATAGTTTCATAGTATAAAGATGTTACATTTGCAACTTTTCCTGGGCCATTACAAAAATATTCTATAAGATCTTTTTTGAAATCTTTCAATTTTTCTTCCGTTAATTCTTGAGGATGTATTCCTACTATGAGCATCAACTGTTTATCAGCCAACCTGACTGTAAGCTGCCTGAAATGTCCAACTTGAATTTCAGGATTAAACACATCTAACTTTGACAGATGTGTAAAATTTTCAAAGACCTAAAATAAAGGATTACATTCAATAATTTGAATATTATTTAACATAAAACACATTAAAACAATTATTTACCTTACAAACCAATTTCATTTCATCTGCAACATGTCTTAATTTATCCACTGGCCCTACATTTATACTACCACATGCATAACTTGCTAACCTGAAGCCAACCATAGGTAACTTATTATCATCATTAATACCAAATGAAAAATCACATTTATTACGATACCTGTAATAAGAAGAGATTAAATAATTTCAATACTTTGAGAATATCCCCACCCATCAATTTTTTCTGCACTTCTCACACTTTCTAAGGGACAAATAATACCATTATTCAGAGTTTTCTGTTTAGTAATCCATAATCTCAACTCAGAATTTGAATATATGAGTTGCTTAGTCAATTTTTCAAAAATTGTCTTAATATTATCTTCTTTCAACTTTAACTAAAACCATCAAATATCAATATAAAAATTCCAAGCTGCGTAAAAGAAATAATAACTTGTTTATCGTAAGGTACATCAGCAAGTGGTGTAGTAGATTCTTTAACTCTTTGCTCTGGAGTCCTGGTATCTGGTGATTTATCACGTCTAACTTTTTTAACATCTCCTTTCTTTTCTTCATTTTCTTGGGTCCTTTTCAATACAAAAGGATCTGCCGAGGGTTTAGCTTTCTAAAAATTGAACCACGAAGATTAATGAAGATTATCAGTTTTCAATAACAAGCTTACTAAAACTTCCAAAATTTTTCCTTTCCAATTATAACCTGACAATGACTTGATAGCGTTATCCCTTTCTTCTTCATTCCTAAAACAAACGAAGGCATACCGTGCATTTCTATTTGCTTGCTTGATTTTCCTAGCATTCAACTTTAACTTATCGTTCAACAGTTTTTTGAACTCCTATAATGAAAAAGCATCAGTTTTTGCGGTGTATGACTTTTACCATGAATATTACACTTATTCCATAATGAGTTGGTAAATTTCTTAAGATGATTTTGAACTGTTCATTCGAGAAAGCTCGATTTAAATAAGCAAATGGATCATCTCCTTCTTTGATCGCGTTAGTATGTTCATTTTTCAGCTCAGTATTAATAATACTTGATTCAACATCCATCTGTATATGTATAATATATAAACTTATCGAATAAAATAAAACTTGAAACTTCAAATAAAAGATTTCTAACCTAAAATATTACTACATCCAACAGTAAAATGTCAATGTCAAATACACACATTGTGCACATATAACATACCCGAAGTTCATAAAAAAATTTCTTAACTTGGCATAAAGTGTAGGAGTTGCACTTCTTATAGCTAGTTACTTAGGAAAAATGAAGAATATTATTTAAATTAATAAATATCTTTTCATCGACATCCACTGACATCTAATTACTTATTCTAGAGTATACATATTAGAAAATGTGCTCTATAAACTATGTGTGTAATGAAAACGATCAATGATTATTAAACTTAATGAATTTAATTTTCTTTGAAGGCTGCATGAGTTTCTACAGAAGTATTATTCATACTGAATGACAGCATTGTATGAACACAAAGTTTGAAGAAAATGTGTGTGTGCCAATTCACATCACACTCAGCAGAAGTGAAACTACTTGGCTTGTGCTGAAGCAAGTATTAAGGTATATACGACACCATAATACACACGGTAATACGAAGGCCACAACACACATATATAGTGGAGCGATTACGAAAGCCCAAACAAACAGGAGACGCACTGTATACTTGTATTCATCTCATTATTTCGAAGGCTAAATCCTATTTATGAATATATTTATCCATTTTTGGTGTCGCTTTTTCGTTTCATCGAATTTTCAAATTACAACGGTGCTAAAGAAATTTCACTTCAAAAATAAAAAAAACAAAATCTTTGTAGTAAAACATTATTTTATGTGAAAATTCTACATATAAAATTAATAAAATGCAGTTGAAGGATAATAAAGTGAAAAATTGGATTATTATTTAAACAAGATGTTCACA
The DNA here is from genome assembly GCA_030704885.1 of Cynegetis impunctata. NCBI lineage: Eukaryota > Metazoa > Arthropoda > Insecta > Coleoptera > Coccinellidae > Cynegetis > Cynegetis impunctata. The sequence continues at coordinate 655,123 of JARQZK010002903.1, forward strand.
AACCCTGCACTTTCTTGGCTGCAGTTGGCAGTTAACAGAACCTTATACGCGAGTCGTGTAAAATCAGTTTACGTAGTTTACGAACTCAATAAATTAATTTTATAGTAATAATAAGTAGAAGACTAGAAGTAGATGAGGATGAGAGACAGTAGAGTAGATCAGTAGACAGTAGAGGTACAGTAACTTTAGTGGCATTTCCTGCAGTAAACAAAAAATTTGAAATCATTTTCGAAATTTATGGAAGAATCAGCTGTCAAAAAGAAACAAAAAGACGTATCAGATGCAGTGCATCCTAGATTTCTTAGCAAACCAGATCCTGAGTTTGAATTCAGATTCCAAGTAGACAACGATTATTATTGTAATCATTGCAAATTATTTTTTGCTCCAACGGTAGAAGGGCTTAAGATTCATTTCGATGGAGTAATCGTGGATCACGAACCATATGGAAAATGCTTTTACTGCAATGGTAATGTGTATGAGTATAGTTTCAAAACTAAAAGAGAATTCTTTCACAATTGTCCTACGAATAAGTGAAGAGGAATGTCTCTTTGAACACAGATTCAGATGGTATAGTTAATAAAGTGCTGGCCAAGAAATTATATGAAATAGCAACCATCATAAGTATGAATTGTATAATTACTATATTGTCTACTAATTTATTTGTAACGTAAAATTCAAAAATGACTGTATCTATATTTGTTAGCCCTGAACTGCAATTTTCTGCAACAACATTCTTTGCTAAGCAGCATAAAGGTGAAACTTGTGGTGCTAATGGACTTCCACTCACTCCAAATTCCATCATACTTTTTGGAAAAGCTCAGCTCCTGAAAACATTGAAAAATCCATACCTTTGCGAGTATCTAGATATAATACGAGGTAAACATGAGCGAACCATAGTTGTATCCCAATTTTGTGGTAAGCCATTATCTGAATATCTTGGAAAACAAAGATTCTCTGTTTCAGATATAAAAAAGATAACTTTTCAGTTGTTTACAGCTTTAAGTGAGCTGCATAGCAAAAAAATTGTTCATAGGAATTTATCTGCTGAAAGTATTTTTGTACAGAACTCTGGAGATATAAAGCTCTTCAATTATGGTTCTTATTACATGACAAATAATGGCCAGTTGGTTTCATTTCCGATAATGAAACTGTCTTATTCAGCTCCTGAAGTATATCTGTCTCTTTTAAAAGCTAATATTGCAAATACGAAAGTGGATATTTGGTCTGCAGGAATAATTTTGGTAGAACTAATACTAAATAAACAGTTATGGAGTTCTTTGAAGTTAGGTCAGAAAATAAGAAAAATTTTGAGTTTCTACCAATGTGGAACATCCATATTTGAAAAAATAGCAAGAGAACATAATTGTTTTGATGTCTACCAAAATTTATCAGATGAATTGAAAAATATAATAGAGAAATGCTTGAAAATCGATCCAAGAAGCAGACCAACATGTGAAGAAATACTTAAAAACGAAATTTTCTCAGAATTTAAGATTGTTCAACGAAAAAATCCTAGTAGAGTGTGTGAAAAATATGAAATTTTTACATTAAGAGAATTATATCATTGGTGGAAACTTGCAGGTGGTGATGTTTTTTTTGAACTTAAGAAGCAAGGTCTGATTCGTTCAAGTCCACCTATATTGTCTCTGCCTTGCTTGGTGATGTTGGATGGCACCATTCTAGGACAAGGAAGAAACCCAGCAACTTTATACGAGTCTAAGATTGTCCAGATGAGCCTGGAAACTTTGTATCAACGGTTTCAACACATTCACTTAAACTTTTGTTACCCTCTTCTACATTCTAAGTCTGATATAATTTCTTCTTTCGATCCACCACTTTACGACACAAAAGCGTTACCATTGGTGATTAAAGAAAAAGATCCAGAATACCAATTTCACCGAATCATACTATTCAGACGTCTACTTCATGGATACCCTTACACTAGAGATATGATACGAAAAGAGGCGGAAAAAGATATACCACCCTTGTTACGTGGTGAAATCTGGGCTGCATTACTCGATATTGAAGCAGATTATAAAGAAACATATGCAATGATAGATAAAGAGACTGTTACAACAACAGACCGTCAAATAGAAGTCGATATACCACGATGTCATCAATACAATGAACTACTTTCTTCATCAGAAGGGCATGTTAAGTTGAGAAGAATATTAAAAGCATGGGTGCAACGAAACACACAGTATGTTTATTGGCAGGGGCTGGACTCTTTAACTGCTCCATTTTTATATCTTAATTTCAATAACGAAGCCAAAGCTTTTGCATGTCTATCAGCATTTGTGCCAAAGTACGTTCACAAGTTTTTCCTTAAAGATAACTCTGCTATTATAAAGGAATATCTGGCCAAATTCTCGCAAGTGATAGCGTTTCATGATCCTAAACTTGCTAATCATTTATACAATATAAATTTTTATCCAGAACTTTTTGCAATTCCTTGGTTTTTGACTGTTTTCTCACATGTATTTCCGCTGTATAAAATTTTACATGTTTGGGATAATTTATTGGCTGGAGATTCTTCATTTCCTCTTCATATAGGTCTGTCGGTGTTGACCCAGTTGAGAAACAAACTTTTAATGTCAGGTTTTAATGACTGTATACTTCTTTTTTCTGATTTACCTGAAGTCGACATTGAGAAAAGCATCAATTATTCCATCGATACTTTCAAGAACACACCTAGAAGTATAACGACAAGAGAACATCAAAATGAGGAGTATTATACGAAAACAGAATATGATATTTCTGGGGTAACTTTGGATGATTTAAGTAGAGAAAGGTGTCCAAGAATAAGCGCAGCTGATGTTGTAGATTTGTTAAGAAATACTCCAGAGAAAATTATATTAGTCGATATACGTAATCCAGTGCAATATGCTAGGTGTTCCGTCAAGAACAGTATCAATATACCATGTTCAAGTGTAACTTATGGGGAAAACAATATTGAAAATCTGGGACAACATGCACAACTTTTAAAAAATAGCGCAGATAACATTGTGATTATTATAGGGTCAACTGAAACTGATTTGGAACTATTTCCCAAATTTTTATTGAATTGTGATATAAGTAAAGTTTGTGTATTACATGGAGGATTTAATATATTAACCTCTGTTACACCCACAATATTAGTGTCTCAAAAATTTGAAGCATAGCTTCATCTTTTAAAGTAAACTTGAATTAAAACAAACTACTTGTAAGTGGAATCTCATACTATTTTTCAAATAAATACCCAGTAATTACATTTTCTTTACTATAAGTCTGTATAGTGTATTAATTGTATTATATGTAATTAAATTTTTAAAATTATACATAATGTATGTTTCACCATATGAAGGTATGTTTATTTTAATTTGTGAAACTTTTCAGGGGTATGTAAATAAATATATTAAACATTTCCGCAATTTATTTTCTTGTTCCTTCAATGGTTATGAATTTAATTATTCGTAACTAGACAGTGGAGTTTTTTACAAACATTGCAGAAAGTGTGGAAGGAAAGTGCTTTATCTGCTATATAAATCTTATAACTATTGTTAAAAAAACAACTACGCGAGTTGAAAGAAAGTTCGCATAGTTAACTTAAAAATAGTTCGATTTAAAATTAGCGTAATTTATAACTTCTACAGATTATCATTCTTGGCAAAACAAATTCTCCAAAAATAACTAATCTCTGAGGTCACTGAGATAAACTAATACAAATTCAACAGTTTATTCTCATATCATGTTTTTACCCAGTAATATGTGAATTTCTAAGGCATATTTTATTAAATTTAAGGAAAGTTTCTAAGAGAATCTTATCCTACTAAGAATAAAGCTATTTAATTGATTAAAATTTCATGTTCACGATTACAGATCGTGTAATTTTAGTTGTAAAATATTGAGCGAGTGGACCAATTATGAGTAACAACGGTAATAAGCGAAAATATAAATTTCAATTGATGAAGATATCAGAAAATTTCTTATTTGAAATATAAATTAAAGTTTCAAATTTTAAAAACAATCTTCTAAAAAAATAACGCACTTCGTGGTGTTAATCAACCATTCTTTGTAGAAAATCTTATATAAATAGCAAAATTAAATTTAAGAGAGTTATTGATCGTTATTAACAATCCTGTGAATAATACATGAATTGGAGAATTCATTACTTATTAAGAACAATATTCCTGGAATATGTGGAATAATTATACTCCAAGTAGAGAAAGAAGACGGGATAACAATTAAAGTTGTTATCATTTAAATATTTAAAATGTAATTATTTTCATAGACGTGACTTGAAAACAAAACCTATAATGAAATTACGTCATCTTTTATACGCCCCCAATATAACAAAGTAACCGGTCAACTTTAGGTATCTCATAGAAGATAAAAGTTACCAAAACTATCTAGGGTCTATTACAAAGATCGCCTGACAATCACCGAAATTCATCCAATCTGCACATAAATAATTAACGGTCCAATGAAATCCATGTTATAGCAAACGGTTAACAATGTCAAGGAAATGACACGGTGTCAGATTCAGTCTACAAACGGCGCACAATTCAGCCATTAACATTTTAATGAAGGTAAAAATAGATGTTGAGTAAGATCACAGATCATCCACCACCCAACCCGCAACCGTTCCAACAATTCAGTAGTCTGTGTCCGTAATTGGTTCAGTCGGCGCGTAAGATTTTTGTAACAATTGATGCGTCAAGTCGACTTTGCAAGTTTGTGTTTAAATTGCGTCGTGGTAAATTTCTTGACGTAAAGGTTATAACCCCGGTATAGACGTTGTATTTTTGTGCTCGAGATTTAGCTGAAAAATGGGAGCCAATTGGTCAGGTAAGAACCGATTTGAATATTTTATGTGTGAATAATCATCAGGTATGATGTAATGAAAGAATTATGCTATTTATAGATAATTAATTAATAGGTGCGCACTGAAGAGCCGGCCGGGTAAGTCGCAGTTTCTATCTGCTTGAAAAAATCTAGTATTTTGAAGATAATAGTTCCTATAATTTTCGATAAATCTGTTCTTAAAGTTACGTTTAACCGATCGGTTTTATTGCATGATAATCATTTCCTTTTTGTCATATCTTTTGAACAAATTTAGGTATAGTGAAAAACACTGCATCATCTTTATTTATAATTTACTATTTGTCAGAGTTAACATGCTCAAGTTAAATGTCTTCTTGCATCACGTTGATTGCAAATTGCAAAATAAACGATCCTCAAATAAAAACAATAGAGTTATGTTTAGACAAATTTGAGTAAATTTTTCTACCATTGTGAATAAATAAACGTCATTATTATATTATTCATTTAAAATGTAAAACATCACAATCAACATAGAGTATCTGAATTTGGTTTCAAACGTCCTAAACATGAAATTCTATGAAATTTATGCCTCAACCTTACACACATGTTTTATATTCCTCTCAAACACTTTCAGTAATAAATATTTGTTTATTTCATTCAGGATTGTAGGTTTTATGCTTTTACGTTACAGTCTGTTGAAGTACCCATTTAAAATGAGAGATTACATTATATACATAAAAGAACGAATACAAACATTTAGATCATCGACTACAACATCAACACCTAAGTAGATATCGTCATCTTTGTAATAATACATACAATTGAATAGGGGACGATGCAACAAGCAATTTTATAACTGATGTAGATAATTCTAAAATGGCCGGACTATATTCTATATCTATTATAACAAATTCAAACATACTTGTTCGTGATATAGATTGTAACATCGTATAGAACGTTATTTATATTTTATTTACAATGTTATCGTTGTTTGTGTAAATTTGAATTTAGATTCAGAAATAATTATTGCCCATGTATATTTAAATGCAGTTAAAGAAATTCACGCGGTATATTTTTTTCATAATATCTATATCTAACCTATAACCTTTAAAATACGGTATAAAATAATAGAAATTTATATTCCTGTCGGATTTAGTACATTATCAAATTTATATTATTTTTCACTTCATGCAGGTAGGTACATGAATTCGTATAGTAACTTTTTTTTTTAGAAATTTTGTAATGAAATTTTTCAAGGAAGGTACACATTGCTTTTCACGAATATACGTTCAACAAATTAAGTGAAAATTTAAATCAGAACTGAAGTGTATGTGTGTAGTAAACTTGAAATAACTATAATCGCCTACTTGAAACAAAAATAAATTAGAATCAGGAATATCCTAATAATAAAACATGCTGGCAAATGTGTGTTGTGAGCATTGATTTCCTTTATCGCGTCTGTTTTCTTTCATTTTCATATTCCGACTCTATAATTATTGATATGAGGTCATTATTCATACTGTTATATACGAGTTTGAACCTTCTTGAATTGTTAGAAAGTGAAGATATTGAATAATGCATCACAAACAATGTTTTTAGGATTATTTTCACGGAAAATAATAGGCTACTTTCAACAAAGAGGTGCGGGAGTGTATTGTATATATATATATATATATATATATATATAAATATATATATATATATATATTTTTATATATATATATATATATATATATATATATATAATATATATATATATATATATATATATATATATATATATATATATATATATATAATATATTCCATCACTAAAAGTTGATCAATTTTTTCAAATATTTTCTTCTGTTGCTATGAAGAAAACAAGCAGCAGCAGGGATTCTTTTTCCATTAAATTTAGCTGTAATTAATAAAAAAATATATATAAATAGTAAGGTTGAGTAATGATAACCTTCGTATAAGATAAGGATTTATTGTGTTAAACAACAACTTCACTGTTGACTTGACTACTATCTATCAATAGATTGCTAAAATACGAAAATTCATAATAAATACTTCACAGTTATACATCTAAACAATTTGTGTATGAAAAATAAGAAGGAATAAAAGAGAAACAATTTTTTTATCAATATCATTGTAATACGAGTAGGTAATTGGTCTTCAAAAATCAAAAACGAACTTCTGACCAATGAACATCAAGATATCACAGATGGTAAAAAAAATTCAATCAATCGAAAAAAAATACGAAAGTAATTGAACATGAAAAAAATTTCAGTAAATTTTTATGTAACAGAAATTGTTGTTTCAAAACATAGGCAATGCTTATTTTCACACAATAAGTTCAAAACATCTTGATTTCTTGTTTAGATATTTTCAATAAATTTCGAAAACATCTAGGTACCAAAAAAACCTTGTTTTTCCAAGACACTGGACCACTACATCTGCAAGAATATTTCAAAGCAACAAGCCAGTTACCTATTTTAAAGGTGGTTTACGTTCAATATTATAAAGATCATATAAGTAAATTTCATCGCCGATGGAAAGATAAGCTTAAGAAATAAAAAAAAAACTCGACTAATCTGGCATCCCTCGTATATTTGATTACAAGTTCACTGACAATATTTCGATACGCTTCGATGAACAACTACAAGAAACTAATGGTAGCATGCCAAGAATTTTGTGCGTCTCAATGATTCCAAACGTGATCTATAAATAAAAGCGAGCCAGAGATACTCGTGCGAAAATGAGACACCTCGATATATTAGTTTTGCTAGTGGAAATGGATAATAATTCAATAGATGAAAGATTGTAAACATGGAAGCCTCTGAAACTTAGCTTCGAAGAAGAACGAAAAAGGACGAGAAATGTCGTAGGACACCTGGTTAGAATCTAGAATGAGGTTCGTTTCGCTATATATTATGTATTAAATAAATGACATTCGGTTGTTTTGATGTTTGATGGTCCATTCTTGATGCCAGGCTCTTCTTTGTGAGAATCTTACTGGGATGCTTCACTCCAAAAAGTTCATTCGGATCTTTAAAACTGCAAGATCTAAATAGTCCGGGAGCCCACTGTCCGAAAGTCTACGTCATAAAACATCCGGTTCATTCATGATTTATTTGAAAGGATTTATACCAAAGAATATTAAACCGTTGGTCTGCCTAAGCTCATCCTGGCGGGTCATAGTTAATAAACGTAATTTATTTGGCAAAAACTGGTACGTCACCTACGTCACAAAACATCCGGCTGAAATTTAAACACATTATAGATAAATATCAGTTATTTGAAATTGTCTTGGTCTGCCAAGCTTCACCCTGGCGGAAGTGCTCGGCAGACCACCCTAAAGCGGTGACAACTACTGTCAAATTGATCGGTCTCAGTCAAGCCAGATCATAGATTGACAAGAAATAATGTATGATAAATTCTCTCTCTGCTTGTCAGTATATAAGCTTTAAATCGCTAAAGAGTTAATTTTTTTGTTTGATGTTGACTGTGATTTGTTTTGAAAAAAGCAAATAAAGGTTACTCTTTGGATGTGCCTGGCTTACCACCACTAATCAAGCATTTCAATGGCGTGTCGGCAAGACATTTGCTATGATGAAGTTATATATTATGCTGCATAGCATTTATTTTTCTTATTCAGGCGCAAGAATAAATAAAGGAGATAGTTTGACACATGAACATACCACGTACAATAGACCATGAGAAAAATATGCATTTTGAATAACATTGATCATCAGTTTTCTTATCACCAAACGCGTTCCATTGCATATGTTTGATTGGTTTAGATTTCGAATCATGATGACTACCGAGCCAACCTCAAGTTGTAAATTGCGTGGTGGTAAACCAGGCACATCCAAAGAGTAACCTTTATATGCTTTTTTCAAAACAAATCACAGTCAACATAAAACAAAAAAATTAACTCTTTAGCGATTTACAGCTTATATACTGACAAGCAGAGAGAGAATTCATCATACATTCTTTCTTGTCAATCTATGATCTGGCTTGACTGAGACCGATCAATTTGACAGTAGTTGTCACCACTTTAGGATGGTCTGCCGAGCACTTCCGCCAGGGTGAAGCTTGGCAGACCAAGACAATTTCAAATAACTGATATTTATCTATAATGTGTTTAAATTTCAGCCGGATGTTTTGTGACGTAGGTGACGTACCATTTTTTGCCAAATAAATTACGTTCATTAACTATGACCCGCCAGGATGAGCTTAGGCAGACCAACGGTTTAATATTCTTTGGTATAAATCCTTTCAAATAAATCATGAATGATCCGGATGTTTTATGACGTAGACTTTTCGACAGTGGGCTCCCGGACTGAAAGGATATCTGGATCTCAGTAAAAACAAATCATACCTCTTTACTTGCTTCCTCGCAGGGCACTGTCACCTCAGGAAGCATCTGATGAGAATACTACTGAGTAGAGATTCATCAAGTCAAGTAGCTTGATATTTTAACAAACTACTTGAGTTGACTTGAAAATCAAGCTCGTGACAATTTACATACTTGACTTGACTTGATTTGAGATATTTATTACTTGACTTGAAATCAAGCTACTTGATATTACTTGATCTTGATACGCACGTGTCGCATGGCGTATATCTCTGCAAGCTCGCTCGCGCTTAGACAAAATACGGGGGTTCCCCGAGCTCCGAGCTGACTGCATCAATCGTGCAGTCTTGCTTATTATGCATACATACACGCCCTTGGTGAATGGTAGTTTTGTCCAAGTTTGTGACTTGTTAAGTTGTTACATCACAAAAATACATAAGTGTTTAAACCTGTGCCGTGCAGAAGAAAAAAATGAGTAATTCATCGGAAATAATTGAATCACGGACCAGCGAATCAGAATATGTGTTAGAGGAAAATACTTCTCAATCCAAAGATCGTGAACTTGTGCAAGAGCCGACACAGAAAAAAACTAAGACTAATGGAAGTAAAAAATTCACAGATTATTTCACCGTTGAACAAGATCCGAAGAGTACGAAAAAGACTGATAAGCAAGGGAAGTGCACGCTTTGCACAACGAAACCCACCGTACTAAAAATGAAAAATTGTGGAACATCTGCATTGAAAAGGCATTAAAAAATTTTGAACATCTGCGCAACGATTTCGGAAAATTTTGCACTATCTGAATTTAACAATGGCTATGCCAAATTTGATGTCATAACAAGATGGAATTCAACTTTGGATATGCTGCGATAGGGCCTCAATATGAGAAAATCTATAAAAATTCTTTGTGATAATTTGAACGACTCTTTTAGTTTTTAGTTGTTATTTCCCTATGTACATGTAATTTTGTGTGTTTTATTTTGGTTTTTTGTTCTAAAATTGTATAATTTTTACTTATAATTTTAATTTTAAATCTTACTCTGACGTGTTCTACACCTATATGGTTAACTCTAGTGTATTATGTAAATGCCTAGGTGAACAAATAAATGATTTCTTCTTCTTCTTCTTCTTCTAACACAGTAAATATGAAAACTTTGAAGCCTATAGACACGGAGTGGTCGATAATAGATCGAGTTTGTAAGTATCTGAACAATTTCAAGACAATTTCCAAAACATTAGTAGGCCAAGCTACAGAGATTTGTAGGGAGCATTTTGTGTAAAAAGCGTTAGAAGAAAACCAGCTGCGCCATTGTTTGTAAAATAGCTCCATATGATATAGTGATATGTTTTTCACTCGACTTTATTATTTATAACTTTGTTATTAACAATTTAATGAAAAAAATCGCGTTTTTTTAGTTTTTTGCTTATATGAATGAATCAAAGTAATCGTGATAGTGTCAATAGACTAATGGTAGAAAATGAAAAGACGAAGAAAATGAGAGGTAGCACGACTCGATCAGACCCTTAGTTTAAGAGAAAATCGGAAAAAAACGTCCAAAATGCAGTTTTTTCAACATGTTTTATCTCGGTTATTTTTTGAGTTTTACCGTAGATCCTCCGGCCAGTATTAGTTATTAATATAAACTTCATTTGTGCGAAGATCAGGAACTGTCGGATGCATAGTTCTTGATCTGTGGCCATTTGATTATGTTACTATGAAATTTTCCAGCAGACCTGAATGCGACAGGTGTGCTGCGATTTCAGTTTACTAAAAAGATTTTGAAAGTGGAATTCTCATAGTTCAAAACGTTCATCTTGGTTTTTCATAAAAACGCTGAGAAATATGTTAAAAATAAAGCTGAACATGACGAAAAACGGCCCAGCGCGTGAGAGTAGTTGAAGAGTGGGGGTAGAGCAGCAGGCAAGGAGAAGTATGACATTCGAAAGCGTAGGCATTTTGAACATGACAGTAATTTCTAAACGTTGTCAGATAATAATTGTAAACCCCCACTCTTCAACTACTCTCACGCGCTTGGCCGTTTTTTGTCATGTTCAGCTTTATTTTTAACATATTTCTCAGCGTTTTTATGAAAAACCAAGATGAACGTTTTGAACTATGAGAATTCTACTTTCAAAATCTTTTTGTTATGAAATGAAATGAAAATAGTTTTTATTTAGCTCTTAGCTACTTATGTCTAAATAACAGAAAATATAAATTTTGATTGATTTAGTAAATTGAAATCGGACCATACCTGTCGCATTCACGTCTGCTGGAAAATTTCATAGTAACATAATCAAATGGCCACAGATCAAAAACTATGCATCGGACAGTTTCTGATCTTCGCACAAATGAAGTTTATATCAATAGCTAATACTGGCCGGAAGATATACGCTACAACTCAAAAAATAAGCTAGTTAAGAATTTTTGAAAAAACTGCATTTTGGCCGGTTTTTTCCGATTTCCTCTCCAACTGAGGGTCTGATCGAGTCGTCGCACTTCTCATTTTCTTCGTCGTTTCATTTTCTACAATAAGTCTATTAACACCATCACGTTTACTCTGATAGGTTCATTTTTATAAGCCAAAAACTAAAAAAAATGCAAAAAACAAACAATGGCGCAGCTGGTTTTCTTCTAACACTTTTTACATGAAAAAATCTCTGTAGCTTGGCCTATAGAGGGTGAAGCATATTGCACACTTCATCCTTTATAAAACTGCTAAAAATCAAGTAGCTTGATAGAAGTACTTGATTTTTCAAGTACTTGATAAATAAATACTTGACTTGAATTGACATTAAAAACTACTACTTGACTTGAACTTGACTTGATAATCAAGTCAAGTCAATAAGCTTGAATATCAAGTCAAGCCGTGAATCTCTACTACTGAGGAATGTAGATTCTGTGAGGAGGAAGGAGGATATTCCTGTTCACCTGCTTACAGAATGGCTCTGCATTGTTACTTGTATAGGTAATTAACCTGGAAATTTTGACTCTATCTTGTTTATTCATACTTGAGACCGTATGCCTGATTCACAAAAAACATTCTACCTCAACTTTATGTATAAATGAAATCAGAAGGTATGAAACAAGAAACCAATCCAGTATTCCCTTACCTATACCAAAGTCTAGCCTAACTAGAAATTCTATAATGTATGAAAGCAAAAAAATGTATAACCATCTTCCACTAACTTACAGAAATATACCTTGCCCAAAGAAGTTCAAAAAAAAAGTGAAAGATACACTTTTACGGAGAGCTTACTACAATTTGCAAGAATATTACAGTGACATACTCTAGTCGTTTTGATTTTGTCCTTTAGGTGTACTGTATCATATCATATATTTATTTTAATTTTATGTAATTGTGACAATGGGATATTGTGTTTTATTTTATTTTATCAATATCCTATATTTTAGTTTCAATTTTATATCTGTGATATAGGTATTTTAATCTTTTTTAAGTTTCGACAATGTGATATCGTGTGAATATTGTGTTATTTGTTTCTTTACTTTACTCCTATAAATTACATATTGTATTATTTGCCATGCTTTGTCAATAAGATTATTATCTTCGACAATAAAGTATATTTTTGATTGATATAGGAAATGCATATATAAGAAAGAGTTTCGGGAGAAGGAGAAAAGCGAAAGAGAAACACCCTGACGGAATTTTCCAGGGGTGGGTCACTCCAAAAAGTTACTTCGGAACTGTAAAACTGCAAGATCCAAAGAAAACTGGATCTCAGTAAGAACAAATTACACCTCCTCACTGGCTTCCTTACAGGACACTGTCCCCTCATGAAGCATCTGATGAGAATGTGTTTATCAGAAACTGACGAGTGAAGATTCTGTGGAGAGGAGGAAGAAATTCATGTTCAACTGGTTAAAGAATGCCCAGACATTACAAACCAAACGAAATAATGCGTTGGATATGAAACTTGTAGGAGTGAGGACGTAACCTCTTTGAAGCCTTCCTAGATATTGGAGTTTAGTACTCTGGAACTAGAAGACGAGCTGTAGATGGCGCAGTAGTGAAAACATATTTGATAGTGGGCACAATAGACCTCAATAATAATAATAATAATAATAATAATACCAAGGCCGGATTAACCATGTCCGAGCCCCTAGGCAACAACCCTGTCCGGGCCCCAGGTCTTTTCAAGTTGATAAAGGGATGTAAGTAACTTCCAGATGATCGACTCCACGTATCCTGTTACTTCAAAGTCTTATGTGATATTGCAATAACGTGGTTGCTTTGACTTGATGCTGCAACATCACCTTACATGACTCGTTAGCTTTATTATAGCACATATTATAAATCTGTCAGTAACCACTGGAGTATTTCCCAACCTCCTCAAGAAGGCCTGCATTGTTCCGATTTTCAAAAAAGATTATATGGCTGATGTTTCGAACTACAGACCTATTGCTATCCTGAGTACATTCTCAAAAGTATTCGAGAAGATAATATATAGCAGAATGATGAAATATCTTGACAAGTTTCAGATTCTTGATAGTGCTCAGCACGGCTTTAGATCCGGTCGCTCAACTCAGACTGGAGCGTTGAATTTTGTTGAATTCGTCTATGAGCACCTGGATCGTGGCGCACATGTTGCTGCTTTATTTTTTGATTTATCACGGGCATTCGATAGCCTGTCGCATCAATTCATTTTATACAAGCTTTATAACTTGGGATTCAGGGGTATCTTTCACGATTGGATACGGAGTTATCTCGAAAATAGAGTCGCATCCGTTCGAGTTGATGATCGTTGTTCAGGTGAGCGAAACTTGAAATTAGGAGTGCCTCAGGGCTCTGTCCTTGGACCACTATTGTTCCTCCTATTTATAAATGACCTCCCACCAAACTTGAGGAAAATTTTCATCAAATTACTGAACTCCAATAAGACACTACACCGGACTACCAGGATAATACTGTTCGCCGATGATTCCTCTATAGCGGTTTCAGGTGAGACGTTGAATTACGATCTCTATGTGAGCTCATTATGCAAAGTTTCATCGAGTGGTGTCACAGTAATAGAATTAAGATGAATGTCAATAAAACGGAATGCATTCGTTTTAGTGTATCTGGCTATGGGAGAGAAACATTTATTGTTCAGCATTTGGATACGGTTATCTCATCTAATGACCATGTTAAGTTTCTGGGTATACACATTGATAGATGTCTAAAATGGCATTCGCATATTGATGCCCTATGTAAAAAACTCAACAGCTCCTATTACGCGTTAAGTAGAGTCAAAAGTTCTCTTCCGCTAAATTGTCTTATCAACGTCTACTATTCTTTGGTATATTGTCACCTATCTTACAATTTTTTGCTATGGGGTAATTCTTCAGATGTTAATAGAGTATTCGTCATTCAAAAACGAATAGTTCGTTTAATGTTCGATTGCCATCCACGGTCCACTTGCAGACCCCTTTTCATAGACAATAGTATTCTCACTTTGGCCGCTTTATTTATATTTAAATGTCTAATATATGTGAAAGAAAATGAGGATAGTATTATAAAAATTTCTAGTTTTTCATTCACATGATACCAGAAATAAGAATGAATTGTATTTTCCCATTCATAAAACTACTAAGTTTGAAATATCTCCACTTTATCAGAGTATTAAGATCTTTAATAATCTACCACGATGTATTCACAATCTTCAGAAAAACAAATTCAAGAAGACTGTCAAAAACTTTTTATTAAAGGAATGTTTCTATAATGTAAAAAATTACTACAGCTATAATTTCAGTGAATATATTTTTGAATGATGTAACTTTGTGTGTATATCTTTATGACTTGTCCTATACATGTAATAATATGTCTTACAGGATCAATAAACCATTATTATTATTATTATTATTATTATTATTGAAATGGTCTTAATGAATAGGTTATAGATAAGTGATGAATGATGATCCAGATTGCATGATGGGTTAGGAGAGAGAAATGAAACGGGACGCGGTTATTTTAAATTTGATCTTGTTAAACGCAATAAAATACAATTAACTAAAGAAAACAGTTTTGTGAATTGGAAAAAGTCAACTTTCAAGATATTTATTGTTTTTGTACAGTACAGTAAGTTTGAATATTAACTTTTCTAACTTTTTTAGAATCAAAATTGTTTAAAACATCTTGGAAGTTAACGCTTTCTAATACATCATTTTCAATTACCATTATTGACAATAAATTCAAACAGTTCTGGGACGAAGACAGTTTTTTAATTCTACTACTCGATACTAGATGGTTCTGTATGCATGAAGTATTTCATCAATCGACGACATGCGTCGAAGAAAGCAATAATATTGTTGAGGAATTTAATACAAATTTTCAAATAAAATTTTCATTCGATGAATTTTTTTTTTCTTGGTACGCGCACGGGCCCCCTAGTCGATGCAGACTTGCCTACTCTGCCTAATGGTTGATCCGGCCCTGCACAGAATAGTCATTGTGACATATGTTTATTAGACGTTAGATCTGAACTTTTTTTTTTTTATCTCGAGGGACCTACAGTTTAACGCCGGTTCCGAACGGCCAATGGGCTTGTGAACGATGCACATTACCCAACAATTTATCTTAAATCTATAACCACTAAATTCCGGACATATACAACACCCAAGAGCAAGGTGGGACTCGAACCCACAATCCTCGGTTTACAAGCGGTAAACCCCAACGCCTGGTCTACCGAGGCCTCCATCTGAACTCTTAACTGAATGCTGCGAGAAGCACGTTTTTGCACTCTAGACATTCAAATCTTAAAAAATATGCATTTATTAATAAATTCCTCCCAATCTTGAACTGGTCACGGTTAAACATACTGGAGTTACTCACACGGAAAGAAAATTATAAATAATTGCAGCTAAAAGAATGAATTGAAACGGTTACGTGTTCCACTTAATAGAGCAAGGAATAATAGTCCATAAAACACCCGAATATATTGCTCCCTGTTGAAACCGTTCCGACTAGGTCATTTGAATATGTATATTACAATCGATTTTTCATTTCGTATCGAAAAAGATTGAATGGATTCGAAAATAATTTATTTTTTTTTCTTTACGGCTGCCGTGAAATTAGTTATTTTCAGATGACCTAAGCCTCCTAACTAATACCAAAATATACTGGCTGAATTATTATGTGAACAATAATATAATGTCATTCCAAATTCCTCTCAAATCGTCCAATACGTTCCCTGGTAATCTGTCTCTATATTCTTCGTTTGTTCAAATTCTTACTTCTAGAATATCATCGAATAGAGCAAGATCCCAGAGCCGCCAGACGTTACTTATTCTCTCAGCAATAATATTTATGGGATGAAGTAGTGCTCGTATGTACTTTCAGTGTATGGATACCTGGTACCTTGTGCCGACGGCCAATTTCCAGGTATCAGGTGCTAAATATGGAAAAAAACTCAACTTACTTTTCTTATTTTCTCAGTCTTGATTTTTTGGGATCAATAATCCTATTTCGAAGGCATTTTCTGTTTATAATCAGTTACCTGGCTCAGCGAAGGAAATAGATGGAATCAGCAAATTTATTAGAAGTATTAATATGTATTTGAGTATGACATAGTTCTGGCGTTGTGATGGTTCCTTTTCTCTAGTTTTTATTTTCACGGTTTATTTGAATTATTCTGATTTTGCTACAGATCTTGTTTTAATTTAGAAGTTTACTTAAGTTATAACGATTAGAATAAGGGTTTAATCTCATTTTTTGGACCTGTTGGTTAATTATAAGGTTGATTATTAGTTGATTTTTTCACATGGTTTAGTAATCAGGTTGGTTTGTGTTTATCTAGAGTATTTATTTATATTTTATTACAATTATATCTAAATTTAATTCAATATTTTTCAAACACTTCTGTATGTTTAAATACTTCGATACCAGTGCTCTCAGGCATTGTTTAGAAGTAACATTTAATTATGTAAAGAAAGTATTATGATTTAATGAATAAAGGTGATTTCAAAAAAAAAAAAAAAAAAAAATATATATATATATATATATATATATATATATATATATATATATGATACTCAGGGAACTATTTCAATACCTTCTGCAAGCAGCCAGACCGATCGTATGGGCCAAACATCCCGCCAGACACAAATAAAGTGTCCCTATGAGTATGACAGTGTGAGCGAAATGTCATGATCTGCTCATTTAAGTGCGATAGTGATTATCTATGCGCATCGATCTTCCTTCTATACTTACTGTCATGACATTTTGCTCATACTATCATACTCATAGGGACACTTTATTCGTTTCTGGTGGGATGTTTGGCCCATACAATCGGTCTGGCTGCTGGCAGAAGGTATTGAAATAGTTCCCTGAGTATCATATATAAAAATCAAGACTGAGGAAATAAGAAAAGTGAGTTGAGTTTTTTTCCATCTTTAGCACCTGATACCTGGAAATTGGCCATCGGCACAAGGTAGCAGGTATCCATACACTGAAAATACATACGAGCACCACATCATCCGATAAATATTATTGCTGAGAAAATAAGTAACGTCTGGCGGCTCTGGGATCTTGGACTAGAAGAATATTTCATAAAATAACTGTTTTAAATTGCTCTACGGAAAAAAGTCAAATAGCGTTTGATCTTGGAATCTTGCCGACCAATCTACCAATCCAATTCCTCTGAAATAGTCTGGTCATTGTCTTATCGCTCTTGCTTAATGTGGTTTAGCTCCATCCTGTATATATTCTGTTTATCTAGCATCAAATGTACCTGTTCATCAAGTTATCTTTTGAATGATTTTGCAACAAGTGGGTCAATTTCATTTTATAACAATACTCGTCAATAAAAATGGTTCAATTATCAGAATGTTTAATGGTACCTTCGAAATAGATCAACGGAAGAGATTTTTGTTTATAGAGTTGCTTGCATTTTTTACAGGTTTTGATTGTTCACGTATCGTTAGGTTTGGGCTACAATGTGACATTTTCGGACTGTCTAGGAAATAAATATTATGTATATAGTTGATGGAATCCGGCGTTACTACGTGATAATTCATAGACCTTATAGTACATGGACTGCTAGTTGGGCGAAAAAAGCCGGGGCCAACATCTTTCGTTGAAATGTCAAAGATAGGGGAAGCCGAGTCGCGCCGATGTTTTACGAGCTCGTACGAATGGCACGAAATGTAAACACGAGCCTGATTCTGTCACTTTTGTCAGCAACTGTCAGTTGCTGTCAGTCACTATTAACATTTATCAAGCTTGATTTTGCTTGTTGTAAGTGTTTAAATTTATACGAATCCATAATTGTTTATAAAAGCTTCTGAAATTATCAAATGACCCCCCATTAAAAATGAAAATATTTGAAATAAAACTACCAAATCGAAAATCTCGTAAATTATTTACTATTCGAAAAACACCATTTCCATTCGATATTTGATAAATTTTTACACATCAGTATTTTTTATGTTTTGTGAAAAATGCAACACTTAACCATTTTAGCATTCAGTTTTTACAATCTGCAACTTTGTAATTTACAGAAAATAGTCACTTACTCGCTGAGAAAACGTATTGTTGGCACGGCGTTTTTTTTCAAACGCTTTGACCCATTTTTGACAAAACTGTCAGGAGCAAAGTGCCTTCTGCAAAGCTTAGCATGCTGTAAGTCGTTGGTCAGGTTATCCTCATTTAGTTGAAATAAATCCAACCAACTTTTCACATTGTTGCTTGGAAACCTGTCAGAAAATGTACAACAATAATAAATTTGAAGTACGATTTTGAAAAACAGAATGCTCAGGTTTTTTACATTCAAAAAGGTACATACCCGTGGAAAGTAATTCCCTCGGCACGAGAATTGGGAATGCATCCACAAATTAGGCAAAACATTGCGCTTGGAACCACTAATGATCGTAACTTTAATAAAAAAATATGGTGTGTGGTTGAAAAAAACGCGAGAATTTTATCATTCTTAGATGTTTATAACTCGGTAACGACGCAAAATGCCAGTGTTTACATTTCGTGCTATTCGTACGAGTTCGTAAAACATCGGCGCGATTCGGCTTCCCCTATCTTTGACATTTCAACGAAAGATGTTGGCCCCGCTTTCTTTTGCATGGGCATATGGAGGACTAGCAGTCCATGTACTATAAGGTCTATGTGATAATTTCACATGATGAACAAAAATAAAACTTGAATTTACTACGTTTATTATCACAAAAATACTTTGAAAAATATAACACTGCGATGCAATTTCGCTCACTAGACCATCATCGGGCAGATTTAGTTAAGAACTGAATACATAATAGGGACTTAAAGCAGTTCTTCAAATAGATCACTTATCCTTATCCGTATACGTAACGTAACGGAGATACGTGATTAATCAAAAAGAGACATAAAGCAAATGCGTTCGCAACGTAACCATACATGTGTGTTTTTTTTTTTAATCCATTATTGTACTTTACTTTGTTATGATCATAGAAAATAAGGTTATGATTTTTGAGCACACAACATCACTTTTGTCGTTTGGTCGTTGAAAAACGAGAGCACGGAACACAAAAAAGCAATGCGTACGTTAGGTACGTGTGACGGATTGATACGTTCCACGTAACGTAACGAAGCACACGTATCGCTTCTGCACATGCGCTTTGCGATACGTATACGGATAAGTGGTGATTTTTAGAACTGCTTTAAGTCCCTAATTATAGATTTGCGCTTAGGGGTGGGAAATAATTATTGCAGGTACCTAAATAGACAAGAGAAACATATTTCAAAAAGGGCTAATCGAAGTGGATTTCCCAAATTGGTGTACAATAAAATGTTCTTAGAAAAATCATTATTGTTTGCCTACACTGAATATAGGAGAATATATCAAGTCAATCTGGTCGTTCAGCAAGATATCTTTTGCATTATGATTGAGTTTAAAAATTTCTAATGATTTTAAGTAGGTAAGTAAGTTTGGTTCCTTTCGGTAATTTGTGCATAATTTGAAAGTTATCCGTTCGTGGAAACGGGTTTTCGCGGCAATGATTTGAAAACGTTGAATCCGTTTTATTTTTCAGAAAAGATTGTTGGGGTTCTTTGAATCTTGTCTTGAACCAACAATCAGTCTGACCTATATACACTCCTTTACATACAAGACAAATCAACTTATAAACTCCTGAACTTTCAAATTTTGAAGTGATATCTTTGGCATTGAATAAATTGAAATATGTTCCTCTTGTCTATTTAGGTACCTGCAATAATTCTTTCCCACCCGTAAGCGCAAAACTATAATTAGGTATGTATTCAGTTCTTAACTCAATCTGCCTCAATCTATATATGTATATATATATATATATATATATATATATATATATATATATATATATATAGATATATATATATAGATATATATATATATATATATACAGTGGATCCCCGGTAATCCGACAAACGTTTTGCAGGGCCGTGTCGGACTATAGAATTTGTCGGATTATAGAGTACTGCCTAAGACCCCCTATATTCAGACATTTTTTGAAAAAGAGTACATTGTAATCCGACAAATTACAGATCAAAATGATAAGATTCTATCTGAACTACAAATCATAATATACTACATACCTATGTATGTCGAATTTAGTAAATTAAACACCACAATAGACAGCTTACGTTTGATTATAAAATTAACCTTATTAATGCTATAGAACATACAGAAAATAATAACTAAATTTCACATTATGAAATAATTGTATACAAACAAATGCATAATCAAAAACTAAGAATAAAAATCAAATTTTGAAGTATGAAAATATTCATCAATTTTTTTCGCAAAATTATGCATGTGAACTTACATTCAATAATGATAGGCATGTCGGATTACAGGGGGCGCCGGATTAGACAGGGGCCGGATTACCGGGGGCCCACTGTATATATATATATATATATATATATATATATATATATATATATATATATATATATATATATATATATACATGTTTTGACCTCAATAAGATAGATTTGATGTAATATTTCCGATACCAGCGCTAAATTCATTGTTTAGGGCAGGGGTCACCAATTAGTTTCGCTCGGGGTCCGTTTCAAGAAATAAAATGACCACCGCGGTCCGCACAACACGTGCTTGTCGCAGAGTCCGTATATGGGGGTGATACATTTTCATTAAATAACGCACTTTGTAGTGCAAGTTGCTGTGTTCTAGCGGTCCACACAGAATGGGTCGGTGGTCCGGATGCGGACCGCGGTCCGTCATTTGGTGACCCCTGGTTTAGGGGATATATAGTTAAAGTTTATACGACAAAAAACCTGAAATTAAATAGTTTTTCAAAAAAAAACTGTTCTTGTCTGTGTTGGATTTTCACTTATTTTTAATTTTTTAGCCATAACAAGCTATTGAGGATAAAAAAAGCACCACTGAACAGCTGTTAAATTTTCGTTAAAAGATTTGTAACCTTGTCAATACATTCTTATGACTTTTGAATTGAATTGGAATTGTGATTTTCAGAGTGACTGAAGAAGTTCTCCTAGTGGCGAAACGTACGTCATAATGTGAAATTTATTCACATTAAAATGGATTTAGGTATATCAAGTAACGGCGTCCACTATACTAATTTAAATATTCCTCAACTTAATATTACACCGATATAGCCTCATTTTCGTCTTCCGAAACCTAATTAATAAATTCCCCGTAACTTTCTAACACATTCGGCCCGATAAACGTTAAAAATTGTAAATGCGCTCTTTTAAAATCAAGTTTAATTGTTAACAGATTATTTAACGAAGTGGAAATTATCCGTGGCAATTTTTTTTCCTACCAAGTTCCCCATCTGTTAGCCGGCTTCTTCGTAGACGACGTACTCGCTGCACTCGCCATCCAATGCTCGATAACAGCGTTTCATAGTACAATAAATTAATTAGTGAGATAATAAGTGAGGTGGTATCGTTTTTCGAAACGGCCTACATGAAGCGTTTCCTTTGAAATATATCAGTTTACCTGTTTCCTGTTCAAGAAAATTCGTGTTCCTGTGTCGCTGATTTTTCCATTTGGAATTTTGATAATGTGTTTTTTGGGTGCACTTCTTCGGGATATTCTTGGAAGGCATTTTTTGTTCGGTGAGTTTGTTTGGATGCCTTTCGTTTCTTATTGAAATTATTGAAGAAATATGAATATATTTGTTCTTGATTATTTTTATGAAGCTTTCCGTTGAGTTCTCCTAGTCAATTTTCTTGATGCTGTAACAATTATTATAATCCATAAGTGGATGCCATAACTGATACTGAT